>JARBWK010000010.1:138059285-138731017 GCA_030556195.1 Anolis apletophallus | reverse complement strand
CACCCCCGCCTGCGGATTTGGAGGCGGCGATCACCTTGAGTTTACGTGTCGAAGCGGGACTGCAAACCCGGAGGCTGTGGGATACCAAAGTGGTGGAGAAGCCGACGGCGCGACGGGAGCCGGGGACTGGACAGTTCGTGCCCCGACCGCTCGCTCAACCACCACCGGGCTTGGATGACCCGGAACCCATGCAACTGTAGCTGACTGTGCGGCCCAAGGTGGACCAGGTGGAAAGCACGGCGGCACTGAATTTGTGCTGGTACTGCGGGGGCTGGACATTTTTCCAAGGAGTGCCCCCAAAAGCCAAGTGGGAAGACTCCCGAGCCTCTGCCGCAGTTGGAGGGGTCCCAGAGGCTGAAGAAGCCATCACCCAGTAAGAGGTTCGCTCACTCGGCCGACGTCGCTTCTCTTCCTCCTGAACCCAAGACTGGACAATTGTTCCTGTGGTGCCCGAGAATGGTTGGGCGGACGCTCTCTCCCTGGGACTTCAATGCCATGATTGACTCGGGAGCCACCAACAACTTCATTGATGCAGACTATGCCAAGTCTGCCGGATTACAATTTCTGGACCTCCAAGAGCCAAAGGGTGTACAGACTATTGGTGGGAGCGATCCTGCTACAGCCTCAGGGGACGGACTTGTTGCCCTGTGCCTACTATTCCCGGCAGCTGACGGCTCCGGAAAAGAACTATACCATTTGGGAGAAGGAACTTTTGGCCATCAAGGTGGCTTTTGAAGTCTGGAGACATCTGCTTGAAGGGGCCAAATTCCCGGTGGAGGTTCACACCGACCACCGGAATTTGGAACACTTGAAGTCCCAGCGCAAATTGAACCAGAGGCAACAGAGATGGTCCCTGTTCTTTGAGAGATTCAATTTCCGCATTCACTATGTGACCCCAAGCAGACCAAGCAAGCTGATGCGCTGTCGAAAACCGCAGTACGTTCGTGGTGGCGAGGGGCTTTCTGAGGCCCGTCTCCTGAAAGCGGAGAACTTTGCTGCGGCCCGGGCGGCTCCTGTGAACCCTCCGTTGGCTCCGCCGGCCCCTAAGGACAAGAGGCCTCTGAGCGAGCGGGTCCAGGCACGCCAACGGACCGATCCCTGGGTGCAAGAACAGCTGACTAAGGGGGTGCAAGCCCCTTTCCAGGTAAAGGACGGGGTACTTTACCACCGTGACTCTGTTTATGTTTCCCCCGGGCCCGAGAGGGAGGACATTCTCAAACTGTGCCATGATAGTCGGGCTGCCGGCCACTTCGGGCTGTTCAAGACCCTGCAATTGGTCTTAAGGGATTTCTGGTGGCTTAAGGTGCGGAGGGATGTGGAGGACTATGTGGGCTCTTGCCCTGTGTGTCAGCGGGCCAAGAACCCGGGGGGCAAGCCGGCCGGTTTGCTCCAGCCGCTTCCCACCCCCTCCGCCCCCTGGAAGATGATTTCGGCTGACTTCATCACTGACTTGCCCAAGTCCAAGGGCTTCACCACGATCCTGGTCGTGGTGGACTGTTTCACCAAGATGGGACACTTCATCCCCTGTGTGGGGGTGCCTACTGCCAAAGAGACTGCTGATATGTTTGTGCAAC
This sequence comes from Anolis apletophallus, assembly GCA_030556195.1. Lineage (NCBI taxonomy): Eukaryota > Metazoa > Chordata > Lepidosauria > Squamata > Anolidae > Anolis > Anolis apletophallus. The sequence goes on along the minus strand of JARBWK010000010.1, from coordinate 138,729,443 downwards.
ATGTGTTCCGGCTGCATGGCCTGCCTCAGAGTTTGGTGACCGACCGTGGCACCCAGTTCACTTCCCAGTTCTGGAAGGCTGTCCAGAAGTTGCTGGGGATTGATGTGCGGATGTCCACGGCTCATCACCCCCAGTCTGACGGCCAGACCGAAAGGGTCAATGCCACCTTGGAACAGTACCTGCGGTGCTATGTCAACTATCAGCAAACCAACTGGGCGTCTTTGTTGTCTCTGGCGGAGTTTGCCTACAACAATGCGATGCACGAATCCTCAAGGAGACTCCTTTCTTTGCCAACTATGGACACCATCTCGTTTCTACCCTCCGGTGGACCCGTCCGGGGGCGTCGGAAGCGAAAGATTGGCTTCAGGAGCTTACTGCCTTGCAAGACTTGCTGCGCACTCAATTGGACCATGCTAAAGCGGATTACAAGCGGATGGCTGACCGGCGGCGCCAAGAGGGCCCTGCGATCCTGGTGGGGGATAAAGTTTGGCTGTCTACCAAGAGTCTGCCCACTCAGAGGCCTAGCCGCAAGTTGGATGCTCACTTTTTGGGGCCTTACACTGTTTTGGAGAAGGTGGGGCCTGTTTCTTTCAAACTGCAACTCCCAGCGGACATGAAGATCCACCCTGTGTTTCACCGTTCTTGCTCCGCCCGGCTAAGGGGTGCGGCCTGATGTGACGCAGCCGCCTCCTCCCCCTGTGATGCGTGACGGCGAGGAGGAGTTGGAGGTGCAGGACATCCTGATGCACGTATCCGCTACCGGAAGCTGGAGTATCTCATTGATTGGAAAGGCTTTGGACCGGAAGAGCGTTCTTGGACGCGGGCTCGTGACATCCATGCCCGGACCTTGTCGCTCGGTTCCATTGCAAGTACCCTGACAAACCCAAGCCTCGGGGCGGCCTAGGGAGGGGCCCTGAGGGGGGATAGTGTAGCACAGCAGTTCTCGTTTGTGCCTGGAGGGCAGGGGACAGGGCCTGGGGTCCCATTAGCATTAGAACCGGCTGTGCTAGAACTGGATTCTGAGGATGAGTTAGATGACTGGGGCACAGGGCAGCTTTCCCCACAAGAGCCTCTTTCACCTACAGAGAGCTTGGCCTGGGAAGAAATGTGTTTTGGTCCAAGGGATGATTCAGATCACCAGGTGCAGTCTGATAGTGAGGCAGGGAGTTATGAACACCCGGGAGGGAGATCTTCCCAGGAGCCCCTTGAGGAAGATATGGAACAAAGCGCATGGGAAATGGATAGGGAGGAAAGCTCTCAGAGAGATAGCAACACAGCTGCCGAAAGACAAGGTCGAACCTTTGATAGGAGACGGAGCATTGAGGCTAGTAGGAGGGATTGGTCCCGAGCCCTAGACCGACCGAGGTCCGTCAGCAGAGATTGGAGACGAAGAAGCCTAGAGCGTCAAGGACCTCGGCCGAAGGATTAAGTATAGGATCCGTGGGAACGAATCCTCAGTTCTCCGGCCACGTCTTTCCTGAATAGGCGTGAAGCGGAGTGGGACCACAAGCCAAGCCGTGGTCATCAAGTCTTGCCTTGCGTTTGCCTTGCCTTGTTCCTTGATCCGCATTGGATTGCGGAGCCTTGCCTTGTTTCCTGAACCGCATTGGTTTGCGGAGCCTTGCCAAGCTTTTAGTCTATTTGCTACGTTATTTTGGAAAATCTTGCTTTCTACCTTTTGGACATTTACTTATCATTGGACTATATATTCTTTGGAACTGTTTTTATACTCAATAAAGTAGTTAGCCTTCAGTGTGTCTCTGTGTGTGTGATTAAGGGGCCCGCCAAGTCCGTGCATTGTGACAAACCCCTGTGCTAGACAGTATGAATTAGAGTGGACATTTTTTGGACAACAGTTCCTACAATCCTGTAACACTGCCCATACATGCTAGGACTTCTACAAGTTGAAATCCCTTCATTTTTTGGGAGGTGGTGGTGGAGCAACTCCTGTCATCTCTTATTATTATTCTTGTTGGCTGAAGCATTTGGGAGATAAAGTTGAAAACATCGAACCAGCCAATATTTCATAGTAAAAAAACTTCCATTTAGTTGCAACCTATTATCTTTAATATACTTGTTAGTATGCACATGTTGGTCAGGAAATATCAGAATTTCAGATGTGGAAATCTGATTTAAGTCAATAATTCAAACACAACCTATCCCTCCTCCCCCAGGCAATTTGAATCACTGGTGTAGATGGACTTGATTTAAATCCATTCATACACACACCTTGATGGATAAAGAGGCAAATGAGACTGAATGGACCCATCGCAGGGATACTTTTTTTGCTGCCAAGCTTGGCTGTAGTCTTGCAAAATGCCATGGCTGCCTGCCAGGTATTTTGCAAGACTAACTGTGAGTTGGAGACGGAAATCATCTGGTGGCTGCTGGCAGGAAGGCGCAGCATGACCCTGACAGACAAACTGATCATGTGAACGGGAGGCCGTGTCTATTTCTCACCTTATTGGAAAGGACCGAACTGAGAAGCCACGGGAAGGCTATTAAGCAAAAGCTAAACCGTTAAGTTGGGAATAAAATCCATTCCTATTGATTGTTTAGAAAGTCCTTATGGATCATTTCAGGATGTAGGATGTGTTCCAGCCTGTGCAAGTGGCAGCAATCACAAGACAAAACAAATGCAGTGACCTGTGAGCATTTCTATGCATGAATGGGCATGTCCACAAGCCAGATATTCTTCCGCTTGCATTTTGGAAAAGCAAATCTTCCATCTGGTCTCAATCGACAAGAGAACAAAAAAAGCCCTTTATATATGAGAAAGATAAAGCTGGGCTCCACAGAAGAAAGACAAGGTGAACTTGAGCCTAGAATGGGGGACCCTTAAAAGTACTGTATATACTAGAGCAGGGGTGCTCACACTTTTTCAGCATGGGAGCTACTGATTAAAAAACCAAGTCCCGAAGATCACCTACCCAGAAATGTAAAATGTATAACTATTTTCTTATTTATTTATTTATATTTATTATTCATTTTTATGTACCACTCCTTCCAGCAGGCTCATGGCAGTTTACATAAAATAAAGTTGCAAAACATCAACATTTAATAACAACAATATAAAACAGAGCATAAAAATACATCCAACCACCCCATTTCTCCCATACTGCCGTATTACCACACATATTATCAGCCAGAAAGTAAGAAGAGAGGCTTTTGAACTGCAAGGCCATTTAATACTCAGCAAGGTAAACAAAGGGGCATGCAAAAATACATCCAACCACCTCATTTCTCCCACATTTCCATATTCCCCAACATATATTTCTCAAGGAACAAAGCAAGCAGAGAGGCTTTGGAGCTAAAAGGCCATTTTTAAACATTCAAAATAAACAAAGAGACATGCCACAGAACAATCAAGCACCCACCCCAAAGTAAAAAGACCGACCTTTGAGATGCGGTAAGGAAATGACCCGAGCGTGCTTCTTCTCCTCCTCCATCGTTGCTCCTATTTCCACGCCGCCAGCATGCGTGCCGCCTCCAAGAGCTCACGAGAAGTCCGAGAGGCAGAATGGGCGCTTCTGCGCATGCGCGAGGGGCCAGCCATGCATCGTGTTATCCAGGCCCGCCCCCTTCGGTCTCCTACAACTCTGAGTAGCTGGAGAAGGACGGAGGGAGGAGGAGGAATCCAAAAGAGGGGGGCCCATTCTGCCTCTTGGACTCTGGAGCTTTTGGAGGCGGCGCACGAGCAGGGAGCAAAGAGGAGCAACGACGGAGGACTTCTTTGCAGTGTGCAGGGGCGCGTGAAGAGAACCAACAGCAAAAAACCTGGTCAGGGGCCTGAAGATCACCAAGTTGAGGCCCGAAGATCACCCTGGTGATCGCGATCACCGTTCTGAGCACCCCTGTACTAGAGTACAAGCCTAGTTTTTCAGCCCTTTTTTAGGCTGAAAAAGCCCCCCTCGGCTTATACTCGAGTTATGGTTAATTTTTATTTTAGTCTGTTGTTTTTTTGTTATTAAATTTCTTATGTTACTCTATTATTATTACATTTATTATTTAACTTTATTATTGTTATTATTACATTTCTTATTTTACTCCATTATTATATTTATTATTTTACTCTATTATTAATATTATTATTACATTTCCATTTTTTACTTTATTATTACTATTATTATGATCCAAGCCATGGTCATCTCGAGACTAGACTACTGTAATGCCCTTTACATTGTCCTACCCTTGTCTGTGATCTGGAAACTTAAGCTTATCTAGAATGCTGCTGCGCGACTTGTCGCTGGGGTACCAGCGAGATGTCACATAACTCCTATTCTTCAGCAGCTTCATAGGCTTCCGGTCGTGCACCAGATCACTTTCAAGGAGATGATGTGAACCTTCAAGGCCTTGTATGGTCTGGGGCCGAGGTATCTGTTGGACCATCTCACCCCCTACCAACCCCAGAGATCACTTCGTTCTGAAGACCAGAACCTACTCAAGATGCCTAGTTCTAAAGTCATCTGTTTAACATCTACTCAGCGCAGAGCCTTTTCTGTTGTGGCACCATCCATCTGCAATACTTTGCCAATCGAAATTCGTGCCCTGCGAGATTTTCCATCTTTCCACAGGGCAGGTAAAACCTACCTATTTCGGCAAGCATTTGACTGCTGAAATCTGAAATTTTAAATTGTTTTAATGGATGTTTTACTCCTGTGTTATGTTTATTTAATGTAGATTGTGAGCCGCTCTGAGCCCTCGGGGAGTGGCGGCAAACAAGATCGAATAATAAATAATTTTTTAAAATTACATTTATTACTTTATTCTCTCTATTATTATTGGAAGGACACGGAAGCACATTTACAGTGAGGTAGGTTAGGATTATTGTTTTATCAGAGTTGGGCAGTCTTATCTTAAATTACAATTTTATGTAAATATTCAAAAACATTTAACCTACAGATGCTTCAATTAATGTAATTTTATTTTGGAATTTACCAATAGCTGCTGCATTTCCCTCTTTCGGCTTATACTCGAGTCTACAGGTTTTCCCAGTTTTAGGTGGTAAAATTATGTGCCTTGGCTTATATTTGGGTCGGCTTATACTCGAGTATATACGGTATGCTTTTCTGTTTGGATGGTTTCTTACATATTACTAAAAATACACAGAGGGGTGAGGGACAGAATCTTCAAAAATGAGGATGAAGAGGACAAATATTTGTAAAACATTTGAAAACTCGTCCATATTGCGGTTGAACAACGCCAAACACTCCTGCGAAATTGTCACACGATTGTGTTTGTGGTCGGTGTGACCAAACACAGCACCCATCTGGCAGAAAGCTTTCTCATACCCAAGTGATCATTTAAAATTGAAACCACTGAGCCACGTGAGATGCCTATGGCTTCCACAATCTCTAGCACTTTCAATCTCCAATCGGCCAACACCATATCCTGAATTGTTTCAATTGTTTCGGGTGTAGAGACCTCAACTGGGCATCCAGAATGTTCGGCAGGCCGCCACATCACACCTGTTTTGCAGGAACTGCACTGGCTCCCAATCGAGCACCGGATCTCCTTCAAGGCCTACCACCTGCTCCCTCGACCCGTGCCCCTCCTGGCTTGTTAGATCCTGCCTGGAGGGGTTACGTGGGCCTCTGTTGAACATCGTAAATAGCTCCCTTGAGCAAGGAGTCTTCCCAGAGTGCTTTAAAGAGGCGGTGGTAGCTCCATTACTGAAGAAACCGTCACTAGATCCTGCGGTTTCCTCCAACTACCGACCAGTGTCGAACCTCTCATACCTGGGCAAGGTAGTTGAGAGGGCAGTAATGGAGCAGTTGCAGTCCTTCTTAGATGATGCAACATGGCTAGAGCCCCTTCCAGTCCGGCTTCCGTTCGGGGCACGGGACGGAGACGGTCCTGGTCTCCATCACAGATCAACTCCGCTGCCAGCTCGACCAAGGCGGGTCTGCGCTGCTCGTGTTATTGGACCTCACGGCAGCGTTTGACACGGTCGACCACAATCTACTGATCCACCGCCTGGCCATGGATGGAGTGAGGGGACAGTTCTTAAATAGCTGACCTCCTTCCTCCACCAGCGGTCTCAGCGTGTGAGGAGGGCGAGGTGGTCTCCGAGGGCTCCTCATTAGTTTGTGGAGTTCCGCAAGGGGCCATTCTCTCCCCTCTGTTATTCAACATCTACATGCAGCCGCTTGCACAGCTGGTGCGGAGTTATGGGCTGGAGTGCCACCAGTACGCTGGCGACACCCAGCTCATTCTGAGGATGGAGGACAGGCGGGATCCATCGATAATTTCCAACACTGCCTCGAGGCCGTTACTGGATGGCTGCGTGCCAGTAGGTTGAGGGTGAATCCGCGAAGACGGAGATCTTGTGGTCGGGCCGCTCGGGTGGTGTAGATGTCCAGCTTCCGACCCTGGACGGTGTGGCGCTATGCCCATCGCCTTCCGTTAAGAGCCTGGGGGTCCATCTGGACTCCCAGCTGACCATGGAGGCCCAGGTCTCCGCGGTCAGCAAGGTTGCTTTTTCATCTGCGACAGGCTCGGAGGCTGGCCCCTATATCTCCCGGAATGACCTGGCCACGTTGATCCAAGCCACCGTCATCTCAAGGCTGGATTACTGTAACGCTTTACGTTGGCCTTCCTTTGTCGGCGACCCGGAAGCTCAAGTTGGTGCAGAACACTGCCGCCCGGCTCCTGTCTGGAACCCCAGCAGGCCGCCACATCACACCTGTTTTGCAGGATCTGCACTGGCTCCCAATCGAGCACGGATCTCCTTCAAGGTGTTGGTTCTTACCTTTAAGGCCTTGCATGGCCTGGGGCCAGCGTACTTGAGGACCGTCTCACCCCACACTGTCCCCGAGATCACTACGCTCCGAGGATGCTAATTTGTTAGAGATACCCTCGGCGAAATCGGCTAAACTGACATCTACTCGCGGGGCGTTCTCCGTTATAGCTCCTACGCTGTGGAACGCCCTCCCGGCTGGAACGCTGGCTATAAAGGACCTGCTCCCGTTTAGACGCGCCTGCAAACCTTATGTGTTTAAGCAGGCCTTCGGTGAGGAGGTCCTGCCCATGTTCCGCTTTAGCCACTGTCCTGGGGTGTCACGCTATCTAATTTCTGAACTGTACCTGGGGGTTTTGTATTTTGCTGTTTTAACTGTTTAATTGTCTTAGATGTTTTATCGCATTGCTTGTGTGTAGTTGTACCTTCGGTTCCTGTGAGCCGCCGCGAGCCTCAGGGAGTCGGCGGCATAGAAACCCGAATAATAATAAATAAATAATAAATAATAATAAGGTGTTGGTTCTTACCTTTAAGGCCTTGCATGGCCTGGGGCCAGCGTACTTGAGGGACCGACTCACCCCATACTGTCCCCTGAGATCACTACGCTCCGAGGATGCTAATTTGTTAGAGATACCCTCGGCGAAATCGGCTAAACTGACATCTACTCGCGGAGGGCGTTCTCCGTTATAGCTCCTACGCTGTGGAACGCCCTCCCGGCTGGAACGCGGGCTATAAAGGACCTGCTCCCGTTTAGACGCGCCTGCAAAACTTATTTGTTTAAGCAGGCCTTCGGTGAGTAGGTCCTGCCCATGTTCCGCTTTAGCCGCTGTCCTGGGGTGTCACGTTGTCTAATTTCTGAACTGTACCTGGGGGTTTTGTATTTTGCTGTTTTAACTGTTTAATTGTCTTAGATGTTTTATCGCATTGCTTGTGTGTAGTTGTACCTTCGGTTCCTGTGAGCCGCCGCGAGCCTCAGGGAGTCGGCGGCATAGAAGCCTGAATAATAAATAAAATAAATAAATAAATCATCCGTGCTTGTACGGCAACAACAAAATTCAGTAAACCACTTTTTTACCATTGATATTGCTGGTGCAGAGTCCCCAGAGTATTTATCAAGCCTAGCCTTGATTTGAGTGATGGGGTTTTTTCCGCAAAAAATAATGCTTAATGAGCACACAAAATTCACTTTTTTCCATTTTCTCCTCAAATCATGCGGTAGTCTGCTATCAATGGCTGTCAAACACAAACTAAATGATGCAGCTTGTTCAAATTTTGACAGGAGTCAACTGACAGGTGCCTGTTGACAGGAGCAGTGATGCCCTTTCGGTTAAGAGGCGGGAAATTCAAAAAGTCACGGACTTATTGGCCCGTCCTCGTACTTTAGGGTCTCTTGCTCAGTTAGTCTTGTCCTTGCATAGGATACTACTTGTACGTGGACTCCAATCCCAGAAACTACTAGTTAGCATGGCTATTGCATACTGCAGCACAATTAATTTTTCCTAGATTTGACTCAGGCCCACATATCCCGCTCGTCGTAAAAAAATATTCAGAAGTTGCAAAAATTCAAGAAATTCACTAAATTGAGCCTGCAACTAAAGAATTATTTCAATGCAAACACCTTATTTTCAAGAAGTACTGCAGACAGGTGAGCTCCCGCTGTTAGCCCCAGCTTCTGCCAGTATAGCAGTTCGAAAACATGCAAATGTGAGTAGATCAGTAAGTATCGCTTCAGCAGGAAGGTAACAGCACTCCATGTACTGTTAACACCATATTGTGGATTTTTTCAATTGTTTCAGGTGTAGAGACCTCAACTGGGTGTCCAGAACGTTCGGCATCTTCCGTGCTTGTACGGCCACAACGAAATTCAGTAAAACACCTTTTTACCATTGAAATTGATGGTACAGAGTCCCCATAGTATTTATCATCTTAGTCTTGGTTTGAGTGATGGGTTTTTTCTGCAAAAAAAATGCTTAATAAGCACATGAAATTCACTTTTTTCCATTTTCTCCTCAAATCACGCGGTAGTCTGCTATCAATGGCTGTCAAACACAAACTAAACGACGCAGCTTGTTCAAATTTTAACAGGAGTCAACTGACAGATGCCTGTTGACAGGAGCAGTGTTGCCCCTTCTGTTAAGAGGCGGGACATTCAAAAAGTCACGTACTTATTGACCCGCCCTCGTACTCCAAAATAAATCCAGAAGGCAATGGTGGTCTGCACAGTGAATGTTTCAATCCAGTTCTGGAAAGGGCATGGCACAGATCTCAAAAAAACACCCACTCCACGAGTGCAGAATGGGTTCTATTCCTATTTAAATCGGGTTATATATCCCAATCATTGTAAATCCACGAGTAATCTGTTTATTCACGCCGATGGCTTACTGTTAGACTGAAAATAACAGCCAAAAGCTATGTATACAAGTGAAAGAAATAGACAATAGCACCAGGCTAATAACAAATATAAATTTCTATAATTCAGTTATTGGTACATACGTGCACCTGGGAGGTAGACCGAATAGACAAGGCTAATCCTCAGCATACAGGAACAAGGGTATAATCCCCAGGACAACCAATTCGGTATGGTAAATCACAGTTGTGAGTCCCACAGTTCAAGCCTCATAGGCTAAAGAGTTCCTGAAATGCTCAAAAAGGTCCAAGCTCCGAGGTGAAGATCAATAGTAGATACGTAGATGGGATTTAAGGAAAGAATGTTCAGGTCCAGGTAAATAGAAGGTATCAAAGGGAAAATCCCACGGGTCACCCTACTTCATTGAAGTGGGGTTAGGATGGTCAAACCTTTACAATGGTAAATATGGGACACCTTTAATTTGTATTAACGCCTTGAAAAAGCCAAGCGGCGAAACGGACTCCAAGCGGCCGAAATATACTGCAAAAGTCTTCCGTCGGCGATTCTATAGCACATCCACATGAGGAGACGCCTATGCACTGTCTCCCGCGTCCTGGAATTTTCCCTTTGATACCTTTGGAAAGGGGGCGGTAGGCCAAAAAACTTTGGGAACCACTGGTGTAGAGTAATTCCTGAAGTGCAAAAAGTTTTTGAAACTTGTGAAGTTTTGGAAGATTTGTCATCTATATATATAAAAATGTAACATCCATGGTTTTAAGCTTATAGGCAACAAAACCACACAACGCAGACACACAAAACTAGGCCACATACACTCACAACCCTACAAGCTATGTTTGCAACTAAAAAAATCTTTTAAAAACTAGCCAACGGCCAAAAACCCTAAAAAAAACCTTTGGGACTACAAGTCCCAGAAACCCTTCGCCAGGGGAAAAAACCGCCCATGGCCCAGGCGTGTGAAACAGCTCCTATTCTCCCCCCTCCCAAATGAAAAAAACTCCCTTAAGGCTCCAATAAGCGGCGCGCGCGAAGGTCAGCCCCAAGAAGGGGCTAGCCTCGCGCCAAACGTCCTCTTCTCATCCCAAGGAATCGCACGCACGAAAGCACGACAATGATTCTGACCGCCTCCTCACCCCCACACAGAACGTAAGGATAGCACTAAGGGAGGGAGGGACAGGAGAAGAAAACAAGGAAAGGAAAGAAGGAAGGTAGGCTGGATGGATGGAAGGAAGGACGGAGGGGAGGAGAAAGGAAAAAGGAAGGATAGCAGGGAGGAAGAGGAGGAGAAAGGAATGGAAGGACAGAAGGAGGGAAGAAGGAAGGTCCGATGGATGGATGGATGGATGGAAGGAAGGAAGGAAGGAAGGAAAAGGGAAGGCTAGAGGGAAGGAAGGAGAGGACGGAGGACAAAGGAAGGATAGCAGTAAGGGAGGGAGAGGAGGAGGAAAGAACGGAAGGATACAAGGAGGGAAGGAAGGTAGTATGGATGGATGGAAGGAAGGACGAAAGGAAAGGAATACTATTTCATTTTCTTCCTTTTCCTTCCTTCTTTGCCTCTTTCCTGCCTTTCCTGTCCACCAGACTACACCACAGCAACGCATATACCTATGTACACACAAACATAAGCACACACACACATATTCTTAAAGACATGCACACATACACACATATATACATGCACAGAAATATACACATGCACACATACATACACACATCTGTACTTACACACATCTACACATATAAACACATATACATATACAAACACACATATGCATAAGAACACACACATACACAATATACATATACACATATTTGTTTACCTAACGGCCCTGGCATCGACCGCCATCTGATAAGGAGAACATCTGGCCGGCCTTTGAAATGCTCCCGGCCTTTGATATGTGGATCGCCAGAAGAAAGGACAAATGGGAGGAGGAGAGAGGCGGGGGGCCGGGCCAGGAGGGTTTGATTGTGTGGACAGGTGGGAAAAGGCCAGTTCGGTCTTTGACCACCCAGGATTAGGGATCAAATAAACTACCTTTCCTTCAAAGAACTTTGGAGTGAGCGTGGTGTGTTTGAACGCCTACCAGAGCTGACATATACACACAAACTTAAGCACACACACATATATACACACACATATATACTTAAAGACATGCACACATACACACACATATACATCCAAAGAAATATACACATGCACACAAACATCCCACAGCAACGCGTGGCCGGGTCAGCTAGTTGAGAATAAATTCACTTAAAAAAATTCGCTTTCTTAAAAAATGAAATTAATACATAATTACATCACATCAATAGAATGGGATTTATTTAGAAGACATTTTTCTGTATTGGGCATGATAATTTGAAAATCAAAATTAAGTCTTGTTGCCTAAAAAGTAACTTTTTGAAGCTCTTGGTACAGTTACTAAGCTCCTGACAAAACTGCAGTCCACCGACAAGCTTTATGAATGGCAGAACCTTTTGACATCTCAAGGAATTTGCAGCTTTCCTTGTTCCATTCCTCACACACACACACACACACCCTCCTCACACACGTACCCTTCCACGTGCATTATTATGGCCTTTGTGCACACAAACCAGAGCTCTGAAAGAGACCATTTGAATTCAAGGCACATTCTTTAGTTTTTATTTCATTTCCTTTTCTCTCAGTAAACGTTTCATCTGAATCCATAGAAATTAATGGGCTCTTGTCTTGAGGCTGATTTTAATCGCAGCCTTTCTCTTCTTTTTTTAAATAAATGTGCCGTCGTTGGGGAAAAAACACTTATTGCCCTCCCCTCACTGTCAATGTAGCCCTAGATTAATGGTAGCCACTGACTTTACAAAAATGGATTAAATCTCCGTTTGAAAGTTCTTAAAGACTTCAGAGTACATCAAATCAGCGATGGGGTGTGCGTGTTATGTAACTGGGGATTTGTAAAAGGAACAATTATGGGGTCATTTATTTCAAATGCAAAAAGATAGAGAGAAGCGGTGAAAAGTAACTATCGGCATGAAGTATATTGTTCAAAGCCCTTGATGTGCTCCATATGCTTTTTAAAAGACATAATATCTTCCAAATGTATATATGGCTCAACAGACAAGTGGTACATTAATAGGAATGGATGAATCTGCCACTTTTGCTTTCTCCCATAAACAGATCCTTTAAAAAAATTAACATTATGAAAACTTTTGCAAATGTTGGTATTAGTTGAGCATCCCTTACCCAGAATTCCAAAATCCAAAATTGTTCCCATGAGTGGCAATGGCCCCAATTTACACTGCAATACCCTTGAGGGTCGTTTTCAGAAGGTGTTGCTGGGGGACACCTGCTCGTCCTCACAACCATTGTGTCAGCTCCACTTGGCCCGGTTGTTGCCCTAACGGACCAAGCGGTGCGCGCCATCAGATAAGAACAGCATCTGGCGGGCTTTGAACTGGAACTGCCCTTTGAAGTGCCAGGCACCACTTTCCTGAACTTTGATATGCGGAGGGCCGGATGGTCATCCCTGAGGAAGGAGGGGCACAGCAGGGGGGCGGGCCAGGGAGGGCTTTTGAAGGGAACTTCGCGCACGAACTCTTCAGTCGATCTTTGCCTACTTTAGATTAAGGACCTATTAAACCATTTTCCTTCAAATCTACCTGGAGTGAGTCTGCTTTACTAGACCCCCCCTTGCCGAAGCTTACATAAAGATAGACTCACCAACTTCTACGGCCGTGAAAGCCTTCCGACCGTAGCCACCTTCGTAAAGATGTCTCAAGCGGAGATGTACCCCCTCGATGACCAACTCCCGAGGACGTGGGTGAGGCCGAGGCGTGGGAGGATGACGGAGATGGAGACGAGACCGGAGCCCCTGCAGCAGCAGCCCAGGCGGAGGGCCCGGAGATAGGTGCGGAGGCGCAGCCGCTTCTCGCCTCCCCGGTGAAGGACGAGACCCGGAGTAAGGTACCGGTGCGCCCCGGAGGCCGGAACCCCAACCGGGGAGGTGGCTTCCCAGCACCGCCGAACTGCGACTGGAGGTGCAGGTATTCCAGCTGACGGAGGCAGTGCAGAAGCTCCAGTCCCAGATGCAACTGCTAATGGCCAGGCCAGAGGAATTGCCGTGGGCCACGCCGGACGCGCGGCCCCGAGACAGGCCGTCGAGCCAGGCCATGGAGCGGCCTACCAGGCCGTCAGGGAGAGTGACTTTCCGGAACAGCGGAGACGACTTCGTCCCGTCCAGAGGGCAAGGTGCGGGCTGTGGGGGCCAACCTGAAAGAGGCCACGGCCGACTGGCTGATACAGTTAACAGACACTCGAGCGCCGCAACTGAGGCGGCTAGACACCTTGCTAGAGGCCCTACGAGCCCGCTTTGGGGACCCCTTAGCAGGAGAGAAGGCCAAGGCCCAACTGAGGAAGATTTACCAAGGCCAGAGGTCCGTCTCGGAATACGCTTTGAGCTTCTGAGCCCTAGCGGGGGAAATCCGAGGCTGGTCAGAATCTACCATACTAGAGTGCTTCAAGGCAGGCCTAAGGCAGGACATTCTAGAGTGGGCGATGCACCGGGGAAACCCCGAGACCCTGGAGGATTGGATAGCCTCGGCAGGGAGAGTAGAGTGCGACATGGAGCAGATGCCCAGACGCCACCGAGATGGCGGGAGAGCCCGGGGAGCAGGGACGGGGCCGCCTGGGAGAGCCGGACCAGCTAGGAGGGCGTCCCCGCGAGCCCGGTCAGCCAGCCGAGAAGGCCAGAGAGGGAGGAAAGGAGCCTGTTTCTCGTGTGGCCGGGAGGGGCCACCGGCGGCCGATTGCCGCAAGAAGGTCCCCTCCCGAAGCCGGAGAAGGCGCCGGAGGCCAAGCCAGCCACCCCGGCCAAGACCCCCGCCCGGGGGAAGGCCGCAGCCGCGGCAGAGACAGCGCGGGCGCCACGGACCCTCCGTGAGGCCGAGGAGCCGGAGACGGAGGAAAGCGACCCCAAATGGATGGTGGGAAACGACAACGATCTGCTGTAGACGCCCGGCGGCAGATCCAAAACCCTCCGGGCGGTGAGTCTGATCCACTGGGGTGCGACACGTACAAGCTTGATGTTAAAGTGTGGGGCCCCGGGGTGGCACAGCCTATAGAGACAGTCGCCATGCTAGACAGTGGGTGCACCCGATGCTTGATGCTTGATGTCCCCTAAGCTAGCGAAGCAGTTGGGGATAAAGCCTCAAGCACTGATCGAACAGATCCTCTTCTCCCAGCTAGATGGGTCCCCGGCCAATGGGAAGCCAGCCACCCACAGAACAGGGGAGATGAAAGTCCAGATGGGGTCCCACCGGGAAGACCTGAAGTTCGTAATTTCAGCAATTTCAGCAATTTCAGCAATGGCCCACCAGCCCATCATCCTAGGGGCCCCCTGGCTGCGTGTCCAGAACCCACAAGTCGACTGGAGGACGGGGGCCATAAAGTTCCGAGATGGGGAGGCCCGGGCAAGGATAGATGACCTTGAACAAACGGGAGCCCCGGCCCACGAGGGAGCCGGCGTGGGGGCAGCAGAGAGCCACCCTGGCGGAATCCCGCGAGAGTATGGAGACTTGGAGGAGGTCTTTAGCGAGCGGGAAAGTGACCAGCTACCCCCCCACCGGAAGTGCGATTGTGCAATTGAAATTGAAGAAGGCGCCAAACTGCCCAGTCCAAAGCTGTACGCCCTTTCCGAGCCGGAAAGAAAGGCACTAAGAGACTTTATCGAGAAAAACATGGAAAGAGGATTTATTGAAAAACCTACAAGCCCGCTGGCAGCCCCCGTCCTGTTTCGGCCAAAGGCCGACGGCTCCTTGCGATTGTGTGTGGACTACCGTGGCCTCAACGCGATCAGCACCTCAAGTCCATACCCGCTGCCCCTGATGTCCGAGATTTTGGCCCAGCTGGGGGGAGCGCGGTTCTTCACCAAACTGGACATCCGGGAGGCGTTTTACCGGATCAGAGTGAGGGACAAAGACTGTTGGAAGACGGCGTTTAACTGCCACCTAGGCCAGTACCAATTCCGGGTCGGACTTAAGGGCGCCCCCAAAATATTCCAGCAGTTCATCAACGAAATCTTCAGGGACTTGCTGTACAAGGGAGTTCTAGTCTATTTAGATGACGTGCTGATCTATTCGGCGTCGGAGGCGGAGCACATCGAGCTGACCAGGAGGTGCTACGGAGATTACGGAAAACCAGCTCTTCGTCAAACTTTCCAAATGCGAATTCCACCGGCAAGAACTGGATTACCTGGGGTACCGAATCTCCACGCGAGGCCTGGCCATGGATCCCGGTAAGGTGAACGACGTCCTCGCATGGGAGGCGCCCCAAACCAGGCGGCAGCTGCAGGGCTTCCTGGGATTCGCTAACTTCTATAGACAGTTCATCCAAAACTTTGCTAAGATAGCGCTGCCTTTGACTGAACTGTTAAAAACTAAGGGCTTGGGGGAGACAAAGAAGGCGCTAAGCTGAGCTGGACCCCGCAGTGCCAGGAGGCGTTTGACAACCTCAAGCGGAGCTTCACCAGTCAGCCCCTGCTGATGCACCCCCAGCCAGGCCGACCCTTCACCGTGCAGTGCGACGCTTCCGAAGCAGCCTACGGCGCGGTGCTCCTCCAAAGGGATGAGGAAGGCACCCTGCGACCGTGCGCATACCTTTCCAAAAAATTCACGCAGACGGAGAAGCGCTGGCACGTATGGGAAAAGGAGTCCTTTGCGGTGCGGGCCGCGTTGAGCCACTGGAGGCACTTCCTCGAAGGCACCGCCCTGCCCTTCGAGGTGTGGACTGACCACAAGAACCTACAGGCACTGCAGTCCTCACAAAGGCTCAACGCCAAGCAGCTACGGTGGGCACAGTTCTTCAGCCGCTTTAACTTCGAGCTCAAATACCTGCCCGGCCCGAAGAACATGCTGGCCGACACGCTTTCCAGGATGCCTGAGGCTGACTACTCAGCACCAGAGGAAATGGGGACGGTATTCACCAAGCGCCAACTGGGCCTGGTGGCCCGCACCAGGGCAGCAGACAAGGCTCCTCAGCCAGCCGTCCCAGGGACCCCTGAGCTGCTGGCGGACTTGGCAGCGGCCTACGGGTCGGACCCCTGGCTCACGGAGCACCGAGAGGACCTGACCGAGGCTGGAGGAATTTGGTACTACAAGGACAAGCTGTACGTTCCCCAAAGCCAGAGAGAGCCCCAGTCCTGGCTTAAGCCCACGACTCTACGTTGTCCGGCCACTTTGGCCTCACAAAAACCCTAAAGCTTCTGGCCCGGCAGTTCTGGTGGCCAGCCATGCGAAAAGACACTAAGGACTATGTTGCAGAATGCGAGGTGTGCGCCAGGAACAAGCCAAAGACGGGCCGCCCGACGGTCTGCTGCAGGCGGTAGCCGACCCAACGGAACCCTGGAGCGAAATCGCCATGGACTTCGTCATTGACCTGCCGCCTAGCGGGGGGTACACCACCATTTGGACTGTAGGGGACTTATTCTCTAAACAGGCCCACTTCCTCCCGCTGCGCAGGCTCCCCACGGCCCCGGAGCTGGCTCGCCTGTTCACCCACCACGTTTTCCGGCTGCACGGCTGCCCACGACGGGTAGTGAGCGACAGGGGACCTCAGTTCACGTCCAGGTTCTGGAAAGCGTTCCTGGCGGGGCTGGGGTCGCAGCGTGCCCTGAGCACGGCGTTTCACCCAGAGACGGACGGTGCGACGGAGCGTGTCAGCGGACCTGGCAGCCAAACCCACCGTGCTACTCCACCTACCAGCAGGACAACTGGGCCGAACTGCTGGACGTGGCCGAATACAGCTACAACAACTCCGAACACGCCTCAACGGGGGCCTCGCCATTCTGAGTTGTCTCAGGCAACTTTTCCCGGCGCTGGCCCCGGCAGTAGACCCCGCCGAACCACCGACTGATTGGGGAGCCAAGGTGGCGCCCGCTTCGCCGCAAATTCAGGCGGCACTGCGACTTCCGGTTTGGGGCTGGAAGGTGGTGGACGCCGAAAGGCATAGCTCCGGTGAGCTACAAACTCTGCAGAAGATTGGGGGGTGAGAACGGCAACCCCGGTTATCCCTCGAAGGAAGGAGGGTAACCCTAGCCAGAGTGGTGAGGGGCGAGAAGGTGGCTTGTGTCTTCTCCACCTGAAAAGGTGGCATAGACCCCATCGAAGGCCTACTCACCCTCAGAGCACGGGATCGGCAGCAGTTTGAGGTTCTCGCATCCCTCGGGAGAGAGACCACAGCACCACCTCGCCCGAGACTCCCTGGGAGAGAAAAGATCAAGAAGGCGAACGAAGAGCTATCCTGCACTCCCCAAAGGGATCCCTACCAACCCAATTCTCCTTGGTGGGCCTAGGAGAAGAAAAGGAGAAGAAAGGAAAGAAAAGGGCTCTTGCGCTTTAAGAAAAGCTGTTGGAGAGGCGGCCGAAAGGACCGAGCGCAGAAACAACCAGCTGAAAAGAGTAAAGGAGCCTGAGCTTCAGAAGGAGAAGAAACACAGGTGCGGTGCGGCAGGGTGAGGAGGAGCTCCGAGGCGTGAGGTCGCAGGGGCGGTCGGAGGCGTGGAGGAGAGGCGGCCAAGCGGCGGCGGCGATCCGGCGGTGGGACGTAAGCAGGGCAAGAAAGTGGGGAGCTAGCACGCCACGTCACGCCTGACGGCAGGACGCCGAAGACGCGGCCCAATAGGAAAGATAAGCTGTAAGACGTCATTGGAACATAGAGCTAGGAAAAGTCTAGAAAAATATCCAAAAATACCAAGGGGATATTCCAAGTAAGAAAACTGAATTTTTTTTCTTTTTCTCCTTTTATGGGAGACAAAGAGACGAAGAGCTAGGAAAGCAGGGATTACCCTTATAGAAGGAGGCGAGTGGTTATACAAACCTGCCAAGCCTGTCAAGTTTGCCAAACTTATTATAAGGATTTGGACTACAAGACTGAGAGGAAAAGGGATATTAAAGGGAGGAAAACTGCCAGCATGATGGGCACCAGGAAAAAGACAGAGAAGGATACAAGGTACAATAATAGCAATGAAAGAAGGAGCTCAACAGCAGAAGAACCACAGATAAGAGACCAATTGAAAGATATGATTTATGAAATGAGAAGGTTAACAGAAATTGTAGAAAAGGGTGCAGAAGAGAGAAAGCTTATTCGAGAAGGACTGGGTGATATGAGAAAGGATATGAAAGATTTGAAAAAGGACATGGGATCTGTGAGAAAGGAAGTAACAGCTCTATATGACAAAGTAGATATGATGCAAAGAAATGAGGAAGAACTAAGATCTAAAATAGACCGGGAACATGAGAAAGTAAAAGAATTGGAGAAATCGCTTTCTGATTTAGAAAGAAAGAATATTCATTTAGATTTTTTTCAGAAGGATTTTCAACTGAGGCTGAGAGGTGTACCGGAACAGGGGAAGGAAAGCCAGGAGGATGTTTGGAAGATTGCGGTGGAGATGGCAACAACGGTCCTCCAGAAGGAACCCTCCCATTTGGAAGAAAAAATAGAGAAAGCTTTTAGGGTACACACAGCCTTTTCAAGGAAAAATAAATCTGAACGGGATATTTTAATACAATTTAACTCCACGAAAATCAGGGAGGAGATTCTAAAAAGGCAAAGCGATACACCATACAAAATGAATGATAAGAAGATAATAATACTTAGGGAAATCCCAACGTCCATATTAGAAAATAGAAAAAAATATTATTTTTTGACTGATGTCCTAAAACAAAGAAATATTCGATTCAAGTGGGAGAAGGTAGAAGGCCTACAAGTGACATGGAAAAATGAGAAATTCTGGCTAACCTCACAAGAGAAAGCCGAGGACTTTCTTAAGAAACATCTTAGCAAAGGGAAAAACAATTCCAAACAAGTGTCGCCCAGAGTCTTCACAAGAAAATTCTTTAAAGAAGGAAACGTAAATCCCTCAAATAAAAATGCAGGGAAGGGAAATAAAGAAGAAAAAGAGAAAGAATCTAAAGCTCGCACAGAGGAGAGAGATACTAAAGTGGATACCGACTCAGGAGAATCGGATGTGGAACAGGGCAGAGAGGAAGATGGGGAACTCAGCTCCCAGGAAGGCGAGAGCCTGGGAGAAGAGGAAGAGCAATAATTAAAATGGAGGTAAAATGCTTTTCTTTAAACATAAATGGATTGAACTTACCGGAGAAAAGAAAACAAGCTTTTCATTATTTAAAAAAACAAAAGGCGACTATCTACGCAATCCAAGAAACCCACATTAAAACGTCCAAAATCGGATTAATAGAGAATAAAGTTATGGGAACCCTTTTCTCATCCACCATAGAAAAAAAACAAAGGGGGGTTGCTTTATATATTAAAGATGAACTTGCTCCAAAATTGGAATTCAAAGATAATGAAGGAAGGGTCATTGCGGTCTCGATAGGGGCCAAGGGAAAAAAGATTTTGGTTGTTAATATTTATGCACCAAATGGAGCTAAGGTTTCTTTTTTTGAAATGTTAAGGAAAAAAATGTTGGATGTAGATTGTGAAGGATATATAATGATGGGTGATTTTAATGGAATAGTGGATGGGAACCTTGACAAAAATTATAACAATCCAAAAAAATAAGACTGTGACTAGTAAACTTCCCAAGGCGTTCTTTGAATGCGTTCAAAATTTTGAATTAAGAGATGTTTGGCGCTCTCGAAATGAAAAGGGCAAAGATTTTACTTTTTTTTCTGGACGGAGAAAGACCTGGACCAGAATCGATATGATTTGGGTTTCTAAGAATATGTTAAATAACTGCGATACAGTTAAAATTCATTCTAGGCAGATAGCAGACCATGCAGCCGTAGAGATTACTTTAAAATTTGGTTCAAAACAATTTTTTTGGAAATTAGATGACTGGCTATTAAAATCTGAAGCTCAAATTTTAAAAAATAAAAAGATGCTAAAGGATTATTTCCACATAAATGATAAACCTGAGACAGATATTACGAGTATCTGGGATGCAGGAAAAGCGGTGATGCGGGGAAACTTCATCGCCCAACACCACCATCTTAATAAAGAAAGCAATGCTGAATTGCAAGCCCTAAAAATAGAACTAGACAGTTTACAAAAACAGTTGAAAATAACCCCAAATAACTCAAAAGTAGAAAATGAACTACGACTCATAAAAAACAAATTAGTATACTATCGCTGGAACAAATAGAAAGAAAGATGAAATATTTAAAACAAAAAATTTTTGAGAACGCTAATAAGCCTGGAAAATGGCTAGCGTTTCAATTTAGGAAAAGGAAACAAAAGAACGTAATTAACAAAATAAAAGTAGGAGAAAAAGAAGTTATCCAGGATAGGGAAATACTGGAGGAGTTTAGAAGCTTCTATGAAGACTTGTACAAAGCCAGCCCACAGAATAGTGAAAGCACTCAAAAGTATATTAATATGTTAAAATTAGACAAAATCGGAGAGAAAGATAGAGAACTTCTAAACAACCCTATTACCGAAAAAGAAATCGAACAGGCAATAAAACAATTGAAGACGGGAAAGGCCCGGGGCCGGATGGTCTCACAGATTTATATTATAAAAAATTTAAAGATGAGCTGACTCCCTACTTAAAAAGAGTAATGAATAACGTGCTTATAACGGGAAACCTCCCCAATACATGGAGAACCGCAAACATAGTAATCTTCCCGAAAGAAGGGAAAGATATGGAGAAGATAGAAAATTATCGGCCTATATCTCTTTTAAATCAGGATTATAAATTATTTACAAATGTTTTGGCCTCAAGGTTTAAAGTTTTTTTGAACAAATGGATTGGCAGAAACCCTGCTTTTGCCTTTCTCGATGCTGAGAAGGCATTCGATTGCCTCAACTGGGAGATTATTGATATTCTTTTAAGGGAATTAGATATGGGAACCAATTTTCAGACAGCTATGAAAGGTATTTATCAACAGCAATCGGCCAATGTGATTGTCAATGGGATAAAATCAGATTCTTTTGAAATTAAAAGGGGGACCAGACAGGGCTGCCCCTTATCACCTCTTATATTTAATTTTGTTTTGGAACTTTTTCTTAAAAATATTGCTGGTGATAAGGACATAACGGGATTGAAGATAGGGAAAGATAATCACAAGGTCTTTGCGTTTGCAGATGACCTTGTATGTGTAATAGAGGATCTATTACTAAACATAGAATTATAGCTGAAGAAAATAAATGAATTTGGAGAAATCTCAGGCTTTAAACTAAACAAGAAGAAATCAAAGATTTTAACAAAAAATATAGGGACCGAGGAACAAAAATTAATTGAAAATAAGGCAGGCATGGAGATTGTTAAGAAATTTAAATATCTAGGTGTCATTCTAACGAATAACAACGGCCAGCTGATAAAAAATAATTATGAAAGCCTCTGGAAAGAAATAAAGAATGATTTAATAAAGTGGAAAAATTTTAAGTTATCATTGTTGGGCAGGATCTCAACTATTAAAATGAAGACATTCCCTCGGATAAATTTTCTTTTTCAAATGTTACCAGTGCTAAAGAACTACCAAATTCTGAAGAAATGGCAAGCAGATTTAGCTAAATTCATTTGGGCAGGTAAGAAACCTAGGATCAAGCAGAAGTATCTACAGGACAGGACAGATCAGGGCGGCTTTGGACTTCCCAATCTGGTCAAATATTATGAGGCAAACTGCCTTGAAGGTATGAGAAGCTGGGCTCTTTTAAATAATAGGGAAAGATTAAACTTGGAAGGGCCAAACAATAAATTTGGATGGCATGGTTATTTAATATATAACAAAACTGCGCAAGACTCAAATTTTAAAAACCATATAATTAGGTCTGCCTCCTTAAATGTATGGATAAAATTTAAAAAAACTGTATATCCCAAGATTCCGCTCTGGACGTCACCCGTTGAGGCTTTTCAGATAAAAAGATTTGAAACTGAGTGCTGGCCTACATACGCAGATCTACTAAAGAAAGAGGGACAAAATTTTGTATTACAAAAGCAAGAAGAACTAGATAAATGGAACCTGAACTGGTTTCAGTATTCCCAAATTAAAAGGAGGTTTGAAGAAGATAAAAAAATAGGCTGGATGAGGCAACCCTCATGGGGAGAGAGGATTTGGTTGAATACAGAAAGAAAAGTGGTTAGTAAAATATATAATTTCCTTTTGCAAACAACACAGGAGGTAGAACCAAACAAAGACTATATGAAAAAATGGGCGGCAAATCTGGGCTTTAATATACCAATAGAAGACTGGGAAAATGTTTGGATGATAAAACAGAAATATACTTATGCATATTGTTTAAAAGAAAATATATACAAGATGATGTATAGGTGGTATATTACGCCCCACCAACTGGCGAAGATAAACAAAAACTGCAGTGCCATATGTTGGAAATGCCAAGAGGAAACGGGAACTTTTTTTCACCAGTGGTGGACGTGTAAAGCTGCTAAGTCTTTTTGGAACATGATCCATAACAATGCTCGTCTCATACTCCAAAATGACTGGGGAAAAAAACCTGAACTATATCTGCTGAATATATCGGGTCAAACGATAAGCAAGGTAAATGACAAACTACTTACATATCTTATTATTGCAGCCAGAATTACCTATGCAAAATTATGGAAAGCCTCCGAAACCCCTAAAGAAGAAGATTGGATTTTGAAAGTACTCGAAATCGCAGAAATGGACAAACTCACCTGCTGGCTCAGATATAACTCCAACAACCATTATGAAGAGACTTGGTCGCCCTTCGTTAAATTTGTCAAGGAGAGAACTAACATCAACCTAAAGGGTTATAAACTGTAAACTAAGAATAACTTTCTACCAAGGAGAAACTCTTAAGATCATACTTGTACCAATTTTAAAAGAGATGTGAAGTCAACATCACCCTTTTCCCTCTCTAACTATACCCTCTTTTCCTTTCCTATGCTTTCCAACTCTGTATGTTCCTCCTCCTCTTTTATCCCCTCCCCTTTCTCTTTTTATTTCTTATTCTGTCTGTTGTGGTTATGTTACATTTGTGTTCTTTTTTAATAATAAAAGTCTTTATATAAAAAAAAAATTCAGGCGGCACTGCTTCAGGCTTACAAGCTGCACGCCGATAAGAAGCGGGGGCCCCAGCCAGTCTACGCCGTTGGGGACCGCGTGTTTCTGTCCACCAAGCACCTGAAGTCCACCCAGCAGTCCCGCAAGTTTGCAAATAAGTTTGTGGGGCCCCTCCGCGTGGTGGAAGTTATTAACCCTGTGGCAATCAAGCTGGACCTCCCGCACACCTGGGCAAGGTCCAGCCAGTCTTCCACGTGAGCTTACTCAAAAAAGCTGTGTCCGACCGGAAGTGGTCCAAGCCCGAAGACGTTCCGGTGCCCATTATGGTGGGGCCCCACACCCACTTTGAGATTAGGAAATCTTGGACTCCCGGCGCCTCAAGGGACGCCTTAGCTACCTAGTTAGGTGGACTGCCAAAGACTTACACCCCGAGTGGGTATTAGCCCAGCATGTCAAAGCCCCAAGGCTGTTGAAGGCGTTCCACACCGCCTTTCCGTCCAAACCTGGACCCTGATTCCCCCCCCCCTTTTCTCTTTGTCTCTTGCAGGTCGCTCCTTCCCGGAGGGGGGCGCTATGTCAGCTCCACTTGGCCCGGTTGTTGCCCTAACGGACCAAGCGGTGCGCGCCATCAGATAAGAACAGCATCTGGCGGGCTTTGAACTGGAACTGCCCTTTGAAGTGCCAGGCACCACTTTCCTGAACTTTGATATGCGGAGGGCCGGATGGTCATCCCTGAGGAAGGAGGGGCACAGCAGGGGGGCGGGCCAGGGAGGGCTTTTGAAGGGAACTTCGCGCGCGAACTCTTCAGTCTATCTTTGCCTACTTTGGATTAAGGACCTATTAAACCATTTTCCTTCAAATCTACCTGGAGTGAGTCTGCTTTACTAGACCCCCCCTTGCCGAAGCTTACAATTGTGGGGTCCCCAGAGCCAGACGAAGGTAATTTCAAATGGTACGCAAGCCTTTTGGCGCCCCCTCACTCTCCGTGCGCACACGTGCCGGTGGTGCGCCAGTGTGCGCATGCACAGGCCAGCTAGTTCTTTTTTTTATATAACTGATTTTTTATTAAATTTTCAGATTTTTTATAGACATTACAAAACATACAGATATACCATACACGAATACATCAGGGGAGGGGAAAGGGAGGGAAAGGGAGGGAGTAAGGGGCAATTTTGACTTCCGTTCTAATTCCATACTTTATCATGTTACACTGTTGTATTACTTCTTCAGCATTGGGCATCCTAAAGTGCTCTTACTTATATATTTTTAGTATAGTTTTTGACAGAATGTTTCACTCTATTTTCATTAGTTTATATATTCATTAATCACAGTCCAGTCTGTCATCGTATTCCCCTGGCCATTATTCTGGCGAAGCCAGTATGTTAATTCGTCCATTCCCTTGATTTCCATCACTTTCTCCAACCATTGTTCTTTGTCTGGGAGGAGATTTTGCTTCCAAAGTTTTGCGAAGACTATCCGTGCCGCCGTGGCCAGATACACAAAAAGTTTCTGTTGGTTTTCATTTTCAAAGGTCTTATCGCCTATTAATCCTAATAGGTATAGTTCCGGAGTTCTTGGAAAGTCTGTTTTTAACATTTGTTTACATTCTTGATGGATCATTGACCGGTATTCTTTTGTCTTGGGACAGGTCCACCACATGTGGTAAAAGGTACCTTCCTGTATCTTACATTTCCAGCATTTATTGTCCATATTTTTTATACATTGTACTCAATTTTTGCGGTGTGATGTACCAGCAGTGGATCATTTTGAGCCAATTTTCTTTCAGATCAGTAGCATATGTGATTTTGAGGTTTTTACGCCATATTGTTTCCCATTCTCTAAATTGTATTGGTCTCCCTATGTTTTGAGCCCACTTTACCATTGTTTGTTTGATTATCTCTTCCTCTGTTATCCAGGCAAGAAGCATGGAGTAGATCTTTGAGGTTGTTTTCTTCTCTGTTTTCAGAATTTTATCCCAAATTCCCTCAGTTTCACTGAATCCTTTAATCTTGTCTTTATTAAACCACTCTCTCAACTGGAAGTAATGAAGCCATCGGACATTACGGAATTTTTTTGATATTTCTTCCTGTGACTTCAGGAAGTATTCACCGTTTTGTTTCTTCAAGATATCTTTGTATTTGGGCCATTCTGTCCAACCTAGTAATCTTCGTTGATCCGCCTCTAATGGTGAAAGCCATAGTGGTGTCTTAGTATATATATGGTTCTTATATTTATTCCAGATCTTCTTCACAGGCCAGCTAGTTCTGTGCATGTGCAGGGCCAGCTTCACGCATGCTCACCGGTGTGTGCATGCGCAGGGCCAGCTAGTTCGGCACATGCGCGCGACACCAAGTGGATGGTGACACAAAACACACTCCAGGAAGCCAAAAAGGAGGGTGTTTTGCAGCCGGAGGTGGGAGGCTCTGCCCCAGCTGCAAAATGTCCTCCTTTTCGGCCTCGTGGAGTGCGTTCTGTGTCACCATCCACCTGGAGTCGCACCCGCATGCTGGCCCGCAGCAATGGCGGCCGTGGCCGGATGCGCCTCTAACCCACGTGGCGCCCTGAGGCGGCTGCTTAGTTTGCCTCCATTAAGATCTGCTCCTGGGGGTCCCGCAGGGTTCCATACTGTCCCCCATGTTGTTTAACATTTACATGAAGCCACTGGGAGAAATCATCCAGAGTTTGGGGGTCAGATGTCATCTGTATGCAAATTATGATGAGCTCTATCACTCCTTCCCACCTGTTACTAAGGAGGCTGTGCAGGTCCTGAACGAGTGCTTGGCTGCTGTGTCAGCCTGGATGAGGGCGAACAGATTGAAACTTAATCCAGACAAGACAGAAGTACTCCTGGTCATTCGTAAGGCCAAACGGGGGATAGGGTTACAGCCTGTGTTAGACGGGGTTATTTATTCATTTATTTTATTTATTTACATCATTTCTACCCCGCTCTTCTCAACCCCCGCGGGGGGACTCAGAGCGGCCTAACAAAAGGCAACAATTCGATGCCGAAACACAATATAAATACAATATAAAACCATAGACATTTAAGATTAAAGTACAATTAGCATTATCACATAATACACATACACTAGGTTAAGAACAAATTTCCGTCCACCACATAAGCATTGAGCCATAACCATCAATTTACCAATTACAATTACAATCCAAAGTGCCGCATTGTGCTAATGTGCAAAAGCCTGGTCTCAGAGCCACGATTTCACTTTTTTCCTGAATGCCAGGAGTGATGGGGTTGATCGTATGTCGCTTGGGAGCGCATTCCACAGACGGGGAGCCACCACTGAGAAGGCCCTCTCTCATCCCCACCAACCGCATTTGAGAAGTTGGCAGAAGCAAGAGCAGGGCCTCCCTGGCTGATCTTAAATTATGAGGTGGGATGTAGCGGCAGATGTGTTCGGACAAGTAAGCTGGGCTAGAACTGTATAGAGCTTTAAAGGTCAAAACCAGCACTTTGAATTGAGCTCGGAAGTGGACAGGCAGCCAGTGGAGCTGACTCAACAGGGGTGTCACACCACAGGGACTTCAGGCAGCACTTTTGCTTGAGTCTGCATTGAACCACTAGAGCTGTAAAACAATTAACTAGTCAGGTTGATGCTTTCCAGGCCCCATCAGGGCCTCTTTGCATTCTCGTGTGAAACTGGCACGGAATGCGCAGATAGCTTCTCCCCAAGGTTGCCTAAACTTTGCCTCCCTGCTGCAAGGTGCTTCGGAGAGGCCATAAAGTACTCCATACAGAACATCTGCGCCCGGTAATTGGCAGGCGCATTCCGATGGACCTTAGGTAACAATAAACATATAGTTTCTCATCAATCATTGGGCTTGATGTTCGACGCACCGGAACTGGTCACAGAACCCTATATCTGTGAATCCCTCACCATAGGGATCATCTCAGATCAACTTTTGCTAAGGAAGATGCTACTCTGAAGCACCGGCCGTGACCGGCCTGCCTTAAGCTTCAGCCGCCCTTTCCAACGGGCTGCCTTGGTTCTTCGAACTCCGTGTGCGTCTTGCCCAAGCCTTGTTCCTGAATAGACTTTATTGTTTGAACTTCCTTGCTTTCCAAGTTCCCCGCTTGCGGAATCGGAGGGAATCTATTTGGAGACTCTACCTGTGCATCCGGCTTGGAATCCCCGCCGCAGGACCATACCTACCTGCTGTTCCTGATTGCTGCTACTTTAAGGCTTTGTATTTGCCTTCACGCTTTCCTTATTTCCTGCACAATAAAACTGTGTTGTACCTCAAAGCTGTGTGGTTTGTTCAGGGAGGTCAAGTGTGCTAAGGCCCTAGGAGGCGACAAGGGGTGTGGTATGCTCCCTGTATGTAGTTCGGGTTAATAATCTGGGTGCCGCCCGTTGGACTAGCTGCAATTTCAGAACTGTCTTCAAAGGCAGCCCCACGTAGAGTGCGTTGCAATAATCTATTCGGGATGTGACCAGAGTGTGGACGACCGTAGCCAGATCAGACTTCAGGTTACACTCCCCTGAAGGCTTTCAGATTACACTCTGGGAGTCATCCTGGATTCATTGCTGAACCTGGAACCCCAGGTCTCGGTGGTGGCCGAGAAAGCTTTTGCACAATTAAAACTTGTGTGCCAGCTGCGCACAGTGGTCCACGCTTAGGTTACAATGCTCTCTACATGGGGCTGCTATTGAAAACCTCTCGGAAGCTCCGATTAGTCCAACAGTCGGCAGCCATGTTGTTAACTGGAGCGATGTACAGGGAGCGTACTACTCCTCTGTTGTGCCAGCTGCTGATCAGCTTCTGGGCACAATTGAAAGTGCTGGTTTTAACCTTTAAAGTCCTGAACGGTTCTGGCCCAAACTATCTGTCTGAACGTATCTTCTGCTATGAACCATCGCAAAGCTTAAGATTGTCAGGAGAGGCCCTGCTCTCGATCCCACCTCTCTCACAAACACAGTTGGTGGGGATGAGAGACAGGCCCTTCTTAGCAGTGCCCCCCCCCCGGGGTCTGTGGAACTCTCTCCCCAAGGACATCAGGTTGGCCACTTCCCTCTTGTCCTTTAGGATACAACTGAAGAACTGGCTCTGGGGCCAGGTGTTCGACTAGAGGCCAGCGGCAATAGGAAATGGAAATTGGGTTTTGTGACATGGATTGGTTTGGTTTTACTGGCATGTTATTTTATTGTTAAATTTACTGATGTTGTACAAAGTTTTAAATGATTTTATTGTGATTTGTAATTTTTATGGTATTATGTGTTAGCATCTTCTGATGCTTGTGTGAGGCTGCTCTGAATCCCCTGAATCCCCTTTTTTTAAACTGCATTATATGACAGTTTAGATGGGACCTGAGATAGTCTGTATTCTGATGTTTCAATGTTCACAAACTTTGTTTCATACATAAAATTATTAAGAGTATTGTATACAATTCCCTTCAGGCTATGTGTATAAAGTGTATATGAAGCATTCATATTTTTTTGCATTTGGACTTATGTGTCACCTCCATCATATTTCATTACTTCCATATATGCATATAGAAAGATTTTGAAATCTGGGGTTGGGGATCATGTTGCACTTCAGATAGAAAGTATCCCTCTAGTTCACACACAAATCAGACAGTCTTTGAAAAATAGTATTTTATTGAAGCAAAATATAGTGTCCAACAAAAGGTAAAAGAAGATTAAAACAAACGATATATCCAAGTTCAAAAACCCAAGATCCGAAAGGTAAAGTCTAAAAGCTTGATACTAGATTCTAAGACATTCCAATGAAGCTATAGAATCCACCCACAAAACAAGGCCAAGGCAAAAGCATGATCCATAAACTAGAGACAAGGGAAGCTTGATCGTGATATCTCTATATATATTTTTGTTCAGTCCGTTTAATGTCGTATATAGACAAAGAAACTATGGCTCCCACAACCACCAAACTTGACAACCGACTGGACCATTACACTAGGTACATACAACGCCAAAAACACCGGACCTACATACCTCCCAACACCCCAAAAAATGATCCCCAAAAAACTGCCAACGGAACTCCCACCCCAGCCTCTCCGCTGCCAGCGCGAACTTTTAGAACGTTTAGGGCCGAGGGAGGGAGGGGGCCAGGCTGGGAGGAGGAGCAGCCTCCCTTGCTCCTCCTTAGCCACTCCTCCTCAGCGGCTCCTTCTCTTTCCCCCTGCCGCCGCTCGGATCGTGAACGGCGGAGACAAAGACGGAAGGAGCGGCTGAGGAGGAGCAAAGGACCCCCTCCTCCTCAGCCACTCCTCTTTCCGCCGCCACAGCTGCCGCTAGGATCGGGGGGGTTCCCTTCAAGCAGTCTACACGCAAAACACTCGCCCCATACACGCACGCCACCCGCACACCAAAACAAACATTCACACATTCCTCCCACACATCCTTTCCCCCAAAACAATCACCCCTCTCCTCCTTCAAGCAGTCTACACGCAAAACAATCGCCCCATACACGCACGCCACCCGCACACCAAAACAAACATTCACAAATTCCTCCCACACATCCTTTCCCCCAAAACAATCACCCCTCTCCTCCTTCAAGCAGTCTACACGCAAAACAATCGCCCCATACACGCACGCCACTCGCACACCAAAACAAACATTTACACATTCCTCCCACACATCCTTTCCCCCAAAACAATCACCCCTCTCCTCCTTCAAGCAGTCTACACGCAAAACAATCGCCCCATACACGCACGCCACCCGCACACCAAAACATTCATCACAAACTTTCCTTACCTTCCACAGCAAAAATCCCTCCAACGCTGACCCGTCGCAATCTTTCCTCACACCATTCAGTACTACATCTCCCAGTATCCACTGCGGCAGTACACGGCCCCTCCCTCTCACCGACACTCCCCAAAAACACAGCCACCTTACAGGCCTCTGCCTCCTTGGGGCCTGACCAAGGAGGAAAGAGGAGGAAGCGCCACCGCCGCCTGAAGCTTTGCCATTGCAACGCCCAGGAGGAAGAGGAACCAAAAGCAGCGCCCTTGGCAACACGAGCAGGGGAAACTGGTAACCACCCTCCCTCCCTCCTTCCCTCTTCCTACTCATACACACACATTCACACAAACAAAACCACAAACATACACACACACATATACATACACACATGCACACATAAACATACAGACATGCTCACGTACACACATAAACATACATACAGTACATGCACACATACACACATATACATACAGACATGCACACATACACATGAACATTCACATATACATAACAACACACACATACACAATTTACACATATACACACAAACATAAACACACACCTACAAACACACACAAATACATAAAGACATGCACACATACACACATATACACATGCACATATACATAACAACACACACATAAACAATATACACATATACACACAACCACAAACACACACATACACACACATATACATAAAGACATGCACAAATACACACATAAACACACGCACATATACATAACAACACACACATAAACAATATACACATATACGCACAAAAATAAGCATACACACACACACCATGTGGGCAGAAGGGGTTAGCCGCAGACTACGGCACAGCAACTCGTGCAGGGGACAGCTAGTATTTTCTAAACGAAGCCTGGAAACTGAGACATGAACCCTCCTTACAATCTTAACTAAGGAGAAATTAGTTTCACTTTGTATCTTTTTGCTGAAGTCTACAGCTCTGCTGAACACCCTGGGAAACTTGCCTTCTCTCAAGGATATTTGCCTTGCGATCAAAAGGCATTTCTACCTCCCTTGCCTCCCTTTGGTCTTTAACATTTTCAGCTGCATCACTATCTCTATCAAGGCCTTCTGATTCCCTAACGAAGGAATTTTCATCTAACAGAACCATGGGAAGCAAACTGTTCTCAGGAGCGGGGTCTCATCTGGAGCTTCACTTTGCACATCAGCATTCTCAATGGCAATCCCATCATCTCCATCATGCACATGAACACCAGGCTGCAATACCACAGATCATTTCCAAGTATTTCCGATAAGAAAAACCCAACCTGTACATTTTTATCAAAAATATTATTTAATTGCTTAAGATTGATAGTAACTTTCATCTAGAAGTGAGGTGAATCCATTCCACATTTTCCTAATATAGCTTCAGCACCTTGGATAGCTCATATAACGTCCAGAGTAAAACCTGGAGCAGTCTAATCACCATACAAAGGATAGTGAACCAGCAACTGAGACTGTCCCATGCCTACTTCCTCAGCTCTTTCCACTAATGAAATATGCCTCCCAAGACCCTTTCCAAGTTGGATGTTGGTTTCAGGTCCCAGAAAAGTTTTCCTGGTTCTGCTTTATGTTACAATATGGCCTAACTAAAAGACACAAAGGGATCTAACAAATTAAATTTGTGTGTATATATCAGAACCCTATATCGTTATTATGTATTAATCACAAATTACACTCCTATTTATTCACATTCATATTGTGTAATTGTACACACACAACAAAATACTTATTCAAATTATACACAACATGTGTTTTAGGGTCCAGTGTCCACAGAAGAAAAATCCGCATTAAATCCTCGATTCTTATAATCCAGATTATATTGCTTATAGTCACTCTCTTAGTTCAATCAAAATTGTTCCTGGTATTCCATATGTATAGTCCAATGATTTCTTTGTGGAGAATTTCATGACTCACTGCGACCCTCTCGAAGGTGGGAGTGTTGTAATATCCGGAACGCCCATAAAAACTCAGGTATGCAGGTCAACGGGAGACTTGACCATGACCACCCCGTTTCGCGAGACCGCTTTTTCAAGACCCGTGTAGTATATCACAAGGCACTCATATATCTCTAAATATTATAATACATATAGAAAGGGTTATACATCATAATATTATATCAAACACCCCTCAAGAACAGCAGCAGCCTATGTAGCAAGACCCATTGGAGAGATATATGAGTGCCTTGTGATATACTACACGGATCTTGAAAAGCGGTCTTGTGAAACGGGGTGGCCATGGACAAGTCTCCCGTCGACCTGCATACCTGAGTTTTTATGGGCATTCCGGATATTACAACACTCCCACCTTCGAGAGGGTCGCAGTGAGTCACGAAATTCTCCACAAAGAAATCATTGGACTATACATATGGAATACCAGGAACAATTTTGATTGAACTAAGAGAGTGACTATAAGCAATATAATCTGGATTATAAGAATCGAGGATTTAATGCGGATTTTTTTTGTGTGGACACTGGACCCTAAAACACATGTTGTGTATAATTTGTTGATGTATTTGAATAAGTACTTTGTTGTGTGTGAACAATTATACAATATGAATGTGAATATATAGGAGTATAATATGGCTTAAAGCAATGGGAATTCTTGAACTCCTGATGTATCACCGCTCCCTGGATTGACTTTGGGGTCACTACTATCTGTCACTTTCTATGGTCATATTTCTGTGAACTCCTCAGTAGAGCCATGGTACATTTATCTGGCTTGTCCTGTGTTTTTAAGTGTCTTCTTTTTGTCTGGAACTCTATAATGACAATAAGTGCCCCACGAAGTAGCTACTGGTCCATGCCGAAGCAACAGAAGATGGACTATTGACCCAGGTATGGAGGGCAGGACACAAGGGAAATGCATAGCAAGATTGTCACAGCAAATGCACACAAGTGGGAAAGAACAGAGAGATTCCCATCAGACAGCCGTGAAGATGATGGATGGGGCTACCCACCCACCCACTGACTTTCACCCTCAACTGTCTATATAACATATTGCTCCCCTTCTTTGGTTCCTGAATTCTTTTCAGATTAGGCATTAGAGAAAGTTTTCTTTGCAGCAAGAGGATTTTACTGGAAGAAACATATCTACTTTTGTGTCCCAAAGGACTGGACATTGTTCTGGATACAAAAAGCGAAGCTCTTTTGAGACATCTCAATTGATAACACGACAAACTGGTGCTTCAATGTATGCAAGCTTTAAAATAGGTTCATTCCCATGTCAATACTGGAGTTTCTGGCTCCAAACTACAGCTCATACAGGTTTGATATCTTTCACCCAAAATGCTTGGGGCCAGAAATGTTTTGGTTTTCAATTTTTTTCAGATTTTGGAGTATCTGTATGAGACCATATGGACATAATAAGATATCTTGGATATGGGACCCAAGTTTCAGACAGCAAAGCTTGTAGTGCAATAGAGCAGTGTTTCCCAACCTTTTGAGCCGCGGCACACTTTTTAACATTTAAAAATCCGGGGCACACCACCAACCAAAATGACACAAAATGACACTGTAACACAGTAAAGAACGGCTGGGGATGGTGAGCTGCTGGGAGCAGCTGCTGGGAGTGTCGGGCCAGGGAGGAGCCAGGCCACACCATGCCCCGCGCCCTCCCCCTGGCTTCAGTTCTCCCACAGCTTTGCCAGCCTTGAGGGGGCAGTGCCAAGCCAGCATTGTGCTGGCTCTGCCACCGCTGGCTTGGCACTGCCCCATGAAGACTGGAGAAGCTGTGGGGGAGCTGAAGCCGAGGGAGGGGGCAGGGCATGGTGCGGCCTGGCTCCGCCCCCTCCCCTGGCTTCAGCTCTCCCACAGCTTTGCCAGCTTTGAGGGGGCAAGCCAGCATAGTGCTGGCTCTGCCATCGCTGGCTGGGCACTGCCCCCTCAAGGCTGGTGAAGCTGTGGGAGTGCTGAAGCTGGGGAGAGGGGGCGGAGCCAGGCTGCGTCATGCTCCCCCTCCCCCCAGCTTCAGCTCTCTCACAGAGGAGGAGCATGAGCAGTGGCCGGGCTTCAGTAGGCGGGGCTCCTCCTCCGCGCAGCTTCAACAAGCAAGGGCCGAGAGTCATGGCGGGAGTCATGGCAGATTGGAGGCTGGTTGGGGAAATGGCCGAAGGAGGCGGTGTCCCGGTCCCTTCTTCTTTTTCTTTGCCGCCGCCCGTCCCTTCCTCCTCCTCTCCCAAGCAGCAGGAGTTCGGCAGGAGGAGGGGGGAAGGAAGGGGGGCAGAGATCTTTCATCGAGGCACACCTGATGATCACTCATGGCACACTAGTGTGCCACGGCACACTAGTTGAGAAACACTGCAATAGAGAATAAGGTATAGTGAACAGACCAATGGAACAACTATGGACTTGATTTTGGATGGTGTGATTTTAACAACTAGCACAAAACCAAACAGGGTTGCATAAAGGCTGCCAAACTCACCTCCACCCGCCGAAGGGCATTCTCGGTGATTGCAACAACGCTCTCGAATGCCCTTCCGGCAGATACGCGTGCCATCCACGACCTGCTCCCCTTCAGGTGTAGGTCCTAGTGCTATGCACCCTCCTGTTGAAGAGATTCATACTCCAGGTCGCTGTTTCTACTGCTGTGTTTTATTATGTTATTTTAGTGATATTTTAATGATGTTTTTATGCTCTGTTTTTTACTCTGTGCTGTTTTTTGTTGTGTTTCTCGGTGTTGTGAGCCGCCCCGAGCCCGCCGGGAGTGGCGGCATAGAAGCCGAATGTAATGATGTTGATTATTTGTGTGTAAATGTTGTGTGACATGTGTTAAAATGTATGTTGTTTTGAATGTTCTATGGTTTGTTTCTGTGGGTGAAACAGAAGGGAGGCATGGCAGAAGCTTAGAAGAGCTGTCGCCATGGCAACCAGGGCTAGAGGCTAGTAGAATGTTCAGGTTTGAATTCTACAGTTGGAAAAGAGCGGGAAGCCAACTGCCAAATGAGAGGGGGAGGAGTTATGTTCTAGTGGAGAGTGTCCTAAGGACTGAAAGAGAACGGTCCAGTGTTAGTGTGTGTCTTAAGGTCTGCTAGTGAGCAGTCCAGTTAAAGGGTATAGAGACCCTAGTTAAAGTTGCAGGGGTTTATAGAGGTTTAGTGGAAACCCTATAATAGGTCCCCATTGTGTTATGTAACAGAAAAAGTTGTGCCTCTAAGGAAGTTTGAAACCAACCAAGATTGTACCCATTTGTGTCAAAATAAATTGTTTGCATCTTAAAAGGAAAACACCTCTCCTGATTCTTTTATTGGTGGTGGCCCTCAAAGTCAGTGGTCAGCCGGATAAATGGTGGCAGCGTGGTCAAGTGGTCACTGAGAAGTTTTAAAACTCCAGTCAGTTAAATGGTGAAGGGGTGAGACAGTACCCTGCCAATAAACGTGAAGTTGCTGAGGTAACTTCGAGGTTTCCTTGGATTGGAGGTCAGCAGTGTGGACATAGAAAGATTGTCCAGTCTGAGGCCGGTCAAGAAGTGGAGTGGTCAAATATTGGCGGCAGCGGTGGGATCTTTAAGAGAGGGTCCACCCTGTCAAGCCGGTTGATTTGAACGTAGCTTCACCGCACCGAACGAAATAAATAAATAAATAAAGATACAAAGTGATATAATAGACACAATTTCCAAAGTATGCTCAATATTGCGGTTGCAAATTACATGTGTATTGAATATAACAAAGTTATCTATCAACGAGAAGCATGTAACACAGCACCGGGTGGTCTCGATGTGGAGCATGATGTAATTCCAACGGTAAAGTCCATATGTAAAGTCTTGGAAAATGCGGATTATAATCGGCAAATAATCCAAATATACGATAAATCCATATGATCCAAAATGGAACGTCACAGTAGTCAAGAGTCTAATACAAATAATCCTGGTGTGGGGTTTTTTTGGTAAGTGTTCAAGGGTGTAATGTTCCAGAAAAGGGTTTGTAGGTA
The DNA here is from genome assembly GCA_030556195.1 of Anolis apletophallus. Taxonomy (NCBI): domain Eukaryota; kingdom Metazoa; phylum Chordata; class Lepidosauria; order Squamata; family Anolidae; genus Anolis; species Anolis apletophallus. Next base: position 138,693,683 of record JARBWK010000010.1, on the reverse strand, counting down.
AGTATATACAGGAGTATCTAGATCCCTTAACAGTAAGCGCCATTCGCATTCCTCAAAGGGCAGTCAATGAGACAAGGTAGAAATTGATGTGTGAAGAGGAGTTCGCTCAAAATCAGTAATCCAAGGGTGATACAATCCATACAAGGAGAATATCTCCCGCAAAGACCATTCAATGAAACCAACTGACACGCATTATACCGTAGCTGTGAACCATTGATTATTATGTAACAATGCTTCTGGGCCTTGAGAAAGATCCAAGCGGATCGAAATGAGTGAGGGATTCTGAGTAACTACATTCTCGTCGGCCACCACTTCTGTGTACATGCAGGCGTTGTAACTTCTACATCATAATGGTTCAGTTTGCACGTGATTTTAATAACTGTCTTTAAATATTGTTGTTTATTAGTGGTATTACATTATCAATATTTATTTTTTATGTTTGATGTCTGTTCTTTTATGTTTATGTTTTAATGTTCTTAGGTTAATTTATAGTTATATGTTATTGTATTGCTATTATCTTTTGGTTTTCACATGAATGTACAGCATTGAATTTTACCTTCATAATGTTGGAAACCACTTTGAGTTCCCTTAGGGGGAGAAAAGTGGTAAATAAATGTAGTCTCTGGCATAACTTCGCAAACGAAGATTCTTAGGAAGGACTCATCCCACGCTTTTTACAAGCGCGTTAATGACTAAAAAGGCCAATCCATGATAGGCAAATCCGGTTGCAGAAAACACCGCAGAAAGTCTCCTTGGGTGATGTTGTTTCCAAGTTGTGGTTCTTTCTGCGTTGTCGTTTCTCTTCGAGACTTGTTCGGCATGTCTTCTTGAAAGAGGCCGCAGCATTGTGGATAGTGTGTCTCCATGCCTCCCTCCTTTAAAAAGGCTGCTTGGTCGTTCAGAATGCTGCCGAACAAGACTGTCATCTCCTGGGTCAGTCTTGAGCGACCAAAGTCCTGAACCGCCTGCATGCAGGGTTGGGTCTGCGGCTTCCAGTGTATCTTTACACCTGCCGTTTCGTCCCTCGCCTATCGCTACAGGGCTTTTTCGGAAGTTGGATGTGTCCTTCAAGCCTGTGCAATTGATTTTTCCGTTGGAGCACAGCATGCACAGAACTGGCCTCACCCTTTAAATCAGGGCTGTCCAGGAAGTCGATCGCGATCGACCAGTCGATCCCAGGACCGAAGGTGGTCGATCCCAGCCAGATGGGGCACTTCTCAGAGGGGGCGGAGCCAAGCCACGCCAAGCCCCACCCCCTCCCCTGGCTTTGGCACTCCCTGCAGCTTCTCCAGGCTTGAGGATGGCAGTGCCAAGCCAGCATTGTGCTAGCTATGTCACCACTGGCTTGGCATTGCCATCCTCAAGCCTGGAGAAGCTGCTGGGAGCTCCAAAGCCAGAGGGGAGGGGAGGGGGCGGGGCTTGGTGTGGCCTGACTCCGCCCACCCTCTAGCTTCCGCTCTACCAGCAGCTTCTCTAGGCTTGAGGGTGGCAATTCCAAGCCAGTGGTGGCATAGCTAGCACAAGGCTGGTTTGGCATTGCCATCCTCAAGCCTGGAAAAGCGTCTGGGAGCTCCAAAGCCAGAGGGGCGGGGCTTAGCACGACCTGGCTCCGCCCCCCCTCTGGCTTCCACTTTACCAGCAGCTTCTCCAGGCTTGAGGATGGCAATGCCAAGTCAGTGGTGTCATAGCTAGCACAAGGCTGGCTTGGCATTGCCATCCTCGAGCCTGGAGAAGCTGCTGGTAGAGTGGAAGCCTGAGGGGGTGGAGCCTGCCAAGCCCCGCCCCCACCCCTCCCCTCTCCAGCCTTGAGGAGGTAGGTAGATCTTTCTGAATTGGTTTTATTATAAGTTACTTGCGTGCTGAAAAAGTGTGGGCACCCCTGCTTTAAATCAAAGGTTCATCTGCCAGGGCCTAGCAAGCTTGGATGGTGGCAGCAAGGTCCTCAGGTCATAAGTTTGATTAGAGTTTCCTTCTCTTAGATGGTTGACCTTACAGGATTAGATGAGCACCACCTGCCCGGGTTTGAATTTAGAGTTTTCCTTCTCTTAGGATGCTTGCCAAAAGGCTAGAGAGCCCATCCTGCCCATTGACACTCTTTGTCAGACCCTTCGGGTGGGACCTGTCTGGCATGGGAGGCCCTACCGGTGGCTATTATGCCACCACCAGCATAGCTCACAACTTCTCCCCCGTGACAAGTGGGCGCCAATGGAGAGGACAAATGTAGTAAACACATAAATAATAAAGTTGAAACACAAAAATAATTCATGTTTCATAGACATCCTATACACATAGCCTCAAGGTAATTTTATGCACAATATTTTTAAATAGTTTTGCAAATGAAGTAAAATCTGTGTACATTGAGACATCAGAGCGTAAAGGTGTGACTATCTCACAATTTTGGAATTTTCAACTTTAAACAAAGAGTACTCCATCTATACTTCATGCCATATTCATGTTTTGGTGTAAAAACAAAGAGATTATACTGAGGTTTCTAGAGGCAAAAATGAAGTCAAGGGCAGAATTCCTAATCAGCTATGTATATTTACGTCTCTGGGAACTACAGCCTAATCATGTTGTCTAGATCTGATTACACGTGCGTTTATAGCTAAACACTAGATATTCATGTTAGGGTTTAGGAAAGTGCAGCTCTTCCCATGTGGCTGATGAACTGTAGCTGCCATGAGGCCTATATACAGATAGAAAATAAATTAGCTTTAGTTTTTCAGGAGAATTGATCAAAATACACAAATTTCTTTCTATTCAGAATGGTAAGCACTAGGGGTGGATATCTCCGGTTTAAATACTTTGATTTCCGTTAATTTTTCGTACTTGAAATTATTTTGACCCTATATCGATCCTCGTCATCGAACCCAAAAGTGACCTTTCTAAATTGAAACTCGGTCAGCCATTTAGGTAAAGGGAGCATTATTAGGTCGTTCCCGCCCTTTCTTATCTTTAACCCACCTTTGGTTGTCAGCTGGCGAGAGGGGAGTGGAAGGCAGCATCTCTTCTTGCCAGATGACACCCAAACACGGGTTAAAGATAACCCCCGTTTGGGTCTCGGCTGGCGAGAGGAGGGTGCCAGGCTGCCCCCTCCACCCTCTTGTCGCCATCTGACACACGGGTTAAAGGGAACGCGCATTGGTTTCTGGGCTGGCAGAGGGGAAGGGAGGCATCCCCTCCCTTCGCATCTGCGAGGTCAGAATCCAACCCGCGTTCCCTTTAACCCGGGTTGGTTACTGGGCTGGCAGAGGGTAAGGGAGGCATCCCCTCCCTTCGCCCCTGCGAGCTGAGAATCCAACCCGCATTCCCTTTAACCCAGGTTGGTTACTGGGCTGGCAGAGGGTAAGGGAGGCATCCCCTCCCTTCGCCCCTGCAAGCGCAGAATCCGACCCGTGTTCCCTTTAACTCGGGTTGGTTCTGATCTGGCGAGGGGGCGTTCAGGGCATGCACTCCATCCCTCCTTGCCAGCTGAGAATCAACCTGTATTATCGCGGGTTGATTCTGAGCTGGCGAGGGGGTGTGAAGGCGGGCATCCCCTGCACACTGGCCCCACTAACGAAATAGTAATGAATTTCGTTATTAATTACGTTTCAATTACAACATTTATTTTAAAAATTTGGATTAATTTCTATAACGGCCCAGCAACGGAAATCCCCCCCCCCCCCCACGAGTTTAGAATCAAAATTTTCATGGATCAACCACCCCTAGTAAGCACTAGATAATGAAAAAAATTGTCAAGGAAACTTAAACTGAATTTTCCCCTTTACTTGGGACCTGGTACTTGGTGCTTAATTCTTTAAAAGTCTGGTTGGAATTCCTCAGAGTTCCACCATGTTATTGCTGAGTAAGGACTATTATCCCTTTTTTGGATCTTCCTTGTCTTTGTAATTCAAATAGCAACCAGGTATAATGCAGTGCTCCCCATGTGGGATATAGTTATTATGTCTATTGATTTTTGCTAGTGCCGACCTGTGAAAAATTCATTCCAGTCCGTTTTTAAAGAAATCATCATTCACAAATTGCATGTTTGAAGGAGGAAGAACTTTAGTTTTAAACAAATCTGAATGCAGCAGAAAGCAAAACAGTAGGCTTGTGCATTTTGGCTAATCCCCGATCTGTTTCTGCTGGGCAGATACTGGTAGACCCCCATATCCATTTTCAAATGACTCCCAAAAACTGGTGGGTAGTAGGCCTGTTTGATCAAAAAAAGTGGTTCAAAACTCATTCCGGATGTAGGGGGCGCTTGCACTTCGAATCTGAATGACTTCTGAAATTTCGGAATTTGATCTTATTTCGCTGGAGAGTGAGTTCCACAGGCTAGGGGGCACTACTGAGAAGGCCCTGTCCCTCGTCCCCACCAACCATATTTGCGATGAAGGTGGGACCGAGAGCAGGGCCTCCCCGGAAGATCTTAACTCTCAAGGTGGGACATAAGGAGAGATACATTCAAACAAGTAAGCTGGGCCAGTCACAGGCATCAAAAAGGATTACAAAATGTATTGAACTGAATGGTGATTATGTGGAAAAATAATGCAATACCTATGCTACAATACATATAAGTTTCATTAAAATATATTCATTATTTGTATTTTTCTTAAGTCTTGTAACTTGACTTTCCAGATAACCCTTGTAATAATAATGAGTAAAAAAGCTAAAAAGGTGACTCGCCCAAGCTCCCAAATGTACACACACACCCCACACACCTGTCTTCGCATGTCCCCAACTCCCAGTCAATCCCACTGACTGAAAAGAATCAAGAAAATAAAGGAAAATAAAGGAAAATAAAAAATGATTTAACTGTGCTGCAGAATAGGGGAGGAGGAGCCAAGATTGGCTGCGACATGGTCCAGTTATGGACAGGAATCTGTGATGGCTGTCCACTTTCCATTACGGACACCCGAACAAATTGAAAAAGCCAGATTGGCTGGAGGAAATGGCTAAAAACAGATCTGGAATCAATTATTATTATTAATTATTTATTTCAATTTGATAAACCGCCCTTCCCGAGGCTCAGGGCGGTTTACATATAAAAACAGCATATAACAACATGAGAACAGCATATAAAACAATTGAAAACACATAAAACTCCGTATTAAAACAGTCACATAAAATCATAGCCAGAAGCTGGATCATGGAGGATGGTAGTAGCATGGCAGGCTGGCAGGCGTCAGTTAAGCTCTATCAGACTCCGAACGCCTGTCTAAACAGCCAGGTCTTGCAGGACCTGCGGAACGCCATCAGGTCCTGCAAGACTCGTGTCTCTGGCGGCAGCGAATTCCATAGAGCCGGCGGCGCCACTGAGAATGCTCTCTGCCTCGTGGCAGAGAGCTTGCAGAACTTCATGCCCGGGACTTCGAGTAGGTTGAGCCCCTCTGAACGCAGTGATCTTCTGGGTGCATATGTGGTAGGCCGCTCCTTCAGGTACACTGGCCCCAAACCATATAAGGCCTTAAAAGTCAGAACTAACACCTTGAAAGAGACCCGGAATTCAATGGGCAGCCAGTGCAGTTCGCGAAGGAGTGGCGTTATATGTGTCGTTCGTGGAGCTCCTAGCAGCAAGTGAGCTGCCGCGTTCTGCACTAGTTTACAAAACCTACAAAACCTCAAGCCTACAAAACAGCAGTTAAGCAGCAGAAATTAAAACTGAGAGATTATGAAGGAAGACAGAGATTACCCCATCCCTAGACTCAGTCAGAATGGACAGAAGGGAGATGATGGAAACTGCAATGTAAAACATATAGAGGACAAGCTATTCCCAGTCCTATCTGATGTATCTCCTCATGGAAAGACCAAGGTCTACAGCATCATGTCCTTAAAAAATATGATAGCAATGCAAAGCACAGCTTGCCAGATTTCAGGATTGTAGGAGCTATTGCTTTTACTGGAACGAACCAGAGCAGAAAACATACACTTAGAATTAAAGACTTTCTGATTGCAGCAATTTGTTTAAACTACTAGAGGTGAATGGAGCAAACATCCATTCTGCATCAAAGTGCATTCCTTATTATCCCAAGCTTTCTTTGTTTTAGCAGCATAATTTAAGATGGAACAGTATAATTCATTTGGTGCTCTAATTGTCAAGCAACTGAGAAAAAGACCTCCTTGCCAATCTGCTGCAAATTAGCAAGAGATCTGCCATTAGATCCACACCTAATTTTTCAACCCATCCATAGAGTACAGTAGGTCATTTATTAGGCATGAGAAAAAAGTTATGAAAATGAAAAGAAATTGGAAGGGATTCGTATGTATGGGACTTTCAAGTTTATATGCATCGCAGGGCCAATCCCGGAAGTGGGCTTTCTTTTCCGCACCCCTTGGGCCCAAATTTTCATTAGATTAGTAACTATTTCGGATGCCCACCCAACAGGAAAATTTCCCCCTCCAAAATAGCTTTGCAGACATAACTCACAGTCAAATCGGGGCCTTTCCATGCTTGGAGCCTAATTAGAGTGAAAGGCCTCCTCCAGGAAGTGAAAAAGGAGCCGGAAACCATAGAGAGATCCAGATCGGGACTCCTAGAGGGGCTGGAGGACTGACGAAAAAAGCGATTTAAACACCCAGGAAGGGGGTTTAGATAGAAGGACAGAGTAGAAGGACATAAGAACTGCTGAGAGAAGGGCAGCAGGAGTGAAAAGAGCACGGAGAGGAGAAGGAAGAGTTCAGAATCAAGAAAAGCCATAGAGTTCAAACGGAGGTCCTAGACTGCTATGGTAAAACTGAATGGGAAAAAGCTGGAGTGAGGAGAACTCTACAGATTAGCAAGGCCTGCACCAGAGGTGGGCATTGGCAACTATTTTATTTAATAATAATAATATATTAATGCATTATATGTCCCTGCAAAGAAACCCTGTCCTTTTATAATATTAATAATAATATTAATAATAATATATTAATGCATTATATCTCCCTGCAAGGAAACCAAGGGAAATGTTGCCCCTTGATTTGCCTGTGCTTAAAACAGTGTCAGTCCTCTTTCCCTGCTTTGCCTACTTTAGAACTACTAACGAATTTCGTTAGTAATTACGTTACATTTTAGAATTTTTTGGAATTTTTTTGCAAGTCTATTACTAATTTAAAAAAAATCCCCCCCATTAGATTTTCGATTCCCTATTTTTGGGTTCTAAACCATGCCTGCCATTTATATCTGCCGGTGTTTAATTCTGCACATACTGAAGCCCTCTCATATACAATGGTGTCGTAGCATGGTGTTCATAATATAAAATGACAAAATCAAGATTTGCTTTCCGGATATTTTTTTTTAAAAAACACATATATTTTGTTAAATCAATGGACACAGAATATATGGATATGGAGAGCCAACTGTACACTGTAGAGCTGTCCTCCAAAATAAGAGTCTTCTTATTTCCTCTGATGAAAAATGGGAGACAAATACACTTTCATTGATTTGTCTCATCATGTTTAGCTTTAGTTAAATTTCTTGTTGATGTACTTATCTATTTACCTGCCACCTGGGAGAAGTCAATGAAAATAATAAGGCATGTGCCCTAAGAAATCCATTCGCCCTTAAGCAGGGCCGTAGCCAGGATTTTGTTTCGGAGGGGGCTGAGTTTGGTTCGGGGAGGGCTGAGACTGGGTGGAAGAGAGTCTACTCTAGCAAATCTTTTGTATTGTTATCCCAATAACCCCATTAATGTGGGATATAATGAGCATGGTGATCAGATCATGATATGAATAAACATAACAGTTTAAATAATGTACCAATAAGGCCTTTTCGCGGACCACCCTGAGAATTTCGGGGGGCTGAAGCCCCCTTAGGCCCCCCCCTGGCTACATGCCTGCCCTTAAGGACCACTTCCTAAATCAAAAGCTGGAATCTTGTCATCCTCCATATGCCATTGCACTGCAACAACTAGCATAGTTAATGGTAAGTAATAGGCCTGTTTTATCACGGAAAAAATGGCTTCAAAACTCGCTTTGGATGTAGGGGTGCTGGCACCTTGTATCTAATAGATTTCCAAAGTTTTCAGCAGTTTTTAAAAAAAATTGATTCGGATATACTTCCGAAACTTGGAATGGCTTTGTTAATGGTGTCCGCGATTGTGCAATGCACAGAAACCTGCAGAAGGGACAGTCAAAACTTGGGGGATTCCCTTTCCTTCCATTTTTGACTGCTGCTACAGACAAAACTAGCCACACTGGTACAAAATACTGAACACATTTAACACATTAATAAACATGTTAAACATTTTAAACGCAATGGGACAAAAATAGAGAAGGGCGGAAATGACATGCGAGCCATATCTGTTGCACTTCAGACAGAAGTATCCCCCTAGTTCACACACACATCAGACAGTCTTTGAAATAATAGTCTTTTATTGAAACAAGTATAGTGTCCAAAAAAGGTAGAAGAAGATAGACCATAAAATATATCCAAGATAAGCACAAAGTCCATAAATTCCAGGATCCAAAAGGATAAAGGTTGAAAGCTTGATACTAAATTCTAAGACGGTTCAATGCAGCAAAAATACCATCTATGAAACAAGGCCTAGGCAAAAAACATGTGCAAGGAAATCTTAACGTGATCTTTTTTAAACGAAGCCTGGAAACTGAAGCTAGGAGTTTTCTTACAATCTTAAGTACAGAAAACCCAGTTTCACTTTGTATCCCCTGAACGGAGCCTGCAGCTGCAGCGAAGGTCATGGGAAACCTGTCTATACTCCCGAATGTTTGCCCTGTGATCAAACGTCCTCTCTTGACCATTAATATTCTCACTATCTCCTTCAAGGCCTTCTGCACCCTTAACAAAGGAATTCTCATCTAACAGGGCTCTGGGAATCAAACTGTTCTCAGGAGCAAAAACCTCATCTGAAGGTTCCCTTTGCACATCAGCATTCTCATTGACAATCCCATCATCCCCATCATGCACATCAACACCAGGCTGAAACACCACAATATCCGAATATGGCAACGGAGACTTCGAAATGGTAAATCCACTTCCTGTTTCCTTAATTCTCTTCGAAATTACTTCAAAAGTCAAAAACATCCGAATTACATCCGAATTTCAGATTTATCTGACGTTCGAAAACAGGCCTAGTAAGTAATGCTTGGATTGTTATCCAATAAAATTTAAAGGGCCACATGATTTCCATGTAAGGGGTAAAAATAGTGATTACAGTCCTGGAGGTGGGTAAAGTGTGAATTTTGGGCCACATTCATTCTCTGCGCTCTTGTGGCTCCCAAGATTTTTCCCACCCATCAGAAGTCATGGTGTCCGCGATTGTGCAATGCACAGAAACCTGCAGAAGGGACAGTCAAAACTTGGGGGATTCCCTTTCCTTCCATTTTTGACTGCTACTACAGACAAAACTAGCCACACTGGTACAAAATACTGAACACATTTAACACATTAATAAACATGTTAAACATTTTAAACGCAATGGGACAAAAATAGAGAAGGGCGGAAATGACATGCGAGCCATATCTGTTGCACTTCAGACAGAAGTATCCCCCTAGTTATCATAAGGCACTTTATTTATTTTATTATTCGGGTTTCTATGCCGCCGACTCCCTGAGGCTCGCGGCGGCTAACAGGAACCGAAGGTACAACTACACACAAGCAATGCGATAAAACATCTAAGACAATTAAACAGTTAAAACAGCAAAATACAAAACCCCCAGGTACAGTTCAGAAATTAGATAGCGTGACAACCCAGGACAGCGGCTAAAGCGGAACATGGGCAGGACCTACTCACCGAAGGCCTGCTTAAACAAATAAGTTTTGCAGGCGCGTCTAAACGGGAGCAGGTCCTTTATAGCCCGCGTTCCAGCCGGGAGGGCGTTCCACAGCGTAGGAGCTATAACAGAGAACGCCCTCCGCGAGTAGATGTCAGTTTAGCCGATTTCGCCGAGGGTATCTCTAACAAATTAGCATCCTCGGAGCGTAGTGATCTCGGGGACAGTGTGGGGTGAGTCGGTCCTCAAGTCACGCTGGCCCCAGGCCATGCAAGGCCTTAAAGGTAAGAACCAACACCTTGAAGGAGATCCGGTGCTCGATTGGGAGCCAGTGCAGATCCTGCAAAACAGGTGTGATGTGGCGGCCTGCTGGGGTTCCAGACAGGAGCCGGGTGGCAGTGTTCTGCACCAGCTTGAGCTTCCGGTCGCCGACAAAGGAAGGCCAACGTAAAGCGCGTTACAGTAATCCAGCCTTGAGATGACCGTAGCTTGGATCACCGTGGCCAGGTCATTCCGGAAGATATAGGGGGCCAGCCTCCGAGCCTGTCGCAGATGAAAAAAGCAACCTTGCTGACCGCGGAGACCTGGGCCTCCATGGTCAGCTGGGAGTCCAGATGGACCCCCAGGCTCTTAACGGAAGGCGATGGGCATAGCGCCACACCGTCCAGGGTCGGAAGCTGGACATCTACACCACCCGAGCGGCCCGACCACAAGATCTCCGTCTTCGCGGATTCACCCTCAACCTACTGGCACGCAGCCATCCAGTAACGGCCTCGAGGCAGTGTTGGAAATTATCGGGGATGGATCCCGGCCTGTCCTCCATCCTCAGAATGAGCTGGGTGTCGTCAGCGTACTGGTGGCACTCCAGCCCATAACTCCGCACCAGCTGTGCAAGCGGCTGCATGTAGATGTTGAATAACAGAGGGGGAGAGAATGGCCCCTTGCGGAACTCCACAAACTAATGAGGAGCCCTCGGAGACCACCTCGCCCCTCCTCACACGCTGAGACCGCTGGTGGAGGAAGGAGGTCAGCCATTTAAGAACTGTCCCCTCACTCCAGCCATGGCCAGGCGGTGGATCAGTAGATTGTGGTCGACCGTGTCAAACGCTGCCGTGAGGTCCAATAACACGAGCAGCGCAGACCCGCCTTGGTCGAGCTGGCAGCGGAGTTGATCTGTGATGGAGACCAGGACCGTCTCCGTCCCGTGCCCCGAACAGAAGCCGGACTGGAAGGGGTCTAGCCATGTTGCATCATCTAAGAAGGACTGCAACTGCTCCATTACTGCCCTCTCAACTACCTTGCCCAGGTACGAGAGGTTCGACACTGGTCGGTAGTTGGAGGGAACCGCAGGATCTAGTGACGGTTTCTTCAGTAATGGAGCTACCACCGCCTCTTTAAAGCACTCTGGGAAGACTCCTTGCTCAAGGGAGCTATTTACGATGTTCAACAGAGCCCACGTAACCCCTCCAGGCACGATCTAACAAGCCAGGAGGGTCACGGGTCGAGGGAGCAGGTGGTAGGCCTGGTTGCAGCCACAATCTTATCAACAGCATCTGCGTCCAGTGGCCGAAACCGGTCGAGGGTGGGCCCGGCGGAGGGCCACGGGGTCTCAAGTTCTCTTACTGTATCAATTGTGGTAGGAAGGTCTCGGCGGAGATTCAGAATCTTGTCTGTGAAATAGCTCTGGAAAGCACCGGCGGTAGGGGTCTGATCGCTGCTTTTGGGACAGTAGGGACCGTCGTCAAGACCGAATTACCTTAAACAATTGAGCCGGGCGTGAGCTAGCAGACGCTATCAAGGCAGAAAAGTACACATTTTTGGCTGCCTTGACAGCACGCTCATAAGTATCTTTAAATAGCTTATGTCATCCAAAATGGCAGGTAGATCACAAATCCTATTCAGATCTTCATGTAGAAGCCATGTTTGGAGAATTATTTGCTTCAGTATCCTTTATGTAACAGGATATACAAGGATGCCATGGCAGACCTCAGAAGCGGCGTCTACATTGCCGTATAAACTCTGGATTATCTGCTTTGAACTAGATTATATGGCAGTGTAGACTCAGATAATCCAGTTCAAAGCAGATAATGTGGATTATCTGCTTTGATAAACTGGATTATATGACAGTCTTGAAGGGACCGGAGTTTTCTGAAAGTGGTCCCAGTCACAGGATTCTCTCAAGGTGAGTTCACGCATGACGGTGTAAGAAATATGTTTTTTATGCATTGATCCATCATAACTTGTTTGCCTCTTGCCAAGAGTTTTCATACCATGTCTGATGGCACAATGCTTTCAATGAGAGAGGCAGTTCATGTATTCTACTCCAAAATGAATGACAATGGAAAACTGAGTTACCTTTTGGAAATCATGTGATTTCCAGTTGAAATATGTACTTTTAAAGAATCTGTTACTTTCCAAGCCTTTTGAATAAACAGTTTTTTCTGCAGCTGTACCGTTCCACTTCTTCTTCTTTTTTTTTTAAAGAAAGAAGCTCTTCGGGGATTTAATGAAGAGTCTGTGGGTCTCCTGGACTATGTGTTTCCCTTTTCCTAAAGCAGAGGGAAAATGCTATCATTCAAATACTGTTGGTATTCTAAGAAATGAGCCATTTGAATTGAAGAGAGCAGAGATTAAGGTATAGCAGGGCTCAAGGGGGGAACTCCGGTGGTTGTTTTTGTTTTGCTGAATGCACTCTTGTTTCCAATTGCTTGACCTGCAAATCTCTCTGCTTTGGCAGGAATGGATGTACTCAAGGGATTAGTAAATGGCTAAGCTTTTATGTGCTATGCACTTATTTCTGTCACAGGAGTGAGTAAGAAAAAAGTGATTACCTGCTCCTATGGTATAATGGTACCTGGCAGATCTTCCATTAATGTATGCACTGCTGTAGCTGGACTCATCTGCAGAAAATCTGGCTAGATTATTATTATTATTATTCTGGTCTAAGAGCTTTATAAAACATTGCAAAATGAATGTTTAAAATATTTAAAAACTAATACAATGTTGCGCAAGGATGAATCCGCTATTGTCTTTGCTGCAAATAAATGTAAGAGATAGCCATTGTTCTCTCAAGCAGAGTAATCAATTGGCAAGGCAGAAGCTGAATAACAACCAATCTCACAGCTATCCGAAGACACAAAAAGAAAGTGCTTATTTTGTAGAATTAATGCCATTTGTTGCCGTTTAACTGCCTGGGATTTGTAGTTTAGTGAAGCACCAGCATTCTTTAGCAGAGAAGACCGAAAACTTTGTAAAACTACAATTCCCATAATTCCAAAGCATTGACACCATGGCAGTGGTGTCAAACTGCATACATTTTACAGTGCGAAAGCATGCCCAAGTATTCTTTGCAAAACGTATAAGAGTAGATTAACTTCCAAATTGTTTATGTATAATGTGTTGTCGATGGCTGTGAGTTTTTCGGGTTGCATAGCCACATTCTAGTAGCATTACCGGCATCTGTGACTGACACCTTCAGAGGTTTTGGTGGCAGTGAAGTAAGTGGAGTGTGTGTGTGTGTGTGTGTATCTATTAGTCATGGGCAATCCATGGTTCTAAACGGTTCTAAAGTACTTACAAAACTAAAGTTCTGGTGGTGAAAACTAGGGGGCGCTGATGCTTTGCTTCCACATGGTTGCTAAAGTTCTGATGGTGAACATTTCAGAACTCTAACAAAACTTTCAAAATTTTATTATTATTTCATTATTGGAGATTTCTATGACAGCACCAATTAGGAACTGCCATTTATAATGAAAAGTTGAAAGTTTTGTTAGAGTTCTGAAATTTTCACCACCACAACTTTATCAACACTGTAGAAGCAAAGCACCTGCGCCACCTAGTGTTCACCACCAGAACTTTAGTTTTGTAAGTACTTTAGAACCATTTAGAACCATGATTGCCCAGCCCTAGTGTATACATATCTGTGGAATGTCCAGGGTAGGAAAATGAACCCTTGTCTGTTGAAGCACGTATTTATGCATAGTCAAACACATGATCTAATGCAGTGTATCTCAACCAGTGTGCCGTGGCACACTAGTGTGCCATGAGTGATCATCAGGTGTGCCGCGAGGAAAGCTCTCTGCCCCCCTTCCTTCCCCCCTCCTCCTGCTGAACTCCTGCTGCTTGGGAGAGGAGGAGGAAGGGACGGGCGGCGGCGAAGAAAAAGAAGAAGGGACCGGGACACCGCCTCCTTCGGCCATTTCCCCAACCAGCCTCCAATCTGCCATGACTCCCGCCATGACTCTCGGCCCTTGCTTGTTGAAGCTGCGCGGAGGAGGAGCCCCGCCTACTGAAGCCCGGCCACTGCTCATGCTCCTGCTCTGTGAGAGAGCTGAAGCTGGGTGGGGGAGCATGACGCGGCCTGGCTCCGCCCCCTCTCCCCAGCTTCAGCACTCCCACAGCTTCACCAGCCTTGAGGGGGCAGCGCCAAGCCAGCGATGGCAGAGCCAGCACTATGCTGGCTTGCCCCCTCAAAACTGGCAAAGCTGTGGGAGAGCTGAAGCCGGGGGAGGGGGCGGAGCCAGGCCGCACCATACCCTGCCCTCCCTCGGCTTCAGCTCCCCACAGCTTCTCCAGTCTTCATGGGGCAGTGCCAAGCCAGCGGTGGCAGAGCCAGCACAATGCTGGCTTGGCACTGCCCCTCAAGGCTGGCAAAGCTGTGGGAGAACTGAAGCCAGGGGGGCGCGGGGCATGGTGTGGCCTGGCTCCTCCCTGGCTTCGCACTCCCAGCAGCTGCTCCCAGCAGGCCAACAACCCCCAGCCGTTCTTTACTGTGTTACAGTGTCATTTTGTGTCATTTTGGTTGGTGGTGTGCCCCCGGATTTTTTAAATGTTAAAAGTGTGCCGCGGCTCAAAAAAGGTTGGGAAACACTGATCTAATGGAGCAAAGAAAAGGAGAAAAGAACAGCTACAAATGAGAGTGGTGTGTGAAAAGAATTCCAGGCACAGGTGTGCCCCATGCTGGCCATTGAGATTAATAATAATACACTTTATTTTAATACACTTTATTTATATTCCGCTCTTCTCACCCTGAAGGGGACTCAGAGTGGATTACATCACACATATGGCAGACAATCCCTGCCGGAAGACGTACAGATACAATACAATACATACTTTTTTGGAAGGATTTCTTCTGGCTGTGTCACAGGGTGCGTCATTACGTCACAAAGGGGTGCTGTTGCTTCATCCTCATGATGGAGGGCCTCTGATCCTCTGTTCCGCATTCCACCTTCCGACAGCCGATCTTTATTTATTCAGGTGTTGTAAAGTCCTTACTGAAAAGAATCCTCCCCGCTTTTGGCAGGTTCCCAGTTCATCTAATCACAGCTGTTTTCGAACTGCTGGGTGAACAGTGGACAGGGCTCACAGCTGGGTGTCCAAGCCAGCTCGGGAATCGAACTTGCAACCTTCAGATTGCAAGCACAGCTGTTCTTACCACTGTGCTATCTCTCCGGCCCTTAACATATAGTTCTTCTTTAACACATAGGAAAGAACTAGCTGCCTTCAACCTTGCTGACAAGATGGTAACAGTTGTATCTTCTTTGGTGAGTGCCAGATTACAATAGGCCTTGACCCCTTGGCCAATCAGTGCTTGGAGGATGGAATTGCACCCAGGAGTATCTAGATGGTCTTGTACATCCTAGGAAGAAGAAGCCATTGCCTCACCCATGCACTAGTGACTCTGCCAACATGAACTGTTTGGAATTGACATGTAAATCACAAGAATAATTTGATTTGATGAGTGATGGAAAGAGATTTTGTTGGCCTTGGCCATCTTGATAGAAGCAACCAAGACTTGTCATAAAAAGACTTATTATCATCAGTTTAAAAAAAGTTTGGGTGTCCTTTTGGACCCTCTGCTGTCAATGGAGGCCCAAATCTCCGTTGTCAGCAGAACAGCATTTTTCCATCTGCGACAGGTGAGGCGACTGGCCCCCTATTTGTATCGGAACGACCTGGCCACGGTCATCTCAAGACTTGACTACTGTTTTTTTTTTTGACCTCTAAAAAAACAAAAAAAAAAACAAAAAAACAAAAAAAAAAAAAAAAAAAAAAAAAAAAAAAAAAAAAAAAAAAAAAAAAAAAAAAAAAAAAAAAAAAAAAAAAAGACTTGACTACTGTAATGCTCTCTACATTGGCCTGCCTTTGACGGTGATCTGGAAACTCAAGCTAGT
The DNA here is from genome assembly GCA_030556195.1 of Anolis apletophallus. NCBI lineage: Eukaryota > Metazoa > Chordata > Lepidosauria > Squamata > Anolidae > Anolis > Anolis apletophallus. Next base: position 138,677,814 of record JARBWK010000010.1, on the reverse strand, counting down.
GCTGAATGCTGCAGCCCGGCTACTCGCGGGGGAGCCTATGAGTTGTCATATCACCCCGGTCCTGCAGGGTCTGCACTCGCTACCAATTGAGTACAAGATCACTTTCAAAGTATTAATCTTAACTTTTAAGGCCTTATATGGTCTGGGGCCAGTGTACTTGAGGGATCGCCTGTCCCTATATAGTCCCTTGAGATCACTGTGATCAGAAGATCAGAATCTCTTAGATGTTCCTGGCGTGAAGGCTTACCACCTGACGACAACCCAATGAAGGGCCTTCTCTATCATTGCCCCAGTTCTGTGGAATGATCTGCTCCCTGAGACTCGAGCTTTGTGAAATTTGGTAACTTTTCACAAAGCTTGTAAGACCTTCTTGTTTAGACTAGCCTTCGAGTCTTAATGATATTTTAATGTGTATGGCTTTATTGTTTTATTATTGTGCTGAAATTATGTAAACCACCCGAGCCTCTGGGAGTGGCGGTGTACAAATCAAAATAATAATAAGAAGAAAATGTGCATCTTATGTTGAGCCTTGGCACAATAAGAATAACATGTCCATCAAGCAATGTGCATATTTTACCATCTAAAGGGCTAACAGTGCACAGTATTCAAACAAATCTGCTATAAGATGCTTTAGGTAGCTGCCTGAGTTAGACAAACAATGGGAGAGAATGTACAAGTTGGCAAGTGTATAGATATTGTGTGTTTTTCAGTGTGGAGAGGAAACACACTGCCTTACAACCTGATATGAGACGAGAATGGGAGGAAAGGGCACCTGGGATTTGAAGAAGGATTGAGTTTAGCTATTGTACGAATTAAGTTTGTCCCTTTAATGCCCAGGTCATTGACAGCATTAAGGTTCTTCGCCATGCAAAAGTGTGACAGGCATTAAGGACTGTCACATAGGCAATTTCTTGTTTGACATTGTTTGTGTGCCTTGTGAAGAGTGCTGGTGATACATTGATAGATTAATGTGATAAGAAGTACATTTTAATATTTTCAATTCCTCACAAAACTACAGCTGCGAGCGCCACCTTCGCCCTCCTTCGCCTCAAATTCCGCGCACGCAGCTGAGAGCTGGCATGGAGAGCTTGGCGCTGGCCCCAGCTTCAGCTGAGCTGCACGCACCACCTTCGCCCTCCTTTGCCCCAAATTCCAGCTCTCCACGTGCAGCTTAGATGAAGAAGAATGTGGGGCCAGCGCATGGAAAAGCTCTGACCCCATGCTGGCTCTCAGCTGCACCCCAAATTCCACGGAATTTGAGATGAAGAAGGGCGAATGTGAAGAAGGGCGAATGTGGTGCGCGCAGTGGAGAGCCGGCATGGAAAACTTGGCGCTGACCCCAGCTCCAGCTGAGCTGCGTGCACCACCTTCGCCCTCCTTCACCCCAAATTCCACGTGTGCAGCTCAGTTGGAGGCGGGGCCATCGCCAAGCTCTCTATGCTGGCTCTCAGCTGCGTGCGCGGAATTTGAGGTGAAGAAGGGCGAATGCAGTGCGCACAGCTGAGACCCGGCATGGAGAATTTGGCGTTGGCCCAACCTCCAGCTGAGCTGCGCGCATGGAATTTGGGGCAAAGGAGGGCAAAGGCGACCCACACAGGTGAGCCAAATGCAATCATCGAAAGAGCCAGATATGGATTGCGAGCCGTAGATTCCCGACCCCTGATTTAGACCCATGCTCATGTGCTTCAACTCAGGCCCCTTCTACACCGCCATATAATCCAGATTATCAAAGTAGATAATCCACATTATCTGCTTTGAACTAAATTCATATGAGTCTAAACTGCCATATAATCAAGTTCAAATCAGATAATCTGGATTTTATATGGCAGTGTAGAAGGGGCCTTGGATTTGAATCTCTACTCAGAAATTCTGTGGGCAAGTCATACATTCTTAGCCCCAAAACCCAATGAAATTCACTGTAGGATTGGCATAGGTCAGAAATAAATTGCAGGTACACTAACAACAAAATTCGTTACTTTAATTTATTATGCTGTTTTAGAAAAAAAAACCCTCCTTCCTCTGGAAAGTTATGAATTATATACATTCGGACCTTGGCAGGAAATTGAAATTCCTAACAGGGAGCCCTAAGCCTCAAAGACTGAGGAGCTGAAGAACCAGGGAAAATCTACAGCAGCTACTAGGGGTGGATATCTCCGGCCGTAATAATTTGATTTCTGTTAATTTTTCGTATTTAAAATTATTTTGACCATAGATCGACCCTCGGCGCCCAACCCGGAAGTGACATTTCAAAACCGAAGCCATGATCGTCATTTCCGTAAAGGGCATGTTATTAGGTCATTATTAATCCGCGATGCTTCTGAGCTGGGGGGGAGGGAGGGAAGAGTGGAGAGTTTGCCCTCCATTCTTCCCTCCCTGTCCCACCAGCTGAGAGGCATCTCGGATTAAATTTAACCCACGATGCTTCTGAGCTGGGGGGGGGGAGGGAGGGAAGAGTGGAAAGTTTTGCGCATGTGCTGAAGCAGTAACGACCTAATAACAAAAATTTGTTATTAATTACGTTTCAATTACAAAATTTATTTAAAATTTTTCGGAACACTTTCTGTAATGACCCACCAACGGAACCCCCCGCCACGAGTTTAGAAACAATTTTTTTAATGGATCAACCTCCCCTAGCAGCTGCCAGTACCCAGGATGCATTTGTTGCCGTTGAACTGCCTGGGATTTGTAGTTTAGTGAAGCACCAGCATTCTTTAGCAGAGAAGCCCGAAAACTTTGTAAAACTACAATTCCCATAATTCCAAAGCATTGACACCATGGCAGTGGTGTCAAACTGCATAAATTTTACAGTGCGAAAGCACGCCCAAGTAGTCTTTGCAAAACGTATAAGAGTAGATTAACTTCCAAATTGTTTATGTATAATGTGTTGTCGATGGCTGTGAGTTTTTCGGGCTGCATAGCCACATTCCAGTAGCATTACCGGCATCTGTGACTGACATCTTCAGAGGTTTTGGTGGCAGTGAAGTAAGTGGAGTGTGTGTGTGTGTGTATCTATTAGTCATGGGCAATCCATGGTTCTAAACGGTTCTAAAGTACTTACAAAACTAAAGTTCTGGTGTTGAAAACTAGGGGGCGCTGATGCTTTGCTTCCACATGGTTGCTAAAGTTCTGTTGGTGAACATTTCAGAACTCTAACAAAACTTTCAAAATTTTATTATTATTTCATTATTGGAGATTTCTATGACAGCCCCAATTAGGAACTGCCATTTATAATGAAAAGTTGAAAGTTTTGTTAGAGTTCTGAAATTTTCACCACCACAACTTTATCAACACTGTAGAAGCAAAGCACCAGCGCCACCTAGTGTTCACCACCAGAACTTTAGTTTTGTAAGTACTTTAGAACCATTTAGAACCATGATTGCCCAGCCCTAGTGTATACATATCTGTGGAATGTCCAGGGTAGGAAAATGAACCCTTGTCTGTTGAAGCACGTATTTATGCATAGTCAAACACATGATCTAATGCAGTGTTTCTCAACCAGTGTGCCGTGGCACACTAGTGTGCCATGAGTGATCATCAGGTGTGCCGCGAGGAAAGCTCTCTGCCCCCCTTCCTTCCCCCCTCCTCCTGCTGAACTCCTGCTGCTTGGGAGAGGAGGAGGAAGGGACGGGCGGCGGCGAAGAAAAAGAAGAAGGGACCGGGACACCGCCTCCTTAGGCCATTTCCCCAACCAACCTCCAATCTGCCATGACTCCCGCCATGACTCTCGGCCCTTGCTTGTTGAAGCTGCGCGGAGGAGGAGCCCCGCCTACTGAAGCCCGGCCACTGCTCATGCTCCTCCTCTGTGAGAGAGCTGAAGCTGGGGGGAGGGGGAGCATGACGCAGCCTGGCTCCGCCCCCTATCCCCAGCTTCAGCACTTCACCAGCCTTGAGGGGGCAGTGCCAAGCCAGCAATGGCAGAGCCAGCACTATGCTGGCTTGACCCCTCAAAGCTGGCAAAGCTGTGGGAGAGCTGAACCTGGGGGAGGGGGCAGAGCCAGGCCGCACCATGCACTGCCCCCTTCCTCGGCTTCAGCTCCCCCACAGCTTCTCCAGTCTTCATGGGGCAGTGCCAAGCCAGCGGTGGCAGAGCCAGCACAATGCTGGCTTGGCACTGCCCCCTCAAGGCTGGCAAAGCTGTGGGAGAACGAATATAAAATGTTAAAAACTCAGGGTGAGATAAGCGGAGTAGCTTCTTTGCGTGGGAGAGCACACATAAACATGTAAACCGGGGGGGATGGACTCCAAAAGTAGGGGCTCTCCTATTCTCTCCAGGCAAGGAGTTCCGGAGTCGGGGGCCCACAGAGGAAAGGCTCTGTCTCTTGTGCCCACCAGACTGGGGTGAAAGGAGGGCCTGCCCTGAGGAGAGGAGCGTTCGAGCTGGTTCATGGAGGAAGATCCGGTCATGAAGGTAGGTGGGTCCCGAACCGTTAAGGGCTTTATAGGTGATCACCTGCACCTTGAATTGGGACCGGAAAATAAATAGCAGCCAGTGAAGCTCGTAAAAAATACTTTTGGAGCCATGGAGTCACCACAAAGACCATGGTAGCCTTTCAGTGACACACCATGACCCAGTTTTCCTCCTGTGTCCTCTGGATCATCACTTCAGCAATGGACTCAAATAACCAGCATCCCCAGACTCAATGGAACTGGCTGAGCAAGGGTTTACCAGACTATGAATTGGGCCAACCTTCTTTTATGCCAGCCACATGGACACCCTGGCATCTTTCCTGGAATTTGGAGAAGCTCTGCCATTATTTTCCCTAATTGCCATACCCCTTTCCCAAGAATGGATCGTGTATATAATCCTATCATCCTGGACAATATACTGATTGATATGGAATACAATGGACACTAACACCATGGGCACTAGACTCACTCATTGAGGGCTCACAGGACAATTATGCAGACAATAAAATCCATGGGTCCAAAGGTTGTGATGGTAATCCAATCATAACATTATGTCTTTTTTTGTTCCACTGGCCATCCTGCCCCCTGTCAGCCACTGGAGAGGAGAAACCTGCATTGGAAGTGGGGAACGCTCCCTGATTGGCTACCGGGGGGCGCCACCCCTTCACATGGCAGGAATCCTCCCAGATACTTGTGATGTCAAGACCGGCTCCGCCAATCAATGTAAAGCCAGCCCTGCTGGGCATGTGCGCAAAACCCACCCAAATACTATACTGTATTATATGTGTGTGTGTGTGTGTGTGTTGTGGTGTGTGTGTGTGTGTGTGTGTGTGTGTGTCTATATATCTATATGTTTTATTCTTGCAAAATATGTCAGTTTCTTTGAGCGGGTTACTGATGGCTGTCATCCCTTCTGGTTGCATTGAATAAATTACCTCGGTAGCTTCTGCTTCAACTGTTGAGATTTTTTTGATTGGGAACTTTGGGTTTTAGCTTTAAGCCTAGCCAGTAGGGGTGGATATCTCTGGTTTAAAATACTTTGAAATCCATTATTTTTCGTATTTGAAATTAATTTCAAAGTATATTGACCCTTGGGGCCTAACCCGGAAGCGGAATATCTATATCGACCCTGGGACGGCCATTATTGTATTGGGCACGTAATAGTTCGTAATACATTTTTGCCCTCAGTTGAAGCATTTTCCAATTGGCTAATGGACACCAGGTGGTACCGTGTTTCCCCGAAAGTAAGACAGCGTCTTACTTTCTTTTCCCCCCCAAAAGTCCCCCCACGTCTTACTTTCGGGGTACGTCTTATATAAACTAAGACGTACCCCATCGCCATGCCCACGCCGCCCGCCGCCGCCGCCGCCACGTCACGCCGCGCGCTTGCACACCTCCGCGGTGCAGCTTTCTGGACAAAGGAAGGGGGGGGAAGAAAGCCAGAAGCATGGCAAAGCGCCGCTGCGTCAGAGTGCGCGTCGTCGCTCTGCCCCGCCCGGCTCCCTTCCCTCCCTTTCTTGGAGAAAGGAAAGGAGGGAGAGGAGGCCGGGGGCGGGGCAAAGCGACGACGCGTCAGAGTGACGCGTCATCGCTCTGCCCCGCCCCGGCTCCTCCTCCCCTTCTTGGAGAAAGGAAAGGAGGGAGAGGGAGTGGGGGGGGCGGGCAAGCGATGACGCATCAGAGTGATGCGTCGTCGCTCTGCCCCACACCCGGCTCCCTTCTCCCTCCCTTCTTGGAGAAAGGAAAGGAGGGAGAAGGGAGCCGGGCGGGGCAAGCGACGACGCGTCAGAGTGACGCGTCATCGCTCTGCCCCGCCCCGGCTCCTTCTCCTCCCTTTCTTGGAGAAAGGAAAGGAGGGAGAGGGAGCCGGGGCGGGCAGCCACGACGCGTCAGAGTGACGCGTCGTCGCTCTGCCCCGCCCCTGGCTCCTTCTCCCTCCTTCTTGGAGAAAGGAAAGGAGGGGGAAGAGAGCCGGGGGCGGGGCAAAGCGACGACGCGTCACTCTGACGCAGCGCACGCTTTGCCATGCTTCTGGCTCTCTTTTCCCTCCCTTGGAGGCCTGGCAGAAAGGAGGTGTGCCGCGGAGGTGTGCCGCGGCCGATGGGCCGGTTGCGGCGGTGGCGGCGTGGGCGTGGGCGTGGCGACGAGGTACGGCTTACATTCGGGGTACGGCTTACATTAGCCGACCCCCCTGACACCCCCGATACGTCTTACAATCGGGGGTGTCATACTTTCGGGGAAACACGGTAGCATGAAGCAACCTTTTTCAGTTTAGCCAATCAGAGTTGAGTCCCCTCTTTCTTCTCTGATGCTCCTGGCCCTCCCCTGCCAAAGGAAATAAACTGAGGAAGCCAAGGCTTGGCTGCCCCGGTTTATTTCCTTTGGCAGGGGAGGGGCTGACGCGATAAGCCTTGCCGCAGTTAGCAGGGGGAGATTGCGTCCGCATCTCCTCCCCTGCTAACATCTTTACCGCGCTAAGGCTTAGCGCGGTATAGATGTTAGCAGGGGTGGTGAGATGTGGACGCATCTCCCCCCTCCCCGCTAACATCTATACCACGCTAAGCCTTAGCACAGGAAAGATGTTAGCAGGGGAGGAGATGCGGACGCAATGTCCCCCCCCCCCTTGCTAACCTTGTCCCAGTTTACTTGCAAGGAGAGGAGTGACTCCCCGCCTCCTCCTCTCCTTGGGAATAAACCAGGGCAAGGGTCCCGGTTTACTCGCAAGGAGAGGAGGGGGACGCGAGTCCCCTGCCTCCTCCTCTCCTTGAGAATAAAACGGGGCAAAGGTCCTGGTTTACTCGCAAAGAAAGGAGGGGGACGTGAGTCCCCCGCCTCCTCCTCTCCTTGGGAATAAACCGGGGCAATGGCAAGAGGAGGGTGGAAGGTGCAGCCTGGCACCCTCCTCTCGCCAACCGAGACCCAAACGGGGGTTATCTTTAACCCCCATTTGGGTGTCAACTGGCCAGAGGGGAGTGCAGGCAGCATCTTCCACCCTCCTGTTGCGCATGCGTGGAACAAATAACGTAATAATAACAGAATTCGTTATTAATTACGTTTTAATTACAAAAATTATTTTTAAAAATTCAGATTAATTTCTATAACAAACCAGCAACGGAAATCCCCCCCCCCCACGAGTTTAGAATCATTTTTATTATGGATCAACCACCCCTACTAGCCAGGCATGGACTCAGTTTCCACATTCCAGATCTCACTATCTGCAAACTGCCCTAAATTGTTGATTAACTATCAATCCCAAGCTCTAGTCAAATCTGAGTTCTTTGGTTCCTTTGTGATCTAAGGTGCTTTCGCCTTTGGAGATGCCAAAACTGTATGTGCCACTTTCCATTGAAAGAGACAGGCCGTTCTCCTAAGCAGTGCCGCCTGCTAGCTGATAGCAATGATCAATCACTTCGTAAATATCTTCTGTTTTATTACACAAGCAATAAGCACTTTGTCGGAAATTACATAAGTTATAATCCAATTAAACAATAATTACATTGTAATGGCTTTGTAACTACAGCATTAATTAACTTTTATTGCCCTGTAAATTAACCATGGTATTGATAATGGAGTTCACAGGAGACAGCTGACACTGCCAGGAGAGAGCGAGACAGAAGGGGCCACCCTCTCCATATTGTCAAATGGACTTTCTCCCTGGCCTGGTGTGGGTTGGAAATACCACACTAGACTACAGGTGATACAGGTGGTAGGAGTTATTAATTTTTCCATACAATAAAGAAAGAAAACCATTTTTTTTTATTTTTTGTGATTTTTTAAAAAAATTTTTTTTTACTTATTTATTTATTTTTGTATGTTTTTCTTTCTTTTTTTTAATTCCTCTCTTTTGGACTATCACTATTTTTATATACACACTTTTTCTCTCTCCTCTTTTTCTCTCTTTGGGATATTTCTTACTTTTCTATAACCACTTGTTCCCCCTCTTTCGCTGTATGTCTATATTTCGAGTAGTTAGTTGAAATGCAATTTTTTTTAAAAAAAGAAAGAAAATCCCAAAGAAAAATTCTCTGCACACGAAAACAGCAAAACCCTATGTAACACCAAAATGGTTCTAGATCAGGGGTGGGCAATTATTTTTTCCAAGGGGCCACACGAGAGCCAAAAAAATATTATGGAGGGCCGCACCTAAAGGCAGAGCTACATTCTAATCTACATTATTTATTTATTTACTATATATTACACATCATTAATATTAACATATTAATATGTCATGAAATATTCATATATTATTAGTATTAATATCATAATTATTATATTATAATATATATAGACATTATAATATATTGAAATTATAATATAACATTATATTATATTATTTATTATATTATTTTATTATTATAAAATTATTATAAAATAATAATAATTAAAAGAAAACCCTACTAAGAACATAAGAACATTAGAAGAGCGATGCTGAATCGGACCTCAGCCCATCTAGTCCAGCATTATGTATCACACATTGGCCCACCAGTTGTAGACGGGGATCTCGAGCAGAAGGGAGGGCAAAACCCTGAGGACCCCCACAACCAGTACCCAGGGAAATCCTGCCTACCTCAACCAACTCCGAGGTGGCACTTGAATGTCCTTTTCAGTGCGTACCTTAGAAAGAAGGGAGGAGGGCACAGGGAGGGCACAGGGAGGAGGAGCGGCAGGCCGTATTGCCATGGTCCTGTCTCAAAGCGGGTGAAACTATGATTCCCAGAATGCCTCAGCCAGCTCATCCGGAGCTACAGGAAGTCATCCAAAGGCTCCTCCCACCACGCCACCTGCACTGACCGTCCCATGCTGGCCTTCCGTAGCCTCTCCACGCCCGGAGGCAGGAGGAGGAGGTGGAGAGCCCGTAGCTGGTGCTGCCTCCAACCTGGAGCCCTCCCTCACTCCACCGACGTGCAACCCTCCATGCAAGAGGGCCAAAGCCCAGGATCACCACCACGAGGGCACTCCAGAGCTGCGGGAGAAGGCAGGAAGGAACCCCCTTCTCTGGCGGCTCCTGAGTGCCCTCTTTGAGTGTGTGTGTGTGTGTCTATATCTATTCCCCTTCCTTCCTTCTCAGCCCTATACCCCAGAATATCAAAGCAGAAAATCCCACATTATCTGAGTGTGGACTCAGATATTCAAAGCAGATATTGTGGGATATAGAGCTGTTTGGAAGGGCCCTCACCCTTTTCCCTCCCCTCTTCCTATTCTTTTTTTATAAAATCAGTTTTTATTGATTTTCAGAAGTTAAAATACAGAACAAGACAAGAAAAAACATATAACAGTACGGAAAAAACTGAAAGTAGACCTCGGGGCGCCCAGAGCTGGCTCCCGGGTTTACTATGAGTTATACAAGAGTGAAAGTCATGTGAATACATAGTTGGGTGAAGAGCGGAAGCCTCTTCCTGGTTAGCCCATCTGTACGTTCTTCTGATTATTTTCCTCTTTATTTAGTCCTGTGGTTGGGTAGAGAAACATTATATTTCTACCATTAGTCCAATAGTAGATCGACATTAAACTCACTTCTGGAGTAGTCTCTGATTGTCTCCCAGTTCGTCCTTCCGAGCCCCTGGTTCTGTTTGTTCCTCAACCTTTCCATCAGCCAGTCCATTTGTATTGTCTCTATAACCTTTGTAAACCATTCTTCCCTGGACGGGGTTGTCTGTGTCTTCCACCCCTTTGCATATAGGATCCTAGCTGCCATTATCCCTATCAACAAAATTTTTCTCTCTATTGGTGGCACCGCTCCATCAACCATTCCCAGTAACATTATCTCTGGTTTCCTTTCCAGTTTATATCTAATCATTTTTTGGATTTCCCGTTGAATCATTGCCCAATATTTGGTAGCTCTGGCGCAGGTCCACCAGAGGTGAAAGAAAGTCCCGTTCTTATTTCCACACTTCCAGCACTTGGGGTCTAAATTCTTGTACATTCTAGCTAGCTTTTCCGGTGGGAGGTACCAACGATAAATCATTTTAACCCAATTTTCCCTGAAGGGATTGCTTAAGGATTTCTTCACTACGGTGCACCAAATGTTCTTCCATGTTTGCGGTTTAATTCTAAATCCCAGATTCCTGGACCACTCGGCCATATAGGCCCTCTCCTGATTATTTGCTGTATTTATCTCCAAGAGTGTTTTATAAATTTTCCCAATTTGTTTTTCCTCTTTCCTCAAGATGTTTATTCCCAGCTCTTTCTCTTCCCCCGTGAATCCTCTTTTAGTATCTTCCTTAAACTTTTCTTTTGCTTGTAAGTATGAAAACCATCCTAGTTGGAGCCCTTCCTTCTCTAGTTCTTCTTTTGATTTAATTATATACCTCTCCCCATTCCACTTAACTAGTTCCTTGTATGTCATCCATTTATTCCCAGATAATTCTCTAATTTTGAAGGCTTCATTCACCGAGGTCCACAATGGGATTTTTGTTCATAAAGTATGTTGGAATACTTCTGCCAAACCCTTAAGAGAGAGCTCCTTATAACGTGAGAGTTAAATCGCAAGGTCCATTTTCCTCCTGTTATAAATTAGGTACCCGTGCAATCCAAATTTAAGGTCGTGTCCCTCCAGGTTTGTTAGCTTAAAATTTCTAAGGAGTATCCATTCTCTAACCCAAGACAAGCAGCTAGCCTCATGGTACAATTTCAGGTTGGGTACTCCCAACCCCCCTCTCCATTGTATCCTGGAGTGTTTTCATCTTTATTCTAGGCTTCCTGCCCCCCCCAGATAAATCTTGACAAATCTTTCTCCCAATCCTTAAATACCTTCTCGTTTTTTATTATCGGGAGTGTCATAAAAAGGAAGTTGATTTTGGGCAATACCATCATTTTTATGGCCGCAATTCTTCCCATGAATTATAAAGTAATGTTGTGCCATTTCTCTATATCTTTCTTTTTTTTTTCCACAATTCTGCATGGTTGTTTTTAAACAAATTCGAATTTGTTTAAAAACAAATTCCTATTCTTTGTGTGGGTCTGTACCTTCCCCATCCTCCCTTCCTCCTCACCCTTTTCCCTCCCCTCTTCCTATTCTCTTTGTGTGTGTGTGTGTGTGTATGTATATATATATAATTGTATCAGGTCTAGGCTAATTTCGGGAGCAAGGGTCCGGGGGTTGGGCTAGGTGCCCTCTGGCTGGCAGGCTTGTCTGGCCGCTCAGTCCTGCTCCTGGCCCCCAGGTAAGGGCACCCATGTGGCCTCCTCCCTCACCCTCGTGCACCGGCTGCAGCAGCGGCAACAGAGGGAAGAGACGCGTGGGTGTAAGGGAGATGGGAAAAGCGAGCGCCTCTGCCCCCTTCTCTCTTGCCCTGCGCAAGGCATCCTCGGCGGGGGTGGGGGGAAGGGTGCGCAGGGTGAGGGGTGAGACGTGCGCAGAGCAAGTCAGGGAGAAGGGAAAGGCGCGCGCCTCTGCTTCCTCCTCTCTCGCCCTGCGCGAGTCTTCCTCCCACCCTGCCAGCACCCCCGGGGGCGTGGGGCCCGGCCCTGGATGCACCTTTTGCCCACGTGGCGCCCTCAGACGGCCGCTTCATTTGCCTCCACTAAGATCCGCCCCTGGTCTGCCATTAACAACGCTCTTCCGAAGATTCCAAAGTTTTGGAAAGTTATAGATTTGGGGTGGGGTGGGGGATCGGAATTCAATTCCGAATTGAACCACCAGTGCCCCCTACATCCAAAACGAGTTTTGAACCATTTTTTTCAATCAAAAAGGCTACTGTTCAACCCTCAGTTGTTGTGGATGTATTCCAAATCTTCTATTTCCCTTTTCAATCTTCCTTTGTAGTTGTAGTTGTTCAAGGATTGCTCCTCTGAAATCCAAATGGAAAAAAAGAAGTGTTCTGCAGCTGGGTTTTTGTTTGTTTGTTTGTTTGTTTTTATTTTGGGTTTTTTTATTTTTGGGTTTTTTAAGGGTTTTTGTTTTTGGCTTTTTGGCTTCCGAATGTCTGATTTAGGTCCATTTATCCTCTGGTGTGGAGACTGGTCTGTTCATATGCCATTCAATAACACTTCAAGCACCATGTGTTAAGAAAGATTGCTGGTTCCAATTCCTACAAATGAAAGAAAAGTTTAAGGAGGATAAAAAAAGAGAATTTAAAGCTGAGGAAACCGAATTGGAAAATAAAATATTAAAAGAGGAGATGAAGCCGATAGGAAAGATATATAAAACTTTACTCCAGCTAGAAACAACTAACAATCAGAAGAGGGGATATATGGAAGAGTGGTCCAGGAACGTGGGTTTTAAGATAAAACCCAAGACCTGGCAGAATATATGGTGTAATATAGTCCAGAAGTCCTTGAGCAATTCCTATAGAGAAAACTGGGTAAAGTTGATTTATCGCTGGTATCTCTCTCCAGAGAAACTAGCTAGGATCTACAAAACAGTGGACCCCAAGTGTTGGAAATGCGACAGTAAAAACGGAACATTTTTCCACCTCTGGTGGACCTGCCGAATCGGCTAAATATTGGTCAATGATACAAAAGGAGCTGCAAAAAATGTTAAACCTCACACTTGAAAGAAAACCGGAGATCTTCCTACTAGGCATTTTGGAGGAAACAATCCCAACAATGGAGTGGAGAATAATATTAATAGGGATAACCGAAAAACTGGAAATCCCAATCAGTTCCGACTAGAGAGGATTGGTTCATGAAGGTAATGGAAACAATCCAACTAGAATGGTTAACCGAGAAATTAAGAAACAAAAACAAGTCTAGGCCAGAGAAAACGGAATGGGGGGCGGTGCGACAATATTGTAGGATGGAATACAATGTGGACTTGATTCTAGATTAATATGAAGTCATGATCTTCTCTTTCTTAACACAGGCAGTATTTGGGGACTATCAGCAAGGCGAGGAGGGAAGAAAAAGACAATACGGGGAAAATTCCTGTTCTCCACCCAACCTCTTTCTCACATCTTTCTTAGGTAGCTTCTTTCTTTTCGAGCAACTCTTTGCTCACTCTGCAACCACTGTACTTGTTGTTTGACTTGTTGTTTGTGTACTTTGTCATTGTTTTTTAATGTAAGATGGCCCTCTTCAAGTTTGCGTTTGGGTAAATTCAACTCAAACTCAACTGGCTCGTCTCGTCTGAATTAAGGAATCGTAGCCTTGTAACATCTGGGTTATGTATTGTGTTTTACTGTTTTTATGGTATGTTTTATTGTATGTTTTTACTGCTTGTAATCCGCCCCGAGCCTGCTGGGAGGAGCGGAATATAAAACCAAATAAATAAATAAATAAATAAATAATGCAAAATCAATAAAGACTTATTTTTTTAAAAAAGAAAGATTGTCATAAAGTGTTATCCGACTCCAAACCTGAGAAAACAGGGGAAAGAGGGTTAAAAAAAATGGGCATGGCTGGTCATCCCAGAAGATAGGAAAGACAGCAGGAAATTTATTTGTTTATTTTATTTCAGGATTTTACCCCGCTCTTCTCAACCCCCGAGGGGGGACTCAGAGCGGCTTACAGTAAGGCGCAATTTGATGCCCACACAGTAACAATATAAGACCGCAGAACCCTTCAACAATTAAAATACATTAAAATACAATTACCTAAACATCACGCACATTCATTCCAGATTAAAACAATGTTCTGTCCATAAAAGCATTGGCCCTATTCATCCACTTTCCATTAAAATCCCATCTAAAGTGCTGCCTTGTGCTGGTGTGCAAACGCCTGGTCCCACAGCCAGGATTTTACTTTTTTCCTGAATGCCAGGAGGGATGGGGTAGATCGTACATCGATAGGGAGCGCATTCCACAGGCGGGGAGCCACAGCCGAGAAGGCCCTCTCCCTCGTCCCCACCAGCCACATTTGAAAAGTAGGCGGGAGCAAGAGCAAGGCCTCCCCGGATCATCTTAGATTACGAGGTGGGACATAGCGGCAGATGCATTCGGACAAGTAAGCTGGGCCAGAACCGTATAGAGCTTTAAAGGTCAAAACCAGCACTTTGAATTGAGCTCGGAATTGGACAGGCAGCCAGTGGAGTTGACACAACAGGGGGGCGGTATGCTCCCTGTATGTAGCTCCAGTTAGTAATCTGGCTGCCGCCCATTGGACTAATTGCAATTTCCGAACTGTCTTCAAAGGCAGCCCCATGTAGAGTGTGTTGCAGTAATCTATTCAGGATGTGACCAGAGCGTGGACGACCGTAGCCAGATCAGACTTCCCAAGGTACGGGCACAGCTGGCGAAATGGATTAAGACAGTTCCCACCACTTTTCCCCGCTTCCCCAAACCTGTCTGAAGAAGTCCTATGTGGTACTACTGAGATTTAGCAAGGAAAAAAATAACAGTAAGAGAAAAGAAATAATGTTTGGATTTTTTTTTTGCAGGTGTCATTTAATTCTCTTTCACTCTTTCTCCCTCTCTCTTGTGAAAAATGGAATACAGGGAAAATTCCCTCAGAAACCACGTAGAATATCAAACCAGCAGGCCGTTCACCCGAGTTGCCCTTTCATGTTGAATGAGGCTCATCACACATTACACAAATGTCTTGTCTTGTCTCCTTTGCACCAAGCAAAATAAAGCTTTGGGAATGAAAAGGGCAGCAGGCACAGATTAGCACCTGGGGCTACGGATGACTTTCGTACTATGCTACCACAGCAATCGCGGAGGAATTAATCCGTTCTTTTTGTGGCTGCTGGGTCTTGGCTTCACATGGACAAATCCTAAGGTATGTTTATTTATTTATTTATTTATTTGTCATGGGACGGTTTACACAGGCAGTCTCTGCCCTCAATACAACACAAGCAACAAGTCAACACCCCAGAGAAAAACATATAATAACAATGGAGCAGTTGCAGTCCTTCCTAGATGACGCAGCTTGGCTAGACCCCTTCCAGTCAGGCTTCCGTCCGGGGCATGGGACGGAGACGGTCCTGGTCTCCATCTCGGATGAGTTGCGCTGCCAGCTGGATCAGGGTGGATCGGGCGCTGCTCGTGTTATTGGACCTCACAGCGGCGTTTGATACAGTCGATTATGATCTATTGACTCACCGCCTTTGCCAGGGCCGGATTTAGGGGACAGCCCTTAATTGGGTGACCTCCTTCCTCCGGAACCGCTACAACGGGTGAGGAGGGGCAAGGATGTCTCGGGGTTCCCCGCTTCTTTGGGGTTCCTCAGGGGCTATTCTCTCCCCCTCTTATTTAACATCTATATGCGACCACTTGCCCAGCTGGTGCGTAGTTTTGGGCTGGTGTGCTATCAGTACGCTGATGACACCCAGCTTATCTTGAAGATGGAGGGCAGCCTTGAATCCGTACCCGATAATTTCCATCGTTGCCTTGAGGCCGTCACTGGATGGCTGCGAGCCAGTAGGTTGAAGGTGAATCTGGCAAAGACGGAGATCCTGTGGCTGGGTCCTCCGGGCTGTAGGGATGTTCAGCTTCCAACCCTGGACAGCGTGACATTATGTCCATCGCCCTCTGTTAAGAGCTTAGGAGTAACCTTGGACCCCCTGTTGTCGATGGAGGCCCATGTCTCCAGCATCAGCAGGGTAGCATTTTTCCATCTTCGCCAGGCGAGCAAGCTGGCCCCCTATTTGTCCCGGCGCGACTTAGCCACAGTGATCCAAGCCACGGTCATATCGAGGCTGGACTACTGTAACGCTCTTTACATTGGCCTTCCTCTGTCGGTAATCCGGAGACTCAAGCTGGTGCAGAACGCTGCAGCGTCCCGATTGGCCACCACATCAGGGGTCCCGATTGGCCACCACATCACGCCAATCCTGCGCGAACTGCACTGGCTCCCAATTGAATGCCGGATTGCCTTCAAAGTGTTAGTCCTGACTTTTAAGGCCTTACATGGTCTGGGGCCAGTGTACCTGCGGGACCGCCTTGTCCCATATCATCCCACCAGATCACTGCGTCCAAGAGCTAAACCTCCTGGTCATCCCAAATGTGAGGACCTACCATCTGTCCGCAGCCCCCGCCGGGCTTTCTCTGCAGCCCCTACCATGTGGAACGCACTGCCCGCCGGCATCCGTGCCACCCAGGGCCTCCTCCCGTTCAGGAGAGCAGTTAAGACATTGCTGTTCCAACAAGCCTTCGGAGTTAGCTAAACTGTCAGCCCACTGCGACTCCATTTGTTGCTTCAACTGTTCTAATTGTAATTCCATCTTAATGGTATTACTGTGAGTTATTATGAGTTATATGACAATTGAATTTTACGAACTGTTGTAAGTCGCCCCGAGCCGTTGGGGGGGGGGGCGACAGACAAATGTGAAATAATAAATAAATAAATAAATTTAACAATTAAAAACATACAATTGCAGCCTCAGCGTCATGTTGAAATCAGTTTCCATCACATCGTCGTCATTCCTTATATCCAATTAAGCCTTATATTTCATCAACAAATGCCTGCTCAAATAACCAGGTCTTGACTTTCTTGCGAAACGTCAGGAGGGAGGGGGCCGATCTGATGTCTTTAGGGAGGGCATTCCAAAGCCGAGAAGCCACCACTGAAAAGGCCCTGTCTCTCGTCCCCGCCAGTCGCGCCTGCGAGGAAGGCGGGACCGAGAGCAGGGCCTCTCCAGATGATCGTAAACATCTCGATGGTTCATAGGGAGAGATGTGTTTGGACAGGTAAGTTGGACCCGAACTGTTTAGGGCAAGCACTTTGAATTGTGCCCGGTAGCAAACCGGCAGCCAATGGAGCTGGCACAACAGAGGAGTTGTACGCTCTCTGAAAGGTGCTCCTGTTATCAACCTGGCTGCTGTCCGTTGGACTAGTTGCAGCTTCCGAACAGTCTTCAAAGGCAACCTCACGTAGAGAGCATTGCAGTACTCTATACGGGATGTAACCAGAGCATGGACCACCGTGGCAGAGTCAGACTTCTCAAGATACGGGCGCAGCTGGCGCACAAGTTTTAACTGTGCAAGTGCTCCCCTGGTAACCGCCGAAACCTGAGGTTCCAGGCTCAGCGATGAGTCCAGGATCACACCCAAGCTGCGAACCTGCGTCTTCAGAGGGAGTGTAACCCCGTCTAACACAGGCTGTAACCCTATGCCCTGATTTGCCTTACAACTGACCAGGAGTACCTCTGTCTTGTCAGGATTCAATTTCAATTTGTTCGCCCTCATCCAGTCCGACACAGCAGCCAAACACCGGCTCAGGACCTGAACAGCCTCCTTAGTAGCAGGTGGGAAGGAGTGACAGAGTTGGACATCATCTGCGTACAGATGACACTGCACTCCGAAACTCCGGTTGACCTCCCCCAGCGGCTTCATGTAGATGTTAAACAACATGGGAGATAATATTGAACCCTGAGGAACCCCACAATTTATTTATTTATTTATTGTTCATGTTTTTATTCCGCTCCTCCCAGCAGGCTCGGGCGGGGGGGGGGAACAGTAAAAAAAATTCAGGCAACATGCCACAACAAGTCGACATGCGGCCCTACAATTAATAAAACAAAACATAAAACCACATTAAAACACAGTGCATCGTCAACACATGGATTGAGAGGACATATAGCAAAGTTGGTTGGTCTAGTGTGCCTAGCTAAAGGCTAAGCCGAAGAGGGCCGTCTTGCAGGCCCTCCGGAAGGGGGCCAATTCCCGAGATGGCTCGGGTGCTGTCCGGGAGGGCATTCCAGAGCACCGGTGCCGCTACAGAAAAGGTCCTTTGTCTGGTCGTCGATAGGTGGCAGGAGCGGACTGATGGTATTAACAACAGATTTTGTTCATCTGAGCGCAGTGATCTCGGGGGAGAGTACGGGGGCAAGGCGGTCCTCAGATACCCAGGCCCTAGACCGTGTAAGGCCTTGAAGGTCAGAACCAACACCTTGAAGGCAATTCGTACTCAATAGGAAGCCAGTGCAGTTGCCGGAGGATGGGTGTAATGTGCTCCTCACCGGCACTCCTGCCAGCAGCGAGCAGCGGCGTTCTGCACTAGCTTGAGTTTCCGAATTGTCGACAAGGGAGGCCAACGTAGAGGGCATTACAGTAGTCTAGTCTCGAGATGACCGTCGCTGGATTACCGTGGCCAGGTCGTTCCTGGACAGGTAGGGTGCCAGTCGCCTAGCCTGTCGGAGGTGATAGAATGACGTCCTGCTGACCACCGAGACCTGAGCCTCCATGGTCAGTGAGGAGTCCAATGAAACCCCCAAGCTCTTAACCGATGGCGATGGGTTAAGCCGCTCGCCATCCAGGGTAGGCAACCGGCACCCACCCAGCCCAGGAGGAACGGGCCACAGGATCTCCGTCTTCGACGGGTTCACCTTCAGCCGGCTGGCACGCAGCCATCCAGTCACGGCTTCAAGGCACAGATGGAAACAATCGGGTACGGAGTCCGGCCTGCCGTCCATTCTCAGCAAAAGCTGGGTGTCATCAGCGTACTGATAACACTCCAGACCAAAGTCGCGAGCCAGCTGGGCCAGGGGGCGCATATAAACGTTGAATAATAAGGGGGAGAGGATATTCCTGGGACCCCACCAAGTGGGAGTCTCCCGGAGACCTCCCCACCCCCCCTCCACACGTTGTCCCCGGTCCTGGAGGAAGGAGGCCACCCATTTAAGGGCAGTCCCCCTGACCCCGGAGCCGGCTAAGACAATGGTTGTGGGGTTGAACAGGTGTCTCCCAATAAAACCTTCTGAGATCGGCCGTCCAGAAAGGACCGGAGCCACTGCAAGACAGTACCTCCAAGCCCCATCTCTGCGGTTCAAACACCAGGCGTCCCCAGAAGGATACCGCAGTCAACAGTAAAAAGGATCGTAAAGGCTTTTACGCTGAGAGGCCCAGCAGAACTTACAGGGACACACTCGCCCTGTCAAGCTCCTGGCGTAGATCATCCACTAAGGCGACCAAGGCTGTCTGTGGGTTTCCAAACACCACAGTCCCTTCCCTCACATGGTTCCTACATCAGATGAGTGGGACACAAGACCTTTCCATGGATGAAAATCTGAACAATAGGGTAAAGCTGTCTAAAAACATTGTTTCATCCTCTTTTGCAAATTGCATCTAAAATAGTTACATGACTGTAATCCTTCATGGCACTAAATAACCATAACTATCAAGAACTCTTTCCTCTGCAATGCAACATTTTGCTAATATTTAGCTAGTTCAGGGATGAGAAACGCATGGCCAATAGGACAGATCTGCTCCCTGGATCTCATCACGGTGGTCCTTAAAGCCCCCCCCCCCCTTTTGCCCTCTTTTGGTTCATTTTTCATCCAAAGCATTGACAAATGTAATAGTTTGCTTCATCAAGACAAACAACCTGAACCTCAATTAGTCACAAATCAACCTGCTGAAATGGCACCCCCCGCCCCCCATAAAACATGATGCCATTTTTGTGTGCTCCTGATACTCTAATGCAGTGTTTCCCGTGGCACACTTTTTACATTTACAAAATCCTGGGGCACACCACCAACCAAAATGACACAAAATGACACTCTAACACAGTAATACATATAGTTAATTTGTTTTTAATGTATTTATACACTCAGTGTGAAACCTGGGCCTGTTTCGATGAACACAACATAGATATCCTGGCAGGAATGGCAGAAAGACACAAACTTCCCACACAGAACTCCCATAACCAAGAGAAAATGCTATAAGAGTTTGATGGGCACTGACCTTGAGTTTTGGAGTTGTAGTTCACCTATATCCAGAGAGCCCTGCGGACTCAAACAATGTTGGATCAGGACCCAACTTGGCATGAATACTCAATATGCCCAAATGTGAACACAGATGGAGTTTGGGAAAAATAGACCTTGACATTTGGGAGTTACAGTTTCTGGGATTTACAGTTAACACACAATCAAAGAGCATCCTGAACTCTTGCAACAATGGAATTGAACCAAACTTCCCATACAGAACTCCCATAATGAAGAGAAAATACTGTAAGAGTTTGGTGGGCATTGACCTTGAGTTTTGGAGTTGTAATTCACCTAAATCCAGAGAGCCCTGTGGACTGAAACAATTTTGGATCAGGACCAAACTTGGCATGAATATGCCCAAATTTGAACACAGATGGAGTTTGGGGAAAAATAGACCTTGACATTTGGGAGTTATAGTTTCTGGGATTTATAGTTCACCTACAACCAAAGCTAGTTCAGGGATGAGAAACGCATGGCCAATAGGACACATCTGCTCCCTGGATCTCATCACTGTGGTCCTTAAAGCCCCCCCCCCATTTTTTCCTCTTTTGGTTCATTTTTCATCCAAAGCATTGACAAATGTAATAGTTTGCTTCATCAAGACAAACAACCTGAACCTCAATTAGTCATGAATCAACCTGCTGAAATGGGACCCCCCCCCCCCAAATAAAAACATGGTGCCATTTTTGTGTGCTCCTGATACTCTAGTGCAGTGTTTCTCAACCTGGGGGTCGGGACCCCTGGAGGGGTCACGAGGGGGTGTCAGCGGGGTCGCCAAAGACCATCAGAAAACACAGCATTTTCTGTTGATCATGGGCTGTGTGTGTGTGGGAAGTTTGGACCAATTCTATCTTTGGTGGAGTTCAGAAGGCTCTTTGATTGTAGGTGAACTATAAATCCCAGCAACTACAACTCCCAAATGTCAAGTCTTATTTTCCCCAAACTCCACCAGTGTTCACATTTGGGCATATTGATATTCATGCCAAGTTTGGTCCAGAGCCATCATTATTTGAGTCCAGAGTACTCTCTGAATGTAGGTGAACTACAACTCCAAAACACAAGGTCAACGCCCAACAAACTCTTCCAGTATTTTCTGTTGATCATGGGAGTTCTGTGTGCCAAGATTGGTTCAATTCCACTGTTGGTGGAGTTCAGAATGCTCTTTGATTGTAGGTGAACTATAAATCCCAGCAACTACTACTCCCAAATGACAACATCAATCTCTTCCTCCAATCCCATCAGTATTCAAATTTGGGCGTATTGGGTATATGTGCCAAATTTGGTCCAGTGAATGAAAATACATCCTGCATATCAGATCTTTACATTACGCTTCACAAAAGTAGGAAAATCACAGTTGTGAAGTAGCAATGAAATAATTTTATGATGGGGGGTCACCACAACATTAGGATCTGTATTAAGGGGTCACAGCATTAGGAAGGTTGAGAACCACTGCTCTAGTGTGTCTCTACTAGTGATGATGGAAACAGATGCATATTTCCACTTGTCTTGATTTGAAAGTGACAGTCCAAAATCTGCCATCCCAGATTCTCTTAAATCGTCCCAGTGTCAATCTCTTGCTCCGTCTTTGTCCATATAATAAAATAATAATAATAAACTTTATTTATAACCCGCCACCATCTCCCCAAAGAGGACTCGTGCAGTTAACATGAGGCCAAGCCCAAAATAATACAACACAGAATAACAAAATTACATCAAATAAATATAAAATAACAAGTAAGACAATGAATATAAAACAACACAACAAAATCGAACACAAAAGGGTGGGCCAAATGCACGAGGTAAAATGTTAAAATGTTAAAAAAGGTGAAAACCCTGTGAGAGATAGGGATAAAAGTGCATTTATAATAAAGGAGCCCAAAGGAAGTAGCAGTGGGATTTGGCCTTTATAGCGGATGGGGGAGAAGGAAGGTACTTTATTATGATGGCAACTCTTAGATTGAAACAACCAGATGGGTTGAGTGGTCACTCTCCAAAGGCAAATCGGAAGAGCTAAGTATTTGAATCTTTCTTGAAATCAGCTAGGGTAGGGGCTTGCCTGATCTCCCTAGGTAGAGAATTCCAAAAGCAGGGGGCCACAGTGGTGAAGGCCCTCTCCCTTGTTCCCAAAAGTCGAGCCTGTGATAGAGGAAGGGGCGAGATAAGAGCCTCTCCAGAAGATCGAAGAGATCGTGCAGATTTGTGGTAAGAGATGCAGTCATAAATGTAGGTGCGTCCCAAAACGTTCAGGGCTTTATAGGTGATAACCTGCACCTTGAATTGGGACCGGAAGATGAACGGCAGCCAATGGAGCTCCTTAAACATGGAGGTTGACCGCTCCCTGTAATTCGGCCCGGTTAGAAGTCTGGCTGCCAAGCGTTGGATCAATTGAAGTTTCCGGAGCCATCTTCAAGGGAAGCCCCACATAGAGTGCATTGCAATATTCCAATCTAGAGGTAACTAAGGCGTGGACCACCGTGGTCAGGTAAGGCTTTGAGAGGGATGGTCGCAGCTGGCGCCAGGCCCAGATTAAGCCCTTTTGGCGCCCTAGGCCACACTTTGGAATTACGCCCCCAAACCAACCTCTACCACATCCTCCCACCTCCTCCTCCTCGCAGCTCTGCGCGCCCTCCTTCCTTGAGTTAATAATAATAATAATTTACAGAAAGAAGGCTATTTGAGTGTTGTAAATAAAAGAGAATATAATAATAACAATAATAATAATATAGAGGAGGGAGGTGATTGGAGGGCTCTAAATGCAAGGGTGAGGATGAGGAGGAGGAGGCCTAGTGAGGAGGGCCAAGGCCTCTCAGCTCAGCTCAGCGGCGGGCTCCCTCCCCAGCCTCCCTTCTCCGCCTTCCTCATGTGAGGGCGAGGCCTTGGGGTCCGGGGTGGCTCTCCCCTCATAAGGGCCGGACAGTGAGGGAGGGACACCCCAGACCCCAAGGCCTCGCCCCCACACGGGGAAGGCGGAGAAGGGAGGCTGGGGAGGGAGCCTGCTGCTGAGCTGAGGGGGTCTCCAGGCTGGGCCTTGGCCCTCCTCACTAGGCCTCGTGGGGGCGATGGCGAGGGGGGCGCCATTCCCTCCTCCCCTGCCCCTTGCAGCGCTCTCCCCCTGCCCTCCCCCAAGAGAGAGAGTCATCTCCATGCCGCGCGTTGCAGGCTTTTTTTTGGTCCATGTGAACTGCGCCCCCCTTGGCTTGTGCCCCCTAGGCCATGGCCTAGTGTGGCCTTATGGATAATCCGGGCCTGGCTGGCGCACAAGTTTTAATTGTGCAAAGACCCTCCCAGCCACCGCCAACAGCTGTGCATCAAGCGTCAGCGCTGAGTCCAGGAGGACCCCCAAGCTACGGACCTGCACCTCCAAGGGGAGTGCAACCCCGTCCAGCACAGGCTGCCACCCAATACCCCGGTCAGGCGTACAACTGACCTGGAGGACCTCTGTCTTGTCAGGATTGATCTTCAGCTTGTTTGGTCTCATCCAGATCGACACAGCAGCCTCCAAGGGGCTTCAGTTCAGTTGCTGCAGATTATGTTCAAAGTGCAAAAAATACTTTGCACTCTGTTAACTCATCAGTAGGGAGTGGAGAGGAAAAACATGTCGTTCTCGGTAGACTCAGGCAAAAGCAAATTGCTGCCGGCAGGGGCGGTCTAAGGTAATTTTAAATGGTAGGCGAACATTATTTTGGTGCCCCCCCCAAAACATTATTTTGCCGCCCCCATGTAAAACAAATATACAATTATAATATCACAATACCATTAGTAGTATTATATTGTATCAATGTATATACAATATATTATACCATACTCATACTATATTATATCATAATTATATTATACTACATTACAATATAATTATATTATAATATATTGACATTATAATATAATGTAACATTCTATTATATTATAATAAAATAATAACATTATTTATTTAAATAAAATTATCCTCTACTAAATATTTTCATTACTCTATAAAACTCAAATAACCCAAAATAAAGTAAAATAAAATATTATATATTACTATTTTGTACAATACCACTATACTGCAATATTGTTTGTAATATTACATGTAATATAAAACGTATCATCATTCTATTGTTATATTGTATTTTTATTATATTGTATGACGATATTAAGCAGAACTGTATAATAATCAACAAGAAATGCAATGTAAATACATCAAAATCAGAATATATTACCTACCACCCGACTCATAATTCATAGGAGTCTCCCATAAGTCCAAAATTAGGATCCCAATGTAAATGTAAATAGAAAAACAGCCAAAATGTTCAAATGAGGTCGAATACAGGCAGCGCGGCCTGGGCAAACTTGGGCCCGCCCTCCTTCCTTCTAAGTGTTTTGGACTCCAACTCCCACAACTCCTCATAGCCTCCGGCCCCTCAGGTCTAGACAGAAATAGAGCCGAAGAAAGGAAGGAGGGAGAGAAGAGGTCACAGAGGAGGAGGAGGAAAGCCCTTCATTCATTCCTTCACTTACACTTCCTTCACTGATTCTTTTCTCCTTCCCTGCAAACGCGCGTGCGCGGCGGAGACAAAGGGAGAGGGGAAGCACTTCCTGCCTGCCTGATAGGGAGTGCTTTGCTTACAGGCTTCTGCGCAAGGGAGCTACTGGGCATGCGCGGAGGTTTTCGTGCATGTGCAGTTGCTCCTGCGCTCAACTTCAGCTCCAGAGCAACTGCGCCTGCGTGAAACCTCCGCGCGTGCCCAGAAGCAGCGTTGGAGCGCACAAGGCCGGGGTCAAAAAGCAGGCAGCTGCAGCACTGTCTGAGGAACATCGGCAGGGCCAGGATGGCGCCCCATGCGGCCAGGATGGCACCCCCTTTCCAAATGGCGCCCTAGGCGGCCGCCTACTTGGCCTATCTTGTAGGACCGGCCCTGGCTGCTGGTTTTCCTGGCTTGTCTATTCTTCTCCATATCTTTTTCGATTTTCACCACACTCTGATGTTGCTTAGTTGTACACATTACAAGTTTCATCTGTAAAATGTTGATGAATATATAGATGAGAAAAATGGCTTCACACATTGATGTAAATCAAATATTAAGAGAGCAGCATAAAATAACCAGACGGGACATAGTTCAATCTCTCTCATGACATTCTGTTCCCAACTTTAGGGTTCCTTTGCTTCAACAAAAGTTACTTCCAAAATAAAACTACCGAGTTGGGATGAATTAGAAATCTGTTATTTGTGCTTGAAACATGTTGGAAGGAAGTCCTTCACACAGAGGTGCAGCGGTCAATTTTTCAAGCACAAAATTTTAAAAATTGAAGCACAGTCTCCAGAGGTACACCCTGAGGAGTGTCCACAAATGCAAAAACACAAAACTGTATTGATCCATAATACAAACCATATCTTCCAGTTTTTAACTGGTGAAGCACCGAGACTGTGGCGCAGCTGGCTTGGAGTCAGCTGCTGTTGCACTTCAGACAAGGAGCACCCCACCTAGTCACACACACAACAGACAGTCTCTGAATAAATAGGCTTTTATTGAATCAAATATAGTGTCCAACAAAAGGGTTAAATAAGATCAATAGTAGAATATATCCAAGGTAAAACACACATTTCAAATAGTCCCAAATTCCAAAGGCAAAGATATAATCCCAAAATCCAAAGGCAAAGGTAAAATGCTTGATGAAAATCCCATGAATAATACAAGGCAGCTATAGGAACAAAACGTGCACAAAGGCCTAGGCAAATTAGGAGCTTGAAGACAAGACAAGATCTGGCATGGTATTCTAAACGAAGCCTGGAATCTGAAGACAATTTCTCTAACCAACTAATATAAAGACAAATCACTTTCAGTTTGCAAACCGACTGCTACATCGCAGGCTGACAGCCTGCCTAGATTGCCAAATGTTATCTCGCCGGTCAAATTTAAGCTCGTTAAAATTCCCAGGTGTTCCATTATCAACATCAAAACGTTCAGAGTCCTGAACACAAGAATTCTCATCTAATGAGGCCCTGGGAAGGGAACTGTTCCCAGGAAAGCAAGCCTCATCTGAAAGGTCACTTTGCATCTCAGAGTTCTCACTAGGCATCCCATTATCAGCATTTGCAGGAATAATTCCATCATCAGCATTTTCAGAAACATTCCCATCATCCCTAGCATGCACATGAGAACCAGGTTGAAACACCACAGCTGCATAAGATCTCTACTGACCAGAAGGTCATGAGTTCAAGGCCTGCCCGGGTCAGGGTGAGCTCTTGACCAATTGTGTAGTTCGTTGTCGACCTTTGCAACCCAAAAGACAGTTGCATCTGTCAAGTAGAAAATTTAGGTACCACATTGTGGGGAGGCTAAATTTAACTGATTCACAAGACCCTATAATCTCCAGAAAGTACGCAGAAAAAGGAATGAGGGAATGCGACAGCTCCTCCTGGTGGCCAGAAGCTGGAATGTTGAATTGCCTCTGTGTCTGTCTGTATAATATTAGGCATGGTTTAGAATCCTAAAATGGCAATTCTTATATCAAATGGGGGGTTGATTAGTAAAAGAAAGACTTACAAAAAATTTCCCAAAATTTTGGAAATGTAACTTAAGTACTAACGAAATTCGTTAGTAATTCGTATGCCAGAGCATGCGCATTCAGATGGTTTTGGCCTACAACTCCCAGAAATCCTAACAGCTGGTAAATTGGCTGGGATTTCTGGGAGTTGTAGGCCAAAACTTGAATAAATCACACTGAATTCTAGATGGGACTCTCCAAATAGGAAGGAGGGAGGGAGGAGGAGGGAGGGAGGGGGGTATTCTATTCTTGGAAGCAGCAAAAGAACAGGAGGAGGAGCCCCCCCTCGCTCCTCGCTGCCTCTCTCTCACCCCGATCCTGAGGGAGCGAGGGCCCAAGTTTGCCCAGGCTGAGAGGAAAAGGAAGGGGCCTGAGGCTGTGAGGAATTGTGGGAGTTGAAGTCCAAAACACGTACCTGGAGGGCTGGAGCTGGCCCCTGCGATGGGGCATGGCAGAGCAATAGGGAAGAGAAGCATCTGAGAGCGCGCCGGGAGAGAGAGGAGGAGAAGCACGTGTGTGTGTGTGTGTGTGTGAAGCTGGCCCCTGCGATGGGGCATGGCAGCAGAGCAACGGGGAAGAGAAGGAGGGGGAAGCCTGGAGAGAGAGGAGGAGAAGCGCGCGTGTGTGTGTGTGAAGCTGGCCCCTGCGATGGGGCATGGCAGCAGAGCAACGGGGGGAAGAGAAGGAGGGGAAGCCTGGAGAGGAGGGGGAGAAGCGTGTGTGTGTGTGTGTGTGTGTGAAGCAGGCCCCTGCGATGGGGCATGGCAGCAGAGCAACGGGGAAGAGAAGGGGGGGGGGAAGCCTGGAGGACTACACTTTCCAGAATGCATTGCCTAGCCTACCTAGCAGCAGCGTCACTTCCAGTTCCTCATAGAAATGCAGGAAAAAGAAGAAGCTGAATGAAGGCGGGAAGGAAATGAGGGGGAGAAGACAGGGAGAAGTGAGTAGTACAATAATTAATTAATTAATACTTAAGAATTTCTTACGATCATAACGCAAATTGTTGGCCTCAAGGACCGTAAAAGGAAGTCTACTTCCGGGATCGCGGTAGCGATCCGTAAAACCTCAAAAGTCCCATTACATACGAATCTCTTACGAATCCTTTTAATTTCCGTTTCATTTTTCTCATGCCTACTGTATATGTTGTATGTCAATGGTATTGAATGTTT
The DNA here is from genome assembly GCA_030556195.1 of Anolis apletophallus. Classification (NCBI taxonomy): domain Eukaryota; kingdom Metazoa; phylum Chordata; class Lepidosauria; order Squamata; family Anolidae; genus Anolis; species Anolis apletophallus. The sequence continues at coordinate 138,650,133 of JARBWK010000010.1, read as the reverse complement.
GCCTGTATATGTGCATTGTGATTCGCCCTGAGTCCCCTGCGGGGTGAGAAGGGCAGAATATAAATGATATAAATAAATAAATAACTCCATCAGAGACAGGTCTTCTACAAAGCTAATGGGTCTTAATTGACCTTTCAATACCACACCAATTCAAAATGCTTTGCACTCTTTCTTAAAGAGAGCTCACAACAATATACTGTACTGTTGCTGGAAAATCCACTTTGCCTCCTGCTACCTTGAGAATTGCAGCTAACTTCAAAAAAGAACACAGAAGCCAAGGAGGTGAGGCAGCAAACAATGTTTTTATTCTTGCTAATAAAAAAGCCTCAGCGTTCCAGTCCTGTGGGTTTCCACTCCACTAAATGAGTGTTCGCAACACAGAGGGTCAGCGCCCTATTGCTATTGTTCTTCTTTTTTTCTTTTTGCCATGCTTGCTTCAAAATCAGTTGCTAGATCAGAGCGAGTGACTCTTTCTCCATATCATGAATTAATTTGAATTCTGCTTAGTAATGGGACATAAAATTCATACGCCACTGAGAGAGATTTCAAGTGATTTTTTGAAAGCTTTCTAAAAGGTAATTACTTGCATTCTTAAGCCAAACGTAGCCATTGCCTCTACAGAGGATATTACATACTAGTTTTCTGTTCAAAATAGGCTGCTCCCTTAAAGAGGGCAGTCAGGTCTGTGGCTGTTCTGTTCACGTCTGGTTTATGGTCAAAGGCCTTAATAATGGAGGACAGAGCATGGTGAAGTAGTTTGAGCATTGGGCTATGACTCTGGAGGCCAGGGTTTGATTCACTGCTTTGCCATCGAAACCCACTAGGTCAGTGTTTCTCAACCAGTGTGCCGTGAGCGATCACCAGATGTGCCGTGGGAAATTGGAACCTCCAGGGGAGGGGGGGAATCTAGTGCAGGGGTGCTCACACTTTTTCAGCATGGGAGCTACTGATTAAAAAACCAAGTCCCAAAGATCACCTGCCCAGAAATGTAAAACGTATAACTATTTTCTTATTTATTTATTTATATTTATTATTCATTTTTATGTACCGCTCCTTCCAGCAGGCTCGGGGCAGTTTACATAAAATGAAGTTATAAAATATCAACATTTCAATTTAATAACAACAATATAAAACAGAGCATAAAATACATCCAACCACCCCATTTCTCCCACACTGCCATATTACACACATATTATCAGCCAGAAAGTAAGAAGAGAGGCTGTTGAACTGCAAGGCCATTTAATACTCAGCAAGGTAAACAAAGGGGCATGTATAAATACATCCAACCACCCCATTTCTCCCTCACTGCCATATTATCAGCCAGAAAGTAAGAAGAGAGACTGTTGAACTGCAAGGCCATTTAATACTCAGCAAGGTAAACAAAGGGGCATGCAAAAATACATCCAACCACCCCATTTCTCCCACATTTCCATATTCCCCAACTTATATTTCTCAAGGAACAAAGCAAGCAGAGAGGCTTTGGAGCTAAAAGGCCATTTTAAACATTAAACAAAGAGACATGCCACAGAACAATTAAGCACCCACCCCAAAGTAAAAAGACCGACCTTTGAGATGCGGTAAGGAAATGACCCCAAAAGCGTCCTCCTTCTCCTCCTCCATCGTTGCTCCTATTTCCACGCTGCCAGCATGCATGCCACCTCAAGAGCTCACGAGAAGTCAGAGGAGCAGAATGGGCGCTTCTGCACATCGCGTGAGGGCCAGCCATGCATCGCGTTATCCAGGCCTGCCCCTTTGGTCTCCTACAACTCTGAGTGGCTGGAGAAGGACGGAGAGAGGAGGAGGAATCCAAAAGGGGGGCCCATTCTGCCTCTTGGTGACCAACAGCAAAAAAACCTGGTCAGGGGCTTGAAGATCACCAGGATGAGGCCTGAAGATCACCCTGGTGATCCCGATCACCATTCTGAGCACCCCTGGTCTAGTGTGTTGAAATATAAAAACCCTAAGAATCCTACCTCGATAAAGGCACAAAATTACTAACAACCCTCTCCCCACCCGCTGTCTACTTGGTCTCTCCTCTCCATGCATTGGGAAGGCCCACCTCCCTTTCCCCAAGTAGAGACCTCCTCTTGCCCTCTTGGGAAGTTTCCTATCATTGGGGGTTCTGATTGTGGGAAGTACAACTCTCAAATGTCAAGGTTGAACTCCATCATTGGTGGGGTAGCCAGAATCGGGGGGCTCTTTGTTCAGGGGGGGGATTGTGGAAGGGGAACTATAAACCCCATTAATGTGGGATATAATGAGCATGGTACAATCTGAATCAAATAATGTACCAGTAAGGCCTATCGCAGACCACCCTGAACTCCATCTGTGTTCATGCCTGTTTGGGCATATTGAGTATTCATGCCAAGTTTGGTCCTGATCCAACATTATTTGAGTCCACAGTGCTCTCTGGATATAGGTGAACTACAACTCCAAAACTCAAGGTCAATGCCCACCAAACTCTTATAGCATTTTCTCTTGGTTTTGGGAGTTCTGTGTGGGAAGTTTGTGCCTTTCTGCCATTCCTGCCAGGATATCTATGTTGTGTTCATCGAAACAGGCCCAGGTTTCACACTGAGTGTATAAATACATTTAAAAACATATTAACTATATGTATTACTGTGTTCGAGTGTCATTTTGTGTCATTTTGGTTGGTGGTGTGCCCCAGGATTTCGTAAATGTAAAAAACGTGCCATGGCTCAAAAAAGGTTGGGAAACACTGCACTAGGTGACCTTGGGAGAGCCACACATTCTAGCCCTAGAAAACCCTGCACTACATTTACTTTAGAGTTGCCATAAGTCAGAAATTACTTGAAAGCACACAGGAACAACGAACGAAGGCCTTGAAGTTACCCAACAATAATTAGCATCTGGACAAGTCACCTGATCACAGTCTCTTCCATTAGGGCGATCAGTATTGTTTGTCTATTGAAATGATAGCATTCATTTCCAAATTAGCAACTATACAATTTAATGAAAATTGTTGTCATTTTTCCTCAAGCGGATTTCTGGAAATGCGTAATTCCTAGCTCTGAGTATTCATATAGCCAATCTACTCATGGTTTCTGGAAATGCGTAATTCCTAGCTCTGAGTATTCATATCGCCAATCTACTCATGGTTTCATAATTCCAACAACACTATACACATGCTTGTAGTGCCATTAAAATTTCTAAAATTTTATATGTGTGGGTGACTGTAATCTTATGTTATTATTCCTTTTGACAGTTATGTATTGTTCATTTTATATGCGACTCTTTAGAGTGTTTTGTGAGACGCCCCGAGTCCCTTCGGGGGGAGATGATGGTGGGGTACCGAAACATCATGTTTTTCAACAAATCGAGATAAAAAAGCGGCTCAATACATGGAAATGTTATGTCGTAATTACTGTATTTACAAATTTAGCACCAAAATATTGCAATGTATTGAAACAGCTGTAGATCCAGGTGGGAGGCAGACCACTTTGGATAATACAGAATGCTGAATGAGTGAACGTTGGATAAGCAAGACTTTACTGCATTATTATTAAAATTCCAAAACATGTTGCTGCTTTGCAACAGTTGCAGAGGTGTTTGGGCTGGAAGTCAGCATGAAGAAAATGGAAGTTCTCTACCAGCCCGCACCACAGGAAGAACACCACCATCCCCATGTCAGCATAGGCAAATCTGTGCTTAAGTCCATCTAGCAGTTCACCTCCCTGGGAAACATCATCTCTTCAGATTCCAAGATTGATAAAGCTCACAGATTAGCAAAGGCATATAGTGCATTCAGAAGGCTTTACAAAAGAGTCTGGAGCAACAAACACCTGAGGCAAAGCACAAAAATTAGTGTGTACAGAGCTATCGTACTGTCTATTCTCCTATATGGGTCTGCAACATGGGTCACCTATCATCAACACCTAATACTCCTCGAATGCTTTCACACAATCCTAAATATACACTGGACTGACTATGTGACGAATGTTGCTGTCCTTGAGCAAGCAGGGATCACCAGCATTGAGGCCATGCTCTTGAGAACACAGCTGCGCTGGGCAGGGCACATCTCTAGGACGGAGGACCACCGCCTCCCAAAGATACTACTCTATGGTGAACTCGGCATGGGTCAGCGCAAGAAAGGCGCCCCCAAAAAGAGATATAAGGACTCCCTGAAACAACATCTCAGACTCGGCCAGATTGATCACTAACAATGGTCCACCCTGGCCTCACATCGGGAGGCATGGAGACGCACTATCCACAATGCTGCGGCCTCTTTCGAGAAGACCCGCCGAACGAGTCTCGAAGAGAAACGACAACACAGAAAGAACTGCAACTTGGAAACAACATCACGCAAGGAGACTCTCTGCTGTGCTTTCTGCAACCGGATTGGCCTTTTTAGTCATCAACGCGCTTGTAGAAAGCGTGGGATGAGTCCTTCCTGAATCTTCGTTCACGAAGAAAAGCCCAAAAAAGAAAAAAGGAAGACCAAAACAATACTCTTGAAGCAGGTTTATGGAGGAAAGCTATGCCCTTCACACACACACACACACACACACAATAATAATAATAATAACTATATATTTAGAGAAAGGCTTTTGACAAAGTCCCTCACCAAAGGCTCCTAAATAAGCTCTTCAGCCATGGAATCAGGGGACAGGTCTTGTCCTGGATTGGAACCTGGCTAAACTGTAGGAAACAAAGGGTGGTAATAAACGGACATTTCTCTGGGTGGAAAGAGGTGAGAAGTGGCGTACCCCAAGGTTCAGTTTTGGGTCCGTTACTTTTTAATTTATTCATTAATGATCTGGATGTAGGAGTGAATTCTGAGGTAGCAAAGTTTGCAGACGACACTAAGTTGTTCAGGGTAGTTAAAAATGAAACTGATTGTAAAGAGCTCCAGAAAGATCTCTCGAAATTGAGTGAATGGGCAACAAAGTGGCAAATGCATTTTAACCTAAACAAGTGTAAAGTCATGCACATCGGGGCAAAGAACCCCAAATACACCTACAAATTGATGGGGTCAAAGCTTTCCGAGACAAACCAGGAAAGGGATCTTGGGGTTTTGGTGGACAGCTCAATGAAGATGTCTATCCAGTGCGCAGCAGCAGTGAAAAAGCAAATTCTATGCTTGGCATGATCAGAAAGGGAATCGAAAATAGGTCAGCAAATGTTGTATTACCTCTCTACAAATCGATGGTAAGGCCACATTTGGAGTACTGTGTACAATTCTGGTCTCCGCACCTTAAGAAGGATATAACGGAACTGGAAAAGGTACAGAAAAGGGCAACAAGAATGATCCAAGGGATGGAGCGGCTCCCTTATGAAACCAGGTTGCAACGCCTTGGTCTTTTCAGCCTTGAAAGACGGCGTTTAAGAGGTGACTTGATCGAAGTGTATAAAATCATGCATGGGATAGAAAAGGTGAATAAAGAAAAATTATTTTCTTTGTCACAAAACACTAGGACTAGAGGGCACTCCCTGAAGCTCCAAGGTAGGAAAATTAGGACTAATAAAGGGAAATATTTCTTCACCCAGAGGGTCATTGGGTTATGGAACTCACTTCCAGAGGAGGTTGTGACAGCTGTCAGCCTGGACAGCTTCAAGGCAGGATTAGACAGATTCATGGATACCAAGTGTATCGGTAGTTACTGAAAAGGACATTCAAGTGCCACCTTGGAGTTGGTTGAGGTAGGCAGAATTTCCCTGGGTACTGGTTGTGGGGGGTCGGGAGCAGGTCAGGGTTTTGCCCTCCCTTCTGCTCGAGATCCCCGTGTACAACTGGTGGGCCACTGTGTGATACAGAATGCTGGACTAGATGGGCTGAGGTCCGATTCAGCATGGCTCTTCTTATGTTCTTATGTCTGTTCCTTAAGTGTCAACAGTTTCAGCTAGTCCTTTGTATATGTTTGGTAGGGCATGCCAGATATAAATGGCATGTGTTTATAGATGCACCCCAAATACTTGTACAAGTTTGAACAGAAACAAATGGTCTAAAGCACAACTAATATTCTGGCATCTATAAAAAAGGCTGATTTGGGCCAGGGGCTATGGCTTCCGCGGTATATTTAGGCAGCTTTAGATTCCGATCTATGTATGTTCTTGTGAGAAGGGGCTCTCACAAGAACATACTCTTGTAATGGGAATGCTTCTTTCTTCACACATTTCAAAATATGATAAATTTGGGGGTCCACTGTCAACACATGAACCCGGACTTCTGTATGAATGCCATCACAACTGCAACCCAATTATAGAAGATAGGCATGTTCCCTGGCTAGGTTGGAGCCTCATAGAATCATAAAATTAGGTTGGAGCCTCATAGAATCACAAGGGCCGTCCAGTCCAAACTTCTGCCATGCAGAAGCCCCCAGCCTCTGTTTGAAAACCTCCGGAGAAGGAGACTCCACCATACTCTGAGGCAGCATATTCCCCCGTTGAACAGCTTTTACTTTCAGGAAGTTCTTCCTAATGCTGAAATGGAGTCTCTTTTCCTGTAGTTTGAATTCATTGCTCTGTATTCTAGAGCTGCAGGAAACAAGCTTGCCCCCTCATTGGTTTTCCTATTATTTATTTATTTATTTATTTATTATTTCAACTTGTATACCGCCACTCCCCAGAGGCTCTGAGTGGTTTACAATACGAACAAAGCAATATACATTACAAGATTTAAACAAAAGGAAATCCCCAATTAACAGAGCTCAAATGCCAACCAGAACAGATACGTTTGACATGCTTTCCGAAAGGAAGATAGATTCCGAAGAGCTCGTATTTCATCCGGCAAGGCATTCCATAGACAGGGTGCTACAACCATGAAGGCTCTGTGCCTAGTGGCTGACAGATGAAAGGTCCTAAGGTTGGGAACATCAAGCAAATTCTGATCTTCCGAACGGAGTGATCTCTGAGGTTGGTAGGGGTGAGACGGTCCCTCAGATACACCGGCCCTAGACCATATAAGGCCTTGAAGGTAAGAACCAACACTTTATTTATTTATTTTTATTATTCATATTTGTGTGTCACCACTCCCAGGAGGCTCGGGGCGACTTACAGCATGAATTCAGGCTTAAAACAGAATATAAACACCATAAAACACAATTAAATACAATAAAATACACAACAAACCGATGGCACCGATGTATATGACTTCATCGGAGTTACACATCACAAGAAGGCAAAGTAACCTACAAATCGCAGCATTAATACCCAAAGGCCTGCAGGAGGGTTTTGCATGCCTTCCGGAAATCCACTAACTCCGTAAGGGCACGGACTCCGGAAGGCAGTGCATTCCACAGGGTAGGGGCAATTATTGAAAAAGCCCTCCACCTTGTGGCCGTTAGATGGTATGTGTAAGCTCCGGCAAGGGGGGTCTAATGAACCACGCTCACTCCAAGCAGCGTTGAAGGAAAAGTAGTTTAATAGGTCCTTAATCCAGGGCAAGCAAAGATAGACTAACTTCTTCCCGCGCAACAGTCTCTTCAAAATCCTCCCCGCCCCGACCCCCTGCTGGGCCCCTCCTTCCTCGGGCTTGACCATCCAGCTCTCCGCATATCAAAGTTCAGGAAAGGTGCCTGGCACTTCAAAGGCCGGGCCCAGTTCAAAGGCCGGCAGATACTGCTGTTATCTGATGGTGCACGGGGTTTGGTCCGTTAGGACAACAAATGGGCCAAGCGGCGCTGACATAGCGCCCCCCTCCGAAAGGTGGCGACCTGCAAGGGAGAGAAGAACAAAGGGGAGGGAGAGAAATCAGGGTCCCGGCTTGGCAAGGAAGGCAGCATGAAAGGCTTTCAGCAATCTCGGGGCCCTGACGTGATCGGCCAGCACCCACTCGGGGTGCAAGTCCTTGGCGGTCCATCTTACTAAATAGCTGAGGCGGCCCTTGTGGCGCCGCGAGTCCAAAACCTCACGAATCTCAAAATGAGTGTGGGGGCCCACCATGATCGGCACCGGGGCGTCGGCCGTCGCGGACCACTTCCGGTCGGTCACCGCTTTCTTGAGCAGGCTAACATGGAAGACAGGGTGGACCTTGCGCCAGGTGTGCGGGAGGTCCAGCTTAACCGCCACGGGGTTGATGACTTCCACCATCCGGAGGGGCCCCACGAACTTATTTGCAAACTTGCAGGATGGCTGAGTGGACTTGAGATGCTTGGTGGACAGGAACACATGGTCACCAACAGCATACGTGGGTTGGGGGGCCCTCTTCTTGTCGGCGTAGAGCTTGTAAGAGTCCCGAGCCTGGCGGAGGGCGGCATGGATTTGGGGCCAAACTTCAGCGACCTTGTTGCCCCAGTCGGTTGGCGGGGCGGCCGGATCCGCCGCCGGGGCCACCGCCGGGAAGGGGGGAAAGTCACGCCCGGAGACGACCCGGAAGGGAGAGGCCCCCGTCGAGGCGTGTTCGGAGTTGTTGTAGCTGTACTCCGCGACGTCCAGCAACTCGGCCCAGTTGTCTTGTTGGTACGTGGAGTAGCATCTGAGGTACTGCTGGAGGGTTCGTTGGACCCTCTCCGTCGCCCCATCCGTCTCAGGGTGAAAAGCGGTGCTCAAAGCCCGATGCGACCCTAGCCCCGCCAGGAACGCCTTCCAGAATCTCGATGTGAACTGCGAGCCCCGATCACTCACGATGCGGTGTGAGCACCCGTGAAGCCGAAAGACGTGGTGTGTGAACAGGCGGCCTAACTTGGGAGCCGTGGGGAGCCGCCTGCTTGGAGAAGAGGTCCACCACCGTCCAGATGGTGGTGTATCCCCCACTGGGCGGGAGGTCGACCACGAAGTCCATGGCGATCTCGCCCCAGGGCTCAGCGGGGTCAGCCACCGGCTGCAGCAGTCCCGTGGGCCGGCCCGTTTTCGGCTTGTTCTTCACGCAGACGTCACATTCGGAGACATAGTCATTGGTGTCCTTCCGCATTGCCGGCCACCAGAACTGACGCGCCAACAGCTTCAGGGTTTTGGTGAGACCGAAATGTCCGGACAGCTTGGAATCGTGGGCCTGGCTCAGGATCCGTCCCCTCATGCTCCGCGGGACGTATAGCTTGTCCTTGTAGTACCAGATCCCTCCGGCTTCAGTTAAATCTCCCCGGTGCTCCTTGAGCCAGGCATCCTTTCCATACGTGGCTGCTAGGTCGACCAAGAGTTCCGGGGACCCGGGGACCGCGGGCTGCGGCGGCTTGGCGGCCGCCCGGGTACGGGCCACCAGGCCCAGTTGGCGTTTGGAGAACACAGTCCCCACTTCCCCGGGCGCCGAGTAGTCGGCTTCTGGCATCCTGGACAGGGTGTCGGCGAGGACGTTCTTCGCCCCGGGCAGGTACTTTAACTCAAAATTGAATCGGCTGAAGAACTGCGCCCATCTCAGTTGCTTGGCGTTCAGCCTTTGTGGGGATTGTAGCCCCTATGTAGGTTTTTATGGTCAGTCCAAACTTCGAAAGGCAGGGCGGTGCCCTCCAGGAAATGCCTCCAGTGGCTTAACGCGGCCCGGACCGCGAACGACTCCTTCTCCCACACATGCCAGTGCTTCTCCGTCTCTGTGAACCTTTTGGAGAGGTAGGCGCATGGCCTGAGGGTGCCTTTCTCATCCCGTTGCAGGAGCACCGCTCGGTAGGCTGCCTCGGAGGCGTCGCACTGTACTGTGAACGGCCGGTCGGCACGGGGGTGCATCAGCAGCGGTTGGCTGGTGAAGCACTGCTTGAGGCTGTCAAAGGCTTCTTGGCACTGCGGTGTCCACTTTAATTTGGCGCTCGGGGACCTTGCTTTTTTCGTCTCTTCCAGGCCCTTGGTTTTTAGCAGTTCAGTGAGGGGGAGCGCTATCTCGGCGAAGCCCTGGATAAACTGTCGGTAGAAATTGGCAAACCCCAGGAATCCTTGTAGCTGTCGCCGGGTTCGGGGGGCCTCCCATGCTAGCACATCCCGTACCTTGTTGGGGTCCATGGCCAGGCCTCGAGTGGAGATGCGATATCCCAGGTAGTCCAATTCTTGTCTGTGGAACTCGCATTTGGAGAGCTTGACAAAGAGCTGGTTTTCTCGCAGCCGACGGAGGACTTCTCGGGTCAATTCGACGTGTTCGGCTTCTGAGGCTGAGTAGATCAGCACGTCATCCAGGTAGACTAGAACTCCCTTGTATAACAAGTCCCTGAAGATCTCGTTGATAAATTGTTGAAATATTTTTGGGGCGCCTTTCAGTCCGAACGGGGTGACCCGGAACTGGTACTGCCCCAGATGGCAGTTGAACGCCGTCTTCCTACAGTCTTCGTCTCTCACCCGTATTCGATAGAACGCTTCCCGGATGTCCAGCTTGGTGAAAAGGCGAGCCTTTCCTAGCTGGGCCAATATCTCCGACATCAGGGGCAATGGGTAGGGGCTTGACGCGCTGATTGCGTTGAGGCCCTGATAGTCCACACACAGTCGCAGGGTGCCATCCGCCTTGGGGCGGAACAGGACCGGCGCCGCCAGCGGGCTTGTTGACTTTTCAATGAAACCTCTGTCCATGTTTTTGTCAATGAATTCCCTTAGCGCCTTCCTTTCAGGTTCGGACAGGGCGTACAGCTTTGGACTCAGCAGTTTGGCGCCTTTTTCAATTTCAATGGCACAGTCCGACTTCCGGTGGGGAGGTAGCTGGTCACTTTCCCGCTCACTGAAGACCTCCTCTAAATCCCTGTATTCTCGCGGGACACTGCGAGGTTGGCTCTCTGCTGCCCCCACTCCGGCTCCCTCCTGTACTAGGGTTCCGTCTTCGCCCGGGTCATCTACTCTCACCCGCACCTCTCCATCTCGGAACTTTACTTCTCCCATTCCCCAGTCGATCTGCGGGTTTTGGGCGCGTAGCCACGGGGCCCCCAGGATGACGGGCTGGTGCGCCATGGCAGAGATCACAAACCTCAGGGTCTCCTGGTGGGTCCCAATCTGGACTCTCATTTCTCCCGTCTTATGGGTGGCAGGCTTCCCATTGGCCGGGGACCCATCCAGTTGGGAGAAAAGGATCTACTCCACTAAGGCTTGGGGCTTTATTCCCAATTGCTTTGCTAGTTGGGGGGACATAAGGCACCAGGTGCACCCACTATCTAGCATGGCTACTGTCTCTATTTCTTGGGGTCCCTCCGGGTTCCATAACTTGATATCGAACTTAAAGGTGTCACAACCAAGGAGATCAGACTCACCGCCCTGAGGGGTTCGGACCTGCCGCCGGGTGTCTACAGCAGATCGTTGTCGTTTCCCGCCAGCCATTCGGGGTCGCTTTCCTCCGTCTTCAGCTCCAGCTCCTCCGCTTCTCGGAGGCTCCGGGGTGCCCGCGCGGTTTCTGCCGCTACAGCGGCCTTGCCGCGAGTCGGGGTCTTGGCCGGCTGGGTTGGCTTGGGCTCCGGCGTCTCCTCCGGTTTCGGTGGGAGGCTCTTCCGGCGGCAGTCCGCGGCCCGGTGGCCCTCCCGGCCGCACGAGAAGCATGCTCCCCTCTTCCCTTTGGGGCCTTCCCGACTGCTCGATCGGCCCCTCGGTGACGGCCTCTGGGCGGGCCCCGGCCTCCCCGACGGGCCTGGTCCTCGGCCTCTCCCGCCTTCCCGGTGGCGGCGCGGCATTTGCTCCATGCCACACTCCACTCTCCCCCGCGGAGACTATCCAGTCCTCTAGAGTCTCGGGGTTTCCCCGGTGCATGGCCCACTCAAGGATGTCTGACCTCAGGCCGGCTTTGAAGCACTCCAGCTTTGTGACTGCCGACCAGTCCCCGATCTTCCCCGCCAGCGCCTTGAAGCTCAGGGCGTACTCGGAGACAGATCTCTGGCCCTGGTAAATCCTCTTAAGCTGGGCCTTGGCCTTTTCGCTGGCTAAGGGGTCTCTAAAGCCGGTCTGCAGGGCTTCTAGGAAGGCGTCTAACCGCCTCAGTTGTGGGGCCTGGATGTCGGTCATTTGTACTAACCAGTCCGCCGTGGCCTCCTTCAGGTTGGCCCCCACGGCCCGCACCTTGGCCCCCTCCGAGGAGAACGAATCCCCATAGTCCAACATGAAGTTCTGCACGTTCGTGATAAAGTAGGAGAGCTGGCGCGGGTCTCCGTCGAACTTTACCTTCAGCTCCCTCCGACTTCCCGCCATCTCCTGGCTCTACTTTGAAGGTAATCCGGTGCTCGATTGGCAACTAGTGCAGCTGTTGCAGTGTTGGAGTGATATGACTTCTTGCTGGCACCCCACTGAGAATCCGAGCAGCAGCAATGTGCTCACAGTGGAGTCCTGAGCCTCCATTGTCAGCAGAGGGTCTAAGAGGACCCCCAGACTCTTTACCAAAGATGACGGGCGTAATGCCTCGCCATCCAGGGCAGATAACTGGTTCTCCCCACCATCCGGACAACTCAGCCAAAGGATCTCCATCTTCACTGGATTCACCCTCAACCTTCTGGCATGCAACCCTTCAGTAACGGCCTCAAGGCATTGATGGAAATTATCAGGTACGGAGTCCGGCTGGCCTTCAATCCTCAGAATGAGTTGAGTGTCATCAGCGTACTGATAGCACTCAAGCCCAAAGCTTCATACCTTTGATAGGAAACTACTTTTAGGGAGCTCTATCTACTTTAGTGCTGATCCCACTACTGCTGTCCAAAACAACCTCATGGATTCATAAAGAACAGGATTGGGAATTGTACAGACCTCCAAATATTGGCAAATACCTGGAGCATGGCACAATCTTTCGCTTAGTAGCTTGAGACAAAGTGGACAGAAATGTTCAGTCTCACTGACCTCCATTTCCCCACTTGGTGTGTGCACGGGTCTTCTCTCAGATGCATCTATCTATATGCCCTGGAAGCTGATACACAGCATACACCTGGATGCTTGTTCTGCATTCAGTGCAGGTGCAAAGTCCCAAGTCTTGTAAAGAAACAGTATGTGGACGACGTCTTGCTTGTTCATGAAAGCACAAAGGCAAGCCGGGGAAGAGCTTAGCTAGAGATATACCACATATAAGCGCCAGTAATGGAGTGTTTCCTTTTCTTTATCCATTTGCTTTGTCAGGATTTGTTAGGATCCCATCAGGAGATGGAGCTTTTTTAAGAAGGGGGAAAAAAAACACACTTTCTACCTGCTCTGTCAGCAAACTAGCTGTTCTCTCTTTTCATTGACAACCTAAATTCAGCTTCAGTGTTCCAAAAAGAAGCAGAAATTACTTTTTCTCCCTTTCTTCTTTCTTCTGTTCACTCCTTCTTTCTTACTGATGATTTTTGAGTCAACAGCAAAGGAGCTTTGCTTGACGTGTTGATGAGCAAAGCCTGATAGAGAAACTAATATTCACTCCTCTTTCTCCTGCTCTCACGGCAAGCAAGGTTCTGGTGACAGCGGCAATCAGCCCCGTAGTTCTTTCTTTCGCAGACGCTGGTCACGTGTTGCATTTCTGATTCCAATAAAAAGAATGCCGCAGGAGGCAACGGAGACTGTGGTTGTTGCTTTGCAGTTGTCAACAGAGAGGAGCCCGACAGCCTCCCAAAGAAAAATCAATCTAGTAAGGACCAATGAGAACCATTCCTCCTTCTCAATAACTCCATCTCCTCGACTTCCTTGAGCTGAGGACAGATGATATCTTATTGTATAGATCAGTGTTTCTCAACCAGTGTGCCGGGGCACACTGGTGTGCCGTGAGCAATCATCAGGTGTGCCGTGGGAAATTGGAACCTCCAGGGGGAAGAGTCTAGTGTGTTGAAGTATAAAAACCCTAAGAAACCTACCTCAATAAAGGCACAAAATTACGAACACCCCCCTCCCCACCTGTTGCCTACTTGGTCTCTCCCTCTCCATACATTGGGAAGGCCCGCCTCCCTTTCCCCAAGAAGAGACCTCCTCTTGCCTCCTGGGGGTTCTGTGTGGGGGAAGTTTGGCCCAGTTCTATCATTGGTGGGGTTCAGAATGCTCATTGATTGTAGGGGAACTATAAATCCCAGAAACGACAACTCCCAAATGTCAAGGTCTATTTCCCCTGAACTCCATCTGCGTTCATATTTGGGCATATTGAGTATTCATGCCAAGTTTGGTCCTGATCCAACATTGTTTGAGTCCACAGTGCTCTCTGGATATAGGTGAACTACAACTCCAAAACTCAAGGTCAATGCCCACCAAACTCTTATAGCATTTTCTCTTGGTTATGGGAGTTCTGTGTGGGAAGTTTGTGTCTTTCTGCCATTCCTGCCAGGATATCTATGTTGTGTTCATCGAAACAGGCCCAGGTTTCACACTGAGTGTATAAATACATTAAAAAACAAATTAACTATACGTATTTTATTTTATTTATTTATTTATTTGTTCCATCTTGTATTCCGCCCCTCCCTGCAGGCTCGGGGCGGATAACATCATAAAATTCGGCAGGCATGTACATCCATGTCGCCATACAATAAAATGCAACATAAAACATACAATAAAACAAAATACAATAGGTCCCGAGATTAAAATTATGTACATGCCATGGCATTCCCTGAACCAGGGTGCTGATTAGGAAGATGAGTACATTCGGCTTACTCGCCTAGCCAAAGGCCAGTCTGAACAGGGCGGTCTTACAAGCCCTGCGGAACGGGATGAGCTCCGTGGCAGCTCGGACGTCGTCCGGGAGAGAGTTCCAGAGTACCGGAGCCGCCACAGAGAAAGCCCTTTGCCTGGTAGCAGACAGGTGACAGGCGCGGACCGATGGAATCAGGAGCAAATTCGACTCCTCAGAACGTAGTGATCTCGGGGAATGTATGGGGCAAGGCGGTCCCTCAGGTACGCAGGCCCTAGGCCGTGTAGAGCCTTAAAGGTTAACACCAACACCTTGAAGGCAATTCGGTACTCAATAGGCAGCCAGTGCAGCTGCCGGAGGATGGGCGTGATGTGCTCCCTTACCGATGTTCCCGTCAGCAAGCGAGCAGCGGCATTCTGCACTAGCTTGAGTTTCCGAACTGTCGCCAAGGGAAGGCCAACGTAGAGGGCGTTACAGTAGTCTAATCTCGAGATGACCGTCGCTTGGATCACCGTGGCCAGGTCGTCCCTGGAAAGGTAGGGTGCCAATCGCCTAGCCTGTCGTAGGTGGAAAAATGACGCCCTGCTGGCCGCGGAGACCTGGGTCTCCATGGTCAGCAGGGGGTCCAGGTGGACACCTAGGCCCTTAACAACAGGCGACGGGCTAAGCCGTTCGCCGTCCAGGGTAGGCAACCGGCACTCATCCCGCCCAGGTCGACCAGGCCACAAGATCTCCGTCTTCGACGGGTTCACCTTCAGCCGGCTAGCCCGCAGCCAACCAGTCACGGCCTCTAGGCACTGATGGAAACAATCAGGTACGGTGTCCGGCCTGCCGTCCATTCTCAGCAGAAGTATTACTGTGTTAGAGTGTCATTTTGTGTCATTTTGGTTGGTGGTGTGCCCCAGGATTTTGCAAATGTAAAAAGTGTGCCGCGGCTCAAAAAAGGTTGGGAAACACTGTTATAGATAGAGCCAGAAATTCAGAAGTGGCAAGAATCAGGGATGTAATTTTAAACTCATTTCATGCTTGAAGGAAAGACTAGTGTTTGGGAGTTGCACATGGTTGTTTTGCTCGGAAACCACAATTTTGGCAAAATAAACAGCATGTTCTGCACAGGAAACATCATTCCCAACAGAGGAAAAACATTTTCGCGCAGAAAAATGTATTACTGTGCAGAAGTCCTCCTTCATTGCCACCGTTGTATCTGCAGAGTGTTGCCCATACATGGGTGGATTTAACTGTAAGTGAAGTAAGCAGCCGCTTTTGGGTGCTACGTGGCCTGGGGCACATCTGGCCATGGCCGTCAGGTACAGCGCATCATCCCGCGCCATTGCGAAACTTTCACGTATGCGCCATTGGGAAGGAGCGCTTCTGGTGGATGGAGTTGCTAAACGCACTCCCAAGAGGCCGAAAAGGACGGGGGAACATTTTGCAGCCGGAGGCGGGAGGCTCCGCCCCGGCTGCAAAATGTTTCTCCGTCCTTTTCATCCTCTTGTGGGTGCGTTTCGCTACTCCGTCCACCAGAAGCACTCTGTCCCAATGGAGCATGCGCAAAACTAGCTGGCTGCATGCATGCGTGCTCCGGTGCACATGCGCATGCACAATCCCCACTAGGCTGGAGAGCCAGGGGGTGCAAAAATAATGTTCGCTTACTACTTTTTATTACTTTCGTCCGGTCCTGTGCCCAGAGGAGCTGCATAACCCCTGGTCAGTCAGAAGGCAGGTCAGATAACAGAGATTTAGCCTATGATGGATAGCATTACAGGTTCACTGTTGGAATATTTATTTATTTATTTATTATTTCAACTTGTTGGCCGCCCCCCCCCCCCCTTCCATGCGGCTCGGGGCGATTCACAGCGGTTTAAAACCCAATAAAACAAGATAAAACGCAGTAAGCCCAATAAAATACAGTAAAAACACAATAAAATCACTTAAAAACAACATACATGATTACGAGCTGTATGGTAGCGGCTATGCACTCTGGCAGCAGTACAATGGGAGCCCCCAGAAATTTTTCCTGACTGAATGCCCGTGTAAACAGGAAGGTTTTGCAAGCCTTTCAGAAGGCTAAGAGATTGGGCAGCGCCCGGATGTTGGGAGGGAGAGTGTTCCATAATGCTGGAGCAATGGCGCTAAAGGCTCTCCTCCTCGTTGAGGTCAGGTGGATGGTTGTGTGGCTCGGAACCGTGAGCAGGTTCAAGGACTCAGATCTCAGTGGTCTTATAGGACTATATGGGGAGAGGCAGTCCCTTAGGTACACCGGCCCCAGACCATTCAAGGCCTTCAAGGTCAGAACCAACACTTTGAAATATTGCAAAATGGTATAGTTCAAAATGGTTTCAGTAATGTTTCCTTTTGTCTTCCATGTTTCTAGAGGCAAACCTCTCTTTGCTGAGAAAGTTTCTATGTTTTTGCTTAGTTGATTCAACAACTAGCTGCCACGGGAATTCAAGGATCAGCCATAACTTGGCTCAACTCGTTCTTACGATGACGCAGTCAACGAGTAGAATGGCTAGGCCAAACATCTGAAAAATCTCTCCTTGAGTGTGGAGTACCCCAAGGCGCCATATTATCACCTATGCTGCTCAATATCTATGTCCGGCCTCTCGCTGGACTAGTCCGGAGCTTTGGGCTGGGATGCTACCAGTATGCCGACGACACTCAGCTCCTCCTAAAGTTGGAACCTGGAGCAACCTCGGTGCCTGACAACTTTGCCCAGTGCCGGGGAGCAGTGACGAGATGGCTGCGGGCCCACAACTGAAGGTAAATCCAGCAAAGACTGAAATTCTATGGCCGGGCCGCCCATCAGAACTAGTCAATCCACTGCCACCCTTCGAAGGGGAACCGCTGACTCCATCTTCCACTGTGAAGAGCCTCGGTGTCATCCTGGACTCTAAAATGATGATGGAGGCCCAGATCACCTCCACGAGCAAAAGGGCCTTCTTCCACCTACGTCAAGCGAGGCAACTGACGCCCTATCTACCAATGGAGGCGCTGGCCACAGTGATTCATGCCACGGTTACATCAAGGCTGGACTATTGCTACGCTTTATACGTGGGTCTACCTCGGTCAGTAACTCGCAAGCTCCAGATTGTATAGAATGCTGCCGCCAGGCTCCTCACGAAAACACCTATGAGGTGTCACATAACGCCACCCTTACAGCATTTACACTGCCTGCCGGTCGAGTACAGAGTCCTTTATAAGGCCCTGACACTTAAGGCCTTGCGGGGCCAGGGTCCTACATACCTAAAAGACTGTCTGATACCATCTATCCATCCGAGAGCACCACGGCCAGCCTACGATAACCTTCTCTGTGTCCCGGGTCTGAGAGAGGCTCATTTAGAGTCCACGAGACAGAGATCTTTTTCCGTTGTGGCCCCTGTCCTGTGGAACTCTCTGCCGCCAGACCAAAGAGCCATCCTCGACCTGCCTTCATTTCTGGCGGCACTTAAGACATGGCTATTTAGAAGAGCATATGCATAAGTGACAATCAGTGACCTGGAACCTGTCTATTCCCATATTTTAACATTATAATATTTTAAAATTTTAATATTTTAGTATTGTAGATGCCTAGCTGTGTAAGTCACCCGGAGCACATTTGTGGAGGGCGACTCATAAATAATAAAATTAGTTAATTAGTTAGTTAGTTAAGTAAACATGCTTTAAGTTTCTATTTTCTCATGAGAACACAGGTGCTTTGTAGAATAAGCAAATTCTTGTCTTTTTAAAAATTATAATATTTATACTTAATTCTTCTTAAATTTTGTAAAAATGTTTTAGCTAAAAAATATTGCAAACTACCCCGAGTCCCAATATTAATTAATATTGTTACTCCATTGTTGTACTTGGTCAAATAGTTCGTACAGGTTTCCATAATACATTGGAAAGCCATATGACTGATTTGACCCAAGATGGCAGTGAGCCAAAGAAAAAGCAAAGGAAGGAGAAATTGTGTATGCCTTGGGAAACACTGCCTCCATCATGCCACATCCAATTTGCTTTAAAAGTACTGATGGGGTTCATCCTTAAATGAACCACAATAGCATTTCCATTCTGGACCCTGGCTCCTTCTCAGTGTTCCTATTCTACATTCGCAACTGACAAGAATAATAATTCTCTGGACAAGATTTTACATTTCAAGGTAGAAGGACAGACCTTAGGCTGATTATAAGATTTCTGCTCGCTCCCAAAGTCTTTTTCTAGAGGCTTTCCACACCAAGACTTAGTAGAGTCTGATCTCACATTAAATCCAGCATGAATTAACTCTGCAAGGTGAAGAGGATGGAGGAGAAAATTGAGGCAAAACCAAACTGCTTCAACCTCTCTTAAGCAACCTCATCAAATGGGGAAGGAATCGCCCCGAAGAAGTGCCATTTTGGGCACGAAACAGCAATCAGTTGCTTGCGCCTTCCAGGATTCCCAAGCCGTTCGGCAAGGTCCTCCTTTGTGGATTTACTTCTGAGTAAACCTCTCTGTTTACATTTTTTCCAGGCTTCCCTGCCTCTCCTGCCTGCCAGGATCTAAAGCATCAAAGAGTATTGGGGTGAGAAACCAACCTAATGTATAATAGAATGAATGCTACTGTAAGTGCCTAATATTATAAGTAATCCAACTGGTCATATACCTACATTCCATGCACGTGCAATAATACAGCAGTAATAACAATGGGTATAAGAAGAGGTAAAATTCAAACCGAAGTATTCTGACTGGTCCCTCCTCAAACTGCAAAAGGCTCTTCTCTCTGAGCCCGGTAATAGGCAAAACCACGGGCACAGCATTTGCTGCCTGGGTGCACACAAATACATATTCTTGGGGGGGTTTGCTGCAAAATCTTCTCTATGAGCCCGGATTCTGCAGCAAATCCCCCAAGAATATGTATGTGTGTGCACCCCGGCAGCAAACGCTGTGCCCGGGGATTTGGCTTTTCCCGGGCTCAGAAAGAAGAGCCTTTTGCAGTTTGCACCCTTGAGGAGGGACCACAGTCAGAATACTTCGGTTTGAATTTTACCTCTTCTTATGCCCATTGTTATTACTGCTGTATTATTGCATGTGCATGGAATGTAGGTATATGACCAGTTGGATTACTTATAATATTAGGCACTTACAGTAGCATTCATTCTATTATACATTAAGTTGGTTTCTCACCCCAATACTCTTTGATGCTTTAGATCCTGGCAGGGCAGGAGGAGTGGACGGCTCTCCCTGCCCCTTCTGCCTGCCAGGATCTAAAGCCTTGAAGAGGCTTCATGAGGGGCCAACTTCAGCCCTCCAGGTGTTTTGGATTCAACTCCCACCATTCCTCACAGCCTCAGGCCTCTTCCTTTTCCTCTCAGCCTGGGCAAACTTGGGCCCTCGCTCCCTCAGGATCGGGGTGTGAGAGAGGCAGCGAGGAGTGAGGGGGGGGGTCCTCCTTTTTTGCTGCTTCCAAGAATAGAATACCCCCTCCCTCCTCCCTCCTTCCCTCCCTCCTTCCTATTTGGAGAGTCCCATCTAGAATTCAGTGTGATTTATTCAAGTTTTGGCCTACAACTCCCAGAAATCCCAGGCAATTTACCAGCTGTTAGGATTTCTGGGAGTTGTAGGCCAAAACCATCTGGAATGCGCATGTGCTGGCATACGAACTACTAACGAATTTCGTTAGTAATTAAGTTACATTTTAGAAATTTTTGGAAAATTTTTTGTAAGTCTTACTTTTACTAATCAACCCCTCCCCCCCCATTTGATTTTAGAATCGCCATTTTTGGGTTCGAAACCATGCCTATTATCTACACTCACTTATTGATGTATCGGGACCAGGATGTTATATGTGATACATTGGCTCTCATTGCGTGTGGCAGCCTCCTTGCATATGTATGTATTTCAGCATATACAGCAATAGATATATGTAACTCTGTTTGATTATTATTGTCTGCGAGCTTTTTCAGTGCCATCCCTTTGTGGTTTTTTCTTTGTGTGTTTGTCCCATATTTCAGCCAGAATTCTGTGTCCCATTTTTTAAGCTTCTGTCCCCTATTGACATGACAGGTGGCAGCAGGAGGGAAGGCTCTTTTTGAGTTTGAGGTGGAGGCTCAAGAGGCCTCCTCCTTGTTCTTCATGCCCGCCTGTTGGGCCATTGCCGTGGAGACGCAAGGAGAGCCGAGAGAGAGAGAGAGAGAGAGAGCGGGCAGGACGGGGATGTCACTTCCAGCGCACCGCGCCCTCTGCTTATTGGTGGAGTGGAGCCCGTGCAGGTGTCCCTCCTTCCGGACATGCCTGTGCTGGGGGAGGTGGCGCTGGAGGCACTGGGCAGCATCACCCCAGGAGCCCTCTGGGCGCACTTGGCCACCCGCGTGCCACCCTTCCCGCTCGCCCCCTTTAGAGCCCAGATCCGGGCTCTGCTCTGGGCCTCGCTGGCCACCCACGCTGAGCTCCGCTTCGCCCTTCTCCCCAAGCCGCATTCCCCACTTCACCTCTACAACCGGTGAGCCTTGGGGCAACGGCCTCGCGCTCTAGGCCACACATGGGCCAACTTGCACCCTTCCAGGTGTTTTCGACTCCAACTCCCACCATTCCTAACAGCCCCTGGTCCTTTGTTTTTCCCCTCATCTCTTTTCCCTAGATCTTAAGCAGCCGAGGGGAGGGAAAGGAAGGTGCTTGAGGCCATTAGGAATGGTGGGAATTGAAGTGAATATTTATTTATTTGTTTGTTTATTTATTTACAAAGTGTCCCTTACTTTTGTGAAGAATCCCATATTTTAGGTAAATGTCCCTTATTTCTCATATCAAAAAGTGGCAACCCTACCGCTGCGGTAACACAGAAGGCTTCTCGTGTTCTATCAGGAACAATGTGGGGAGGAGCGAGATGACTGCTGCTTCCCCCATCGGATGATCAGCTGGCTGAGTTGGACGATGCAAGGCAAGGGGTGACAAGATTCCCATGACTCCAACATGCACCTCTGGAATTGCCAAGATGCATGGTGATTCCTGCGGCCTTTATGATGAGATCGAAGGTCCCAGTTTTCATCTGTGAAGTGTCGGAAGGTATGATACACAATGGAAATAGTTTTCTGTGATGCCCCATAGGGGCTGTTTATGTCTGTATTTGTACTTTGCTGCCCTTACCTGCAAAGTCTTTGTTTTATGGTCCCATTGTTCTGCCATGCGGTCACTCAGGGGAGGAGCTGCATCCTGGCACCAAACCTGGTGTCCCCACCCTCAACTCCACCTTTTTCCGGAGTTTACTTAAGAGGCTGGACATCCCCTCCGCCTCCATTCCAAAGAACTCACAGATGAAGCAAGGCTGGAACCTAAGCTTGCTGGGACAATAGCATTCTTAGTTCAACTACACCCCTTCCAGTCCGGCTTCCATTCGGGGCACGGAACGGAGACGGTCCTGGTCTCCATCACAGACCAACTCCGCTGCCAGCTTGACCAAGGCGGGTCTGCGGTGCTCGTGTTATTGGACCTCACAGCAGCGTTTGACACAGTCGACCACAATCTTTTGATCCACCGCCTAGCCATGGCTGGAGTGAGGGGGACAGCCCTGAAATGGCTGGCCTCCTTCCTCCGCCATTGGTCTCAGCGAGTGAGGAGGGGCGAGGTGGTCTCCAAGGGCTCCCCATTAGTTTGTGGAGTTCCGCAGGGGGCCATTCTCTCCCCTCTGTTATTTAACATCTATATGCAGCCGCTTGCACGGCTGGTGCGGAGTTTTGGGCTTTAGCGCCACCAGTACACTGATGACACCCAGCTCATTCTGAGGATGGAGGGCAGGCCTGGATCCGTCCCCGATAATTTCCAACTCTGCCTTGAGGCCGTTACTGGATGGCTGCGAGCCAGTAGGTTGAGGGTGAATCCAGCGAAGACGGAGATCTTGTGGTTGGGTTGCCCGGGTGGTGGGGACATCCAGCTTCCAACCCTGGACGGTGTGGCGTTATGCCCATCGCCTTCTGTAAAGAGCTTGGGAGTTCACTTGGACTCCCAACTGACCATGGAGACCCAGGTCTCCATGGTCAGTAAATCTGCTTTTTTCCATTTCAGACAGGCGAGGCGGCTGGCCCCCTACCTATCCCGGAACGACCTGGCCAAGGTGATCCAAGCCACGGTCATCTCGAGACTGGATTACTGTAACACACTGTACATTGGCCTTCCTCTGTCGGTGACCCGGAGGCTCAAGCTGGTGCAGAACACTGCCGCCCGGCTCTTGTCTGGCACGCCATCAGGTTGCTGCATAACACCGACTTTGCAGGATCTGCACTGGCTTCCAATTGAGCACCGGATCACCTTCAAAGTTTTGTTGCTCACCTTTAAGGCCTTACACGGCCTGGGGCCAGTGTACCTGAGGGACCGTCTTTCCCCTTATTGCCCGACGAGATCGCTCCGGTCCGACAATTCCAACTTGCTAGCCATTCCTTCGGCGAAGTCGGCCAAGCTGACTGCAACCCACAGGAGGGCATTCTCGGTGATTGCGCCCACATTGTGGAACGCCCTCCCAGCCGAGACGCATGCCATTCGCGATCTTTTGCCTTTCAGGCGGGCTTGCAAGACCTATCTTTTCCAGCAGGCCTTTGGCCTATAGGTCAGCTAATGCATAGCCCGCTGATTCGGCAATCTGTTGCAATTAGTTTTACTGTTTTATGTTGGCAAGCCCTACTGGCACGCCAGGTTTTAGGTATTTTAATGTATTGGTTGAGTGCATTCTTGTGTTTTAATCTTGTACCAATGTATGTTTTATATATGCTTGTTGTGAGCCACCCCGAGCCTCCGGGGAGTGGCGGCCCAGAAATCTAATAAATAAATAAATAAATAAACTACTGAGTTCACCAAGCTGCAGTGCATAGGGGGACCTGTCCTCAACAGAGACTGCAGATTTTGGGGTTTTTTGCAGGACTTTGTGGGCCTACAAAGACCAGAGAGGAACAGGATACCTGGGATCCAAAGAAAGGTACCTTCGCTTTGCATGAGGCAAGTGAACGTTTTCCCTTTGTTTAAAGGACTCTTTTGCAACAAACCAAGTATTTTGGCCACCAGCATTTTCTACTGGTTGTTATCCAATAAATCCTGTTTTGGTTCACTATTTCTGAGTCTAGCACTCATTATTATAGATATCCTGGGTCTCCCTGCATGTGGGAAGGCTCTCTTCTCTACCTTCCGGGTCATAGCTTGCAACGTCCATCCTTTGAAAGCCCTTTTTTGACCCTGGAGGCAGAAGATTTTCACTTTGAAATCCACTATCCCTGACAGGCATAACCATGGCTTTCATCAATAAGGCCTTTATTTATATAGTATGTTAATTCAAAAATTTATCACTTTTAAAATGCAAGCTTTATTGACTGAGTCAATGGCTTGCTTGTAAAATTAGTGGAGAGATGCACTGGAAGCAATTGCACTCTTAAGTGTCCTCATTTATCTTCTTATGCTGCAATACTATACTCGTGTAAGTGGCAATTACTTCCCCCTCCGCTTATTTCTTATTCCTGTGTAGATTTGCATAGGTTTGCACTGATAAATAACTAATTTATCCCTTGATGGCATGCTAGAAGAAGAAGCTTACTTGTTTCATTCTTCTAGCGAAAGGAAACCAGGAAATATTTATAAAACAGAGATATCCAAGCTATTTGTTGACTGGTCATAACAAAAGAAACCTTTATGTGATATATAGAATCAGCTATGATGCTGATGTTTATGGCCACAGGACTCCCTGAGCTGGTTTTAATAAAATATCGGCGATAACAACATATAGGATAACGCTATCAATGGTTAGAAGATTATATCAGTGATGGAAAAAGGAGAACCCATTGTGACAACCCCTTGTTGACCGGCCTCAGACTGGATAATCTTTCGCAATCCAAACTGCTAACCCTAAATGCAAGGGGGCCTCGAAGTTACCTCAGCAACTTCTGTCTTATGGCAGGGTAGACTATCTCCCCCACTAACCATTGATTGCAGAGACTTTAAATTTCTCAGTAACCACTTGACCACACTGCCACCATTTGTCTGTCTGACCACTGACCTTGAGGGCCACCACCAATAAAAGAACTAACAGAGGTGTTTTTCTTTTAAGATGTAAATAATTTATTATGACACAAATGGGTACAAATCTTGATTGGTTTTATACTTCCTCAGAGGCACAAACTTATTCTGTTACACAAAACACAATGGGGATATACTATAGGGTTTCCACTAACCCTCTATAAACCCCTGGACTCTTCCGTCTTTAACTAGGGTCTCTACACCCATAAAACTGGACTGCTCTCTTGCAGACTTTAAGACCAACTAAAGACTGAACTGTTCTCTTACAGTCCTTAAGACCAACTAAAACAAAACAAACTCCTCCCCCCTCTCATGGCAGTTGGCTTCCAACCGCTCTTCACCAACTGTAAAATTCATACCTTGAACATTCTAAAAGGCTCTGGCCCTGGTTGCTATGGTGACAGCTCTTTCAGAGCTTCTGCCAAGCCCCCTTCTGTTTCACCCACAGCAACAATTCATAGAATATTCCTTTGAACTACACAAAACAACATACATTTAACATATGTTATACAACATTTACACACAAATAATCGACATCATTACACCCATGCATTAAAATTATACTCTCTCTAATATTTACCAGATAAAACCTGGGACACATGCAAACAAGCAAAATTAGAATGTGGGCAAGATGGCAAAAGTTACTACTGAAGAGGAATATATTAGCCAAAAGATTTTGCAGCACTTTTTCCTTGTGTCTTATTTATTTATTTATTTACTACATTTTTATACCGCCCCTTTCAGCCCGAAGGTGACTTGGGGCGGTTTACATGGCAGTTACTGCCCTCCAGATAAAACACAATTAAAACAATTAAAACAATAATCATATAAACAACAACAATTAACAATTAATTGTGAGGAGTGAGGAGGGGTGAGGTTGCCTCTGGGGGTTCTCCGCTTCATTGCGGGGTCCCTCAGGGGGCAATTCTCTCCCCTCTGTTATTTAACATCTACATGCGACCACTTGCCCAGCTGGTGCGTAGTAGGCATGAGAAAAAAGTTATGAAAATGATTCGTTTCGTAAGAAATTCGTAAGAAATGCTACTTTCGAGTATTTCCGCACCTGGAACGCCAACCAGGAAGTGGACTTCCTTTTCGAACTTCGGGGGCCAGGATTTTCTTAAGTGTCGTTATTAGGTCGTAAGGGGGGGGGCAGCCTCCTTCTCTCTCAACACCCTCCCGCCTCCCTTGCCAATAAGTATTATGGCAAGGCAAGCCCTAAACTCGCTCCTTCTTTCGGCTGGAAGCCGGAAAAAATGTAAACAGAGAGGATTACTCAGAAGTAAATCTGCAAAGGAGGGCACTTTGGATGAAGGGCCCTCCTTTGTAAGATTTACTTCTGAGGAAACCTCTCTGTTTACAATTTTTCCAGGCGTCCCTGCCT
Organism: Anolis apletophallus; assembly: GCA_030556195.1. NCBI lineage: Eukaryota > Metazoa > Chordata > Lepidosauria > Squamata > Anolidae > Anolis > Anolis apletophallus. The sequence continues at coordinate 138,624,325 of JARBWK010000010.1, read as the reverse complement.
CTCCTGCCTGCCAGGATCTAAAGCATCAAAGAGTATTGGGGTGAGAAACCAACCTAATGTATAATAGAATGAATGCTACTGTAAGTGCCTAATATTATAAGTAATCCAACTGGTCATATACCTACATTCCATGCACATGCAATAATACAGCAGTAATAACAATAACAAGAGGCCCGGGCTCATAGAGAAGATTCTGCAGCAAATCCCCCCCAAAGAATATGTATGTGTGTGCACCCAGGAAGCAAATGCTGTGCCTGGGGTTTTGCCTTTTCCCGGGCTCAGAGAAGAGCCTTTTGCAGTTTGAGGAGGAGCACAGTCAGAATACTTCGGTTTGAATTTTACCTCTTCTTATACCCATTGTTATTACTGCTGTATTATTGCATGTGCATGGAATGTAGGTAAATGACCAGCCTGGGCAAACTTGGGCCCCTTGCTCCTCGGGATCGGGGTGAGAGAGAGGCAGCGAGGAGCGAGGGGGGGGGGGGTTCCTCCTCCTTTTCTTTTGCTGCTTCCAAGAATAGAATACCCCCCTCCCTCCCTCCCTCCCTCCTTCCTATTTGGAGAGTCCCATCTAGAATTCAGTGTGATTTACTCAAGTTCTGGCCTACAACTCCCAGAAATCCCAGCCAATTTACCAGCTGTTAGGATTTCTGGGAGTTGTAGGCCAAAACCATCTGGAATGCGCATGCGCTGGCATACGAACTACTAACGAATTTCGTTAGTAATTAAGCTACATTTTAGAAATTTTTGGAAATTTTTTTGTAAGTCTTTCTTTTACTAATCAAAAAAATCCCCCCCCCCCCATTTGATTTTAGAATCGCCATTTTTGGATTCGAAACCATGCCTAGTGCGTAGCTTTGAGCTTGGGTGCCATCAGTATGCTGATGACACCCAGCTCATCCTGAGGATGGATGGCCGGCCTGACTTCATACCCGATAATTTCCATCGATGCCTTGAGGCCCTTACTAGATGGCTGTGAGCCAGTAGGTTGAGGGTGAATCCGGCTAAGACAGAGATCTTGTGGCTTGGTCGCCCGGGCGGTAGGGATGTTCAGCTTCCGACCCTGGACGGCGTGACACTATGTCTGTCGTCATCCATTAAGAGCCTCGGGGTAACCCTGGACCCTCTGCTGTCGATGGAGGCCCATGTCTCCACCGTCAGCAGAGTGGCGTTTTCCCACCTTCGCCAGGCGAGGAAGCTGGCCCCCTACTTGTCCCGTCGCGACCTGGCCGTGGTCATCTCGAGGCTAGAATATTGTAACGCTCTGTACATTGGCCTTCCTTTGTCCGTGATCCGGAAACTCAAGCTGGTGCAGAACGCTGCAGCCCGACTCCTTGCAAGCTGTCACATCACGCCAATCCTGCGCAAACTGCACTGGCTATCCATAGAATGCCGGATCACCTTCAAAGTGTTAGTCTTGACTTTTAAGGCCTTACATGGTCTGGGGCCAGTGTACCTGCGAGACCACCTCATCCCGTATTATCCCACCAGATCTCTGCGTTCTGAAGAGCTTAACCTCCTGGTTGTTCCTAGTCCAAAGACATTTCGCATGGCTGCGACCCGTTGGTGGGCTTTTTTCGATCATGGCTCCAACACTTTGGAACTCATTGACCGCCGACGTTCGTGCCATTCAGAACATCCTCCCATTTAGGAAAGCCTGCAAGACTCTGCTGTTTCAGCAGGCTTTTGGGGTTGGATGAAAGGCAGTCTCCCTCTGCATACCGCCATCTTGTATTATCTTCTGTTGTCGCAGTGCTTAATGTGCGACCTAGTGTGCCTTTTTATCTGTGGTTTTATTGTGGTTTTAACTTTCGCTGTATTGGCTGTTTTTATAACATGTTGTGAGTCATCTCGAGCCATTGGGAAGGGCGTCAGACAAATACGAATAAATAAATAAATAAATAAATAAAAACTTAAAAGTACAATTCTGAGCGTCTCGTTAAAATCACTTTCCGTCACATCGTCATCATTCCATAGATCTAATTAAACAATTATATTTCATCTGCAAATGACTGCTTGAACAGCCATGTCTTTTTATTTATTTATTTATTTATTACTTTGGACTTTTATGCCGCTGAACTCCGTGAGGCTCGCAGCGGCTTACAAGGCCAAGAGGCAACAAACACAAGCAATAAAAACGAACAGGACAATACAACAACCAAGGGGTGGGGGAAGGGAACAGAGTCAGGGTCGGGGCGTAGTAGTGATGGTCCGGGGCCTAGGCTGGACCCACTAAACCATCAAAAGATGGGAGGCTGGGGGGTCTTGAGGGGAATCCCCACCGCTGGCCACAGCAACAGAGTGTGGGCCCGCTTCCTCCGTCCCGCAGCCCGGCAAAAGAAGCCGGGCATAGTGAAGAGGTGTTGTTCAACGGCCTCAGGTGTGTCCGGCGGCTGTGCTCGAAGCCCGAGCCCCAAAAGGTTCGAGGGCGGAAAAATCGCCCAGGCCTGGGCTCAGGGGCAGAGGGCATCCTCCCTTCCTGGTGGCTGGAAGGACGAGCGAAAGGTCCGGGGAGTTGGTGACCCCGGCGCTGAAGGTCACTGGGGGGGTCGGAGGGAAGGAGGCTGGTGCTCCTTGACCTGCAACGATGCCTCCTCCGGCGGCGATGCGGCTCCCGCTTGAGGTGTCTGCTCGAGGCATTGTCCTCTAGGTTGGCTGCCCTCGGGGTTGTTCCCCTACCAACTGGGCCACCGGGCTAACCCTGGTCACCAACCGGTGACGGGACAGGAGGTGGTCCGGGTAGGGCCTCCGGGGCCGCCATCAACAAGCGGCAAGCCCGGCGGCGGGGCCGAGCCCCAGGGGCCCTTGCCAGCACTTGGGAGACATTGAAGGCCTCCAGTGACTTTCTTACAAAATGTCAGGAGGGAGGGGGGCTGATCTGATGTCACTAGGGAGGGTGTTCCAAAGCTGAGGAGCCACCACTGCAAAGGCCCTGTCTCTCGAACTCAGCAATCGTGCTTGCAAAGAAGGTGGAACCGAGAGCAGGGCCTCTCCGGATGATCTTAAACTTCTCGATGGTTCATAGGGAGAGATGCGTTCGGACAGGTAAGTTGGACCAGAACCGTTTAGGGCTTTAAAGACTAAAGCCAGCACTTTGAATTGTGCCCGGTAGCAAACTGGCAGCCAGTGGAGATGGCGCAACAGAGGAGTTGTGCGCTCTCTAAGTGCCGTTCCTGTTATCAACCTGGCTGCTGCCCGTTGGACCAGTTGCAGCTTCTGAACAGTCTTCAAAGGCAACCCCACATAGAGAGCGTTGCAGTAATCTATACGGGATGTAACCAGAGCATGGACTACCATGGCCAAGTCAGACTTCCCAAGGTACGGGCGCAGTTGGTGCACAAGTTTTAACTGTGCAAATGCTCCCCTGGTCACTGCCGAAACCTGGGGTTCCAGGCACAGCGATGAGTTCAGGATCACACCCAGACTGTGAACCTGCGTCTTCGGGGGAGTGTAACCCTGTCCAACACAGCTTGTTGGATTGCAAGGCAAAGCAGAAAACTCTTAATACAGTGTTCCCATTACTGACTTCTCCTAAGAAATAACAAGCTTTCCCTGATGACAGCTGACTGCAGCAAGCAGCATCTTGGGAATTTGTTCAAAATTCACAGCCATCCCGGGTGAAACATTCCATTTTCACTTTCCAAAGCTTCTTGGGCAATTTGTAAATTTAGTCCCTGTGACATGAGAAAGAGAGAGAGAGAAATGGAAACAGATTTTTCATACCCAACTGGTTGTTTGTGTATGCGACAGTTACTGTCCCCCGCATCCCCATCCCACTGGTGTAAAATGTTTTGCGTTACGGGAATGGAGCATTTTGCAGAATGCCATGGCTCGTTGTTTAGAAGTGTAGAAGTTGGAACTCCATTAAGGGTGTTAGAGTCAAAAGTGTATACAAGAGGACTTCACACAGGATAAAAGGATTTCATACTTTGGCAGGAGAGGGCGAGGATGGCTGATTGCTAATGGAAACTAGGAGCCAATAGTTCAGCTCTAGACCAAGTGAGCTTTGCATTGAAAGTGATGAAGGCAGTTATCTGATCACTGAATGCCTTAAAAGTTATTAGTTTTGAGAGCAACACTGTTTCTTACTCAATAATAATAATAATTGTATTACATATAATAAAAGTCAGTGTTTGCGGGCGGTGGTGCGGCCGAGCAACCGAGCGGAGGGAGGAATATGTGCAAGCGTTTTGATTGGCTGCCACTGTGGGATTATTTGCATACCGGGCTATGATTGGCCAGCCTCAGAACGCCAACACTCTACAGCCCCAGAGAGAGGGGATTGGTTGCCACTGAAATGGTATTTGCATAACATACTCCGATAGGCCAACCACATTCTACCATTCCAAGTTGACTCAGAGGGAAAAGGAAATGCCTCAGGCATTCACCAACTGCGGCCCACAGCAATGACGGATCACGAACACACTTGGCAAACAAGGGAACAATGGCCCACTTCACAACCTGGTGTCGTTTAGGGCAGGATGGGCCACGAATGATGGGATTTGCAGTTCTTTCTCATACACTTCCCAAACAACACTGTAGCCCCTAAAAATCACATACCACGCCCAAACGGCCCCAGATAGAGGGGATTGGCTGCCACTGAAATCGCATTTGCATAATGAGGTTATTGGACCTCACGGCAGCGTTTGACACGGTCGACCACAATCTTTTGATCCACCGCCTGGCCATGGCCGGAGTGAGGGGGACTGTCCTTAAATGGCTGACCTCCTTTCTCCGCCAGCGGTCTCAGCGTGTGAGGGGCGGGTGGTCTCCGAGGACTCCCCATTAGTGTGTGGAGTTCCTCAGGGGCCATTCTCTCCCCTCTATTATTTAACATCTACATGCAGCCGCTTGCACAGCTGGTGCGGAGTTATGGGCTGGTCTGTCACCAGTATGCGGATGACACCCAGCTCATTCTGAGGATGGAGGGCAGGCCGGAGTCCGTCCTTGATAATTTCCAACAGTGCCTCGAGGCCGTTACTGGATGGCTGCGAGCCAGTAGGTTGAGGGTGAATCCGGCGAAGACGGAGATCTTGTGGCTGGACGGCCCGGGCGAGGTGGGTGCCCGGTTTCCGACCCTGGACGGTGCGGCGCTGCACCCAGCGCCGTCAGTGAAGAGCCTGGGGGTCCATCTGGACTCCCATCTGACAATGGAGGCCCAGGTCTCCATGGCCAGTAAGGCTGCTTTTTTCCACCTCCGCCAGGCAAGGAGGCTGGCCCCCTACCTCTCCCGGAGCGACCTAGCCACGATGATCCAAGCCACGGTCATCTCGAGGCTAGATTACTGTAACGCGCTTTACGTTGGCCTGCCTATGTCGTCGATCCGGAAGCTCAGGCTAGTGCAGAACACTGCCGCCCGGCTCCTGTCTGGGGCTCCAGCAGGTTGCCGTATAACTCCAATCTTGCAGGATCTGCACTGGCTGCCTATTGAGCACCGGGTCGCCTTCAAAGTGCTGGTTCTTACCTTCAAGGCCATCACGGCCTGGGGCCAGCGTATCTGAGGGACCGTCTCACTCCATATTGCCCATCGAGATCACTTCGGTCTGAGGAGGCCAACCTCTTGGTAATACCATCGGTGAAGCTGGCTCATTTAACATCTACCCGCCGCTCCTACGCTATGGAACGCCCTCCCGGCCGAAGCCAGAGCCCTGAGGGACCTACTCCCGTTCAGACGGGCCTGCAAAACTCACTTGTTTAGGCAGGCCTTCGGTGAGTAGGCTCGTCTATGCATCCACTGGGCTATTACATCGCTGCTGCTTTTGTTTTAATTATTGTTGTTGCATGTTTTAATGATGTTTTTAAGTGTTCTGTTTTTAACCCTCTGGCGCTGTGCCACTGGTTCTTGTGAGCCGCCGCGAGCCCCCGGGAGTCGGCGGTGTTAGAAGTCCCAAGAAATTAAATAAATAAATAAATAATAAATAATGGACTCTGAATGGCCATCCACATTCCAACATTCTAAGGTGACTCAGAGGAAAAAGGAAAAGCCTCAGTCAGTCATACACTGCGGCCCACAGCAGTGATGGATCAGAACAAAAATGGGCAAACAGGGGCCCAATGGCCCACTTCCAGGCCCGCAGGGGGAGCAGTTGGCGACCTGCGGTGGCTGATCGCCCTGGCAACCCGTAAGACTTGATCGTCTTCCAGTTTGCCAGGGCGACCACCCGTCGCAGCTCACCGACTGCTCCCGCTGCAGGCCTGGATCGCCTCCCGGGATGGCAGGCACTCCAAACCCGCCGCTCCTCCGATTGTTCTTCGGAGCGGCGGGCTGTCTACCGACGCCGGGCCCACGGCCCGCGATGGGATGGCAGCAACGGCACCCCTTCCTCTTGTCCCCACCCCCGATATATAAACATAATATATTGAAATTATAATATATCATATAACATTATATTATATTATTTATTATATTATTTTATTATTGTTATAAAATTATTATACAATAATAATAAAAACCACTAAAATAAAATAATGCTTCCTTATAGTCCCCTTCTCTGGAGATTTTTATGCAGAGGCCAGGCAGGGGAGGCAAGCCAGGGGCCCTTAGGCGGGCCGGATAGAATCAGCCAAAGGGCCGCATCCGGGCCCCGGGCCACAGTTTGACCACCCCTGGTCTAAGCGCAAAGTGACAAAAAGAGACATACTGGTTAATTGAAAGAATCCAATCCTTGGGGAGCGTCTCGGGAACTATCCCTTGTTCCTAGCCATCCCGTCCTGATGTCGTCACTCCCTGACCCAGGCACTTCCTCCTGCCCCCCCTACCCTACCCTCCCCTTCCTCCCCCAGCCTCACCCCCCACCCTTGTAAATGTTGAAAACTCTAATAAAAATTTAACAAAAAAATGCACTTCACAATATTTTCCCCCCCCCAAAAGCTGTTCATGTTGTTTCTTTAAAACCTCTACTTTAATTTTGAAGGGAAATGTGTGGCTGTGTTTTCCTTTCGAAATAAAAGTGGCAGCAAGAAGCAAATGGCTAGCTCTCGGGTGTAAGGCATTTGGAACAAACCCTACTTTTGCAAAGTCTGAGGGCTAGTAAAGGGGTGGGATTGTTTTTTCAAAAACTTCCTATCTTTTGTATTCTTGGAGTAGCTTCAACAACCATGACTATAAATTCCCTTTTTCTTTTTATCTCAGGTAGTGGCACTCAAAAATGTAACATGCGCAGCCTTAAATCTCTTTTTAGAAATTTATATCGAGGAAGACAGCTATCTATCTGTTCTTTGCAGTGGCCGTCTCTTTTGAAAAGCTGAACGGGTGAGAGAAGGGGCGGTGAGCATATTCTATATGCCATGAAGAAAGCTCATTTTATGCATGCTGAATCCCAGAAGCATCATTTAAGGGAATTATGGGCCATTTCTTATATAAGGCATGAAACTCATGGATAAGACTTTCTGAGAGAATCATGTGCATTTTGGATGGTAAAAGCAGCTGAAGGAGGAAAACGTATTTCTCCATTACAACTATTGAGAGCGGAATGTGGTATGGTGTTGCTTGGTGTAGACACACAGACATTTTTTCTGCCTCTCTCTTGGCTTTGGTCAAGCTGGATTTGTAGATACAAAGGTTCACTATACAGTTTTTTGGACATTGAATTAAATCTTAGAGCCCCTTCTACACTGCCATATAAAATCCAGATTTTATTTATTTTATTTATTTTTTATTTATTTTATTATTCGGGCTTCTATGCCGCCGACTCCCTGAGGCTCGCGGCGGCTTACAGGAGCCGAAGGGCACAGTAAAATACAGGCAATAAGCAGTTAAAAACAATTAAAAACAACAGCAGTACAGTAATTAATAACACAGTTAACACAATGAACAGCACATCATCCTCAGAAGAACGAATAGATGGCGGGGCATGGGCAGGACTTACTCACCAAAGGCCTGCTTAAACAGGTATGTTTTACAGGCCTGTCTAAACGGGAGCAAGTCCTTCATAGCCCGAGTTCCGGCCGGGAGGGCGTTCCACAGCGTAGGTGCTATGACAGAGAACGCCCTCCGGCGGGTAGCAGTCAGCCTTGCGAGTTTAGCTGAAGGTATCTCCAGGAGATTGGAGTCCTCAGACCGAAGTGATCTCGGAGGGCAATATGGGGTGAGACGGTCCCTCAAAGACGCTGGCCCCAGGCCGTGTAAGGCCTTAAAGGTGAGGACCAACACTTTGAAGGTGATCCGGTGCTCAATTGGCAGCCAGTGCAGATCCTGCAAAACAGGTGTTATGTGGGCGCCAGCTGGCGTGCCAGACAGGAGCCGGGCGGCAGTGTTCTGCACTAGCCTGAGCTTCCGGGTGACCGACAGCTTATATCAATCCTTATGTCATATCCTTCATTCTGTAGATATTTTAGAAAGTCTGACCAATCTGTTCCTCCTTTCCAATTTCTCATTTTTTGGTCCAGCAAATCCATCTGGGTCACGTCCCACACTTTTAAGATCCATTCTTCTAGATTCGGTGTGGATCTTTTTTTCCAGTGTCTTGCCAGCGTTATTCTTGCGCAAGCATTGAGGGTGAACATCATCCTGTCCTGATTGTGATTTAGGGTTTTGTTGGTGGTTCCTAGCAAAAAATTCTGCGGCTCTAGACCAAATTTAGTTTTCAAAATCTTTTGAGTTTCCGCATGTATATTTCTCCAAAATCTATTTACTCGCTTGCAGTGCCACCATTGATGGATAAAGGTTCTGGTTTCCTTGCGGCACTTCCAGCATCTATTCGAGGAGCTTCTGTCCCACTTTGCCGTCTTCGCTGGGTACAGGTGCCAGCGGAACTGCATCTTCGCCCAGTTCTCATTTATTTCAGTTGTTGCCGTATACTTTAGTTTTTTAAGCCAGATCTCCTCCCATTGTTGCATCAAAATGGTGTGGCCCAGGTCTTGCGCCCATTTTATGTGGCAGTCCTTGATCTCATCTTCCTCCATATTCCATTTTAACAGTATTTTGTACAGCAGACTGATGTTCTTCTTTTTCTTATTCTAAGCACATAGAAGAACAGGCATTGCTGAAGGAAAATCAACATGGTTTCTGCAAAGGCAAATCATGTCTTACCAACTTGTTAGAATTCTTTGAGGGTGTAAATAAACACATAGATAAAGGGGACCCAGTCGATATTGTTTACCTTGACTTTCAAAAGGCTTTTGACAAAGTCCCTCACCAAAGGCTCCTAAATAAGCTCTTCAGCCATGGAATCAGGGGACAGGTCTTGTCCTGGATTGGAACCTGGCTAAACTGTAGGAAACAAAGGGTGGTAAGAGGTGAGAAGTGGCGTACCCCAAGGTTCAGTTTTGGGTCCGTTACTTTTTAATTTATTCATTAATGATCTGGATGTAGGAGTGAATTCTGAGGTAGCAAAGTTTGCAGACGACACTAAATTGTTCAGGGTAGTTAAAAATGAAACTGATTGCAAAGAGCTCCAGAAAGATCTCTCGAAATTGAGTGAATGGGCAACAAAGTGGCAAATGCATTTTAACCTAAACAAGTGTAAAGTCTTGCACATCGGGGCAAAGAACCCCAACTACACCTACCAATTGATGGGGTCAAAGCTTTCCGAGACAAACCAGGAAAGGGATCTTGGGGTTTGGTGGACAGCTCAATGAAGATGTCAACCCAGTGCGCTGCAGCAGTGAAAAAAGCAAATTCTATGCTAGGCATGATCAGAAAGGGAATCGAAAATAGGTCAGCAAATGTTGTATTACCTCTCTACAAATCGATGGTAAGGCCACATTTGGAGTACTGTGTACAATTCTGGTCTCCGCACCTTAAGAAGGATATAACGGAACTGGAAAAGGTACAGAAAAGGGCAACAAGAATGATCCAAGGGATGGAGCGGCTCCCTTATGAAACCAGGTTGCAACGCCTTGGTCTTTTCAGCCTTGAAAGACGGCGTTTAAGAGGTGACTTGATCGAAGTGTATAAAATCATGCATGGGATAGAAAAGGTGAATAAAGAAAAATTATTTTTTTGTCACAAAACACTAGGACTAGAGGGCACTCCTGAAGCTCCAAGGTAGGAAAATTAGGACTAATAAAGGGAAATATTTCTTCACCCAGAGGGTCATTGGGTTATGGAACTCACTTCCAGAAGAGGTTGTGACAGCTGTCAGCCTGAACAACTTCAAGGTAGGATTAGACAGATTCATGGATACCAAGTGTATCGGTAGTTACTGAAAAGGACATTCAAGTGCCACCTCGGAGTTGGTTGAGGTAGGCAGGATTTCCCTGGGTACTGGTTGTGGGGGTCGGGAGCAGGTCAGGTTTTGCCCTCCCTTCTGCTCGAGATCCCCGTGTACAACTGGTGGGCCACTGTGTGATACAGAATGCTGGACTAGATGGGCTGAGGTCCGATTCAGCATGGCTCTTCTTATGTTCTTATGTTCTTATGTTCTTTTTTATTACAGGTTCCCAAATCTCATCCTCTATAAATCCTATCTTTCTGTCGATCTTGAATCTTTCGTGTATCTGGTGGTATTGGAACCAAGTTAGGTTCGGATATTCTTTTCTTAGTTCGTCTAGAGTTTTGAGGTTCCTAAGAGAAGTGCATTTTTTGATGTAGGCAAGATGGAGCATACCAGTGGAGATGTGCATCATAGGGTGGTGAAGCACAATGTGGGGAAAATACAGGCCCGGATTACCCATAAGGCCATCTGAGGCCATGGCTTCGGGCGGCAGAATGTGGGGGGCATTTCGGACCCCCCCAAAATAAAATAATTTTTTTTTAAAAAAAGTTCGATCTTTGGCACTTCTGCGCCTGCGTGCAGGGCGCCATAGACTCTCAGAGACAGTTCCGCTGCCTCTGCGAATCTATGGCGCCCCCTGCGCGCAGGCGCAGAAGCGCCAATGATCGGTCCCTCCTTCTAAAGCCCTCCCTCCTAAACCCTCCCTCCCAAAGCCGTGGCATGCCGCCCGCCTCAGATGTTGCCACTTCTGAGGCGGCCGGCATGTCACGGCCCTGGGAGGGAGGGGCGAACCGCGGGGGAGATGCTCCCTCACAGCTCGTCCCTTTCTCCCAAGGCCGCAGCATGCCTCCCGCCTCAGAAGCGGCGAAATCTGAGGCGGCCGGCATGTCATGGCCCCGGGAGGGAGGGGCGAGCCGCGGGGAGGACCCCCCCTTGGGGCCACTGCCGCGCATGCGCAGCATCGGCTCCAAGGGTGGGGCTTTCCTTCCTCCTCCTCCTCGCGCTGGCGGGGGGCGGACCCGGGGGAAGGGTGGGGGCGGGGAGGGGGCGGAGCCGGTGGCTGGGCAGAACTGGGGGCAGGGGCAGTGCCTTTGGATATAAATAATTTTTTTTAAAAGTTCGATTTTTGGCGCTTCTGCGCCTGCGCGCAGGGCGCCATAGACTCTCAGAGACAGTTCTGCTGCCTCTGCGAATCTATGGCGCCCCTGCGCGCAAGCACAGAAGCGCCAATGATCGTCCCTCCCTTCTAAAGCTCTCCCTCCTAAACCCTCCCTCTCAAAGCCAAGGCATGCCGCCTGCCTCAGATTTTGCCACTTCTGAGGCGGCCGGCATGTCACGGCCCTGGGAGGGAGGGGCGAACCGCGGGGGAGATGCTCCCTCACAGCTCGTCCCTTTCTCCCAAGGCCGCAGCATGCCGCCCGCCTCAGAAGCGGCGAAATCTGAGGCGGCCAGCATGTCATGGCCCGGGGGAGGGAGGGGCGAGCCGGGGAGGACCCCTGGGGCCACTGCCGCGCATGCGCAGCATCGGCTCCAAGGGTGGGGCTTTCCTTCCTCCTCCTCCTCGCTGGTGGGGGCGGACCCGGGGAAGGGCGGGGGGGGGGGGGGGGGAGCCGGAGGCTGGGCAGAACTGGGGGGGGGGCAGTGCCTTTGGCCTTGGGCGGCCAAAGGCCATGATCCGGGCCTGGGAAAATATGGTGAAGGTTGGAATTCTCTTCAACTAGGGCTGAATCGACAATACCATATCATCAGGATTATGAAAACAGATAATCCACATTATCGGCTTTGAACTGGATTGTATGTGTCTACACTGCCATATAATCCAGTTCAAAGCAGATAATCTGGATTTTATATAGCACTAACTTGGGGACCCGGTGCTGCCCAGGTTATTTGAGAAAGGCATTTTGTGCCAAGGTTGGTTCTTATCAGTTGTTTATGTGGCTTGCGGTGGTCTCGGGACGTGAGGGAAGGTGCTGGGAGTCCCATGGTCCATCCTCTTCCAAAGTGCACCAGGATGTAGAGTGGGTCATGGGGATTATGTGTGGCAAATTTTGTCTTGCTCAGTTATTGGATGAGGGTTGCAGCAGTCTTGGGAAGTGAGTGAAGGTACTTCAAGTCCCATCATCCGTGGTCCAGTCTCCTCAATACTATACCAGGATGTAGAATGAGTCATGGGGGCTCTGTGTGCCAAGTTTGGTCTTGATCAGTCTTTGGATGAGGTTGGCAGTGGTCTTGTGAAGTGAGTGGAGGTACTTCAAGTCCCATCATTTATGGTGCATCCTCCTCAATAATATACCAGGATGTAGAATGAGTCATGGGGGCTCTATGTGCCAAGTTTGGTCTTGATCAGTCTTTGGATGAGGTTGGCAGCAGTCTTGGGAAGTGAGTGGAGGTACTTCAAGTCCCATCATTTGTGGTGCATCCTCCTCAATACTATACCAGGATGTAGAATGAGTCATGGGGGCTCTGTGTGCCAAGTTTGGTCTTGATCAGTCTTTGGATGAGGTTGGCAGCGGTATTGTGAAGTGAGTGGAGGTACTTCAAGTCCCATCATTTGTGTTCCACCCTCCTCTGAACTATACCAGGATGTAAAGTGGATCATGGGGGCTTTGTGTGCCAAGTGTGGTCATGATCATGCACTGGATGAGGGTCGCAGCGGGATCTGTCTTGACACAGTATCACAGTAACTGAGGCTTAGTCAGGAAAAGCAAGTTTAGGAAGCCTTACTGTTATTTCAGTCGTTACACAGTATCCCAGTAACTTTGGCCTGGTCATGATAATCTAGTTGAGGAAGTGTTACTGTCCATTCAGGCCAATCGAAATGCTGCCACATATTCCTCTGCACCTCCCGCCCTACGCACCTCCCGCCGCAAACGTTCTCTTTTATTATATACATAGATAGATAGATAGATAGATAGATAGATAGATAGATAGTACAAGGGGCCTAGGAATAAAGTTGACCGAACACAGTGGGACCTTTTTCTGATTAGACTTGTCTTCAAGATTGTGTTTTTGGCTTTTCTTCGTGAACGAAGATTCAGGAAGGACCCATCCCACGCTTTCTGCAAGCACGTTAATGACTAACAGGGCTTTTACAGAAGTTGGATGTGTCCTTCGAGCCTGTGCAATGCATTTTTCTGGTGGAGCACAGCGTGCACAGAACTGGCCTCATCCTTTAAACCACTGGTTCTCAAAGTGGACGGTACCACCCCCTGGTGGGCGGTGAGGCGATCTAAGGGGGTGGTGGGAGGCTCAGGGGAATTTGGGGGGGTGGTGAACCCCTTTAAGGGGGCGGCAAACGATTGGCCATTTAGGAGGGGTCGCGCTGCCCTCTTCTTTGGCCCGCCCTGCCCCGTTCACTTTGACATATATCTTTGCATTAGTTTAAGAGTAGCAAAATTATTTATGAAGTAACAAGGAAAATATTCACCACAACAAAATAATTTAGGGGTCACGGCATTAGAAAGGTTGAGAACCACTGCATTAATACATATATCTTTCTGTTTAATTCCTATTAAATATTTAAAAATTTTTCTGGAAAGGGGGCAGTAGGCCAAAAATGTTTGGGAACCACTGCTTTAAACCAAAGGTTGGTCTGCTGGGGCCTAGCAAGCTTAGGATGGTGGCAGCGAGGTCCTCAGATCGTAGGTTTGATTTGAGTTTCCTTCTCTTAGATGGTTGACCTTACAGGGTTAGACGAGCACCACCTGCCCGGGTTTGAATTTAGAGTTTTCCTTCTCTTAGGATGGTTGCCAAAAGGCTAGAGAGCCCATCCTGCCCATTGACACTCTTTGTCAGACCCTTCGGTTGTGATCTGTCTGGCATGGGAGGCCCTACCGGTGTCTATTATGTCACCGCCAGCATAGCTCACAACTTCATTAGGGTACGCAAGCCTCTCCCCCACAACAAGGGGGTGCCACTGGAGAGGATTGTGTTATACAACTATCAAATGACTCATTTAGAGAGAAGTCCATCCAACCTTCTGCCTATACAAGTTGGCTACTAGGCATGAGAAAAAAGTTATGAAAATCAAAAGAAATCGTAAGTGATTCGTATGTAATGGGACTTTCAAGTTTTTACGGATCGCAAGGCCAATCCCGAAGTGGACTTTCTTTTTCGAACCCCTGGGCCCAAAATTTCGTTAGAATTCTAAATATTTGAAGGCTCCCTATTACCCTCCAAAATCCAAAATCCAAAATCCCAGACATTACTCACAGTCAGATGGGGCCTTTCCATGCTCGAGGCCTACTTTAACTGAAAGGCCTTCCTCCAGGAAGAGAAAAACCAGCCAGAACCATAGAGAGATCGAAACCGGAAGTCCTAGAGGGCTGGAGGACTCAGGAAAAAGCGCTTTAAACTGCAGGGAAAGGAGCCTGGATAGGAGGGCAGGCGAGAAGGACATGAGGCAGGCTCAAACAATGGGAGAAGGGGTTGAAAACAGCCCGGAGAGGAGCAGGAAAAGTGCAGATTCAAGGAAAAGCCATAGAGTTCAAACCTCCTAGAGATCTATGGCAAAATGAATGGGGAGAAAGCTGCAGTGAAAAGAGCTCTGGAGAAGGTAGGCAACTATTTTATAATTAATAAATATATTAATAATATTTACCCCCTTCTAATTTCCTGAAAGAAGGGCCCAGGGCATTTAATTCTAATAAAAAAATAATAAATATAATAATATTTACCCCTTCTAATTTCCTGGAAGAAGGGCCCAGGGCATTTAATTGAATGAAAAAAATAATAAATATAATAATATTTACCCCTTCTAATTTCCTGGAAGAAGGGCCCAGGGCATTTAATTCTAATAAAAATAATAATAAATATAATAATATTTACCCCTTCTAATTTCCTGAAGAAGGGCCCAGGGCATTTATTTCTAATAAAAATAATAAATAATATAATAATATTTACCCCTTCTAATTTCCTGGAAGAAGGGCCCAGGGCATTTAATTCTAATAAAAATAATAATAAATATAATAATATTTACCCCTTCTAATTTCCTGGAAGAAGGGCCCAGGGCATTTAATTCTAATAAAAATAATAATAAATATAATAATATTTACCCCTTCTAATTTCCTGGAAGAAGGGCCCAGGGCATTTAATTCTAATAAAAATAATAAATAATATAATAATATTTACCCCTTCTAATTTCCTGGAAGAAGGGCCCAGGGCATTTAATTCTAATAAAAATAATAATAAATATAATAATATTTACCCCTTCTAATTTCCTGGAAGAAGGGCCCAGGGCATTTAATTCTAATAAAAATAATAAATAATATAATAATATTTACCCCTTATAATTTCCTGGAAGAAGGGCCCAGGGCATTTAATTCTAATAAAAATAATAATAAATATAATAATATTTACCCCTTCTAATTTCCTGGAAGAAGGGCCCAGGGCATTTAATTCTAATAAAAATAATAATAAATATAATAATATTTACCCCTTCTAATTTCCTGGAAGAAGGGCCCAGGGCATTTAATTCTAATAAAAATAATAATAAATATAATAATATTTACCCCTTCTAATTTCCTGGAAGAAGGGCCCAGGGCATTTAATTCTAATAAAAATAATAATAAATATAATAATATTTACCCCTTCTAATTTCCTGGAAGAAGG
Organism: Anolis apletophallus; assembly: GCA_030556195.1. NCBI lineage: Eukaryota > Metazoa > Chordata > Lepidosauria > Squamata > Anolidae > Anolis > Anolis apletophallus. Next base: position 138,608,558 of record JARBWK010000010.1, on the reverse strand, counting down.
GCCCAGGGCATTTAATTCTAATAAAAATAATAATAAATATAATAATATTTACCCCTTCTAATTTCCTGGAAGAAGGGCCCAGGGCATTTAATTCTAATAAAAATAATAAATAATATAATAATATTTACCCCTTCTAATTTCCTGGAAGAAGGGCCCAGGGCATTATTTAATTCTAATAAAATAATAAATAATATAATAATATTTACCCCTTCTAATTTCCTGGAAGAAGGGCCCTACTTGTTATTGATGGCACTGGGATCAATGTAAATGTGAGTAGATCAATAGGTACTGCTCTGGTGGGAAATAACAGCAATCCATGCAGTCATGCCAAGCCATATGACTTTAAGGTGTCTAAGAGCAACAACAGCTCTCAAAATCAATGGGAGACGACAGCGAAGTAATAATAATACTAAAATAATTATAGAAACAACTTGGGCCTGACATAATTATAATAATATGTTTGCTTGTTCTTGAGGGCACTAGAGTGCCTGTGGCCTTACATAATTGATAACAGACATGGATTGAAATACTGTAAAATTGACAGGGCTCTAACTACAAACCTAAGAGCATGTTCTAGTTTACCAAGAGCACGTTCCTCATACCCTCCAGGTCACTATCACCCTTACTACATTCTTACTATTAGAATTTATTATTTAACTCTAATAAATGCTCTGGAGAAGCAAGCCATGACTATTTTATTTAATAATAATAATACTAATAATAATAATATATTAATGCTTTATATCTCCCTGCAAGGAAACCAAGGGAAATGTTGCCCCTTGATTTGCCTGTGCTTAAAACAGTGTCAGTCCTGTTTCCCTGCTTTTCAGACTTTAGAACCAATTTAGAATTTCGTTAGTAATGACGTCACATTTTAGAACTTTTTGGAAAATTTTTTGTAAGTCTTTCTATTACTAATTAACCCCCCCCCCCATTTGATTTTAGAATCGCGATTTTTGGGTTCTAATCCATGCCTATTGGCTACTACACATAAAAACAAAACGAGTTGATTTTCTGTACCTTTAATAATACGTAACTATTAATTCTCACATCACTGTTAAAGATATAGGTGCACTGCCTATTTTTCTCATAGTCATCAGATGTCTTTATCAAAGCTTCTGCTACATATCTGAACAGATGTCTACTCTTACCCAGGTGTTTTTTTTTGCATGGATTGGTATACTGGAAACAAGGATTATGAGCTGATGGAAGAGAATATGATCGATCTTTGATATGGTTCAGAAGCATCTTAGTTGTCCTTTTTACCTATTTTAATTGAACACAGCGATCTGTCAGCCATTGTAAATACCGTATATACTCGAGTATAAGCTGACCCGAATATAAGCCAAGGCACCTAATTTTACCACAAAAATCTGGGAAAACATATTAACTCGAGTATAAGCCCCAGGGGGAGAAATGATGCAGCCACTGGTCAATTTCAAAATAAAAACAGATACCAATAAAAGTATATTATGTTTTGGAATATTTTTCATTGAGGCATCAGTAGGTTAAATCCCTTTGAATATTTACATAAAACTGTAATTTAAGATAAGACTGTCCAACTCTGATGAAACCATTATTCTCACCTTCTTCAATGTAAATGTGTTTATGTATCCTTCCAATAATAATAAAGATAGTAAAATAATAAATGTAATCATAATAAGAGTAAAATAATAAATGTAATCAAACAATAATAAATACATAAAAATAATAGAGTAAAATAATGTAAATATAATAATAATAGAGTAACATAATAAATGTAATAAAATAATACTAATAACAGAGTAAAATAATAAATAACATTGATTCAAGTATAAGCCGAGGGGAGCTTTTACAGCCTAAAAAAGGGGTTGACTAACTAGGCTTATACTCGAGTATATACAGTAGATGGTTGCTATGATTTAAAAAACTTGGTGAAGTTGCAAGATTGATTGATTGATTGATTGATTTTATTATTTATGAGTCGCCCTCCACGTCAGTGCTCCGGGCGACTTACACACAAAAACACATAAAAGAATTCAATAGTTAAAAGCTAAAAGAATAAAAAGATTAATTAAAATAGTTCCAGTAGCTCAGGCTAAGTCTGGGAGGTGTCCTTAGCCATAAGCCTTTTGGAAGAGCCAGGTCTTCAGTGCGGTCAGGAACTGGGGCATGTCCCGGATAGCTCTCTGATCCGCCGGCATCAAGTTCCAAAGGACAGGGGCCGCGATGGAAAAAGCTCTCCGTCTCGTGGTGTCGAGGCGGGCCTCACTCACACCTGGGATGCGGAGAAGGTCCCTGTTTCCTGAGCGGCGACCTTAAATGAGCTGGTTCGGACAAGCGGTCTTTTAAATAAGCTGGGCCGGCACCATGGAGGGCCTTAAAGGTGCGACAGGATCTTGTGGATGGCTCTGAGCTCGACTGGCAGCCAGTGCAGGCGCTGCAGAGATGGCGCGATATGGCATCTCAGTGGTGTCCCGGTGAGGAGTCTGGCGGCTGCATTCTGCACCAGCTGGATTTTACGAGTGGTTGACTGCGGCAACCCCACGTACAAGGCATTACAGTAGTCCAGCCGTGATGTCACTGTGGCATGGACCACCGTAGCCAGCGCATCTGATGGAAGGTAAGGTGCCAGTTGACGTGCCTGGCGTAGGTGGAAGAAAGCTCCCTTACTTGTCGCAGCAACCTGGGCCTCCAGTGAGAGTCTCGAGTCTAGTATCACACCGAGACTCTTCACCGACGGGGCCGGGATCAGCGGCTCTCCCTCAAAGAGAGGCAGCGGAATGGGTGGCTCTGGGCGTCCCGGCCATAGAATCTCAGTCTTTGATGGATTGATCTTGAGTTTGTATGAGCGGAGCCATCTGGTCACTGCCTCTAGTCCTTGTCTGAAGTTCTCAGGCACCGATGTTACACCTGGCTCAAGCTTCAGCAGAAGCTGGGTGTCATCTGCATATTGGTAGCACCCCAATCCAAAACTTCTGGCTATGCTTGCCAAGGGTTGGACGTAGATGTTAAAAAGCGTTGGTGACAAAATGGCGCCTTGGGGGACTCCACAGTCCAGGGTGGATTTCTTGGACGCTTGGCCTCGCCACTCAACACGCTGCGAACGGCCCCGCAGGAAGGAATCGAACCAGGCCAAAGCTGTGCCTTGAATCCCAATGGCTGATAGTCGCCGCAACAGCAAGTCATGGTCCACCGTGTCGAACGCCGCGGTGAGGTCAAGCAGCACCAGGATAGCCGAACCTCCCTTCTCCAATTGGCGGCGGATGTCGTCCGTAATGGCCACCAGGACGGTCTCGGTCCCGTGTCCGGCGCGGAAACCCGATTGGCAGGGGTCCAGGCTTCCTGAGGTTTCCAGGAATTCCTGTAATTGGATCGCTGCTGCCCGTTCAATCAGTTTCCCGAGGAAGGGTAGGTTTGAGACCGGACGGTAGTTTACCGGCACCGCTGGATCCAAATTCACCTTCTTCAGCAGCGGGCGGACTCTAGCCTCCTTCAGCGCATCGGGAAAGACTCCCAGCTCCAATGAGTGATTTATCAACCCTGTCAGAGTGGCCAGGAGGCTCCCCGCACAGGACTTAATCAGATGGGACGGGCACGGGTCTGTAGAGCAAGTGGTTGCCCTTGCTGCGGTCAAGATTTGATTGAATGATATGGAGTAGTCTGGATACTTTCAATGTTTCTATGTCTAAAGCAGTGGTTCTCAGCCTGTGTGTTCCCAGATGTTTTGGCCTTCAACTCCCAGAAATCCAAACAGCTGGTAAACTGACTGGGATTTCTGGGAGTTGTAGGCCAAAACACTTGAGGACCCACAGGTTGAGAACCACTGGTCTAGATTGTGTCTTCATCAGATTCCAGGACCACATTATTTGCTTAAAACCAAAGGGACAATGTTTCTGGATAGTACAAAGAAAAATATATCATGATTCCTGCTTTGTCTTTTATCAATGAAAAACAGATTTTTCGTGATCAGGGGAAAGACCAAACAAAAGACAGTGTCACGATGCACGGACTTGACCGGCCCCTTAATCACACACACAGAGACGGACTGAAGGCTAACTACTTTATTGAATGTAAAAACAGTTCAAAGATAATGTCCATAAGAATTAAAAGCAATCCAAAAGGCTTGAAGTAACAATGTCCAAAATAGCGTGGCAAATGGCTAAAGGTTCAGCAAAGCTCCGCACAACTATGCGGATCAGGAACAAGACAAGGCTCCGCACAACCAGGCGGATCAGGAACAAGGCAAGGCAAGGCAAGGCAAGGCTTGATGACCACTTAGCTTCGTGGTCCCACTCCGCTTCACGCCTATTCAGAAGAGTGGAATAGGAAAGGCGGGGGGGCCGCCGAAAAGGAGTAGGCGGCGCCAAGGGCAGCGTGTCACACCAGGCCTCCGAAAAGGAGGAGTAGACGGCGCCAAGGGCAGCGCGTCATGCCAGGCCTGTGACGCGCTGCACTTGGCGCCGCCTTCTGCCCTTTTTCGGCGGCTCCCCCGCCCTAGGAAGGGCGGGGGCCACCGAAAAGGAGGAGTAGGCGGCGCCAAGGGCAGCGCGTCACGCCAGGCCTGTGACGCGCTGCCCTTGGCGCCGCCTTCTGCTTCCCTCCTCCTCCTCTTTCCCGGGCGCCGTGCCTTTCCCGGGCGCCGTGGCGCTCGGGACAGCCATGGTGCCCGGAAAGAGGAGGAGGAGGAGGAGGGAGAAATCTCCCTCCTCCTCCTCTTCCTCCTCTTTCCCAGGCGCCGTGGCACCCGGGAAAGAGTAGGAGGAGGGAGAATGACAGCTTTAGGAGAGGGCGGGGCCTGGGCTGGGGGCGGGGCCTGGGGGCGGGGCCGAGCGTCCCCCGAGGTCATCAGTGACCTCTATTCCGGCCCTGGACCCGGTAGAAGTTGGACAGCCCTGTTCTATATCATTATTCTAAATAAAGCATTTAACCGCAGAGACTGTGTCTGAGTGGGTTACTAAGGTCCAGTGAAGCCTAGGGTACAATAGGTCTACTAAAAAGACAAATCAATGGGTACTAGATCAAATCAATCCTGAACTCTTCCCAGAAGCCAAGATGACTAAACGAAGGCTATGATACTTTGGCCATATCATGAGAAGTCATGTCTCACTAGAAAAGACAATGCGTGGTCAAATAGAAAACAGGAGGAAAAGAGGACAACACATTCTAGAGGGATAGATGCAATCAAGGAAAGCATGACCCTGAGTCTGCAGAGCGTTGATGATAGAGTGATTTGGAGAACTCTCATTCATGGGGTCACTATTAGTCAAAGTTGACTTGACAACAGTTAAAATCGATCAATTCTCCTTTCATCCTGTGAGTAGCCTCTCCTCCCTGTATTAATTTTATTAGATTCTGGGTGCAGGTTGGGATAAATAAATACATAAATAAATGCCTGAACTGAAGGGAAAGAAACAAAGGAATGAAAAATCCTTAGTAATAAGTGACATTTTATGGCCGTGGTGAAAAATATTTAGCCCTCATGATGTTGGGCTGCAAGCCCCATCATTCCTTACAAATAACTAAGCTAAGGCTACTGAGAGTTGCAGCACAAATATATTTGGAAGGTCACACTATTCCAATCCTTATTTTATGTAATAAAATGTGAAATAATATTAAGAAGAAAGATGCCATTGAGCACATGCAGAACGACTTTCTCCTTCACTGCATAGTCACTAATATCAAATGCCAACTATTTGCAGGCCCTTCCACACAGTCATATAACCCAGAATATCAAGGTAGGAGACCCCACAATATCTGCCTTGATTTGGGTTATCTGAGTCCACACTGCCATATATTCTGCCGGGAATGTGGCGCAGCTGGTTAAGTGTCAGCTGCATAAGATTTCTCTGACCAGTAGGTCATGAGTTCTAGGCCTGCCCAGGTCGTGGTGGGTGCTTCACCTTTAAGTGTAGCCTGCTGTTGACCTTTGCAGCCCGAAAGACAGTTGCATCTGGCAAGTAGGAGATAAAGGTACCACATTAAGTAGGGAGGCAAATTTTGACTGAGTTATGAGGCCATAAAAGAACGCCAGGAACGCTGAGGAATGCGGAAGGAACAACAAGGGACTCTGGGAACACTGAGAGATGAGGAGTGCATCAGCTCCCCCTGGTGGCCGGAGTTTGTCTCTGTTCATCTATATGTGTGTATGTGGAAAACGGCAGGGTTTTCTGCTAAGTATGTGTACCTGTAATCCGCTCTGAGTCCACTTCGGGGTGAGAAGAGCGGAATATAAATAAAGTGTATTATTATTATTATTATTCCAGTTCAAAGCAGATAAAGTGGGATTTCATTCTGCTGTGTGGATTCCTTCACCTCCCAGAACACATTCTGCATGGAAAGTTGAATATTCCAGATCAGGAGTGAATTCTATGTAAGTTGGAGCATCAGTGGTTCCCTATTTTACATTGAGCTCCCAGGAAATTTCAGCAGTTCATCAAATGCAACAGGTCCAGTATTTCAGTAACACGAAGAAACAAAGTGGTGTCAGAGCTGTAGCTATTGATAGTCTGCCTGTTGGGCATCCGATTCAGCTACAAAGCCCTCTTATGAGTCAAAAGAATGAACTATAGAGGTTTAAAGGGAGAAGCAGCTCATCTTATCTGGCATAGCTTTTCCTTATTAAAGCACACAACCTTGTGCTTTCGTCAGTCTCCAGAAAGCACAAGCTCCTTGAGGCATGCTAATAATAATAATAATAATGAATGCCTTTTTTAGCTTTTCCCACCAATTAGAGCTATGGTGAAGGAATTCTGTCTCATGAGCTTCACACAGTCCACAGTGATCCTCCATCTAGCTACAGCCTTTTTACTGATATAATCAATGGTAGGAGATAAGAAATCTTTTAAGTTTAGCTCTGGGGAACAGAGAGCTCTGCTTTGCCTGGGAAACTGGTGCATTGGAGTTTACTTCTGATCAGACATGCATAGAGTTGAACTGCACTTTGTATGGCTGTTGAAAAGAAAAAACCTACCTTGATTATGAATTACATCGGCCCTTTTCCATTATTACATAAGCCTAGACATCTTCCTAGTTTTGGAATTCAGACTGTGGACCAAAAAGTAAAAACGTGGTTGTGGGACTAGGCCTTTGCACAGTAACTGTAGCACTTTATTTGGAACGGTGTGGTGCCCCCACGGGGCTGGTTTTATATCTGTACTGTGTACCTGTTTGCCTTTACTTACAAGGCCTTGGTTCTATTGTTCTGCCATGTGGGCACTTAGGGGCGGAGCTGTGTCTTGGCTCCAAACCTGGCGTCACCGCCCTTAACTCCTCCTTTTCCGGAGGTTACCTGAGAGGCAGGACTTTCTTTCTGGCTAATTCCAGAAGAGTATACAAACAGAGGGGGAGTTGCTAAAGGCAACGTAACACACTAAGTGTAATAAGTAAAGGCAATAACAAGTTCAATAAGAAAATTCACAAGTGTTAATACATATATATATATATATATATATATATATATATATATATATATAAACGGTTACAAATGCATATATTGCATGCCCGCTGTGGGCTCCTACCCCATACGCCAGTGGCACAAATCAATGTCCAGGAAACTTTGGGTTTGCAAGGGAAAGTTCAGAGGATCATAGAAGAAGACAGGATTTCAGGGTAAGTAAACACGGGGAGGAGATGCACGAGCCCGGCGGGGCTGTGTCCCATCCAACAGCGGGTGGGCTAGCAAGCCGCCTCGAAGGTCCAGAGGAATGCTGTAGTAGGAGTTGTTTGCTGGCTGGGACCCAGGACATATGCAGTCAAACAAGTAGGGTGCTTGGAGATGATAGCTGGGTCGCCTGGAAGTAACGTTGGGCCGACGGGGATACGCTGTACAATGGTCCCAACTCCCGTTTCGACCCCCTAAAACAGGGTCTTTCTCAAGGCCAGTATTGGAGGGCAAATCAACTCAATCCCATCCTGGGGCAAAGGCAAGGTCTGTAGATAATAAGCTGCTATGAGTGAAACAGCTTGGGAAATATACAACACACTCACAAGCAACTCACATATACATATTACATGGCAATAATAGTACAGATATAACAATCATGGCGACATACATACCTAAATCATAGAGGCAAATGCATACTTCTACGTAATGACCAACGGCCAAAGCAAGTACATAGTGTTACCTGGTTCGCTTATAAGCGCAACCAAGGACCAGGTGGAGGCAATCTCGTGCGAATCAATTGGATGCAGAGTAATGGGAATCTAACATAGGAGTTCAGCTATAGTAATTCTATCGTTGAGTCCTATTGGAATTTCTGTACACAGGGTATGAATATACCGAGTTTCTGTCCTACGTAGGTGCATATCAAGATTGCCATGGGCACAGGAACCTGGGATCAAAGAAAGGCACCATCACTCTGCAAACGAAGAGGCAAGTCATCACTTCCTTTTTTAAGGACTTCCTTTTGCAATCAACTAAGCATTTTGGGCCACTAGCATTTTTACTGCTTGTTATTCAATAAATCTTGGTTTTGGTTCACTATTTTGAGTCTAGCAATTCAATGGCAACATAATAAATACAATATAAAACCAAAAACATACAGCATTAAAACACATTAAAATACAACTAACATTCACACATCATACACATTCTCTTAAGTTAAAAACAGTATTTCATCCAGAACAGGAGCATTGAGCCATATCCATCAACTTGCTATTACAAATCCAGTCCAAAGTGTTGTATTGTGCTAATGTGCGAACGCTTGGCCCCACAGCCAAGATTTCACTTTTTTCCTGAATGCTAGGATGGTTGGTGTTGATCGTATGTTGCTTGGAAGCGCATTCCACAGACGGGGAGCCACCACCGAGAAGGCCCTCTCTCTCGTCCCCATCAACCGCGTTTGAGAAGTTGGAGGGAGTGAGAGCAGGGCCTCCCCGGATGATCTTAAATTACGAGGTGGGACGTAGAGGCTGATGCGTTCGGACAAGTAAGCTGGGCCAGAACCCTATAGATCTTTAAAGGTCAAAACCAGCACTTTGAATTGAGCTCAGAAATGGACAGGCAGCTAGTGGAGCTGACACAACAGGGGGGTAGTATGCTCCCTGTATGTAGCTCCAGTTAGTAAGCTGGCTGCCGCCCGTTGGACTAATTGCAGTTTCCGAACTGTCTTCAAAGGCAGCCCCACGTAGAGTGCGTTGCAGTAATCTATTCGGGATGTGACCAGAGTGTGGACAACAGTAGCCAGATCAGACTTCCCAAGGTACGGGCGCAGCTGGCGCATGAGTCTTAACTGTGCAAAAGCTTCCCTGGCCACCGCCGAGACCTTAGACCCTTGTTTTTCAATGAACTTTAATCACACATTATTTGACACTGGGCAAGGGCTCTGAGGGTCAGTCCACAAAGACTCTATTATTTATCCCAGAACAAAAAGCCCGAATCTATTTCCTGCCTGGCTTCATACTAATGCTCTTCTCTGAATCTGCTGCATCATCAGATTTATGTTTTAAGCATTCATGTGTAGCATCATGTAATTTTTACTTTTATTTATTTATTTATGCATTGCTTTCAGAAAACAAATTTATTAAAGGAATCTTTCTGACGGCTCAAATTAAATAATGTGGCATTAACAAATAAAGTTTTATATCCAGGGTGGCACAAGAAAGGGATCGCTGTAATACAAATAGCTATTTAATGCTATAACAGAAGGGGACAAAGTCCATTTTTCATCAGCTTACGACAGCCATTTGTTATCTTCTCCGTGGCCTCCCCATCGCAAATCATCCTGGTACCCTGGAGCAAAAATATCACAAATGTAAAGCAATATAATGTCATCTGTTCCTTGAGATATGTAATAATGCATTCCTCAGACAAACAACCTCCCCCTGCTTTCTCAGCAGCACCATGCAAAGAGCGGTATCAGGTTCTTGCCTAACTCTGTCACCAAATTCATTTTCCATCTCTCTCTCTCTCTCTCTCTCTCTCTCTCTCTCTCTCTCTCTCTCTCTCTCTCTCTCTCTCTCTCTCTCTCAGCATTACTGCGCGAACGAAGATTCTTAGGAAGGACTCATCCCACACTGATGACTAAAAAGGCCAATCCAAGATAGGCAAGATCGGTTGCAGAAAGCACAGCAGAAAGTCTCTTTGGGTGATGTTGTTTCCAAGTTGCGGTTCTTTTTGCGCTGTCATTTCTCTTCGAGACCCATTCGGCGTGTCTTCTCGAAAGAGGCCGCAGCATTGTGGGTAGTGCGTCTCCATGCCTCCCGATGTGAGGCCAGGGTGGACCATTGTTGGGTGAGGTGTTGTGAGGTGTTGTTTCAGGGAGTCCTTATATCTCTTTTTGGGGGCGCCTCTCTTGTGCTCACGTGGTGAGTTCACCGTAGAGTAGTATCTTTGGGAGGTGGTGGTCCTCCATCCTAGAGACGTGCCCTGCCCGGCACAGCTGAGTTCTCAATAGCATGGCCTCAATGCTGGTCATCCTTGCCTGCTCAAGGCCAGCAACATTAGTCACATAGTCGGTCCAGTGTATATTTAGGATTGTGCTAAGACAGCGCTGATGAAAGCCTTCGAGGAGTCGTAGGTGTTGGCCATAGGTGAGCCATGTTTCAGACCCATAAAGGACAATAGACAGTACGATAGCTCTGTACACACTGATTTTGGTGCTTTGCCTCAGATGCTTGTTGCTCCAGACTCTTTTGTGAAGCCTTCCGAATGCACTCTATGCCTTTGCTAATCTGTGATCTATCTCTTTATCAATCTTGGCGTCTGAAGAGATGATGCTTCCCAGGTAGGTGAACTGCTGAACGGACTTTAGCGCAGATTTGCCTATGCTGACGTGGGGGTGATGGTGTTCTTCCTGTGGTGCGGGCTGGTAGAGGACTTCCGTTTCTTCAGGCTGACTTCAGCCCAAACAGCTCTGCAGCTGTTGCAAAGCAGGATGTTAGGTGCTGCAGAGCTGCTTCTGTTTGGGCGACAAGGGCAGTATTGTCAGCAAAAAGCAACTCACGGACTAGATAGTTTAGAGTCTTAGTGCGAGCCTTCAGACGGCTTAAGTTGAACAAGCTGCCATCAGTACGATAGCTTATATATATGCATCTTTATTGTGCTTATTTCAGGAAACTGAAATAACATAGTTCTGATCTAGGAAAAGAACAGATGGACAGAAAGAGGAGCTGAAAAAAATTTACTCAAGCTCAATTTGAGATAGAAGAGACTGTGGTTGCCGACCAGAGGCTTGAAATACATGAGTTATTTGATTCTTTCCAATCAATAGGTTAAGTTTAGCTGTTGTCACCCCTGTGGACCAAGAACTTATACACCTTTTCTTCAAGACTCTCTCCTCTATTACACTTCACCTTCCCAAACCTTTTAAATCACAAAACTGTAGTACTATGATCCTATTTTATTGCCATGTCTACACCCTAGAGTTGTGATTTGGAGAGAACCAGAGCTCCCAGGAATATTCACAATACAATGAGCCCTTGTTACCCATTGGGGGATCAGTTCCAGGCTCACCCATGGATAACAAAATACGATGTCCCATACATAAAATTACAAAATTAAGGTTTGCTTTTAGGGGAAATTTTAGTTGTGGATAGTGCAGTGCAGTTCAACCTCCAGCAATGCTAATCTGAAGTACACCATTCTGGATCAGCATCACTGTTTCTGGGCATTCAAGATGCACCCTTGTCCCCTTCTCAATATGACATCCTTTCAAATATCTAAGCATGACTATTAGGCATGGTTTCGAATCAAAAATGGTGATTCTAAAATCAAATGGGGGATTTTTTTTTGATTAGTAAAAGAAAGACTTACAAAAAATTTTCCAAAAATTTCTAAAATGTAACTTAAGTACTTCGTATGCCAGAGAATTCAGATGGTTTGGCCTACAACTCCCAGAAATCCTAACAGCTGGTAAATTTGTATAGGCCAGACTGCATGCGCATTCAGATGGTTTTGGCCTACAACTCCCAGAAATCTAACAGCTGGTAAATTGGCTGGGATTTCTGGGAGTTGTAGTGTATAAAAATGCATGGGATAGAAAATGAACAAAGAAAAAAATTTTCTCTGTCACACAACACTAGGACTGAATTCTAGATGGGACTCTCCAAATAGGAAGGAGGGAGGGAAGGAGGAAGGGAGGGAGGGGGTATTCTATTCTTGGAAGCAGCAAAAAGGAGGAGGAGGCCCCTGGGCCACTGCTCCTCGCTGCCTCAGCATGGCTCTCTCACCCGATCCTGAGGAGCGAGGGCCCAAGTTTGCCCAGGCTGAGAGGAAAAGGAAGAGGCCTGAGGCTGTGAGGAATGGTGGGAGTTGAAGTCCAAAACACGTACCTGGAGGGCTGAAGTTGGCCCCTGCGATGGGGCATGGCAGCAGAGCAACGGGGAAGAGAAGCATCTGAGAGAGCGCCGGGAGAGAGAGGAGGAGAAGCGCGTGTGTGTGTGTGTGAAGCTGGCCCCTGCGATGGGGCATGGCAGCAGAGCAACGGGGAAGAGAAGGAGGGGGGGGGAGAAGCGTGGAGGACTACACTTTCCAGAATGCATTGCCTACCTAGCAGCAGCGTCACTTTCAGTTCCCCATAGAAATGCGGGAAAAAGAAGAAGCTGAATGAAGGCGGGAAGGAAATGAGGGGGAGAAGACAGGGAGAAGTGAGTACGTAGTACAATAATTAATTAATTAATAATTAAGAATTTATTACGATCCTAACGCAAATTGTTGGCCTCAAGGACCGTAAAAGGAAGTCTACTTCCGGGTTCGCGGCAGCGATCCGTAAAAGCTCAAAAGTCCCATTACATACGAATCTCTTACAAATCCTTTTAATTTCCGTTTCATTTTTCTCATGCCTAATGACTATCATGTCCCCTCTCAACTTTCTCTTCTCTAAATCAAACATACCCAGCTCCTTAGAAAACTTGGCTTCCAGACCTCTTACCATTTTGGTCGTCTTTCTCTGTACATATTCCAGCTTGTCAATGTCCTTCTTGAATTGTGGTGCCCAGGACTAGATACAATATTTCAGGTGAGGTCTGACCAAAGCAGAATAGAGTGGGACTATTACTTTGCTCGATATAGACACTATACTCATATTGATACAGCCTAGACCACAAATCAGGTATAGCTCTAATGTATGGATGTAAGGAATTCCACAAGGTTGGAGCAAGAACCAAGAAGGACCTGCGCTTCGTGGAGTCCAGGCGTGCCTCCCTAGGACCGGAAACAAACAAGAGGTTTTCTCGAGCCAATCTTGGTGGTCTCTGATGACAAGTATGTGAGAGACGATCTCTGAGGTATTTAGGGCCTTGACCATGGATGGCCCTGAAAGTCAGAACCAGTGTCTTATAGGAAGCCCGATGTTCAATTGGGAGCCAATGGAGGTGTTGTAACATTGGAGCTATGTGATGTAATTCGATATGCTGTAAACCGTCCTGAGCCAGTCGGAAAGGATCGAAATAATAAAAAAATCAAAATAATAAAAATCAAAATAATAAAAATCAAAATAATAAAAAAATTAAAAAATGGTGTCCAAGTAAGTAATCTGGCAGCTACGTTTTGAACCACTTGGATCTCCCGTGTCACTGAAAGAGGAATACCAGCTTACATTCCAGTAATCCAGCCTTGAGGTAACAGTGGCGTGGATTACCATTGCAAGGGCCTCTGTTGGAAGGTAAGAAGCCAGCTGCCTCGCTTGGCGGAGGTGGAAAAAGGCCTGCTTACTAATGGTGGAAATTTGAGCTTCCATCATCAACTGGGAATCCAGCAAGATACCGAGGCTCTTCACCGTTGCAGACGGGGCTAAGAATTCACCATCAAAGGTGGGCAGAGGGCAGACCAGTTCCCGGGGCAGACCGGGCCATAAGATTTCAGTTTTGGCCAGGTTCACCTTAAGTCTACTCATGCGCAGCCAGCCTGTCACAGCTTCCAAGCACAAGGAGGAGTTATCAGGAATTGCTGTTCTCCCAAGTTCTAGGTGCAAAAGGAGCTGGGTGTCGTCGGCATACTGATAACATTCTAAGCCGAAACTCCTCACCAACTCATCCAGTGGTTGTACATAAATGTTAAATAATACTGGGGAGAGGATAGCTCCTTGTGGTACTCCGCACTGGAGATGGGACGTCTCGGATACCTGGCCCTCCCATTCTACCCGTTGGCTACGATCCCTGAGGAATGACACAAAACATTTAAGGGCCACCCCTTGGACTCCAATAGCAGCTAGACGTTGTGTTAGCTGGTCATGGTCCTCAGTGTCGAATACTGCGGTGAGATTGAAAAGCACCAGCAGCACCGATCCACCCCGGTCAAGTTGGTGATGGATGTCATCAGAGATGGCCACCAAGACGGTCTCCATAGAACTTGGCACACAGAACTTCAATGGCCAACAGTACCTTCAATCGTTTCAGCGGCAAGCGGCAAAGGCTGCCCGGATAGCCTTGGCCAGGCGGGTGGCCTTGCGCTCACCTCTCGTCCCTTCTGAGATCAGCGGGGGCAAAAGGTGAGCGGTGTGTTTTCTCCAGCGCACGCCTTTGCCTCTAAGCTTCTCCACCTGACTCCCTGTATCCCTGTGGGAAGAGGAGGAGGAGCCAACCAGGAGCACCTGGCTCTTTGGCTTGCACAAGAGCCAGCAACCATTTTGGAGAGGCAGAGGGGGCCAACCGAGGCAACTTTGCAACTCCCGGAAAATGGCCCAGCGACCCCCTTGTTGAGAACCGCTGAAGTAGAGGCTAGCCTTGAGTGAAGGTTCTCAGCTGCCGCTTATTATGTGGAAGGAGAGAACTGAAATCGGCAAGCCAGATGAAATCATCAAAAGAGCCACACCTGGCTCGCGAGCCATAGGTTCCCAACCATTGGGCTAAACCATTTCAGCTAATTGGCTCATAAAGTAGGGGGTATTGACTTTTATAAGTCCCTATTAAAGGGAAATTATTACAATTTACTCATAGGCATGGGAATTATTTCCACATATTCAAGCCTAAAGGTGCCAAGTAAGGACTACCTCATACCCTGAGTTTTAGGACCAAAACATGAGACCTGGAGATGACACCTGGTGATGTCAATAGTAGGATATTTTCAGAAAAATAGTATTGCAAAATAATGTTAGATGGGACATGTTACAAGGGGGAATCTCTGATGATGTTATAAAGGAGACTATCTTAAGGTTTTACCACAATTGCATTGGATATTCCATTTACACAAAAGCCACCAAGTATAAATGAGAAATATGCACCTGACTAGTAGGGCTGGTTATCTCTGGTTTAAATTACTTTGAAATCTGTTATTTTTCGTATTTGAAATTATTTCTATCCTATATCGACCCTCGGGGTCCAACCCGGAAGAGAAATTTCAAAACCGAACCCGGGGTCGCCATTTTTTTCTAAAGGTCACGTTATTAGGTCGTATTTGGCCTACAACTCCCAGAAATCCCAGCCAGTTTACCAGCTGTTAGGATTTCTGGGAGTTGAAGGCCAAAACATCCCTCTCCTTCCTTTGCGTTTTCCCCCCATGATCCAGGGGAGGAGTGGGGCAGGTTCGTCTGCCCTCCTCCTTTCCCTGGATCATGGGGAAAACACGCTTTTTCCCCATGATGCATCTGCCCTCCTCCCTCCCTGGATCATGGGGAAAACTCACATTTCCCCATGATCCTAGGGGAGGTTCCTTTGGGATGGGAAAAACTCACGTTTTTCTTATCCCCCCTTCCTTGCCCCTCCCAGCTGACAGGCATCCTGCGCGATGCCTGTCAGCTCGGAGGGGCAAGGAGGGAAGAAGGGAGAGCAAGCCCTCCATTCTAGCCTCCCAGCTGGCATAATGAATAAAAACAAAAATTTGTTATTAATAACGTTTCAATCATGAAAATTATTTATTTAAATGTGTATTAATTTCTATAACGGACCAAAAAATGAATCCCCCCCCCAACCGAGTTTATTTATTTATTTGTTTGACAGGCAACAGTCTTGTATTCCGCTCCTCCCTGCAGGCTCACAAGGGGCGGATCACAGCTATCTCAGCATAAAATAGGCGGCATGTACCAACCATGCGGCCATACAATAAAACCATAAAAACACATCACCTCACGAGGTATAAGATAAAATACAGAGGCACAGGTATACTGGGCAGACATGTCTAGTTGAAGGCCAGTCTGAAGAGGGTGGTCTTACAAGCCCTTCGGAAGGGGATGAGCTCCGGGATCGCTCGGGTGTCATCTGGGAGAGAGTTCCACAACACCGGGGCTGCCACAGAGAAGGCTCTTTGCCTAGTTGCGGACAGATGGCAAGAGCGGATTGATGGCACCAGTAACAGATTCTATTCCTCCGAACGTAGTGATCTCAGGGGAACATATGGGGCAAGGCGGTCCCTCAGGTACAAACTAAGCAATATGAGCAGTGTAGTTACTATCTAAGGCCTTAAACTGTGGGGTTCTGTTTATAATCAATATATTCAGGCTTGCATATAAGCTCAATCTTATTACTTTCCATTAACACAAAGGTAATAGATATACCTTTGTGTTAATGGAAAGGTATATCTATTACCTTTGTGTTAATGGGTTAAAACTTATATGCAAGCCTTGACAGGCACATTCGGTAGGTCCTCGATGGGAAGCCAGTGCAATTGCGATGGGAAGCCAGGAGTTGCCGAGAAGGGGAGTGATGTGCTCCCTCACTGGCGCTCCCGCCAGCAAGCGAGCAGCGGCATTCTGCACCAGCTTGAGTTTCCGGATTGTCGACAAGGGAAGGCCAATGTAGAGGGCGTTACAGTAGTCCAGCCTCGAGATGACCATCGCTTGGATCACCGTGGCCAGGTCGTCCCTGGACAGGAAGGGTACCAGTCACCTAGCCTGTCGTAGATGGAAAAACGACATTTTGCTGACCATGGAAACCTGAGTCTCCATGGATAGCAACGGGTCTAGTTGGACACCCAAGCTCTTAACAAGGGATGACGGGCTAAGTCACTCGCCATCCAGGGTACGCAACCGGCACTCATCCAGCCCAGGTCGACCGGGCCACAAGATCTCCGTTTTCGACGGATTCACCTTCAGCCGGCTGGCACGCAGCCAACCAGTCACGGCTTCGAGGCATAGATGGAAACAATCGGGTACGGTGTTTAGAATCAAATTTTTCATGGATCAACCACCCCTTCTAACTAGTACATATTCACTCTTGTACACTTTTCCAGACAGTGCTCTTGTCTTGAGATTCCTCCTTCTTAAGACTGGAGAAGTAAGTCTAGGCCCTGAAATCTGGGGACCTTATTCAGGCTCCTCAGTAACATCTATATATAGAATATCTATATAGAGAAAAGAAATAAGTATTATCAATACAGTGCACATTTATTTATGAAAATACAATTGTCAGATAACTCATAATAACTCACAGTAATACCATTAAGATGGAATTACAATTAGAACAGTTGAAGCAACAAATGGAGTCGCAGTGGGCTGACAGCTAGGCGGTGCAAGCTACAGTTTAGCTAACTCCGAAGGCTTGTTGGAACAGCAATGTCTTAACTGCTCTCCTGAACAGGAGGAGGCCCTGGGTGGCACGGATGCCGGCGGGCAGTGCGTTCCACATGGTAGGGGCTGCAACAGAGAAAGCCCGGCGGCGGGTTGCGGACAGATGGTAGGTCCTCACATTTGGGATGACCAGGAGGTTTAGCTCTTCGGAGCGCAGTGATCTGGTGGGATGATATGGGACAAGGCTGTCCCGCAGGTACACTGGCCCCAGACCATGTAAGGCCTTAAAAGTCAGGACTAACACTTTGAAGGCAATCCGGCATTCAATTGGGAGCCAGTGCAGTTCGCGCAGGATTGGCATGATGTGGTGGCCAATCGGGACCCCTGCCAGGAGTCGCGCTGCAGCGTTCTGCACCAGCTTGAGTCTCCGGATTACCGACAGAGGAAGGCCAATGTAAAGAGCGTTACAGTAGTCCAGCCTCGAGATGACCGTGGCTTGGATCACTGTGGCTAAGTCACGCCGGGACAAATAGGGGGCCAGCTTCCTCGCCTGGAAGCTCAGTAAACATTTATAGATGTTTACTGAGAAGTCTCACTGAGGTCAATAGATCTGCTTTCAATCTGAATATGATTGGTTACTACTACTAGCAATGAGAGCAGACACGCTAAACCAAATCTCGAACGACAAGTTAACATGTAAATAAATTCCATGGTTTCAATGGGCCTACTGTAGCTGGGAACGAACAATGGGATTCAGGACTTTGTTTCCAAGGTTTTCCTTTCCCGTATTTCCCACCACTCCAATATCTCATCCCCTCTCCTCCCTGCAATGCTATCCACCAACTCTATTTCTCTGAGCACAATATATAAGCCTCTTTGGAGGAAGGAAAAACATATCTATCTCCATAAAAGCTTCCCTTTTTATTATAGTTAGTTCACACTTTTTGCCCTTTGTAACAGGTGTAAATCTTTGGGAAATAGAAGTTTTGGATTCTCTCTCTATTTTCTTCCTGGTTTCTCTATAACATACTAGAAAGGCATGATGATAAAACATTTCACACAGAACGCCGTCCTTTTTTTTTTTTTTTTTGTTGTCTTTTCATGGCAATCCCTCTGCAAGCCTAAATCCAGTTTGCATTTAAGTTCTCTCTTTCAGAACCAAAATCTTTTACTGTTTTTTATTGTCATGATAATAGGAAATGTAGCAATTCCCTGGGATTTTTGAGTTGTTTCGGAACAGCTGAAAATATCCTTCCAAAGCTCTCACTGCTGCTATTTAATATTTATTGAGTTTAAAAATATATTATTTCTATGACAGAGTTTGCTTTCCTTAGCAACCTTTGTTCTTACTCTTATTTTGCTATTGTAGTTTGTCTTATGGAGTTTGTTTCTTGTCCAAAATAGCTCACATCCTGAATTGACACAGTTCAGTTTTGCTTTAGGGGCATTTTTACTTCCTCTTTTTTCTTTTTCGTGTCAGAAGTGACTTGAGAAACTGTAAGTCGCTTCTGGTGTGTACTTTCCAACTCATGTTGGCAACTTTTCTATCCGTTCTAGCAAAATATTTTCTGCCCACTTGAGGAATTTGGGAAAAAAAATATTTATTTATTATTTACATCATTTCTACCTCGCTCTTCTCAACCCCCGAGGGGGACTCAGAGCAGCCTAACAAAAAGCAACAATTCGATGCCGATACACAATGTAAATACTAGACATGGTTTAGAACCCAAAAATAGGGAATCGAAAATCCAATGGGGGGGGGGATTTTTTTTTGATTAGTAATAGGAAGACTTACAAATAATTTTCCAAAAATTTCTAAAATGTAACTTAATTACTAACGAAATTCGTTAGTAGTTCGTATGCCAGCGCATGCGCATTCCAGATGGTTTTGGCCTACAACTCCCAGAAATCCTAACAGCTGGTAAATTGGCTGGGATTTCTGGGAGTTGTAGGCCAAAACTTGAATAAATCACACTGAATTCTAGATGGGACTCTCCAAATAGGAAGGGGGAGCAAAGGAGGGAGGGAGGAGGGGGTATTCTATTCTTGGAAGCAGCAAAAGAAAAGGAGGAGGAGCCCCCCCCCGGCTCCTCGCTGCCTCTCTCTCACCCCGATCCCGAGGGAGCGAGGGCCCAAGTTTGCCCAGGCTGGTCATATACCTACATTCCATGCACATGCAATAATACACCAGTAATAACAATGGGTATAAGAAGAGGTAAAATTCAAACCGAAGTATTCTGACTGGTCTCTCCTCATGCGGTGCAAACGGGCTCTTCTCTGTGAGCCGGGAAAAGCCAGCGTTTTCTGCTTGGGTGCACACACATATTCTTTGGGGGATTTGCTGCAGAATCTTCTCTATGAGCCCGGGATTCTGCAGCAAATACCCCCCCAAGAATATGTATGTGTGTGCTCCCAAGCAGCAAACGCTGGCTTTTCCCGGCTAATTTCCCGGGCTAATAAGAGAAGAGCCCGTTTGCACCGCATGAGGAGAGACCAGTCAGAATACTCGGTTTGAATTTTACCTCTTGTTATTGTTATTACTGCTGTATTATTGCATGTGCATGGAATGTAGGTATGACCAGTTGGATTACTTATAATATTAGGCACTTACAGTAGCATTCATTCTATTACACATTAGGTTGGTTTCTCACCCCAATACTCTTTGATGCTTTAGATCCTGGCAGGCAGGAGAGGCAGGGAAGCCTGGAAAAATGTAAACAGAGGTTTACTCAGAAGTAAATCCACAATGGAGGGCACTTCATCCAAAGTGCCCTCCTTTGCAGATTTACTTCTGAGTAATCCTCTCTGTTTACATTTTTTCCGGGCTTCCAGCCGAAAGAAGGAGCGAGTTTAGGGCTTGCCTTGCCATAATACTTATTGGCAAGGGAGGCGGGAGGGTGGTGAGAGAGAAGGAGGTGCCCCCTTACGACCTAATAACGACACTTAAGAAAATCCGGGCCCCCCAAGTTCGAACAAGAAAGTCCACTTCCTGGTTGGCGTTCCAGGTGCGGAAATACTCGAAAGTAGCATTTCTTATGAATTTCCTACGAAACGAATCATTTTCATAACTTTTTTCTCATGCCTAGTAAATACAATATAAAACCATAGACATTCAGGATTAAAATACAATTAGCATTAACACATAATACACATACAATTAAGTTAAAAACAGTGTTCTATCCACAACATAAGCATTGAGCCATAACCATCAACTTACCAATTCCAATTCCAATCCAAAGTGCTGCATTGTGCTAATGTGCAAAAGCCTGGTCCCATAGCCAGGATTTCACTTTTTTCCTGAATGCCAGGAGGGATGGGGTTGATCGTATGTCACTAGGAAGTGCATTCCACAGACGGGGAACCACCACCGGGAAGACCCTATCTCTTGTCCCCATCAACCACATTTGAGAAGTTGGTGGGAGCGAGAACAGGGCCTCCCTGGATTATCTTAAATTACGAGGTGAGACGTAGAGGCTGATGCTTTCGGACAAGTAAGCTGAGCCAGAACTGTATAGAGCAGGGGTGCTCATTATGGTGATCAGGAGCACCTAGGTGATCTTCGGCTCTCTTCTAGGTGATCTTTGGGCCTCACCAGCCGGATGGCGTGCTCCTGCCATGCGCGCGCACGTGCGCTCCCACCACCACCCACTGGTGTGGTGACATGACCGCCCATTGGTTGCTGCTGGGGGGGGGGGGGAGCAAGGCGAAGGCACGCGCACGGATAGGATGCGAGGCTGTGGGAGGGATGGAGGGAATGTGTGTGTGTGAGAGAGAGAGAGCCAAGGAGAGAAGAAAGAAATCCGGAGAACTTTTTCGGATCCCTTTGGCAGGCAGGCAGGCGGGCGCTGGAAGGAGAGAGGGAGAGAGAAAGAGGCGAAGGAGGCCGGGGAAAGTGGGGCAAAGCCAAGCAAGCCCCGCCGCAACCTCTGCTGCTGCCCTCGGGACTCCCATTCCAAGCCGAGACCTGGGCAAGCAAGCTATGTGGGGCTTCTTTCCTTGGTTGGGGGAGAGGAGGGAGGGCTCCGCCGTGTTCCTGGGGCTGAACCCAAGGAGGAGGGGGCTGCGGGGATGGAGACTCCACTGCTGCTGCTGCTTGTGCCCTCACCGCCTTTCTCCGTCTCACCCTCCCTCGCCCTTGAAGGAGAAAGGCGGCAAGGGCCCACGGGGGGGGGGGGAAGAGGGTGGCTCTTCAGAGCCGGCTAGGAAGAGCCACCTCACCCTCCCTCTCCCCCGTGGGCATGGCCTGCCACCAGTGGGAGGGGCCCTCCTTCCTGCCAGCCGTCCACTTGGGCGTCCTTTCTGAGTGACACCCTCGAAAAGAAGGAAGGGCGCCCCCCCCCGCTGCATCTGTCACTTTGGGGAAGCACCTCTTCCACTCTTCCTTCTCCTGCCCAGGTAAGGAAGCCTCGAGGGAGGAGGGAGCGGGGGCAGGCTGCCATGGGGAGGCTCCAGCCTCACGTGGGTCCTTTCTCGGTTGAGTTCTCTGGCCCAGGCAGCAGCCAGGCGGCCCCTCTTCCCAGCCCTGCGCCTTCCGAGCCGCCGCCGAAGCCATATCTGGCCGGCGCACTGGCAGGTGCGCCTATAAATACCCTCCTGCTGTGTGCGTGGGAGGGGCCTGATGTGCACGCAAGAAGCAGGATGGGATGGGGACTTTCTGCTTTGCGAAAGCACGCAGCAGGAAGGAGGAAGGCAATGAAGACATTAAAAGAGAGCGTGCGTGCAGGCAAGGAGGATCCCCTTCCCGGGTGCGCACGGCGGCGAGTTCGTGGGCAGGCAAGAAAGAAGCCCCGCGTGGACGGAAGGCTGTAGTAGAAGCGTGCACGCATGCATGCATGCGCGCACACGCTCACATGCACAACAGGTGATCTTTTCAACTTGATTGTTCATATAGTAGCTCGCATGATGAAAAAGTGTGGGCACCCCTGGTATAGAGCTTTAAAGGTCAAAACCAGCACTTTGAATTGAGCTCGGAATTGGACAGGCAGCCAGTGGAGCTGACACAACAGGGGGGTGGTATGCTCCCTGTATGTAGCTCCAGTTAGTAATCTGGCTGCCGCCTGTTGGACTAGTTGCAATTTCCGAACCGTCTTCAAAGGCAGCCCCACATAGAGTGCAGTGCAGTAATCTATACGTGGACGACCGTAGCCAGATCAGACTTCTCAATTGTTAATTATTTTTGAAAATTGTATTTTTAGACTTTAATTTCATCTGTGAGCTGGTTTGGGTCCCATTCTGGGAGAACAGAAGCATATAAATTGCTGTTGTTGTTGTTCTTCTTCTTCTTTTGTGTTTTCAACTCATTTCTGACCTATTTGGTCTCTAAGGTGACACCGGATGTTCTTAACAAGATTTTTTTCAAACTGCATTATATGGCAGTGTAGATGAGTGAGTTGGCTTAGAAGGCTTAGAAGATAAAATCGCAAGTGCGGTTGGTGGGGACGAGGGAGATAGCCTTCTCGGTGGTGGCCCCTCGGCTTTGGAACTCCCTCCCCAGGGAGATCAGACAGGCGCCCACTTTGTCCTCTTTTTGGAGTTAACTGAAAACCTGGATGTTCCAGTGTGCCTTTGATTAAGCAGCTCACTAGAAACTTTTCCTGCCCACATTGAATATAGCACTTTATTCTGGTCCTCATATGATCTACCTCAACATGTGTTATGATAGGAATTCTTCCCCAAGTTACTGATATGTCGCACCTTCTGATGCTCCTGCAAAATGTATCGCCCCCACTGACGGTGTACCTCAGCTAACTCTAATATCTTTAGTTCATAAAGCCATATTTACGGCGCTTCTTTTACAAAACCACAGCCCATCAAGCCATTGCAATGTATAAGTCCATAAGGCTGCATTCTTTGGCAACTTTGGCGTTTTTTAAGCAAGGATATACTCCGTTGGCATTTTATATCCACAAAATGGGGTATAAGAGTCCTCAGTGAGCCGTTAATACAACTCACGGTAAAATGTCAACGGGGTATATCCTTATACATTGCAACGGCTTGGTTTTGTAAAAGAAGCGCCATAAATACGGCTTTATGAACTAAAGATATTAGAGACTTTATCATTTCAAAGCATTGGGAACTTGTTTTGGGTTTGGAAATATTATCGTTCTTGTTCTCTATACACCGGTACACAATTTAGTATTGTTTATGACGCCTTATTGAGTGGTTTTCTATGTATGCATTACAACGCCTTACTGAGTGGCTTTCCATGTATGCATTATATGTACCTATTTGAACATATCTACAATAAGATATAAGTTTCTTTAAGAAGTTTGACTGCTCTTGTGTTTTTGTTTTGCATTTGAACTGATAGTTTCCTTGTTACCTTAGAACAGGGGTGGGCAACCTACTGCCTGCGGGCAGCCGATTCTGTCCGGCCTGGGGAGAAGGGCGTCGGGGCCAAAAGGAAAGGGTGCCACTGCCGTCATCCCATCACGGGCTCTGTGGGGCTTGTGTCGGCAGGCAGGCCAGAGGAGTGGTGGTTTTGGAGTGCCTGCCATCCCTGGAGGCGATCTGGGCCTGCAGTGGGAGCACTCGGTGACCTGCGTGGGCTGATCGCCCTGGTGACCCAGAAGACTTGATATTATAATGTCTATACATATATATATATTAGGCATGAGAAAAAAGTTATGAAAATGATTCGTTTCGTAAGGAATTCGTAAGAAATGCTACTTTCGAGCGTTTCCGCACCTGGAACGCCAACCAGGAAGTGGACTTTCTTTTTAGAACCTTGGGGGCCAGGATTTTCTTAAGTGTCGTTATTAGGTCGTGGGGGGGCACCTCCTTCTCTCTCACCACCCTCCCGACTCCCTTGCCAATATTATGGCAAGGCAAGCCCTATACTCGCTCATTCCCTCGGATGGAAGGATGCCTGGAAAAATGTAAACAGAGAGGATTACTCAGAAGTAAATCTGCAAAGGAGGGCACTTTGGATGAAGGGCCCTCCTTTTGACTTCTGAGTAATCCTCTCTGTTTACATTTTTCCAGGCTTCCTGCCTCTCCTGCCTGCCAGGATCTAAAGCATCAAAGAGTATTGGGGTGAGAAACCAACCTAATGTATAATAGAATGAATGCTACTGTAAGTGCCACTGCCTAATATTATAAGTAATCCAACTGGTCATACCTAATTCCATGCACATGCAATAATACAGCAGTAATAACAATAACAAGAGGTAAAATTCAAACCGAAGTATTCTGAGTGGTCCCTGCCTCATGCAAAGCGGGCTCATGCGGTGCAAGCGGGCTCATGCGGTGCAAACGGAAATTAGCCGGGGGAAAAGCCAGCTTGGGAGCACACACATACATATTCTTGGGAGGGGATTTGTTGCAGAATCCGGCCTCATAGAGAAGATTCTGCAGCAACCTCCCCCCCAAAGAATATGTATGTGTGTGCACCCAAGCAGAAGACACTGTCTTTTCCCGGGCTAATTTCCCGGGCTCACAAAGAAGAGCCCGTTTGCACCCGCATGAGGCAGGGACCACTCAGAACACTTCGGTTTGAATTTTACCTCTTCTTATTCCCATTGCTATTACTGCTGTATTATTGCATGTGCATAGAATGTAGGTATATGACCAGCCTGGGCAAACTTGGGCCCTCGCTCCCTCGGGATCGGGGGTGAGAGAGGCAGCGAGGAGCGAGGGGCCTCCTCCTCCTTTTCTTTTGCTGCTTCCAAGAATAGAATACCCCCTCCTCCCTCCCTCCTTCCTATTTGGAGAGTCCCATCTAGAATTCAGTGTGATTGATTCAAGTTTTGGCCTACAACTCCCAGAAATCCCAGCCAATTTACCAGCTGTTAGGATTTCTGGGAGTTGTAGGCCAAACCATCTGGAATGCACATGCTCTGGCATACGAATTACTAACAGTTTCGTTAGTACTTAAGTTACATTTCCGAAATTTTTGGGAAATTTTTTGTAAGTCTTCCTATTACTAATAAAAAAATCCCCCCCCCATTTGATTTACGATTCACCATTTTAGGATTCTAAACCATGCCTACTATATATATATATATATATATATACACACACACACACACACACACACACTATAATACAGGGGTGCCCAAGATGGTGATCGCGATCGACCGGGTGATCTTTGGGCCTCATCCGGATGATCTTCAGGCCCTCACCCGGTCAATGCGCGCCAGCAAGACGCACGCTCCTAGCGCCGCCTTCCTCTGCCCTGCCGTAGGCTACAGAGGCCCCAGCGCGCTCCTCACTGCCTCTCTTTCGCCCGGATCCATGGATCCGGGCAAAAGAGAGGTGAGGGGAGCGCGTGGGGGGTCTCCTCCTCTGTCACCTATGGCAGGGCGGCGACAGAGGAGGAGAAGGCCCCGCGCGCTCCTCGCTGCCTCTCTTTCACCGGATCCATGGATCCGGCAAAAAGAGAGGCGAGGAGAGCGCTGGGGCTCCTCTGTCTCCTATGGCAGGGCGGTGACAGAGGAGGAGGAGGCTCCCCCGTGCGCTCCTGCCTCTCTTTCACCCCGATCCAGGGATCCGGGCAAAAGAGAGGTGAGGGGCGCGCGCGGGGGGGGGGTTCTTCCTCTGTCGCCGCCCTGCCATAGGCGACAGAGGAGGAGGAGGCCCCCGTGCACTCCTCGCTGCCTCTCTCTCGCCCGGATCCATGGATCGGGGCAAATGAGAGGCGAGGGAGCGCGCGGGGCCTCCTCCTCTCTCTCTGCCGCCCTGCCATAGGTGACAGAGGAGGAGGAGGCCCCGTGCGCTCTCCTCGCCTCTCTCTCAGCCGGATCCATGGATCCGGCTGAGAGACAGGCGAGGGCAGCGCGACGGGGACCTCGAGAGGCGCCGTGGATCGGAGCGCCTCCCCCCCCCCAAATCCGGTGAGCAACCAAACTAATAAGAAGCCGCCTGCGGGTTGCGCGCGGCAGGTGATCTTTTCAACTTGGTTGCTCAAAAGTAGCTCGCATGCTGAAAAAGTGTGAGCACCCCTGCTATAATATAATAAAATAATTATGGTATTAATACTAATAATATATGAATATTTCTTGATATTTTAATATGTTAATATTAATGATGTGTAATATATAGTAAATATAGTAAGTAAATAAATCATGTAGATTAGAATGTAGTTCAGCCTTTAGGTGCGGCCCACCATAATATTTTTTGGCTCTCGTGTGGCCCCTTGGAAAAAATAATTGCCCACCCCTGCCTTAGAACCATTGTTGTTAACCATCTTGAGTCCCCACAAGGAGAAAGGCAGGGCATAAATAAAGATTAGGAAGATGATGGTGGTGGTGGTGGTGATGATGCTTAAAAACATCTGAAAAATCTGCCAAAAAATACCTGAACAACTACCCTATATTCTGGCATACTATATGGCTTTTTAACCTGGAAAATAATATGAAAAGTTGGTGGTAATCTTGTATTCCGGGTATAAATTAAAATAGGTTAAAGAAAAAAATCACCCTTACTGGAGGCAAGGAGGGTGGTGGAGGATGGAGGGAGGGGGAGGGGGTGGGGGGAGGGAGGGCATGTGGAGGAGGAGTGGCAGGCCATATTGCCACGGAGACTGGCTGGGGGTGATGGCCCACTGGGCTTTCCCAGCGGCGCTTGCCGCTCTCCATTCAAAGACCTGCTCCACCCTCGCCACTTACCTTCTCTGAAGGCTTGCCTAGACCCAAGGAAGTGCCTCTGGATGCCAACTCCTAACAGTGCTGGGTGACGGCGTGCCTTGGATGTGCTCCCAGAGGCATGCTGGGAGTAGTAGGAGTCATGGAACTACTGCTCCTAGCATGCCCCTAGGATCACATCCAAGGCACGCCATTGCCCAGCATTGCTAGGAGTCGGTGTCCGGAGGCACCTCCTTGGGCCTAGGCAAGCCAAGTGGCCTTTGAAGAAGGTAAGCGGCGACAGGGCCGGATTACCCATAAGGCCAGCCGAGGCACTTGCCTCGGGCGGCAGATTTTGGGGGTGGCGAAGAGGCCCGGAAATGAGTCTCCCACCGCCCCTAAGGAGATTCAGGCGGTTTTCGCCGCCCCCGCCCCGCGCGGGTTTGGGGCACAGGCGAGCGGGGTGGCAAAAACCGCCTGAATCTCCTTAGCGCCACGTCTTGCTCCTCCTCGGTTCCCCCTCCCTCCCTTCCTTCGTTCACTGGGAGGGGGAACCCAGGAGGAGCAAGAGGCGGGCAAAGGGCGCACGTCAGGGCCAGGCCTCTGATGTGGCGCCTCTTAGCGCCGCCTCTTGCTCCTTCTCCTTTCCCCCGGTGGCGCCCTCTCCCCTCACACCGGCAGCGGCTCCGGCAGCGGCGGGACCCCCGGCAGCGCCCTCTCCCCACGCGGCTCCGCCCGCCAGACCCAGCGCCCTCTCCCCCACGCGCTGGGCTAGTCCGCCCTCCTCCCTTCAGTGAAGGGAGGAGGTGGACTAGCCCAGCGCGTGGGGAGAGGGGCGCCGCCGGGGGTCCCGCCGCCGCGCCCCAGGACATGCCCTCCCCCGCCACCTCCTCGCTTGCACGGGAGGCGGCGGGCCGGAGGAAAGCATGTCTGTCGCCCCCAGGAGCGGCGCGGCAGCGGCGACGAGACCCCACCCCGCTCCCTTTCTCGCACGCCGGCCGAGCTCCGCCCCTCCTCTCTTCAGTGAAGGGAGGAGGGGCGGACCAGCCCGCCGTGAGAGAAAGGAAGCCGGAGGGTCTCGCCGCCCGCCGCCACCACCCCGGGCGACGGACGTGCCCTCCCCCTGCCTCGCTTGCACAGGAGGCAGCGGGGGGAAGGCGCCCCAGGGGCGCCCTCTCCGTGGCCTCTCCTAGCCCCTTTCCCTCACGACGGCTCCGCCCCCGCAAGAGGCCACGCCCCTCAGCGGCCGCAGCCCCCCGGGCAGGATTTAGAGTGTTGCCTAGGGCGGCAGAAGCCCTTAATCCAGCCCTGAGCGGCGAGGGTGAGGAGGTCCTTGTACGGAAAGTGGCGGAGGCATAGTCTTGGAAGAGGGAGTTAGTCTTAAACGCCAAGTATATCCCTAACTCTGTATTTTATCTTGAAAAGTTGGGAGGCGTCTTATACCCCCAGTCACCTTGTATTCCGGAATATACGGTACCTCCTGGGGATGATATATCTAGAAATCCTGCATTGAGCCATGATTGGATTTGATGGCTCCGACAATCACTAACTATATGATTCCATGACATGTTTCTCTCCATCAAGATGTACCACTGATTCCACTGGTCCACACAGGATGGGAAGGTGGAACAGGTGTGATTTGTTGTTGTGTGTCTTCAAGTTCTTTTTGACATGGTGAATCTAAGACAAAGAAGCACCGGGAATGTGGCGCAGCTGGCTAAGTTTCAGCTGCATAAGATCTCTCTAACCAGTAGGTCATGAGTTCGAGGCCTGCCCGGGTCGAGGTGGGTGCTCGACCTTTAAGTGAAGCCTGCTGCCGACCTTTGCAGCCCGAAAGACAGTTGCATCTGTCAAGTAGGAGATAAAGGTACCACATTAAGTGGGGAGGCAAATTTTGACTGCATTATGAGGCCATTAAGAACTCCAGGAATGCGGAAGAACAAGGGACGCTGGAAATGCTGAGAGATGAGAAGTGCGTCAGCTCCCCCTGGTGGCCAGAGTTTGCCTCTGTTCGTTTATATGTGTGTTTGTGAAATAGCAGGAATTGGCTGCTAAAGTATGTCTATCTGTAATCTGCTCTGAGTCCCCTTCGGGGTGAGAAGAGTGGAATATAAATAAAGTAAATAAATAAATAAATAAAGATTTGTTCAGAGTGGGTTTGCCTTTGCCTTTCTTTGAGGCTAAAACAGTAGTTCTCAACCTTCCCAATGCCGGGACCCCTTCATACAGTTCTTCATGTTGTGGTGACCCACAACCATAACATTATTTTCGTTGCTACTTCAGAACTGTCATGTTACTATTGTCATGAATCGTCATGTAAATATCTGATGTGCAGGACATATTTTCATTCACTGGACCAAATTTGGCACAAATACCTGACACGCCCAAATTTGAACACTGGTGGGATTTGGGGGAGGAGGGGATATTGATTTTATCATTTGGGAGTTGTAGTTGATGGGAGTTGTAGTTCAGCTACAATCAAAGAGCATTCTGAACTCCACCAATGATGAAGTTGGGCCAAACTTGGCACACAGAACTCCCATGATTAACAGAAAATACTGGAAAGGTTTGATGTGCATTGACCTTGAGTTTTGGAGTTGTAGTTCCCCTACATCCAGAGAGCATGGTGGACTCATACAATGATGGAATGGACCAAACTTGGCACAAATAATCAAGATGTCTAAATGTGAACACTGGTGGAGTTTGGGGAAAACAGACCTTGACATTTGGGAGTTGTAGTTGCTGGGATTTATAGTTCACCTACAATCAAAGAGCACTCTGAACTCCGCCAACGATGGAATTGAACCAAACTTGGCACACAGAACTCCCATGACCAACAGAAAATACTGTGTTCTCTGATGGCCTTTGGCGACCCCTTTGACACCCCCTCGCGACTCCCCCAGGGGTCCCGACCCGCAGGTTGAGAAACAAGAATTATCCAAGGGATGGAGCGGCTCCCTTATGAAATCAGGTTGCAACGCCTTGGTCTTTTCAGCCTTGAAAGACGGCGTTTAAGAGGTGACTTGATCGAAGTGTATAAAATCATGCATGGGATAGAAAAGGTGAATAAAGAAAAATATTTTCTTTGTCACAAAACACTAGGACTAGGGGCACTCCCTAAAGCTCCAAGGTAGGAAAATTAGGACTAATAAAGGGAAATATTTCTTCACCCAGAGGGTCATTGGGTTATGGAACTCACTTCCAGAAGAGGTTGTGACAGCTGTCAGCCTGAACAGCTTCAAGGCAGGATTAGACAGATTCATGGATACCAAGTGTATCGGTAGTTACTGAAAAGGACATTCAAGTGCCACCTCGGAGTTGGTTGAGGTAGGCAGGATTTCCCTGGGTACTGGTTGTGGGGGGTCGGGAGCAGGTCAGGGTTTTGCCCTCCCTTCTGCTCGAGATCCCCGTGTACAACTGGTGGGCCACTGTGTGATACAGCATGCTGGACTAGATGGGCTGAGGTCCGATTCAGCATGGCTCTTCTTATGTTCTTATGTTCTTATGTTTATTTATTTATTTATTTATTATTTCACATTTGTCTGTCGCCCCCCCAACGGCTCGGGGCGACTTACAACAGTTCGTAAAATACAATTGTCAGATAACTCATAATAACTCACAGTAATACCATTAAGATGGAATTACAATTAGAACAGTTGAAACAACAAATGGAGTCGCAGTGGGCTGACAGCTAGGGTGGGAGCTACAGTTTAGCTAACTCCGAAGGCTTGCTGGAACAGCAATGTCTTAACTGCTCTCCTGAACGGGAGGAGGCCCTGGGTGGCACGGATGCCGGTGGGCAGTGCGTTCCACATGGCTGGGGCTGCAACAGAGAAAGCTTGGCAGCGGGTTGCGGACAGATGGTAGGTCCTCACATTTGGGATGACCAGGAGGTTTAGCTCTTCGGAGCGCAGTGATCTGGTGGGATGATAGGACAAGGCGGTCCACAGGCACACTGGCCCCAGACCATGTAAGGCCTTTAAAAGTCAGGATTAACACTTTGAAGGCAATCCGCATTCAATTGGGAGCCAGTGCAGTTCGCGCGAGGATTGGCGTGATGTGGTGGCCAATCGGGACCCCTGCCAGGAGTCGCTGCAGCGTTCTGCACCAGCTTGAGTCTCCGGATTACCGACAGTGGAAGGTCAATGTACAGAGCGGTACAGTAGTCCAGCCTCGAGATGACCGTGGCTTGGATCACTGTGGCGAAGTCGTCCCGGGACAACTAGGGGGCCAGCTTCCTCGCCTGGCGAAGATGGAAAATGCTACCCTGCTGACGCTGGAGACGTGGGCCTCCATCGACAACAGGGGGTCCAAGGTTACCCTAAGCAAAGATGGTTTTGGTGTTGGGTAGCCGGGGTTATGGAACATGTCACAAAGATGGGTTGCTCTTCAGAGTTCTCTCTTCATTCTTTGACCTGCAATAATCTGTTCCTTTCTTTCCTTTTATTTCTTTCCATTTCTTCCTGTCTTCCTCCATGAGCCCAATGAAGTCATATTCCTGCAGCTCCCAGTTTAGGACAGGGGTGGGGAGGCAATCGCGACAAAGAGCTTTATATTTAAGGTATTACATATTTTTGGTTTTTTAAATAATCACTTATGAACTAGGATCTGAGATTAATGAGGCCAAAGAAGTTTCCAGGGGCAATTCTTGCCTTCTGGCTACCTTTGCTGCCACATTTGTTCCCCACTGGTGCTCCCACTCTTTCCTTCAACCTTTGTTTTATTTGTCTCCCCCCAGCTGGAGTCCTGCAGTGAGAAGACGCTCTCCTTTGACTTTGGCGTGTTAGAGTGTAAAAGAGCTGACCTGGCCAAGGATCAAACTTGACCCTAAGCGGTTGGGGGGAAATGCAGACAGTCTTATGTTTCCTCTCCCAGCCTTTTAGCTCTTTCACAAGACCTGGGAATGTTACCTCTGATCTCTTGAAGCCATCAATCTGCCTTGCAGTCAGGCATCGGGCTGTTGGTTGAGGGATTTGGGTTAGCTGTAATTTGTATCCAACTGAGCCAAATCAAGGGAGAGACAGATCAAAAATTGTACTAGGATAAGGTTAAAGATATTAACAGTAAAGTAATTAGTTTTAATTTTTAATTTTTGCAGTTTACCCCGCTCTTTTCAAACCCCGGAGGCTTCCAAAAGGCACAATTCGATGCCCTCATAACAACACAGTATAAAAACTGTATAAAAGCCCTCAAACATTGACACTAAAATACATTAAAATACAATTACATTCATACAGCCTATGTATTCACCTATGTAAAACAGTGTTCTGTCCGTAAAAGCATTGAGCCCTATTCACCAGTTTTCCATTAAAAACTAGTCTAAAGTGCTGTCCTGTGCTACTATGCGAACGCCTGGTCCCACATCCAAGCCTTCACTTTTTTCCTAAATGTCAGAAGGGATGGAATTGATCGTAT
The DNA here is from genome assembly GCA_030556195.1 of Anolis apletophallus. Taxonomy (NCBI): domain Eukaryota; kingdom Metazoa; phylum Chordata; class Lepidosauria; order Squamata; family Anolidae; genus Anolis; species Anolis apletophallus. The sequence continues at coordinate 138,576,220 of JARBWK010000010.1, read as the reverse complement.
GTCACTAGGCAGCGCATTCCGCTGATGAGGAGCCACCACCGAGAAGGCCCTCTCCCTCGTCCCCACCAGCCGCACCTGAGAAGCCGACGGGAGCAAGAGCAGGGCCTCCCCGGATGATCTTAAAGTACAAGGTGGGACGTTGCGGCAGATGCGTTTGGACAAATGAGCTGGGCCAGAACCGTATAGAGCTTTAAAGGTCAAAACCAGCACTTTGACTTGAGCCCGGAATTGGACTGGCAGCCAGTGGAGCTGACACAACAGGGGGGTGGTATGCTCCCTGTGTGTAGCTCCAGTTAGTAGTCTGGCTGCCGCCCGTTGGACTAGTTGTAATTTCCGAACTGTCTTCAAAGGCAGCCCCATGTAGAGTGTGTTGCAGTAATCTATTCGGGATGTGACCAGAGCGTGGACGACCGTAGCCAGATCAGACTTCCCAAGGTACGGGCGCAACTGGCGCATGAGTCTTAACTGTGCAAAAGCTCCCCCGGCCACCGCTGAGACCTGGGATCACTCCCAAGCTGCGAACCTGCGTCTTAAGGGGGAGTGTAACCCCATCCAACACAGGCTGTAACCCTATGCCCTGTTCGGCCTTTCGACTGACCACCATTAAGTAGCACCATTAATATCATCAAGAGTACAAATGCCTACTCAAAAGTAATCCCAACTAAGTTCAATAGGTCTTTCTTCAATAAAATATCTATAGCAGTGCAGTTATTTATTTAATTATTTATTTATTTCAATTTATTCGTCGCCACTCCCGTCTGGCTCGGGGCGACTTGCATATGGTAAAACACAAACACAATAAAAACAGTTAAAACAGTTAAAAACATCAGGGTTTACCCCAAGATTAAAATCATTCAGTGAGACATAGCACCCAGTAAATACTCCCGGGCCTAGAGCTAGAGTTGTTAACCGAATGCCTGCCCAAATAGAAAAGTTTTGCAGGCCTTCCTGAAGGCTAGCAAGTTGGAGAGAGCACGGACCTCGGGAGGAAGGGCATTCCAAAGAGTTGGAGCTATGGCACTGAAGGCTCTCCTCCGTGTCGAGGTCAGGTGGAGGGTTTTAATGCTCGGAAACACAAGAAGGTTAAGAGACTGAACGCAGTGATCTTGCGGGACAATATAGGGAGAGGCGGTCCCTTAAGTACACTGGCCCCAGACCATTCAAGACCTTGAAGGTTAAAACCAGCACCTTATTTATTTATTTATTTATTGTTTGGTCTTGTATTCCGCTCCTCCCTGCAGGCTCGGGCCGGGTAACAGCACATAAAGAGGCAGCATGTGTCAACCATGCAGCCTTACAATAAAACATTAAAGCATTAAAAGATTAGAATTACATGTCACATCACGAGGTGTCAGATGAGATACAAAACATTTCCTTGAACCCGGGCGCGATATACTAGGCAATTATATTAACAATTGCACTAGGCCAATGCGCCTAGTTAAATGCTAGTCTGAAAAAGGCGGTCTTACAGGCCCTCTGAAAGGGAATGAGTTCCGGGATGGCACGGGTGTCTTCTGGGAGGGAGTTCCATTGCACCGGAGCCACCATGGAGAAGGCTCTTTGCCTGGTTGTAGACAGATGGCAGGAGCGGATAGATGGCACCAATAACAGATTCTGTTCTTCTGAACGTAGTGATCTCGGGGGAATGTACAGGGCAAGGCGGTCCTTCAGGTACGCAGGCCCTAGGCCGTGCAAGGCCTTAAAGGTTAACACCAACACCTTAAGAACATAAGAACATAAGAAGAGCCATGCTGAATCGGGCCTCAGCCCATCTAGTCCAGCATTCTGTGTCACACAGTGGCCCACTAGTTGTACACGGGGATCTCTAGCAGAAAGGAGGGCAAAACCCTCACCTGCTCCCGACCCCCACAACCAGTACCGGGAAAATCCTGCCTGCCTCCATCAACACAGAGGTGGCACTTGGATGTCAATTTCAGTAACTACTGATTCCCTTGGTATCCATGAATCTGTCTAATCCTGCCTTGAAGCTGTCCAGGCTGACAGCTGTCACAACCTCCTCTGGAAGTGAATTCCATAACCCAATGACCCTCTGGGTGAAGAAATATTTCCTTTATTAGTCCTAATTTTCCTACCTTGGAGCTTCAGGAGTGCCCCCTAGTCCTAGTGTTGTGTGACAGAGAAAATATTTTTTCTTTATTCACCTTTTTCTATCCCATGCATGATTTTATACACTTCGATCAAGTCACCTCTTAAATGCCGTCTTTCAAGGCTGAAAAGACCAGGCGTTGCAACCTGATTTCACAAGGGAGCTGCTCCATCCCTTGGATCATTTTTGTTGCCCTTCTTTGTACCTTTTCCAGTTCCGTTATATCCTTCTTGAGGTGCGGTGACCAGAATTGTACACAGTACTCCAGATGTGGCCTCACCATGGATTTGTAGAGAGGCAATACAACATTTGCCGACCTATTTTTGATTCCCTTCCTGATCATGCCAAGCATAGAATTTGGTTTTTTCCACTGCTGCAGCGCACTGGGTTGACATCTTCATTGAGCTGTCCACCAAAACCCCAAGATCCCTTTCCTGGTTTGTCTCAGAAAGCTTTGATCCCATCAGTTGATAAGTGTATTTGGGGTTCTTTGCCCCGATGTGCATGACTTGAAGACAATTCGGTACTCAATAGGGAGCCAGTGCAGTTGCCGAAGTATGGGTGTAATGTGCTCCCTCACTGGCGTTCCCGCCAGCAAGCGAGCAGCGGCATTCTGCACTCGCTTGAGTTTCCGGATTGTCGACAAGGGAAGGCCAACGTAGAGGGCGTTACAGTAGTCCAGCCTCGAGATGACCGTCGCTTGGATCACCGCAGCCAGGTCATCCCTGGACAGGTAGGGTGCCAGTCGCCTAGCCTGTCGTAGGTGAAAGAACGGCGTCTTGCTGACCACGGAAGGTGATCCGGTGCTCAATTGGAAGCCAGTGCAGTTCGCGTAGGACAGGCATAACATGGCAGGAGGATGGTAGACCTGCCAGCAGCCGAGCTGCAGCGTTCTGCACCAGCTTCAGCTTCCGGATCACTGACAAGGGAAGGCCAATGTAGTTAGCATTACAGTAGTCCAATATTGAGATGACCGTGGCTTGGACCACTGTGGCTAGGTCATGGCGGGACAGGTAGGGAGACAGCTTCCTTGCCTGCCGAAGATGGTAAAAAGCTACTCCACTGATGATGGAGATATGTTTCTCCATCGTCAGTTGAGCGTCCAGTGTAACTCCAAGACTCTTAACGGATGACACGCCGTCCAGGGTTGGAAGCTGAATCTCATCCATACCCAGACGACCCAGCCATAGGATCTTCGTCTTAGCCGGATTCACCTTCAACCTACTGGCTTGTAGCCATCCAGTAAGGCAAGGATGGAAATTATTGGGTACGGAGTCGGGTCGGCCCTCCATCCCCAGAATGAGCTGGGTGTCATCCGCAGATTGGTGACATTCCAGCCCAAAGCTGCATACCAATTGAGCATGTGGTCAGATGTAGATGTTAAACAATAAAGGGGAGAGAATTGCCCCCTGAGGGACCCCACAAAGAAGGGGGGTGCCCCCTGAGACAACCTCGCGCCTTCTCACTCGCTGTGACCGGTTCCGGAGGAAGGAGGACAGCCAGTTAAGAACTGTCCCCCTCACTCCAGCCCTGGCAAGGCGGTGGGTAAAAAGATCGTAATCGACAGTATCATATGGTGCCGTGAGGTCCAATAACACGAGCAGCGCCGATCCGCCTCGATCAAGTTGGCAACGCAGCTTGTCTGTGATGGCGACCAACACCGTCTCCGTCCCATGCCCTGAACGGAAGCCGGACTGGAGGGGGTCTAACCATGTGACTCAAGACTGAACAGAAATGCCATAAGACTGTATAGTTTGCTCAGCCTTACTCTGGGCTATGGATGTAATTCTTCAGTAATTTTATTCTCAAAGAAGCACTCAGTAATTTCAGCCATTTTTCCTGTTCTAAGAAAATCCTCAAAAACTACAGCTGTGCCCCGGGATGGGTCTTGGAGGCATGGCTTTGTCGTGGCTCTGATCCTTCTTGGTGGGTCGTTCCCAGATGGTGAAGCTGGGGGACACCTGCTCGGACACCTGGCATTTGACCTGTGGAGTGCTACAAGGTTCCAATCTGTCTCCCATGCTTTTTAACATCTACAAGAAACTGCTGGGAGAGGTCATATGGGGTTTTGGAGTTGGGTGCCATCTCTACGCAGATGACACCCAACTCTACTACTCCTTTCCACCTAATTCCAAGGAAGTTCCTCGAGTAGTAGATGAGTGCCTGGCTGCTGTGACGGTCTGGATGAGGATGAATAAGCTGAAGATCAATCCTGACACGATCAATCCTGACAAGACAACCCTGACAGACAAATGTTCCTAATTTGTTCAGACTCAAAGCTCACAACACCCAACTGTGAAGCACTTTGTTTTCACTCTGCACTTACAAAAGAAAGAAAGAAATATTCCAAAGTGTATATTAGGCCTGTTAAGTTTCTTCAGATAGATCTGAAATTCAGATGTTATTCGGATGTTTTTGACTGTTGAAGCAATTTCGAAGAGAAAAAAGAAGTGGATTCGCCATTTTGAAGTCTCCGTCGCCATATTCGAATATGGGCTCGTATGTCATTTCCACCCTTCTCTAGCTGCCTCTCCTCATTGGCTGATGGCAAGCTGGTGGTTTAACATGTTTTAAATGTTCGATATTTTGTACCAGTGTGGCTAGTTTTGTCAGTAGTAGAGGTCAAAAACGGAGGGAAAGGGAATCCCACAAGTTTTGACTGTCCCTTCTGCAGGTTTCTGTGCATTGTGCAGTCGCGGACGCCATTAACGAAGCCATTCCGAATTTCGGAAGTTGTTGGGGCTGTGTCCTCAGCGGGGCTTCTGGGCTCTACTGTGCAGAGGGATTGTGGCAGCCACAGCTCATGATGGAGATGAAACTTTTGCAAATGTTTTGCAGAAACAGCGTTTGGGAAAAGCCGTTAGGGAGGCCAGTTCTCTTGAGAATCATCAATGCACAGATAAGGCACCTGGCTGGGCAACTTTGGATAGAAAGAAGGAATGTGTTAATTGGCAGCTCAAGGTCTATCCTTCCAGCAATGGTTTCGTTTTGCCAAGTAAGGGAGGGGAGTGAGGGAAATCTAGTTTCTGATATAGCTATGCCTTGCAGTTTGAATCTCAGATCCAGGTCAACTTTTGCAATTGCTCCATGTATTTCAGCTCCTGCATTTAGCTCCATGTATTTCAGCTCCTGCACTTAGCTTCATGTGTTTCAAGTCTCCTGTATTCTCGGCTCAAGTACTCAAGTCTAGACTTTGATTTTCTTGGAAACCTTTTGGACTTTAGCAGTTATTGGAACTTGCCTGCTTTGGACTTGTTAAGTGATTCTACAGCATTCATTCTGCTTTGGGCATGTGGAACATTTCCTTGGATTATTGATTGGATTTTATATTGCTTTATATATATTTTCTACTGCTTATTTTGCTTGCTATTTGTTTCAATAAAAAAACTATCTTTTCCAGCTGGCATTGTGTGTTTGGGTTCTAAGGGCTCAGGTCTTTACGCTGGTGTGCGACAGAAGTAAATCCGAATCAATTTCGAAAAATCCACTGAAAACTTCGGAAGTCTATCAGATACGAGTTGCCAGCGCCCCCTACATCCGAAGCGGGTTTTGAAGCAGTTTTTTCAGTGTTAAAACAGGGTGAGTGTATATACACAGTAAGAAATTCTAATATGCTCGGGGGGCGGGGGGGGGGGACTTACTTGCAGGTAAGCATTTGCAGGGCTGCCTCTGGGAATCTTGCACATAAATAGAATGAAGCACAGTTCACTCTGGTTTCCTTGTTTCCCTGATTGTTTTTACCTTTATAATAATAATAATAATAATAATAATAATACTTTATTTCTAACCCTCATCCATCTCCCCAAAGGGGACTCGGAGCGGCTTACATGGGGCCGTGCCCGAACAACACATCACAAAATATAAAAAAACCATAATAAATATAATAAAAGCAATAAACACAATAAAATACATTGGTGAAAGCACAACAGTACAGGTGAGTCTAAGAACAGAACCGACAGGGCGGGCCACATGAACATATAGGATGTTTAAAAACTCAGGGGAAATAACTGGAGTAGTGTCAAAGACAATGGGTCGCATAGGGGGAAAGGTTTCATATTTGGGAACCTAATCTCCAAAGGCCAGGTAGAAGAACCAGGTTTTCAATCGTTTCCTGAAGGATTCCAGTGAGGGGGCATTCCTAATCTCTCCCGGGAGGGAATTCCAAAGGCGGGGGGCAACAGAGGAGAAGGCTTTCTCCTTAGTGCTCACAAGCCAGGTCTGTGAGACTGGCAGGGGCGAAAGGGGGGCCTCCCCTGAAGAGCGAAGGGATCGGGCTGGTTCATGGGAGGAGAGCCGGTCACAGTGGTAGGCGGGTCCCAAACCGTTTAGGGCTTTGTAGGTAATCACTAGGCATGTTTTAGAACCCAAAAATGGTGATTCTAAAATCAAATGGGAGGGGGGGGGTTTGATTAGTAAAAGAAAGACTTACAAAAAAATTTCCAAAAATTTCTAAAATGTAACTTAAGTACTAACGAAATTCGTTAGTAATTCGTATACCAGAGCATGCGCATTCCAAATGGTTTTGGCCTACAACTCCCAGAAATCCTAACAGCTGGTAAATTGGCTGGGATTTCTGGGAGTTGTAGGCCAAAACTTGAATAAACCACACTGAATTCTAGATGGGACTCTCCAAATAGGAAGGAGGGAGGGAAGGAGGAAGGGAGGGAGGGGGGTATTCTATTCTTGGAAGCAGCAAAAAAAAGGAGGAGGAGGCCCCCCTCGCTCCTCGCTGCCTCTCTCACCCCGATCCTGAGGGAGCGAGGGCCCAAGTTTGCCCAGGCTGAGAGGAAAAGGAAGAGGCCTGAGGCTGTGAGGAATGGTGGGAGTTGAAGTCCAAAACACGTACCTGGAGGGCTGAAGTTGGCTCCTGCGATGGGGCATGGCAGCAGAGCAACGGGGAAGAGAAGCATCTGAGAGAGCGCAGGGAGAGAGAGGAGGAGAAGCGCGCGGCGTGTGTGTGTGTGTGAAGCTGGCCTGCGATGGGGCATGGCAGCAGAGCAACGGGAAGCGAAGGAGGGAGGGGAAAGCGTGGAGGACTACACTTTCCAGAATGCATTGCCTACCTAGCAGCAGCGTCACTTCCAGTTCCCCATAGAAATGCGGGAAAAAGAAGAAGCTGAATGAAGGCGGGAAGGAAATGAGGGGGAGAAGACAGGGAAAAGTGAGTACGTAGTACAATAATTAATTAATTAAGAATTAAGAATTTATTACGATCATAACGCAAATTGTTGGCCTCAAGGACCGTAAAAGGAAGTCTACTTCCGGGTTACATACGAATCTCTTACGAATCCTTTTAATTTCCGTTTCATTTTTCTCATGCCTAGTAATCACCTGCACCTTGAATTGGGCCTGGAAAGTAAACGGCAGCCAGTGGAGCTCTTTGACCCGGGGGGTCGACTGCTCCCTGCAACCTGCCCCAGTTATTAATCTGGCAGCCGAACATTGGACAAGTTGGAGCTTCCGGGCCGTCTTCAAGTAGAGCGCATTGCAGTAATCCAATCTAGAGGTAACCAAGGCGTGAACCACTATAGTCAAGTCACTTTACACTTTGTATGCCACTTTGTGAAGGGTTATCCCTAAAGCAGTTTATAAATCTTCTAAATAATGTTTAAGAATCAAATCATTAAAAAATAAATATGAATATGAAAAAAAGCAATGGCAAGTTTCCGGGGAAATAAATAAAGGTGTGTGTCTTTGGAAATTCTCGGTAGATGATGCAGCCCTTGGTGGGGAAATATCTCCTTTGTGGCTAATACTTCCCATGTTGGATTGGGCCTTCCTTAGTCTCCATCACACCCAAGCAGATGGAGAGGGTTTCTTAATCAACACATCCTCTGTGTGCGCCTCTGTGTTTGCGGTAGTGTTTTTCATTAGCTCCTTTTTCTCAGCCACTCTTGCCAGTAGTGGGAAGAGGGCGGGAGCGCTTGAGCCTTTGGCCATGTGGCTCCTTTCCCCCCTCATTATCTCATGGATTCCCCCTCTTCGCTTTCTGCACTTTTTCGAGGACCCCATTACTTCCAACCTCCTTCACACGTCAAAAGTAATTTGGGAGCTTATTGTTATTATTAAGGCAACACAGCGCTCGACCTCCTCAGCCCCCGTCGGGGGAGACCCCCACATTTCTCCTTTCAAACCTTCGCCCTTGCTTTTCCATTCACACTTTTTTCTCATCCTCCAGACCCTCCTGCCTTTCCAGCAGCCAGGACCCCAACCCCAATTAGCGGCCTTTCCAAAGGGACAGGAATTTTAATTAGTAGACTAGTCAATTATATCAACCGACAGCCTCACCCTCTCATTTCTTTCCTCGAGAATTTAGATTTTTGTTCTCTCTTGATTTTTTTTTTGTCAAACAAAGTGTACACTAAAATGATTGAACTTCCCTGGAATAACAACAACCTCCTGGTCACATTCCAAGAAAATTCATTTTCTTTTAGCTTGTGGCCTCGCTGTGGCTTTGAAGTGGCGCATACTATAGCCTTACATTGTTGTAAGACGACAAATATTTTTATGAGAGAGGAAAGGAGAGTGACAGAGCAATTGCTACCTTGTGTTTTTTCCCAGACTTCTAGAAGTTCAGATGCATTTTCTGAAGGAGGCACTTTTCACTTGTATAGCTGAAAAGATTTGCTTCTACTGTCAGTGCACAGTCAACACAAGAGACACAAAAGGAAAACTACACATACAAAAAGTCACAGTGAATTGTCTCTCAGATTGGCCATGTTATTTTGGTGCCTGAGGCAGAAAAAAAATCCATGAGTACTTCTCCATTGGAAACAATGGCCACTTCCAGGCAAAATGTTGCATGAACCAGCATTAAAAATCCCACCTCAGATTGCAGTTTGAGGTGAAACATGGGGGCAAAACCTCACCTCATTGGCCAATCATTGTTTATAGCAGTGATTTTCAGCCTTTTTTGAGGCGCGACACATTTTTTACATTTACAAAATCCTGGGGCACACCACCAACCAAAATGACACAAAATGACACTCTAACACAGTAATACATATAGTTAATATGTTTTTAAATGTATTTATTACGGTTCCCATATGTCCCTTATTCTAAGGGACGTCCCTTATTTCGGCCCTAAAATTTGTGTCCCTTATTTTCAGGCCCTGTCCCTTATTTTGCTGAGAATGGACGGCAGGCCGGACTCCGTACCCGATTGTTTCCATCTATGCCTCGAAGCCGTGACTGGTTGGCTGCGTGCCAGCCGGCTGAAGGTGAATCCATCGAAGACGGAGATCCTGTGGCCTGGTCGGCCTGGACTGGGTGGGTGCCGGTTGCCTACCCTGGACGGCGAGCGGCTTAACCCATCGCCGTCAGTTAAGAGCCTGGGGGTTGTGTTGGACTCCTCGCTGACCATGGAGGCCCAGGTCTCTGCGGTCAGCAGGACGTCATTCTATCACCTCCGACAGGCTAGGCGACTGGCACCCTACCTGTCCAGGGACAACCTGGCCACGGTAATCCAAGCGACGGTCATCTTGAGATTAGACTACTGTAATGGCCTCTCGTTGGCCTTCCCCTGTCGACAATCCGGAAACTCAAGCTAGTGCAGAATGCCGCCGCTCGCTTGCTGGCAGGAGTGCCGGCGAGAGCATATTACACCTATTCTCCGGCAACTGCACTGGCTTCCCATCGAGTACCGAATTGCCTTCAAGGTGTTGGTTTTGACCTTTAAGGCCTTACACGGCCTAGGGCCTGCGTACCTGAAGGACCGCCTTACCCCGTACTCGCCCCCGAGATCACTGCGCTCAGATGAGCAAAATCTGTTGTTAATTCCATCAGTCCGCTCCTGCCACCTGTCGACGACTAGACAAAGGTCTTTTTCTGTGGCGGCACCGGTGCTCTGGAACGCCCTCCCGAACAGTACCCGAGCTATCTCGGAACTGGGCCCGTTCCGGAGGGCGTGTAAGACGGCCCTCTTCGGGCTGGCCTTTAATTAGGCACACCAGACTAAGAACTATGACATATGTCCTCTCAACCTGTGTTCTGACGATGTAACCTGTTTTAAATGTGGTTTTATGTTTTTATGTTTTTATCAACTGTAGGGTCGCATGTTCACATGTTAAAACATGCTGCCCATGTATTTTTTGCTGTGATCCGCCCCAAGCCTGCTGGGAGGAGCGGAATACAAAAGTGAACAATAAATAAATAAATAAATACAATTTTTGACTAGCAGGACAGGACTGGGCGGGGTTGACCAGAGGAAGCTGCGCACTGCGGTTTCCACGGCAATGCCTGCCCGGGGATTCCAACTCGCAGGGCATCCTGCGTCCCCGTTGGAAGGAAGAGGCAATACAGGACTTTTTCAAAGCACAGTAGACTAATTAACCGTTACCCAAGGGGAATGTTGGATCATGTTGGATAAAGATAGTTTCTGGTTGCTTGAGAGTTACTCTTAAAATGGGCCTAGCTGTAAATCCGAATACTATACAATGTTGTGTATCCCATACTATACAATACCATTAACTATCGACATAATAATCATGAAGATGTACTGTCTTATAAAATTTATTTTATTTTAATGTTTAGACAGTGCACTTTTATAGTCAGCAAAGTCAAGTACTAAATACAGATGGAGAAAATTAGGTAGTTCTAATAATGTTTTTTCTGCATGACAAAGCATGCAGAAACACACCATGTACTGTTAAGAGGGTATAAGTCAGTTTTTTGGTGAGTTTCAATCATTATCTTATTCTGTCAACATAACTATTTCTACCTAATGTTTGAGTTTCAAATTTTTAATGAAGTGTCCCTTATTTTTGTGAAAAATTCCGTAAATGTCCCTTATTTCTTATATAAAAAAATGGCAACCCTAGTAATACACTCACTTAGTGTGAAACCTGGGCCTGTTTCGATGAACACAAAATAGATATCCTGGCAGGAATGGTAGAAAGCCATATATCCCTGCCATGCTAATCCAGTCTTGACATGGGCGGGCATGGACAGTATCACTCTTCCCTCCTTGACTTTGTTTTCTTCCCCAAAACAAAGAGAAAGCCTGCTTAACTGTTCCTGGAGGCTTCCCTGTAGCTCCATCATGCTCAGTAATGATACGATACAGCTTTGGAGAGGGGATGTGGGCTTCTCTCTCCAAAGCTCAGTTGCATCATTACTGACAGTGGTGGGGCTACAAGGAAGCCACCAGGAACAGTTTAAGAAGCTTTCTCTTTGTTTTGGGAGATAAACAAGGGCCAGGGAGAGAAAAGTGGCACATTAGCCTTGGGAGTGCAAGATGGCTGTGGAGACAGACGGCGATCCCAGGTGTCTGTCTCCCCAAACCCAGTACCCACAAAGATTTGGACATTTAACCTGGATGTAAGTCATATTGAATGGTTTTGTGGTAATGGATGAAACTTCACCCCGTTTACTTTTTTGAACGTGGCAGGGCAGGCTATCCTTCAATCCCACCACTGCCACCAAATGTGAACAAGTCTGGAACCACGCTAACTACTTCGTTACTTTTTAAAACTGTGTGGCATGGACAGCCACCAATTGTAACAATGTTTTGCTTGTTCTATTATTATTATCTTGCTGCCACCATTTGTCAATGCTTGACCACTGGATGTGAGGGTCTTTGTGAATAAACGACTTCCACAGATGTTTTGTTGAAAGTGTTTAACAGTTTATTTTACACAAATGGGCTCAAAGCTTAGGTGGTTTCAAAGGTGCTCCGAAGAGGTACAAACTTGCAACTTTAAACAATATAACACTGGGGTTTTTCCCCTGATACAGTTACACACAAGTAACTACTTAATACTGGGTTACTCTCAACCCTGGGACTAAACTCTGTCCCACACACTTGGGTTTCCCTCAACCCACACACAGAACTGAACTGCACACTGCAGTTCCTACAGACAGCTTGCTGCTTCAGCGATTGCTAATTCCCCTAACTCTGCTCACAGCTGGTGGCCAACTGACATTCTCCAACTGTCAAATTCAAAACTGAACATTCTAAAGCCAGAGTGGCCTCTGTTGTCATGGCAACAGCCTCTGCTTACAGCTTGCTGCTGCGAACATTCCACTGCTCACTCTGCAGCTTTTAAAGAATGTTCCTTCTAAATACATAAACAAACAAACATGTGATTAACATATAAATAACCACCTCATCACAGGTTTACCCCAGGTTTGGCTGGAGTATTTGGATGCCCCAAGCTAATGCACCATCTACACTGGATTGTCTACCAAAATTCAGCAAAACCTCTTTTGTGTGTGTGTGTGGGGGGGAGGCATGAAAATCAGGCGCTCCTACATTGTGTCAGAGAGAGAGAGGGGGGGGAGAGACAAGTAGCAGGTGCAGCGTATTTTCCTCCTCACTGCCCCTTTCCCATTGGAGTAGTCAGAAACTAGTACAATGTGGCAATGAAATGGGACTTTGTGGTTAGGGGGCAGATATGCTACAAGAGAAAATAATCTTTCTACAGTCCTTTGTGTTCATATCCTCAGGTTGTTTTTTTCTTCTCACACACCTGAACAATTTTGTCATGTGGAAGCGCAAAATACCCATTGACACCTGAACCCCACCAGCTCTAGGAAATGTGAAATATCACCCCTTCGTAAAAACATTGATCTTTGTGTGCTCTATTGAATGCATATATCTGGCATTTGAGCTCATTATCATTTAACATGGGTGCTTTATTACCCTTTCATCTTAAAGGCTAACAGTGATTTTTTAAAAAATATATGTTCATATAATGATTTCCACTTTTCATGCTCATGATACCGTGGCATTGGGATTGCCTCATTTAGAAATTTGCTATTGTAGCATTTTTTGACAGCTGATGTAGGCTGATCAGCAAATAAAGAAATAAAGCAACACACTCTTCCATTTATTCTGTAGCAAATCAGGTAGCATATTTATTTATTTATTTATTTATTCACGACATTTATATGCTGGCAGGATCATCCAAACGCTTTCATGATCTTTTTTTTATTATTATCAAGAACACCACATTCCTAATAAACGGGCTGAAATTTGACTCAATTATAATTAGTAGATTCAGCTGCTTCCTTGACCATGGGATGGTGAAGCCACTCTGGATTCCTCCTGTTTTTCTCCCTTTTTGAATTTACACACACGGGGGGAAATTTCATTGGTCACTAATCAAAAATTTTCATGACACATTTCCTCTGTTCATGCACTGCCATGCACTTCTTTGCAATAATTTCCCTCCAGCCCATTTTAGACTCCATTTTATTTGTTTGTTTTGTTTTCCGTATAGAATAATCCCAATGCCAAACATGCTGGAGAGCTATTAGGGTTGGATAGGTTTGTTCGGAAAAGACCGAAATTCGAAATAAAACATATGAATTTGGACATCCGATGCAGTTTTGAACCATGCAGGAAAGGAGGGGGGAATCTGAATTTTAACCACTTACCTGTTTTTTCAGAAACATTAAATAACGTTTGGATGTCTCCCAAGGTTGTTTTAATTTCCACAACCATTAAGCAACTTTGATAAAGGCAAGGGAATTTTAAAAATCATATGCCTTCTGCCGGCAATGCAAGGAGGGAAGCAGTGGGCTTGAAGGTGAATCCAGCCAAGACGGAGATCCTGTGGCTGGGTCGTCCGGGTGGGGTGGAGATCCAACTTCCTTCCCTGGACGGCGTGACACTATGTCCATCGTCAACAGTTAAAAGTCTCGGCGTCACTCTGGACTCTCAACTGACGATGGAGACGCAAATCTCCGCCATCAGTAGAGTTGCTTTTTTCCATCTCCGGCAGGCAAGGAAGTTGGCTCCCTACCTCTCCCGCCGTGATCTAGCCACAGTGGTCCAAGCCACGGTCATCTCGAGACTGGACTACTGTAATGCTCTCTACGTTGGCCTTCCTTTGCTAGTGGTCCGGAAACTGAAACTGGTACAGAATGCGGCAGCTCACTAGCTGGCTGGCGTCTCGACGACCTGCCACATAACACCTGTTCTCCGCGAGCTGCACTGGCTACCAGTAGAATGCCAGATCACTTTCAAAGTGTTGGTACTGACCTTTAAGGCCTTGAACGGTCTGGGGCCAGTGTACCTTAGGGGCCAGTGTACCTCATCCCATATTGTCCCACTATGCCACTACGCTCAGAGTCGGGTTAACTCCTAGAGGTTCCCAGCTTCAAAACATACCATCTAACGGCCACAAGACGGAGGGCCTTCTCTATAGTCACTCCCATCCTGTGGAATGCACTGCCTTCCAGAGTCCATGCCTTTACGGACCTGCTGGCATTCCGGAAGGTGTACAAAACCCTCCTGTTTCGGCAGGCTTTTGGGTAATGGGGCGATGACCCATCCTTTCGCTGTATTTGACTCCTGATTAAGTCGCTTACTTGCTTCTTTGCTCGCTGTGTATTTTATTGTGTTATATTATGTTTTATTTGTTTTAGAGTGTTTTATACTGTGCTTTTAAACTTTAGTCTATTGTTGTAAGTCGCCCCGAGCCACGCCGGATGTGGCGACTCACAAATACGAATAATAAATAAATAAATAAATAAAATATTCACAGCCATCTTTAACGGTAGTCATTTGTGAAGGACAGGCCCTCAATAGGAGAGAATGCAAAAGGCTGTTAAACAACATTTCCCACAGTTCTCTCCTGCTCATTAGCAAAAAATGGCTGAAGGACCCAAAATAGTTGTCTGTAGCAGTCTTTGTCTAAATATAAAATAAACTGATTGAATCTACAAAAGGGTAGCAAAGGAAATAGTAAATCAGGGGAAGGTACCCATATATGTTTATGAGAGGAAAAGACTAGGCCATACATTCAATCAAGTTCCAATTCATTTGAAACCTTTGGATCAAGAGAACTTACATACAGTGTGGCATATTAAATTCGCATTCAGTGAATGTACTCTTATTGGGACTAACAAGTTGACTTGATTCAGGCACAAAATCATGCAGCCCTTTAGATCTTACCCTGCATTTTGAAAAATTCTGGGAGTTGTAGTTCAGCAGATTTTGAAGTACCTCATGATTTCAGCTTCTGTTTTAGGCCCATATCAGTACAGACACACCAGTAGGACATGTCACAAATCTGGCTACATTTGTGGACCCTGGTTGTTTTTCAGATTGCTAACAAAAATTTCTCATATCTTGGGAACATTCTGGGAAGTTGTGTGCTTCCTTGCCCAATACATTGCAGTATGATTTTTTTGAAGTTTCTTAGTATCCTGCTTTAAACGTAGACCTACCCAAGTGGAGGCTGCCCACCAAGCCAAGCAGAGCCTACCGCCTGTTGTTTCTTCTGGGAGCCAAATTGAAGAAAACCAAGGGAGGTGTCAAACAGCTGGTAAGGTATGATAAATCATTGGCAGGCTGCCTTTATTATGCAAAAGTTTACATCCTCATTTTAGTCATCAATGCGCTTGTAGAAAGCATGGGATGAGTCCTTCCTAAATCTCATTTACAATATTTGTTTGCTGTACCAATTTGTTTGTGAATTAGTGCCCTTGCTCAAGCCTTCTCCTTATTGATTTGCCATGTGCTGGGCACATCATGATCATGCACATATGCAAATGTTTCTACCACCCAATGGTTAGTTATGGCAGACCAGAATAAGAGTTGCAAGAGGCCACAAGGACCATCCAGTCCAATTGCATCAAGCAAGAACTCGTACAATCAAAGCTCTCCCAATAGATGGAAATCCAGTCTCTGTTTTGAAACCTTCAGAGAAGGAGACTCCATTTCAACGTGTCATTTATCAGAACTTCTATTTTTTTAAAAATAATGTTTATTGCTTATAATGAACTAGCTGTACCCGGCACGCGTTGCTGTGCCCTATTTAGGAGATGTGAGATAGTCTGAGTATGTAAGGGTTGGAAATGATGTGTAGTGGGTCTGTAGAGGTAGGCATCGCGAGTTGTGTGGCTGCCATGTTGTGGGGGTGGTGTGTGTTTTGGATGATGCTTGGAGAAGAGTGTGTGGTGTTGAGTGTGTAGTTTGTTGTTGTGAGTGTGCAGTGGTAGTGTGTTGTTGATATACGGTGTGTATGTGGGGTGTGTTAGTTGGTTGTACTGTGCTGGTTTCTTTTTAGCAGTGGTATGTATGCGTTGTGTGTGCTGTGTGTGAGTTGTATAGTGGGTCTGTAGAGGTAGGCATCGCGAGTTGTGTTGCTGTCATGTTGTGGGTGTGGTGTTTGTAAAGTGGGTGTCTTTTGTTGTGGGTGTCTTTTGTCCTGTGAGTGGTATGTATGTGCTCTGTGCACATAGTTGTGTATCTTGGCATTGTGTGATTTTTTTTGCTGGCTTGGTCTTTTGGATTGTGTTTCTCGAGTGTGGTAACCTGCACCCTCCTAGATCTTGCACCAACTGACTGAACTCAAATCACTCAGCATTCTATTCTAGCCTTGGCTGGCTCTGGCCAGCGTTACTATGGTTACTCAGCCTCCCTGCATTTTGTGTGGGCCGATGTTGGCCAATGGGTTTCGCTGGCTGCCGCAGAGGATGCTGGGAAATGTAGTTTTTTAAATTGTTGTTTGGGGGCCTTCTAGGTTTTTTGGGGGAAAGTTTTTTTGCTATAAACCTTCCTTGCCTGAGGCCTTTTTTTGTTGGCAAGTTTGGTGTCTCTGCCTTGGAAGGTTTCTCTGTCTCTGTCAGTCGTTCGACGACGGGACCTCCTTTATATAATAGACTAGCTGACCCGTGCACGCGTTGCTGTGCCATATTCTGTGGCTAACCTCTTCTACCCACATGGTGGGAAAGCAGAATCAAAGGACTCTTGACAGATGGCCATTTTGCCTCTTGTTGATAACATTAAGAGACCTTTAGCAGTTCGCTCAGGATGAGTTGGGATTTGTATCTTCCTTTTGTTGTACGGTAGTCCTGTCCCACTGTATTCCCAGGCCTGGGACAACAAAGTGAATGTTTGTATGTATGTGGATATGTGCCAGCTTTCTGATTGGTTTCCACTGTGGGATTCCCCAGCCTCTACCTTCTGAGGGAGTATTTGCATAATGCCTCTAATTGGCCAGCACCATCAACATTCCGACACTCTAAACTGCCAGTGGGCGGTGGCATGGGGATTATGGAAGTTGTAGTCCAATTGTTTTTTTGTGTTTTTGGTCATGTTGTTTAATTTTAATTTTATTTTTTTGGGTGGTAAACATACCTTGTGGGGTTTTGTGTGTATGTGCGTTTTGTGGGCTGATTTGGTGTGTCTGCCTTGTGTGGTTTTGCTGTCTATAGGCTACTTAGGATGACAGCTCTCTTTATATATATATATATATATATAGATTGGACTATAACATTATACCGTAATACAAAATATATAATTATAATATATTATTATTAGTATTATATTGTATTAAATTATAATAGTATCAATATTATATGTATATACAATGTATTATATTATATGCACAGTGGTGGAGGCAAGATGGAACTGCCTTCCCAGCCCTGCCCTTCACTCTGATCTATTAGTAGTAGTATTATATTGTATAGCATTATAACAGTATCAATATAATATGTATATACAATATATTATATTGAATGTTTGCCATGTATATGTACATTGTAATTCGCCCTGAGTCCCCTGTGGGGTGTGAAGGGCGAAATATAAATACTGCAAATAAATAAATAAATATTTATTTATTTATGATAATGTAAATAATAGTATTATAAATATAATAGATATAATCGTAATATAGATAATAATAGTATAGTAAATAGAATAGCAATATAAATAATATTACAATAAATATAATAGTAGTATAAATGATAAATATATATTTTTATTTATGATAATGTAAATAATATTATTATAAATATAATAAATATAATTTTATAGTATAATACTATAATAATAGTATAATAAATATAATAGTGATATAAATATTATTACAATAAATATAATAGTAGTATAATAAATATAACAGTAATGTTAATAATAATATTATAATTTATGTAATAGTAATATAAATAATAATAGTATAATAAATATAATAGTAATATAAATAATATTACATTAAATATAATAGTAGTATAATAAATATAACAGTAATATAAATAATAGTAAGAGAAATATAAAAATAAATGTAATAGTCATAGAAATAATAGTAAGAGAAATATAAGAAATATAATAGTCATATAAATAAAAGAATAAATATAATAGTCATATAAATAGTAATAGTATAATAAATATGATAGTATAAATAATAGTATAATAAATATATAAATAGTAAGGAAATATAATAAATATAACAGTAATATAAATAATAGTAAGAGAAATATAATAAATATAAAAGTAATATAAATAATAATAGTATAATAAATATAATAGTAATATAAATAATATTAAAATAAATGTAATAGTAGTATAATAAATATAACAGTAATGTAAATAATAATATTATAATTTTGTAATAGTAATATAAATAATAGTATAATAAATATAATAGTAATATACATAATATTATAATAAATATAATAGTAGTATAATAAATATAATGATAATATAAATATTATAATTGATATTAGTAATATAAATAAAAGTATAATAAATGTAAGAGTAATATACATAATAGTACAATAAATATAACAGTAATATAAATAATAATGGTATAATAATAAATACAATAATAATATAAATCATAGCATAATAAATATAATATTTATATAGTAGGAAGGGCCTTGGAGAAGGTTAATAACAAACCTCTGCAGCACAGCTTTTCCTTCTCTAGGGGTGGAGTCAACGGGGGCGGGGTCACTGGAACCAAGGGAGGGGGGGCCGACGGAGGGGGGCCAACGGGGGAGGCGCCTTCCTGGGCCTGGGTCTTGACCTCAGGATCCCTCGAGTGGGTGCCTGGGTGGGCCTGGCTTGCAACCTGCCTTCTTTCCCTCCCTCTGTCTCTCTTTCAGGCCTGGCGGGTGCTGCTCTCTCTCTCTCTCTTTTCTCTCTCTCTCTCTCTCTCTTTCTTTCTCTCTCTCTCTCTCTCTCTCTCTCTCTCTCTCTCTCTCTCTCTCTCTCTCTCTCTCTCTCTCTTTCTCTCTCTCTCTCTCTTTCTTTCTCTCTCTTTCTCTCTCTCTCTCTCTCTCTCTCTCTCTCTCTCTCTTTCTCTCTCTCTCTTTCTCTCTCTCTTTCCTCCCTCCCCTCCCTGCCCCCCAACGCTGTTCCTGTTCGGGAGGGGAGGCGGAGGTGGAAGGAGGAGGCGGAGAAGGAGGGGCTGAGGAGGAGGAAGGGAGGCGCCTCCTCCTGGGCCTCGGTGCCACGGGGCCGCTTCCCGGGCAGGTCTGGCGGGTGCTGCTCTCTCTCTCTCTCTCTCTCTCTCTCTTTTTCTTTCTCTCTCTCTCTCTCTCTCTCTCTTTCTCTGTCTTTCTCTCTCTCTCTCTTTCTCTCTCCCTCCCTCCCTGCCGCCCCCCAACGCTGTTCCGGTTCGGGAGGCGGAGGTGGGAAGGAGGAGGCGGAGAAGGAGGGGCTGAGGAGGAGGAAGGGAGGCGCCTCCTCCTGGGCCTCGGTGCCGCGGGGCCGCTTCCCGGCAGGCCTGGCGGGTGGGAGGAGAGAGAAAGAGAGAGAGATCAGGAGGGGGACTGGAGCCGTTTCGCTGGCTTTTGGGGTGGTTTGAAGATCCGGCTCTTTGGTCTGTGGAATAGGGCCGCTGTGCTCTGGCTCCCATGCGCGAACGTTCTAAACGTTCGCACTGGCAGCGGAGAGGCCGGGGTGGGAATTTGGTGGCCAGATTTTTGGGGTCCGTTTTGGGGGTGTTGCGAGGAACGTATGGTCGGTTTTGTGGGCGTTGTCTGTAGCGAGTGTAATGGTCCAGTAGGCTGCCAAGTTTGGTGCTTCTGCGAGCCATAGTTTCTTTGTCTATATACGACATTAAACGGATTGACCAAAATTATATATATAGATTGTTTACAATGTAATTACATTATCTGAGCTCCTCTTAATGAGATACCATACAATCAATAAATGAAAAAGATCTTGGACTCCTCACGGACAAGTTAAACATGAATCAACAATGTGATGCAGCAGCTAAAAAAACCCAGTGGGATTTTGGCCTGCATAAATGATCAAGGGTCTGGAGAACAAGCCCTATGAGGACCACCTGAAAGCGTTGGCCATGTTTAGCCTGCAGAAGAAAAGGCTGAGAAGAGACATGATAGCCATGTATAAATATGTGAAGGAAAGTCATAGGGATGAGGGAGCAGGCTTGTTTTCTGCTGCCCTGGAGACTAGGACGCGGAGCATTGGCTTCAAACTACTGGAAAGGAAATTCCACCTGAACATTAGGAAGAACTTCCGAATTGTGATAGCTCTCCAGCAGTGGAACTCTCTCCCCTGGAGTGTGGTGGAATCACCTTCTTTGGAGGCTTTAAAACAGAGGCTGGATGGCCATCTATCGGGGGGGGGGGGGGCATTGAATGAAATTTTCCTTCTTTTTGACAGGGGGTTGGACTGGATGACCCACGAGGACTCTTCCAACTTTAAGATTTGATGTTTCAATGTGAAAGAACCATGATGGAGTCAGTCTTCCATTTGTTCCCTCTGCATCATTGCCATGCAGTTCTTGTTTCCTCCTCATGCTGTAGTCGAACCAGGAAGCCCCAAATCCAGAAGGTCAAACCGCAGAGAGTCCCCAGTATTCCTTTTGGCCCATGGCCTAAGTTACACCAGTACCAGACCCCTTTTCCCCCTTCCCTTTCTGCCTCACTCAGTTCTATACATCACACTGCACCAACTTTGTCCCTCCCAGTACACCCAGCCACCATTGCCTCCCATTGCCCCATCCACACAACATTTGCACAGCCAATAGAACCCATGCATTCAGTATCCATAAGTTGGAAGTTCCCCAATCTGCCCCGTTGTTGCCCCAAGGCACTCTGCCTCTTCCCCATCTTGTCTCTGCTCTTTTCTTCTCTCCGTTCTCACTCCCATGCCTGGGGAAAGCCCGGAAAAGCGGCCGCTCGCAATCAGTGGCCTGGCCCCCAGCTGGGACCTGAAGTTCACCCAAGGACACTGGTTATGGACTCCTCTTGCTGCTATTCTCACTGCTTTGCACCCCAAGCCCCAAAGGCTCTGCAGTTCACCCAAGGACAGTAATTACATCAAGGAGAACTACAACTCCCAAAGGAAGGCAGCACTGCGTTGCCTGTTTTAAAGATCATAACTCTGGGAGCAAGAACTGTATGGGAAAATCTGGGAAATTGCTGGGGATCTCCTGTATGTACAGTGTGGCTTCATAAGTTTTCCTTTGACCCCTTGGAACCCGTCCCTTCCCCCTCTGTCCCATGTAAAGAAAGATTGCCTGTATTTTGCTATTGTGTCAGCTGAGAGGAAGTAACTGAATTCCCATCCTAAACCTTTCATGGATCATCATTGTTCTCATTGCATGAGCTTTTCTGATGGAAACCTTGTTTTGGATCACCCAGGCCCTTGTCCTGGGCCCACATTCCATCAGCCTGAAGGAAGTATTAATCATCGGAGTTTAGTCCAATTAATTCATCCTCTGGGACCTGGACATGAAATATTTGCTCACACAGCGGGAGCCACGGCTGGCCTCGGAACCCAGATTGTGTCCCAAAATAGACCCTCGGTCACACAAAGGCTTGAGTGAGTTTCTGTCGTCAAGTCTCTTCCTCCTTTTCCCATTCATCCTCAAATCCACTAATCCTATCACTCCCAGGTGTCATTTAAGGTCGTTTACCTAGCTAGGACTCTTTTGTTTTACTCATATGCCAATATTGACAGCCATTTCCGTCTGAGCTTCCCTTCCTGGAAGTCCATATATGGCCGCAGACTCCTGATTGGCTGGGGTAGCGAATGGGAGTAGCGCCCGATAGGCTCCCCCAGAGCCGGTCAACACCCCATCCATCAGCTGATCTCTACGTTCCGACCAATCATCGACGGAGCCGGCCCAGAAGGGGCAGGCGGGAATTTCAATTGTTTTGACAGTTCTGTAAACTTTAAAAACCAATGTTTTGAATGTATATGCATGCGTTCTTTGCGGGAATCAGGGTATTGCGGTTCGCATCCTCTCAGCTGAGCAGAATAAACAATTTCGTGGCATCTACCTTGCAGATTGGTGAGCATAATTGGGTCTACGGGAGGCGGGTAGGCTACGAGGACCTAGTCGCTCCTGGCTCGCCAGGTTAACCGAACCCTCGTGGCCTCTGTCCCGCAGTCGGTCTGTGGGACTTGTCCGGTTGTCAGACAGCCGGCCTGGGGGATTGGCAGCTGTTCGATAACAATGCCTCTTCTACACTGTCATATAAATCCAGATTATTTGCTTTGAACTGGATTATATGGCAGTATACATTCAGGCCCCAAGCAGTTCTCTAAGATCCCCTGAAGCCATTCATTTTTTTAAAAAAATTAAACAAAACCCCAGGTGGTTTGCCTGGAAACTATCCCAAATGCATGAAACCCATGTAGGAATGCAACAATTTTGTTTCCCTCTACCGCTCAAAATGTTTTGTGTGCATGGACAAAAAACAGTGAGCTAGTGTAACATCACCCCCTCCTTCTTTGGAGGCTTTGAACCAGAGGCTGGATGGCCATCTGTCAGGGGTGCTTTGAATGTGATTTTCCTGCTTCTTGTCAGGTGGTTGGACTGGATGGCCCATGAGGTCTTTTCCAAGTCTATCATTCTATGATTCTATATATTTATTTATTGTTCACTTTTATATACCGCTCCTCCCTGCAGGCTCAGGGCGGTTTAAATAAAAACAATATAAAATATGCATAAAACAGTTTGATTATATAAAACACAAGGGTATGGACAGAATTATCAGGAGGCGCTTAGATTGAAGGCCTTAAAGAGGGTCGTCTTGCAGGCCCCCCGGAACGGGGCTAACTCCGTGATAGCGCGAACTCCATCTGGTAACTCGTTCCATAATGTCGGCGCCACCACGTTATGTCTTGTTACTGAGAGGTGGCAGGAACGGATTGATGGAATCACCAGAAGATTTTGTTCTTCTGATCGCAACGATCTCGGGGGAACGTATGGGGTGAGGCGGTCCCTCAGGTACACTGGCCCTAGACCATACACGGCCTTAAAGGTTAAAACCAGCACCTTGAAGACAATCCGGTACTCTATTGGTAGCCAGTGTAATTGCTGTAGGATTGGTGTGATGTGCTGTCTTGCCGATGTTCCCACCAGCAATTGAGCAGCAGCATTTTGCACTAGCTTAAGTTTCCGGGTTGTCGACAAGGGAAGGCCGATGTAAAGGGCATTACAGTAGTCTAGCCTTGAGATGACCATCGCCTGGATCACCGTAGCTTGGTCATTCCTGGATAGGTAAGAAGCCAGTCGCCTAGCCTGTCGGAGATGGAGAAATGTGGACCTGCTAACTGTGGAGATCAGAGATATATACCACAATATATTGATGTGGCTTGCGGGGGATTGGTGGGGTGGGGGGGGCTGCCATCTCCCATGTAGTTGTCCTCTCCATATTATTATTAAAGCCATAAAGATCTAAGACTATGTATTTCATCTGCATCTAGTCCAATAACCTACAATTCTGTGTTCCAGTTTCTTTCTTTCTTTCTTTTTTTCTTTTTCTTTTAATGCTCTCATCTCAACTGCCTCAGTTTATTTATAAAAAACTAGCTGTACCCGGCACGCGTTGCTGTGCCCTATTTAGGAGATGCGAGATGTAAGGGTTGGAAATGATGTTACTTACGGTCTTGGTGGGGTCATGTAAGCATGAATTGCGCACTTTCTATGTGTGCTCCAAATGTTGTCATCTGGAAGCATGAGTTGTATTGTCTTATATAGCAGAGGAAGTGTTTTGATTCTGGAGTGTCTCCACTCAGCAAAGTCTGTAGTGGTTGTGGAGGAGTGGCAAGTGGTGGCAGAGAGACTTTACCGGCTAGGCAGCACATTCCTGGTGTTTCTGCTGGGTATTTCAGGGCTTTGCAGTGTGTGCAGATGTGCGTTAGGGTGCCAATGTCGGCCTCTGGCGCCATGCTGTAGTCTTCTGCAGCATTGTATCTGGAAGGCTAGGCGGTGGAATTGGTTGTGGTGTTTTTGAAGTTTGTTTTCTGTGTTGCGACTTCGTGTTTCTGCGCTCCTTGCGCTGCTGTTGTGTTGCATTTCTGCGTCTTTGTTGTTCCTGGCTGCGCGCTTCTTCTTGTCGTGCAGTTCTTTGCATTTGGTTCTCAGCTGTGCATCGTGCAGTGACCTGTTGTCTGTGTCTCTGCTGCGCAGTGTGTTTCTGTTCTGGCGTTTGTTCTGCCCTTTTTTGTTTGATGTATGTAGCGTTGTGAGTGTGTTGTCCGATGCTGTTATTTTTATAAGGCATGGCTTGTCTTTTGGGTCAGTTTATGTCTGTGTGGAAGGAAGGAATGGTTTTAGTTTGTGGTGTTTGTAGGTGTTGTGTGTACGGGGTCCCGTAAGGTTGGTGGGATGGGTTGTGACTGGAAGTTGTGTTGTGTTGTGTGGGTAAGAATTTGCTGGAGAATTGCTCCCTCAGAGTTTGGTTTTGGCAGTTTAACCCTCAAACACCAACTGAAATCTCTCAGCATTCTATCCTAGCCTTGGATGGCTCTTGCCAGCGTTGCTATGGTTACAGCAGTTATGCAAATCCGCCCTTATTGGCAGCCAATCATGTTGTTCAGAATGTAGAGGCTGGGTGAGTCGTTGACTGCCCCGGAGGATTCTGGGAAATGTAGTTTTATTTTTACTCGTTGTTTTGGGGGCCTTTTAGGTTTTGGGGGGGAAAGTTTATTTGCTACAAACGTACCTTGCTTGAGGCCTATTTCTGTTGGCAAGTATTGTTTTTCTGTGTTGTATGGTTTCTTTGTTTGAGGTATACATCACATGACGTGAGCCTATTTATATAATAGATGTATGTATCTCCTTCCCTGCCGCAGCCACCCCCCCCCCCCCCCATTCCGGATGCATACACACTTAAGCTTTCTTCAAGCCATAGAACAAAAGTAATAATAATGTCCAATGGGAGCTGAAATTACAGCTCAAATTACAATTCACACTTGAATCATAAGAATAACAAAATCTGAAAACCATATTTCCCCGTAATGAATACATTCAAGGCAATCGTGATGTGTTTACAGCTATAAGGAGAAAAGGGAGACAAAGCGACTGGATAAGTTATTCACTGTGAAATATTTGCTTGGTTTCTGTAATAATGGTGTTATACAAGTGTCAATGGATTTATTTTCACAAGCAGGGACTAGATGGGTTGACTCCTAAAGGTTAGTTGAAGCAAGGACACACATTTTATAAAAAGAATAAGACACAGTTTGTCTACAAGGACACAGGCGAGAGCCTTCTTGATAGTTGCACATAGACTCCGTTGGCACCCCCTTGTCATGGGGGAGAGGCTTGCGTAATGCGTACCCTAATGAAGTTGTGACCTATGCTGGCGGTGGCATAATAGCCATTGGTAGGGCCCCCCATGCCAGACAGGTCAAAAGCGAAGGGTCTGACAAAGAGCGTCAATGGGCAGGATGGTCTCCCTAGCCTTTTGGCAACCATCCTAAGAGAAGGAAAACTCTAATTTCAAACCTGGGCAGATGGTGCTCGTCTAACCCTGTAAGGTCAACCATCCAGGCCCGGATTACCCATAAGGCCAGCCTAGGCCATGGCCTCGGGCGGCAGGTTTTGGGGGGGCAGCGGATTCGAACCCCTGAAAACATAATTTTTAATTTAAAAAACCGCCCCTCAGCAGCGCCCGCCCCTCCCCGAGAGAGTCATCATACCTCGGGAGAGGGCGGGAGGAGAGCGCTGCGAGGGGGTGGGGAGGAGGGAATGGCGCCCTCCCCTCGCCTGGGCCGCCCCCTTGCAAAGAAAGGAGGCAGCGAGGAGGAGGAAGGGAAGCTCCGCCTCACCGGTGGGCATGCATGCCTGCGCACGCATGCCCGCCAGCGGGCTTCCCTTCCTCCTCCTCCTCCTGGGCGCCTCCTTCCTTAGCAAGGGGGCGGCCCAGGCGGCGAGGAGGAGGGCGGGACTTCCCTTCCTCCTCCTTGCGCCTTCCTTTCGGTCGCGGGAGGAGGAGGAGGTGGATGGAAGCCGCGCGGCACTGCTCATGGGGCTTCCGTCCGCCTCCTCCTCCTCCCGCAATTGAAAGGAAGGCGCGAGGAGGGGAAGGAAGGGAAGTGCCGCCCTCCTCCTCGCGCTCTCCTTTTGGCCGCGGGAGGTGGAGGAGGCGGCGGATGGAAGCCCCACGAGCAGTGCCGCGTGGCTTCCGTCCACCTCCTCCTCCCGCGACCGAAAGGAAGGCGCGAGGTGGACGGAAGCTGTGGGGCCGGTGCCGCGCAGCTTCCGTCCACCTCCTCGGGTCCTCCTTCCGGTCGCGGGAGGAGGAGGTGACGGAAGCCGCACGGCCGGGGCTGCTGCCGCACATGTGCAACAGCGCCCTGGGGGTGTGGCTTTCCGCGCCCTGGGGGCGTGGCTTTCCGCACCCTGGGGGGCGGCGCGGGGCGTCTTGGCCTCGGGCGACCGAAGAGGCTAATCTGGGCCTGCAACCATCTAAGAGAAGGAAACTCAAACCAAACCTACGACGTGAGGATCTCGCTGCCACCGTCCCAGCTTGCTAGGCCCCGGCAGATGAACCTTTGGCATAAAAAGTGAGGCCAGATCTGTGCACACTGTGCTCCAACATAAAAATCCATTGCACAGGCTCAAAGGGCACATCCAACTTCCCATCAACACGCTTCTAGAAAGCATGGGATGAGTCCTTCCTGAATCTTCGTTCACAAAGAAAAGCCAAGAGAAGACATAGACTCAGGGTGGATCTGCACTGTCGGATTAATGCAGTTTGACACCACTTTAACAGATATGGCTCAATGCTATAGAATGCTAATATTTGTAGTTTGGCCCAGCTCAGGGCCATAGCCAGGATTTTGATTCAGGAGGTGGGGGCTGAGTTTGATTCAGGGGGAGTCTGACTGAGAGAGGGTCTACCATACCAAACCTTTTGTATCATTATCCCAAAACCCCAATGAATATGGGATATATTGAGCATGGTGATCAACGCGCTCTACGTTGGCCTTCCTCTGTCGGTGACCCAGAAGCTCAAGCTGGTGCAGAACTCTGCCGCCCGACTCCTGTCTGGCACGCCAGCTGGTAGTCACATAACACCCACCTTGCAGGGTCTGCACTGGCTTCCAATCGAGCACCGGATCACCTTCAAAGTGTTGGTTCTCACCTTTAAGGCCTTGCACGGCCTGGGGCCAGCGTATCTGAGGGACCGTCTCTCCCCATATTGCCCTACGAGATCACTGCGGTCGGAAGGTACCAACCTCTTAGATGTCCCTTCTGCGAAGTTTGCGAGACTGACAGCCACCCGTAGGAGGGCATTCTCCGTCATTACACCCATGTTGTGGAATGCCCTCCCCGCTGAAACGCGCGCCATCAAGGACTTGCTTTCTTTTAGATGGGCTTGCAAGACCTACTTATTCCAGCAGGCCTTTGACATGTAGGTTTTGCCTGTTGCATAGCCCGCCATGTTTGTATTCATTACCTGCGGTGTTGTGTTTACACACCAGGTTTTTAACCTCGCTGTTATCATATTGTGTTTTATTGCCGTGTTTTAAATTGTTAATATGGTGTTTTATTCCATTTTATCCAGCGCTTGTGAACAGCCCCGAGCCTCCCAGGAGTGGCGGCATAGAAGCCCAATCTGTATACCTTAATAAAGCGGAATGTTTGTATGTGTGCGGAGGGCGGAAGGGCGGGAGGGCGGGAGGGCGGGAGGGCGGAAGGACGGATTTGTGGCACTGTTCTGATTGGCAGCCACTTTCACAGGCCACAGCAACCAGCGCGGGTGATGGACCTGCACCAACCTTGGTACACATAACCCCCCTAACCCCCTTTACGTCCTGGTGGGGTTCGGGGGACATGACCCACAGATTATGGGATTTGTAGTACTTTCAAACACTTTGGTTCCCACAGACCACTGAGCCCAACAAAAAGGACCAATACAGACCACACTTGGCACACACAGCTCCCACTACCCACTCTACGTCCTGGTGCCGTTCGGAGAAAGGTGGACCATGGATGATGGGACTTGAAGTACCTCTACTCACTTCCCAAGTCCGCTGCAACCCTCATCCAATTACTGATTGAGACCAAACTTGCCACACATAACCCCCATGGCTGCCTTCATGTCCTGGTGAGGTTCGGGGGAGGACTGACAAGGGATGATGGGATTTGTAGTACTTTCACACCCCTCTGTTTCCACAGACCGCTGCGGCCCCCAACAAACACCGATAAAGACCACACTTGCCACACCGAGCTCCAGTGACCCACTCTACAGCCTACTGAGGTTTGGAGTGGGGCAGAACATGGATGATGTGACTTGCAGTACCTTTCCAATCCTGCTACAAACCTAATCAAATGACTGATCAACACCAAACCTGGCACACAGAGCCCTCATGACCCACTATACATCCTGGTGCACTTTTGTGTGAGACGGACCACGGATGATGGGACCTTCAATCCTAACACCAATGCAACCCTCATCCATTCACCAATACAGACCAAACTTTGCACACAGAGCCCTCATGACCCACTCTACATCCTGGTGCAGTTTGGGGGGGGGGTGGACCACAGATGATGGGACTTGCACTACCTTCAGTCAATTCATGATACCACTCCCAATAATGATGGATCAAGACCAAACTTGGCACACAGAGCCCCCATGACCCACTCTACATCCTGCTGCACTTCTCAAATCACCCGGGCACCGCCGGGTCCCCAAGCTAGTAATAAATAAAATAAATAAATGATATGAATAAACATAACAGTTTGGATAATGTACCAGTAAGGCCTTCTCGCGGACCACCCTGAGAATTTCAGGGGGGGTGAAGCCCCCAAGCCCCCCCCCCCCCAGCTACATGCCTGGGCCCCAGCTCTAATAAGGTTGAATATTTACCATATCTTGGATTAACTTGGATCCTTCCTATTTGTGCTGCCTACAACTCCCATTGCCCTGAACTATGATCATGCTGTCTGCTTGAGGTTGATGGAAGTTATAGGTTCAATCTGGGAGGCACCCTTCTCCAGGGTTCTGAACAGCATGAGCTGCATTCATCCCATAAATCACTAATGGAAGGTGGCCGACATGCTTTGAAAGTGTAATGTATAAATCATGGCTTAAGACCTCGGGATACTGAATTTTGATGTATTATCAAGAAAATATGAACAATGACTGACTTTTAAAATCTGTATGTTGTGCAAGATCTACAATGCACGTTTGTTATGAGAATCCTTCCCCAAACCTATTCGAAATTCAGAGTCCCCGCTTCAACATGTAATATATCTAAAATTGGTAAAATGCATGCATACTTCCACTGGGAAAGAAATCCCTGAACGTATACCATGAATCAAAATTCTGTGTCCTGAGGTCTTGGAGCCACAGAGAGCAGGAAAACAAGCTCAACTAATTTTTAATACGTTCATTAACTGTGAAACAGCCACTTTTGTACAGAATCTTTCAGAGAGGACAGAGTTAAGATTTTACAAATAGTTAACAGCAGGTTCTTTACCCACAGTGAATATGCATTGTGGACATACATACTAGGAAACTGGATCAGATCACATTCTTATCCTCTCTCTTAGGAATCAGAAATAGCCTGAGGCACATATCTAGGCTGGTGCATAAGTTTCTAAAGCTTCTAGGCATGATGGAATGAAATGGAAAACAGTAGTCATGGAAAAAACATAGTTCTATGCATGCTTTTGGGTATGCTAATGAAAGTTGCTCCTATTGTTGTGTGCCTTCAAGTCATTTACAATTCATGGCAACCCTAAGGTTTTCTTGAGAAGATCAAAAATAATGTCTCTTGGCTTTTCTTCGTGAACGAAGATTCAGGAAGGACTCATCCCACGCTTTCTACAAGTGTGTTGATGACTAAAAAGGCCAATCCGAGATAGGCAAGTCCGGTTGCAGATAGCACAGAAGAAAGTCTCCTTGGGTGATGTTGTTTCCAAGTTGCGGTTCTTTCTGTTGGAATACACAAGAATAGACTACAAAATGTCAAAAATAGCAAAAATATCAAATATATTGAATAACAAGGCACAAGGTACACACTGTAAAGGGGCAGTGACAATAATGCCCCTCGGTGCTCGCAATAGCAATAATATTGGTTGAAATACCAGTCGATATTGTTGTTATTGCGAGCGGCCGAGGGGCATTAGTTGTCACTGCCTCATTTTTATTTATTTATTTATTTATTTATTAGTGTGTACCTGCCCCCCTCGGCTCGCGACTTACAACCTTGTAAAATACAATTGTCAGCTAACTCATAAACCACAGTAATACCATTGAGATGGAATTACAATTAGAACAGTTGAAGCAACAAATGGAGTCGCAGTGGGCTGACAGCTAGGCGGTGTGAGCTAAAGTTTTGTAGTCTATTCTTGTGTATTCTCAGTTACCATAGCGGTAATTACATAATTCTTTCTGTTGGAAGACAGTTCCATCAAAAATAATGGTTAATTGCAAAATGTCATGCTCTGCTCTATATCCTATCTTGTATTTGAGAATATATCAACAAGGGTGAAACAACCTAAAAGAGGATTTTAAAAACCTGCTTCGGCGTGGATTGTTGTTCTGTGTGGAAGCTTCTACTACAACAAAGAGCAGGGGTTCAACAAACTGAACTAAACTACTATGTGAAGTTAGCAAGATAAACGCCAAGTGGACTTCAATGAATTTAAACACTGGATGAATAGTTGGCATAACGCCATTTCTTTTACTTTGACGACCAATGAAAAAATGATCAATTTTTTTTAGACGTATCAGTGTTTAGAGATAATGGCCTTCTCAAGATCAAAAACTATCAAAAACCAGTTAATAGAAATTCTTATTTACATTTCGAAAGTTACCACACTCACTCCTTAAAATATAACCTCCCTTATTCACAATTTTGACGTATTTGTAGCAGCCCAGTTCCCTTTCGTGCCTGGGAGGCAAGGGGCAGCACCGGGGGTCCCACTCGCATTAGAACCAGCGGCAGCTGAGGAAGATTCTGAGGAGGATTTGGAGGGATTGGAAGAAGGGGTTAATGAGTTAGCTGGGCCTTCTTCTCCCACAGAGAGTCTGGCCTGGAATGATGGATGGCCTGACCCGTACGAGAATGTGGAAGGTCAGAGGGATTCAGATAGCAGTGATAGCGAAGGCTATGAGAAACCGGGGGGCTCGGTTCACAGGAACGAATGTGGGAAACGGAGGAGGATGAGTCCATGGAAGCGCAAGGGAGTTTGACTCTCACGAAGATAGGGAACCAGGTGCTGGGAGGCAAGGTCGAAGCTTTGATAGGAGACGGAGCATTGAGGCTAGCAGGAGGGGCTGGCATCACAGCCTAGACCGGCCAAAGGGGGCGAGGGCCTGAAGCACAGATTGGAGGAGAAGCCTAGAGCGTCGGGGTCCTCGCCAAGGGAATTAAGTATAGGATCCGTGGGAACGGATCCTCAGTACCTCGGCCACTTCTAACCGAAGGAGGTGTAGCGAGGAAAAGACCACGGAGCCAAGTTGCGGCTCGTGCCTTGCCAAGAAGTTTCTTGGACCTTGATTAAACCCTGCCTTGTTTCTTGATCCGCTTGGTTTTGCAGAGCTTTTGCCAAGCCTTTTGCCCAGACCCTTGCCTTTGGATTTGCTACGGACGCTTTGCTTTTGAACTGAACTTTTATATCTTATGGACAATTGCCTTTTTACTTGTTCTTTATTCTATAATAAAATAGTTAGCTGTGTGTGTGATTGAGGGGCCGGCCGAGTCCTTGCATTGTGACAGTATTAAAATAAATTCTTCATCACCATCAGATTATGAAATAGAAGCTAATCAAATGACCCAAGACTTCCTCCATAGAGGTTATCCTAGGGAAATTATCATTAATGCAAGAGGAAGAGCAGATGGTGTTGAGAGAAATACATTGCTACAATCTACTGTTAAACAACCTATTAACAAGATAGTCTGGCCTCTCACCCTTTCTCCTCACAGCAGAGCCGTAAAAAATATATTGGCCCATTATATCAGGCATTCAAGGACTTGAGTCCCACCCGATGATAGCTTATAAATGCACCCAGAATTTGGGAGGTATACTAACTCACTCCAATCATGTGACCAAACCCAAGAGCAGCCTGACACCAGGGACAAGGAGCTGTGGGCATTGCTCAATATGCTCTAATATCCTCACTGGCAAAAATGTTTACAGCCCAGCTAAAGATAAAATGTTTTGGGTAAAATCCTTTGCCACGTGCGCCTCCTCAACATTAACATATGCTATTTCATGCAGTTGTCCCAAGGTTTATGTCGGAATGACTACTAGACAGCTGAGACAAAGGTTTATTGAACACAGAAGTCGAATTAATCAGGTTGCGAAGACATACCGCTTTATCAACATTGTAAACAATACTAGCATGAGGCGATTTCTTTAAAAATCCAAGCTTTGGAGAAGGTTGACGTTCTCCCTCATATGAATGTTAATCAGGTGTTGCGTAGATTAGAAAACAAATGGATACTCCTCCTTGATACAGAATGGCCTAATGGGCTAAATGAAGTAATTAGTGTAAATTCCATGTTAATTTAAACAGCTGCTGTATCATGTATTACTGTATATATAAATGGGCTCTTGATCAGGACTGATTACCTTTGGGTCACCTTATCTACTTCGGTAAGGTTATACTATTGATGTGAAGAATTATGGTATGTATGATGTAATTTGTGATTATTTTTCTGAGGGGTTATGTTTTTGCGGTTACCTCTCTAGTAAATGTAATATCTTACAGAAAGGATGCTGAATAATCCACATTGAAGCCTTGAAAAAGCGACTTAGCGACATGGACCCTTGTGGCCAGAGGAATAAGTGCATGGACCACACCGTCGGCTTCTTTCCACCTCAGTTACTTTTTGAGTCTGGATATTCACTCGTTGACATCCTTGCTATGATTATTGGAATTTCATGTTGAACTCCCATTTGGACTGAGTTTTTCCCTTTGACTACCAGATCGCACCCATCCCTTTTTGGACTTATATCGGACCATTTGATAGTCCATCAGGACACTGGGACTATAACGTACTGTACTTCACCCATGGACGATACTCTCAGAGTTGGGTATTGTATATTGTGCGTTTTCTGGTATACTCTGGATGTTGTAAGATGCGGTAATTATGATTGTGAGTTTTTGATATAATATATGTGTGATATTCAGTCCACTTGGCGTTTATCTTGCTAACTTCACATAGTAGTTTAGTTCTGTGTGGAAGCTTTCCCAGATTTCAGAAGTAGTCCACTTCTCAGGGGCGGTCCTACAAGATGGGCCAAGTAGGCGGCCGCCTAAGGCACCATCTGGGAAGGGGGCGCCATCCTGGCCGCATGGGGCGCCATCCTGGCCCTGCTGATGTTCCTCAGACAGTGCTGCAGCTGCCTGCTTTTTGACGCTGGCCTTGTGCACTCCAATGCCACTTCTGGACATGCGCGGAGGTTTTCACGCAGGCGCAGTTGCTCTGTAGCTGAAGTTGAGCGCAGGAGCAACTGCACATGCGCGAAAACCTCTGAGCATGCCCAGTAGCTCCCTTGCGCAGAAGCCTGTACGCAAAGCACTCCCTATCGGGCAGGCAGGGAGTGCTTCCCCTCTCCCTTTGTCTCCGCCGCGCGCGCGTTTGCAGGGAAGGAGAAAAGAATCAGTGAAGGAAGTGTAAGTGAAGGAATGAATGAAGGGCTTTCCTCCTCCTCTGTGACCTCTTCTCTCCCTCCTTCCTTACTTCGGCTCTATTTCTGTCTAGACCTGAGGGGCCTGAGGCTATGAGGAGTTGTGGGAGTTGGAGGCCAAAACACTTAGAAGGAGGGAGGGCGGGCCCAAGTTTGCCCAGGCCGCGCTGCCTGTATTCGACCTCATTTGAACATTTTGGCTGTTTTTCTATTTACATTTACATTGGAATCCTAATTTTGGACTTATGGGAGACTCCTATGAATTATGAGTCGGGTGATAGGTAATATATTCTGATTTTGATGCATTTACATTGGATTTCTTGTTGATTATTATACAGTTCTGCTTAATATTATCATACAATATAATACAAATACAATATAACAATAGAATAATGATATATTTTATATTACATGTAATATTACAAACAATATTGCAGTATAGTGGTATTGTACAAAATAGTAATATATAATATTTTATTTTACTTTATTTTGGGTTATTTGAGTTTTATAGGAGTCATGAAAATATTTTTATTTTATAATAATAATATAATAGAATGTTACATTATATTATAATGTCAATATATTATAATATAATTATATTGTAATGTAGTATAATATAATTATGATATAATATAGTATGAGTATGGTATAATATATTGTATATACATTGATACAATATAATACTACTAATGGTATGGTGATATTATAATTGTATATTTGTTTTACATGGGGGCGGCAAAATAATGTTTTTTGGGGGGGGGGCACCAAAATAATGTTCGCCTACCATTTAAAATTACCTTAGACCGCCCCTGCCACTTCTTCAGGCATACAGTTCAGAGACAGTCCAAATCTTTCAGAAGTAGCTTCTCATTGTCTCCGAATTCTGCCCTTTAGTGGCAGAGTGTAATGATCCCATACCTGAAAGGCTGGTAGGAAGCCTGAAAAAAAGCTAGGCCCAAAAACCTTGGCAGCCAACTTAGTGAGCTGAAATGGTGTCGTCCATTTTGAGTTTCCCATTTCCCATAGGGGGCGTGGCTAAGTGCAGTCTGGAGGGAAAATAGGGAGTCGGGATTGGCTGTTAGGAACGGGGTGGAGTCTAGCTTAGGGGAGGAAAGCCTTAAAGTAAGGGTCTTTGAAATCTATCAGGCAGTCTAAGTCTGGGGTTTTTAAAGAAGAAGGTGTTTAGAGAAGCGGAAGTCTGGTGACAAGGGTCAGGGTTAGTGAGAGTTTACTAAGAATAGGCCTGTAGGTAAACAGGTGGCTGGCTGAGGTAGTGTAGCGGTAACTGGAGTCCCAGAACTCCATGTGCAATACCTTTTGTCTTAAGCTGCTGTTTCTAGCGAGCACAAGGACTGATGACGCGACAATTTTTCTGCGATTCAGGAAACCAGCTTTATTTGCATGACATCAGCTGATGGGCCTGCCTCCTTTGCGGAACAATGCTGCTGGAAGACAGAACCCTGATCTTTCCCAGTACATAGATTTTATACAAACAATGGTGACAATATTTCAGTCCCTCCCTTCTTCATGCATTGTTACTGGCTAGCATTCATGAACCCATATTACTCTACCCAATTATTATTATTCGGGTTTCTATGCCGCCGACTCCCTGAGGCTCGCGGCGGCTCACAGGAACCGAAGGTACAACTACACACAAGCAATGCGATAAAACATCTAAGACAACAAACTGTTGAAGTGGGATGGGAACGATTTTAAGTTAAAATCGAGACAACAATTAGAAGAAGAGAATGTAGTTTTGAACTGGTTTCCATATACCCAGACTATGAATATTTATAATGATGACAAAAAAGTAGGATTTAGATACCAGTTCAACGGGATGGAGGATATACTCTTAAATAAAAATCAAAAGGTGATAAGTAAATTATATAAATATCTTCAAAGTAGGGAAGGAAACCAGGATCCAGGGAAGGACCATGTAGTCAAATGGTCCAGAAACATCGGGTTCAAAATTAAACCGGAGGTATGGAGAACAATTTGGAGGAATAATGTTAATATATCCTATAGTCAGAATTATAAGGAAAACTGGGTTAAGTTACTGTTTAGATGGCATCTAGCGCCCGAAAGGATTGCTAAAATGTATAAGACAGCAAAACCACACTGCTGGCATTGTAAAATGAAGAATGGAACATATTTTCATATGTGGTGGCTATGTGGAAGAGCGAGAAAATTTTGGTCCATGATTCATAGGGAGATTGAAAAAGTTTTGAGAAAAACGATATGTAAAAAACCGGAAAGCTTCCTATTAGGAATGTGTGATTCAGAGATGGATAAAGTGGAAAAAAATATTTTTATTTTAATTACGACAGCTGCGAAAATGATCTTCGCGAAGTATTGGAAATCCGAGGCAACTCCGACAAAAGAAGAATGGATTTTTAAAGTAATGGACACCATCCAAATGGAAAGGATGACAGTTAGGTTGAAAGAGAATACGACAAAAAATAAATTCCTGGAAAAAAGCCATGATCTTTTTGTTAAATACTGCAAGAAGGAATATGATTTAGATTTTGATTTATATGTATAAGTGGGAATGATTGAATATATATATAATTTAAGAAGAGGAAACTAGAAAAGAAGAAATGTATGGTTCTCCTTCTTATCCCCCTTCCACCACAAGTCCCTTATAGAGGATTATCTGAATATTTCAAAAGGGAAAACATTGTGAAATGGCAGGGACCATTAAACGGTCTCAAGCAAGGTCGGCCCTACTATCCTTTTAATCTTTGTTGTGTCACTACTATTCCCCTTTCTACTTTCCCTCTTCCCCTCCCCACGTTTCTTTCCCCGTCCTCTTCTCCTCTTTATTATCCCTCCCGGCATACGGAAACGAGGGGGTGGCGTTAGTGTCACTCCCAACCCAGACCGATAGGTCACTGTACATCATTTCCGCGTCGGGAAAGTCTTTGTGTTTTTAATTGTGTAATTTTGTTTTATTTGTAACTCAATAAAGACTTTATAAAAAAAAAACATCTAAGACAATTAAACAGTTAAAACAGCAAAATACAAAACCCCCAGGTACAGTTCAGAAATTAGATAGCGTGACACCCCAGGACAGCGGCTAAAGCGGAACATGGGCAGGACCTACTCACCGAAGGCCTGCTTAAACAAATAAGTTTTGCAGGCGCGTCTAAACGGGAGCAGGTCCTTTATAGCCCGCGTTCCAGCCAGGAGGGCGTTCCACAGCATAGGAGCTATAACGGAGAACGCCCTCCGGCGAGTAGATGTCAGTTTAGCCGATTTCGCCGAGGGTATCTCTAACAAATTAGCATCCTCAGAGCGTAGTGATCTCGGGGGACAGTGTGGGGTGAGTCGGTCCCTCAAGTATGCTGGCCCCAGGCCGTGCAAGGCCTTAAAGGTAAGAACCAACACCTTGAAGGAGATCCGGTGCTCGATTGGGAGCCAGTGCAGATCCTGCAAAACAGGTGTGATGTGGCGGCCTGCTGGGGTTCCAGACAGGAGCCGGGCGGCAGTGTTCTGCACCAGCTTGAGCTTCGGGCCGCCGACAAAGGAAGGCCACCGTAAAGCGCGTTACAGTAATCCAGCCTTGAGATGACCGTAGCTTGGATCACCGTGGCCAGGTCATTCCGGGAGATATAGGGGGCCAGCCTCCGAGCCTGTCGCAGATGAAAAAAAGCAACCTTGCTGACCGCGGAGACCTGGGCCTCCGTGGTCAGCTGGGAGTCCAGATGGACCCCCAGGCTCTTAACGGAAGGCGATGGGCATAGCGCCACACCGTCCAGGGTCGGAAGCTGGACATCTACACCACCCGAGCGGCCCGACCACAAGATCTCCGTCTTCGCCAGATTCACCCTCAACCTACTGGCACGCAGCCATCCAGTAACGGCCTCGAGGCAGTGTTGGAAATTATCGGGGATGGATCCCGGCCTGTCCTCCATCCTCAGAATGAGCTGGGTGTCGTCAGCGTACTGGTGGCACTCCAGCCCATAACTCCGCACCAGCTGTGCAAGCGGCTGCATGTAGATGTTCCCCCTCACTCCAGCCATGGCCAGGCGGTGGATCAGTAGATTGTGGTCGACCGTGTCAAACGCTGCCGTGAGGTCCAATAACACGAGCAGCGCAGACCCACCTTGGTCGAGCTGGCAGTGGAGTTGATCTGTGATGGAGACCAGGACCGTCTCCGTCCCGTGCCCCGAACGGAAGCCGGACTGGAAGGGGTCTAGCCATGTTGCATCATCTAAGAAGGACTGCAACTGCTCCATTACTGCCCTCTCAACTACCTTGCCCAGGTACGAGAGGTTCGACACTGGTCGGTAGTTGGAGGAACCGCAGGATCTAGTGACGGTTTCTTCAGTAATGGAGCTACCACCGCCTCTTTAAAGCACTCTGGGAAGACTCCTTGCTCAAGGGAGCTATTTACGATGTTCAACAGAGGCCCACGTAACCCCTCCAGGCAGGATCTAACAAGCCAGGAGGGGCACGGGTCGAGGGAGCAGGTGGTAGGCCTGGTTGCAGCCACAATCTTATCAACAGCATCTGCGTCCAGTGGCCGAAACCGGTCGAGGGTGGGCCCGGCGGAGGGCCACGGGGTCTCAAGTTCTCTTACTGTATCAATTGTGGCAGGAAGGTCCCGGCGGAGATTCAGAATCTTGTCTGTGAAATAGCTCTGGAAAGCACCGGCGGTAGGGGTCTGATCGCTGCTTTTTGGGACAGTAGGGACCGTCGTCAAAGACCGAATTACCTTAAACAATTGAGCCGGGCGTGAGCTGCAGCAGACGCTATCAAGGCAGAAAAGTACACATTTTTGGCGGCCTTGACAGCACGCTCATAAGTATCTTTAAATAGCTTATAAGCTGATACTGAGGCTCCGTCACGGAGGTTCCTCCACACGCGCTCTAGCCGTCTCCTCTCCCGCTTCATTAAACAAAGCATTCCTAGCATCTCAATCCTATTTGCTGACAAACATTGCGCAGTGTAAATTTTCATCTTTCTTCTATGTTATCTGCTACCAAGTTCCCACTGGAAGCCTGCCAAGTGGAAACCTTATTTGCCATGCGTATCTCCTAACCCAATTGCTAACTTTGTAAACAAACGCACATGATGAATGCTAAGCCAATCACGACTGTTTCTTATCTTTGAGGCACATGATGTTCTCTGGGCTAATCACAGCCTGTGCTTGTGTG
Source organism: Anolis apletophallus (assembly GCA_030556195.1). Classification (NCBI taxonomy): domain Eukaryota; kingdom Metazoa; phylum Chordata; class Lepidosauria; order Squamata; family Anolidae; genus Anolis; species Anolis apletophallus. The sequence goes on along the minus strand of JARBWK010000010.1, from coordinate 138,537,356 downwards.
GACCAATCAGAGTGGCTAATTCTCGTACTGTAGCTGGCAAGCTGACTCCACTATTCTAAAGCAGCACCTTTCCCTGACGTTTCTTCTGTTTAAGCATCAATTTCTCCTTTAGTAGCTGGCAAATAGGAGTCTACTGTTATCAAGATAGATAAGGGGGTAGATTTCCTGGTTAGATAGATCCAAAGTGTGGACTATCTGTAGCTGTAGCAAAGTTTATTAGGCAGAGACCCTCTCCTGTCAGTAAACTGTTGTATAGCTGTGAAAGACGTTGTATTCCCTACTAGGCAGAGATTAGGCTCCTGTCAGTAAGATTATATAGGTAGTAAGAACATAAGAACATAAGAACATAAGAACATAAGAAGAGCCATGCTGAATCGGGCCTCAGCCCATCTAGTCCAGCATTCTGTGTCACACAGTGGCCCACTAGTTGTACACGGGGATCTCTAGCAGAAAGGAGGGCAAAACCCTCACCTGGTCCCGACCCCCCGCAACCAGTACCCGGGGAAATCCTGCCTGCCTCAATCAACACAGAGGTGGCACTTGGATGTCCATTTCAGTAACTACTGATTCCCTTGGTATCCATGAATCTGTCTAATCCTGCCTTGAAGCTGTCCAGGCTGACCGCTGTCACAACCACCTCTAGAAGTGAGTTCCATGACCCAATGACCCTCTGGGTGAAGAAATATTTCCCTTTATTTGTCCTAACTTTCCTACCTTGGAGCTTTAAGGAGTGCCCCCTAGTCCTAGTGTTGGGTGACAGAGAAAATATTTTTTCTTTATTCACCTTTTCTATCCCATGCATGATTTTATACACTTCGATCAAGTCACCTCTTAAACGCCGTCTTTCAAGGCTGAAAAGACCAAGGCGTTGCAACCTGATTTCATAAGGGAGCTGCTCCATCCCTTGGATCATTTTTGTTGCCCTTCTTTGTACCTTTTCCAGTTCCGTTATATCCTTCTTGAGGTGCGGTGACCAGAATTGTACACAGTACTCCAGATGTGGCCTCACCATAGATTTGTAGAGAGGCAATACAACATTTGTCGACCTATTTTCGATTCCCTTCCTGATCATGCCAAGCATAGAATTTGCTTTTTTCACTGCTGCAGCGCACTGGGCTGACATCTTCATTGAGCTGTCCACCAAGACCCCAAGATCCCTTTCCTGGTTAGTCTCAGAAAGCTTTGATCCCATCAGTTGATCAGTGTATTTGGGGTTCTTTGCCCCGATGTGCATGACTTTACACTTGTTTAGGTTAAAATGCATTTGCCACTTTGTTGCCCATTCACTCAATTTCGAGAGATCTTTCTGGAGCTCTTTACAGTCAGTTTCATTTTTAACTACCCTGAACAGTTTAGTGTCATCTGCAAACTTTGCTACCTCAAAATTTACTTCTACATCCAGATCATTTATGAATAAATTAAAAAGTAACGGTCCTAAAACTGAACCTTGGGGTACGCCACTTCTCACCTCTTTCCATCCAGAGAAGTGTCCATTTATTACCACCCTTTGTTTCCTACAGTTTAGCCAGGTTCCAATCCAGGACAAGACCTGTCCCCTGATTCCATGGCTGAAGAGCTTATTTAGGAGCCTTTGGTGAGGGACTTTGTCAAAAGCCTTTTGAACGTCAAGGTAAACAATATCGACTGGGTCCCCTTTATCTATGAATTCTATCAAGTTAGTAAGACATGATTTGCCTTTGCAGAAACCATGTTGATTTTCCTTCAGCAATGCCTGTTCTTCTATGTGCTTAGTAATTTTTTCTTTAATAATGGTTTCCATCACTTTGCCTGGAACTGAGGTTAGACTAACTGGCCTATAATTTCCTGGATCACCCCTGGATCCTTTCTTGAAGATCGGAGGTACATTTGCCTCCCTCCAGTCCTCGGGTACAGTGCCTGATCTTAGAGAAAGGTTATATATTTTGGCTAGAATTTCAGCAATTTCACACTTGAGTTCCTTAAGAACTCTGGGGTGGATGCCATCTGGCCCTGGTGATTTGTTGACATTTAGTTTAGTAAGGCATGTGAGAACATCCTCCTTGTTTATCTCTATCTGGTTTAATTCATTTAATTCCCTCCCTGAAAAAACTGACTCAGCTGCAGGCATATGTTGTCTGTCCTCCTGTGTGAAAACGGAGGCAAAGAAGTCATTTAGCCACTCAGCAATCTCCTTGTCTTCACTTATTGTCCCTTTCTTACCATTTTCGTCGAGTGGACCAACTGCTTTTCTAGTTGGGTTCCTGCTTCTGATGTACTTAAAGAAGTTTTTTTAAAATATTCTTTGCTATATGTGCCTCAAAATCTCTCTTGGCTTTCCTGATGGTTGCTTTGCATTTAGTTTGCCAGAGCTTGTGTTCCTTTGTTCTCCTCAGTAGGAAGAGCCTTCCATTTCTTAAATGAGTTTTTCTTCTTTCCAATCACATCTTTTACTTCATTTGTAAGCCATACCGATGTCCTCTTGGACTTTCCCGGCCTCTTTCTTATTTTAGGAATGCATTTTAGTTCGGCTTGTTTTAAAGTATTTTTAAACAGTTTCCAAGCATTCTGGAGGGATTTGATTTTTTTACTGTTCTTTTTAGTTTGTTCTTTACTATTTTTCTCATTTTGGTGAAATTCCCTTTGTGAAAATTTAAGGTCTCTGTGTTAGTTTTCACTGACAGTTTGCTATCCAAACTTAAGTTGAAGGTTATTGTGTTGTGGTCACTGGTACCTATGGGCTCATTTACAAGGACATCTTGAAACTGAATCTTGCAACTAAGACCTGTACTGTTTAAAGCAATGGTTCCCAAAGTGGGCGGTACCACCCCCTGGTGAGTGGTGGGGCGATCTAGAGGTGTGCTGGAAGGCCCAGGAGAATTTGGGGGGCTGAACCCCTGTAAGGGAGTGGTGAGGGCGGTGACATGAGCCAGGTGACAGGCTACCATCCACCACTGTGTGTGTCTCTCTCTCTTCTTCCCTCCTCCTGCTCCCTCCTCCTCCTCTCGACAAGCAAGGGATAATAATAATAATACCTTTGGGGTTCCCTTCCAACTGGTTGAGTCTTATAACAATAATCATAATGTCCTTCAACATATTTAGTGGAACGTGGATTCAGTGCGGTAACCAATTTATTAACAAAAAAAAGAAACCGATTGCAAAATAGTCAATGGCAATGATTGAGATTTCTGCTGACGAAAATAGAGCCGAGGATTACGAGATTGGTAGCAGCATCCCAGATTCATCCTTCTCATTCAGATGATTTCAAATGTTTTCACTTTTTTTGTATTATCTTTCTATTCTAAGTTCAATAAATAGTTTCATAATTTTAAACTTCAATGTTTCTAATTTACTACTTTCTTTATTATGTTTTACGAAAAAGGTAGAAATATGAATACATATATCTTTCTGTTTAATTGCTATTAAAAATTTAAAAAATTAATTTCTAGGGGGGGCGGTGAGGTTTTTTTTTTCTGGAAAGGGGATGGTAGGCCAAAAAAGTTTGGGTTTAAAGTAACTGTATGCATTCAGGCAAAGATCTCTTGTAACCATTAAGCTTAATAACTGTTCTTGAAAGTTCTCTCAAAAATAAACTTTATTTTGTTTGTTCACACAACTGCCTCAGTGTGCCTCAGTCACAAAGACCTTAAACTAGTACCAGCAGAACAGAGCCCAAAGGTGGCAGCCACAGTATATAAAGACGAACTCATTTTATCTCTATATCTATCTCTCTCTCTCTCTATATATATATATATATATATATATATATATATATACTAGCTGTACCCGGCACGCGTTGCTGTGCCCTATTTAGCTGTACCCGGCACGCGTTGCTGTGCCTGTGTCTGAGTATGTAAGGGTTGGAATTGTTGTTAGTGAATTGGGTGTTTTATGTTTGTGCCTCAGCTCTTTGCCGGCAGTCCTTCGGGTTTGACTTGTACCATGGCCAGGACGGATCAGCTTGGGAGGGCTTGTCCTGTCAGGGGATCTCTATCTTCACAGGTGCGTCCAGTGTCTGTTGGGGGACTGTTAAAAATCCTTTCCGTATCCTTTTTAGCCACCTTTCTCAAGATCTTCATGTCTAGCTTACTTTCTGCTCCTCTCTTTTTCAAGATGTCCTGCTCTGTGTCTTTTGCACCCATTGGTCGATGTCCGATGAGGCTTTCCTCATGGACAGGCCATCTGAGGGAGCTCTTCCAGCGCTGGGCATCAGAAGGTACTTGGTGATGACCTCCATCCCTTGGAGCCAGCATATAGAGGGGCTGGAGCACCCTCCTTGGCAAACCCCATTGTTGCTGGATGATCCTCTTATTAATGTGGAATTCCAAGCCACTGGAGATCTTTTGGGAAAGGAAGAAGAGCTCCCTTGAAGGGTGTTGATCTCCATCATGGTCTTCTGATTTGAAAGTGTTGGAGGAGGCTGTGGCACTCATCTGACAGTTTGTTATGGGTCGGAATGTTCATGTTGGCTGGCCAGTACAGCAGTTATGCAAATCCGCCGTTATTGGCAGCCAATCATGTTGTCAGAATGTAGAGGCTGGGGGAGTCTTTGGCAGCCCGGAGGATGCTGGAAAATGTAGTTTTATTTTTTACTCGTTGTTTTGGGGGCCTTTTAGGTTTTGGGGGGAAAAGTTTCTTTGCTACAAACGTACCTTGCTTGAGGCCTATTTCTGTTGGCAAGTTTTGTGTTTCTGCGTTGTAAGGTTTCTCTGTTTGAGGTTGTCTTCACATGACGGCTCTTCCTTTATATATTTAGTTTTACCTCCAGTGAGCCAAAGGGCTTCTTTTAGTAATAATTGTGAAGGTGGCCAATGGGTTTTCAAAGGTGTTTCAGCCAGTAGAGCTTTCCAGCTCAATACAGTTTTAAAACCTCAAGTAAAATAAACTCTATATATTTTAATTGGTGGCAGCGAATGAAACCTTTTGGTTTCTGAAGAGTTTGAAAGCATACTCTTTATATTGGTGGCAGCAGTTTTAATTATTGGGGTCACAAAACAATCCCTGGTTAATACCCCTGTTGTTTACACAGAGCTTGGAAATTACTCTTAAGGAACATGAAAATAAGGCTGTGGGCAATTGCTCTGTGATAGGTTAATGATCTGGAACCCCAGTTCTCAGTTATGGGTGCTTTTATCACATCAGTCATTAGTCTCACAATGAAGTGTCTACCCTCTTATTGGTGGTCAGAAAGAAATGAGTTATAGTCTCAGATGATCTTATGCATCTTGTATTAAAAGATGTCAACCAAAGGATATCTATCCATTAGGTTGTTTTTCAAGACCTTGCCTAGCTCCCATATTTTTCTCCTTCCAAACATTGATTACAACTGGTAATTGCCTTCTAATTGGCCTGAAGCTGCTTATCTTCCTCGCCTAATTAAACTGAAGAAGAAAAAGAAGGAAAAGTGGAAAGAAAAGGGGCACTTTTATTCTAAAGCTCATTGACTATTCTGATCAATAGGAAGGAGGTCGCTTTATACAGAGGAGAACAGAGAGCTGTCCTTGGGTAGTTTCAGGACAGATTTAAAAACAAATAAAAACTTTTAAAGTAGAATAGGAACCTGTGGCCATCTTGTCAACTTAATAAGCAAACTTTTTTTTTCAGACCATGGCTCCCAAAATACACCAATCAGCATGGCCATACATTGTTATTGAAATGCACCAGGACTGTGGCGCAGCTGGCTGGGAGTCAGCTGCATTAAGATCACTACTGACCAGAAGGTCATAAGTTCGAAGCCTGCCCGGGTCGGGGTGAGCTCTCGTCCAATTTGTGTAGCTTGTTGTCGACCTTTGCAACCCGAAAAACAGTTCAATCAATCAATCAACTTTATTTCTTATGAGTCACCCTCCACCAAAGGTCCTCTGGGCGACTTACACAATTAAAATAAATAGGTTACATAGTCACAGCTTGTTACTTAAGAATCATTGGCTCTTCTGAAGAGCCATGTCTTAAGTGCCCCTAAAAATGTATGTAGATCGGGAGTGGCTCTTTGGTCTGGCGGGAGGGAGTTCCACAAGATTGGGACTACAAATGAGAAGGATCTCTGTCTTGTGGACTCCAAAGGGACCTCTCTAGGGCCAGGGACATAGAGAAGATTCTCATGAGCTGACCGTGGCAGTCTCTGGTAGTGGAGTGGCATTAAACGGTCTCTTAGATATGAAGGACCCTGACCTCGAAAGGCCTTGAATGCTAGGACCAGAGCCAATGCAAGCACTGCAGGGATGGCATTATATGGCACCTCATTGATGTTTTTGTGAGGAGTCTAGCGGCTGCATTTTACACAATTTGGATCTTGCGAATTGCTGCTCGAGGTAAGCCCACATACAATGCATTGCAGTAATCCAGCCTTGACGTAACCGTGGCATGGATTACCGTAGCCAGTGCCTCTGCCGGTAAATAAGGCGCCAACTGCCTTGCTTGGCGTAGATGAAAGAAGGCTCTTTGACTAATGGAGGCAATCTGGGCTTCCATCGTCATTTTGGAATCCAGGATAACACCGAGACTCTTCACAGAGGGGGATGGAGCTAACGGCTCCCCTTCAAAAGAGGCAATAGACCGACCAATTCCGATGGGCAGCCAGGCCACAAGATTTCAGTTTTTGCTGGATTTACTTTCAATTTATGGGCACATAGCCATCTTGTCACCACTCCAAGACACCGGGTGAAGTTATCCGGTACTGAAGTTGTTCCAGGTTCTAGTTTTAGGAGAAGCTGGGTGTCATCAGCGTGTTGGAAACATTCTAATCCAAGTCTCCAGACTAGCTTGGCGAGAGGTCGAACATAGATGTTAAACAGCATTGGCAATAGAATAGCACCTTGGGGTACTCCACAGTCGAGAGGGGATTTCTCGGATACTTTGCCCAGCCACTCCACTCGTTGGCTACGCCCTCACGAGAATGAGTTGTACCACATTATTGCTGATCCTTGAATTCCAATAGCAGCTAATCTTTGGATCAGTAGATCATGGTCTACTGTATCGAAAGCTGCGGTAAGGTCGAGCAACACCAGCAGTACCTCCCTTGTCTAGCTGGCGACGGATGGCATCAGAGATGGCCACCAAAACAGTCTCGGTACCGTGTCCAGTACGGAAGCCAGATTGAAATGGATCCAGGCCATTTGTGTCGTCTAAGAATTTCTGAAGTTGGATCGCTGCCGCACGTTCAATCATCTTACTAAGAAGCGGGAGGTCAGGGACCGGGTGGTTGTTGGTCAACATTGCAGGGTCTAAGGTGGGTTTCTTTAAGAGGGGGGCAGGCTATAGCTTCTTTCAGGGCATCAGGAAAGATTCCCTGCTCCAGGGAATTATTTATTATGTGCATCAGAGGGACACGGAGCATCTGTCAAGTAGGACATTTAGGTACCACTTTGTGGGGAAGCTAATTTAACTGATTTATGAGGCAATAAAATCTTCAGGAAGTGTGCAAAGAATGAAGGAATGCAACAGCTCCCCCCTGCTGGCCAGAATCTGGAATGTTAAATGGCCTCTGGTGTCTGTCTATATATGTTGTGTGTCCATGGCATTGAATGTTTGCCTGTATATATACGTACATTGTGATCCACCCTGAGTCCCCTGCGAGGTGAGAAGGGCGGAATATAAATAATGTAAATAAATAAATAAATTATAGTCCAAAAAAGTAATGCTTAAAAACTCTAAAAATAAGGGTGGATAGAGTGCATAAAGTCTCAAGCCTAGATACTTTAGCAAAAGAGTAAATGATCTAGCCACTAGGCATGAGAAAAAAGTTATGAAAATGAAATGATTCGTAAGAAATTCGTAAGAAATGCTACTTTTGAGTATTTCCGCACCTGGAACGCCAACCAGGTAGTGGACTTTCTTTATAGAACTTCGGGGGCCAGGATTTTCTTAAGTGTCGTTATTAGGTCGTAAGGGGGGGGGGGCACCCTCCTTCTCTCTCACCACCCTCCCGCCTCCCTTGCCAATAAGTATTATGGCAAGGCAAGCCCTAAACTCGCTCCTTCTTTCGGCGGGAAGCCTGGAAAAAATGTAAACAGAGAGGTTTACTCAGAAGTAAATCTGCAAAGGAGGGCACTTTGGATGAAGTGCCCTCCTTTGTGGATTTACTTCTGAGTAAACCTCTCTGTTTACATTTTTTCCAGGCTTCCCTGCCTCTCCTGCCTGCCAGGATCTAAAGCATCAAAGAGTATTGGGGTGAGAAACCAACCTAATGTATAATAGAATGAATGCTACTGTAAGTGCCTAATATTATAAGTAATCCAACTGGTCATATACCTACATTCCATGCACATGCAATAATACAGCAGTAATAACAATGGGTATAAGAAGTAAAATTCAAACCGAAGTATTCTGACTGTGGTCCTCCTCAAGGGGGCAAACTGCAAAAGGCTCTTCTCTCTGAGCCGGGGAAAGGCAAAACCCGGGCACAGCGTTTGCTGCCTGGGTGCACACACATACATATTCTTGGGGGGTGGATTTGCTGCAGAATCCTGGGCTCATAGAGAAGATTCTGCAGAAAATCCCCCAAGAATATGTATGTGTGCACCCAGGCAGCAAACGCTGTGCCCGGGTTTTGCCTTTCCCGGCTCAGAGAGAAGAGCCTTGCAGTTTGCCCCTTGAGGAGGGACCACAGTCAGAATACTGGTTTGAATTTTACCTCTTCTTATACCCATTGTTATTACTGCTGTATTATTGCATGTGCATGGAATGTAGGTATATGACCAGTTGGATTACTTATAATATTAGGCACTTACAGTAGCATTCATTCTATTATTTTTTTTGCTGCTTCCAAGAATAGAATACCCCCTCCCTCCCTCCCTCCTTCCTATTTGGAGAGTCCCATCTAGAATTCAGTGTGATTCATTCAAGTTTTGGCCTACAACTCCCAGAAATCCCAGCCAATTTACCAGCTGTTAGGATTTCTGGGAGTTGTAGGCCAAAACCATCTGGAATGCGCATGCGCTGGCATACGAACTACTAACGAATTTCGTTAGTAATTAAGTTACATTTTAGAACTTTTTGGAAATTTTTTTGTAAGTCTTTCTTTTACTAATAAAAAAAAATCCCCCCCCCCCCCATTTGATTTTAGAATCGCGATTTTTGGGTTCGAAACCATGCCTACTAGCCACCCTTCCAGCCTAGAAGGCTTTATAGTAGGCATGGAAAGTGAATTCACATATCTGGAAAGAAATACTAATCTCACTCTCCTAAGACTGTCAGTGAAGGGCATCTTCCTTCAAAAAACCGTGCCTTTAAGACATTGGCCAAGTGTTTCGGAGACTATAATGGACATCAAAATGTGTATGCTTAAAAAGTATCCCTTTAAAATGACAAATTATGTATATTTGGGATTTATGTACATTCTTCACCTAATGCAAGTTAGCTACAGATATGCTCAAGTATAGAAAATGATGTTTATTGAGAGAAGGATTTCAAAGTCGCTAATCATATGACCATCTTTGTGCAGGCCAGAGAAGGAATATAATGAGTACTCCCCTCTCCTTCTTGCAATTGTCATGATCATTTTTACTCTGTATGAAAATTATATTAGAATAACTCTGCATTTATACTAGCAGAATGCAACTTGCTGGTGGTAAGATTTTGACCATTCGATAGGAACAACTACCCTGGAAGCTTTTAATTAAGCCAAAAGGGAGACAAACTTCACACATTGCTTCAGGAAATCCATTCAAGGATATTACAGGAGGGGGGGGGGATCTTAAACCTGGGCCTTTTTGGAATTGTACAGTTTTCATGCCAAGGCATATTCCTGGGATATGTAGTATAATACAGTGTTTCCCAACCTTTTTTGAGCCGTGGCACACTTGTTACATTTACAAAATCCTGGGGCACACGACCTACCAAATTGACACAAAATGACACTCTAACACAGTAATACATATAGTTAATATGTTTTTAAATGTATTTATACACTCAGTGTGAAACCTGGGCCTGTTTCAATGAACACAACATAGATATCCTGGCAGGAATGGCAGAAAGACACACACGAAGGTCTTGCTCAATTTATAGTTAACACACAATCAAAGAGCATCCTGAACTCTTGCAACAATGGAATTGAACCAAACTTGGCATATTGAACTCTCATTACCAACAGAAAGTACTGTAAGGGTTTGCTTGGGAATTGACCTTGAGTTTTGGAGTTGTCGTTCACCTACATCCAGAGAGCACTCTGGACTCAAACAACGTTGGATCAGGACCAAACTCGGCATGAATACTCAATATGCCCAAATGTGAACACAGATGGAGTTGGGGGGGGGGGACCTTGACATTTGGGAGTTACAGTTTCTAGAGGGGGCCCTCAAAAGACCAGCAGTCTCCCTCTCACTTAGGTTGCCCCCTCCCTCCCTGCCAGGCTTGAATTGTGGTCATGGGGAGCAGGAGCCTCACTCACCGCCTGTGCAGTTCCTCAGGGGTCAGTGGGGTGTCCCGGGCGGGCATCTCGGGGCCAGCGAAGCAGGCAGGAAGGAAGGCAGTGGCGGCGGGCCGGGAACCGGAGTGAGGCTGAGAACGGTTTCGCGCGCACCGAGGAGGAGGGGGAGGAGGGAGGGGCGGGGCCCTGTGCGGAGCCGTTCTCCCGGTTTGCGGCTCCACCAGGCTTGGCAGAGCTGCAAACCAGGAGAAAGGCTCCCCATAAGGAACAGGCCCTGCCTGGGTGCCGGGTTTGGCCAGCTCATGTTTTGACAATACATATACATAAGCTCTAGGCCTGGCCAATCATGGTTATAAATGGTTCTAAAGTACTTACAAAACTAAAGTTCTGGTGGTGAAAACTAGGTGGCGCTGGTGGTTTGCTTCTACAGTGTTGCTAAAGTTCTGGTGGTGAACATTTCAGAACTCTAACAAAACTTTCAAAATTTCGTTATAAATGGCAGTTCCTAATTGGTTCTATCTTAAAAATTGCCAATAATGAAATAATAATGAAGTTTTGAAAGTTTTGTTAGAGTTCTGAAATGTTCACCACCTGAACTTTAGCAACACTGTAGAAGCAAAGCACCAGCGCCACCTAGTGTTCACCACCAGAACTTTAGTTTTGTAAGTACTTTAGAACCATTAGAACCATGATTGTCCATGCCTAATAAGCACATTTCCAGTTCTTAGTCTGAGTGCCTCCCAAACATAAATAAATAAATATACTTAGCTATGAGATGACTAATGGATCTACTGTCGTTAAGACAAACTAATATGGTTGAATCAGGAAGCCCCAAATCCAGGAGATCTAACTGCAGAGAGTCCCCAGTATTCCTCTTGGCCCATGGCCTAAGTTGCACCAGTACCAGACCTTTTTTTGCCCCATCAATTTCCCATACACACTGCACCAACTTTGTCCCTCCCAAAAAGCCCAGCCACCATTGCCTCCCATTGCCCCACCTGCACAACATTTACACAGCAAATAGTACATGAAAGTCATTTTAGCAAACATCAAACAGCATAACAATAAAACCAGGACATTTCCCCCAGCACCCACCAAAACCTTACACACTACAACAACACCTTGGACCCCATAGGCAGCCCACAGCAAGACAAAAGCCAAATACATTTTCCCTCCCATTCAGTCCCCAGAACACCAAAGCATACATTAGAAATACTTCACATAACATTGCAAAACACTAGAAAAGAACATTTCTTCCCAGCATCCTCCTGCCCCACATATTACAATAACACTCACAACCCCATCGGCAGACCACCGCACGAAAATAACAAATGCATTCCACTCCTGCCAAGCCACAACAGCCTGGCTAACCTCCACCCAGGCCTATGCAAGGCCGCTGCAGTACCACCACCCACCACTAGGGCCGAAACGCCCTTCCCCCTCCCAACCGCTATAAGAAAACAAACAAAACACTTTTTAAACAATAAACAAGCCCCCCAAAGTCAACCCACTGCCCCCTACCGTATTTTCCATCCTTCTATGACCGGTCCGACTCTTCTGGCTAGGGGCCGGGGCGGGCAAGACGCACCTCTGCAGACTCGCCCGCCCCGTCGCCATCTTGGAATAAGTGGGGCCCTTGCCAAGGGTGGGGCCGAGGAGCGGAGCGATCCGCGGATAAGTGAGATCTCCATAGGAACCAATGTATTCAGTATCCACACTTTGAAAGTTTCCCCGATTTGCCCCGTTGTTGTCCCAAAGCACTCTGCCCCCTTCTCCTATCTTGTCTCCACTCTTTCTTCTCCCCGTTTTTTCCTCCCGTGCCTAGGGGAAGCCCGGGAAAGCAGCCGCTCGCAATCAGCGGCTTGACTGTACCGCTGGCGTGCTCAGTTCATCTGAGGACAATCGGCCCCCACCTTTTCTCGCATTAAAGTTCCATCAACTCTGTAGCAATAGTGAGTCCAAAACCGGCAGCAAGTCAACGATTTTGGACTAAAAGGATCCTGGAAGGGGGAACGGGTCCCCAAGCCTTCTGCCAACAAGGGGGGCTTGGAGCTCAAGTACCAGAGCTCATTTTTCTCTGCTTTTGGCCACCTCTTTCCTGAACGAACTCAAGGTCCCTTTCCCTGGCTGGAAACTGTCAGAGGGGCCCAAAGGAGCACCCATGGACTTTGGGGGGAGGGGAGATGCCTTTGCCTCGGTAGATCGCCTTCAGGAGGTTTATGGGAAGGGATCTGTGCGAGTAGGGAGGCTGCAAACCCCCAACCCGGGTCCATGTGGGCTGGGACAAGGAGTTCACCAAGGACCTCATGCAACCCGGACTTTCATGCTGTTTCACCGAATTTGGCCCCCTGCAAGTGGGCTTGCAGGAGTGGACATGGATCCTCTCCCTCGCATTCTGGACCTTATAGTTTCCTCAAGGACGTTTCTTCAGTTGGACATTTCCTGTTTCCCCCCTTTACACCATGGACCCTCAATGACTTTGCTACTCCTTTGCACCCCAAGCCCCAAAGGCTCTGCAGTTCCCAAGGACAGTGGTTACATCAAGGAGGACTACAGAGGAAAGCAGCATTGTGCTGCCTGTTTTAAAGATCATTCCTCTGGGAGCAAGAGCTGCATGGGAATGTAATTGGGATGATTGCAGGGGGACATCTGGGTTGTCTTGTCTACATGTGTTCCCTTTTGTGTCCCTGTAACATTAAGATAATGCCCTCAGCAGAGAGTTCCAGAGTTTAACAGAGCACAATAACCCACTTTTCCATCCATTTTGCCTTGCACAAATAATAACTCTGGGAGGGACGTTGGGTTTCTTCGTGGGGTGAGGCCCACACTTTTATGCCCAGGACTCCCCACATATGTCTCTGTCATTTTCGGAGCTTGGCCAATGATAGGGAATATGTACGGTCATATAATCAGAACCCAAAACATGGTTGTTTCATGCGAGCTTCGGACCCTCGCAGCCAGCCCCAATAGCTATCTTTCAGGACCACTTTAAACTGAGCAACCATGCTTCCAAACTCAGCCAGGGCTCCCTTTGCGGAGAGTTCCCCTGGTAAACAAATGATACATTTTTCTGGCCATATGATGCTTTGCACCAATAATTGGGTGAAGGTCAGGTGTTCTGTGGAACATAGATTCCACCGCTATGGGCTCGTGTCTCCCCTTGGCCTCGGAGCTTGGCCTCCAAGGGACCCATGGGCTCTGGCAACCCCAAGTCACTCAGCCACACCATAGCTGGATCAAAGTGGGCTTCGGACCCCCGCTTACCAGCTGCAATAACTTATGACTTTGCCATTTTGAACTGAGAAACCATGCTTCCCGCTCAGCCAGAAACTCCAAGACAAAGGAGTTTCGGCCAGGACAAAAGACTGCCATTGAGGTATTCAAACCAAACAATAGACAGGAAGGCTTGAGCCCCCAGATCGGAGGCTCGCCAGCCACAAGGCATTCAGCCACAGGTTACTTCCTTCACCCAGCCGTTTTCCTTTGTGTCCTTTCCCGCCTTGCATAGCCAGCCAGAATTGGCTCGTTCGAATCTTGGCGCGTCTTTTCCTATTGGTTAAAGTGCACCGGCCGCCTCCTAGCCCAGCTGACTTTGACAGCTCGGCCAATCAGCTGGAGCTACACGTGGGAGGGGAGGGCGCCCGATTCAAATGTAAATGACTGCTTTTCTATATATTTGCCTGCATTCCCATTAAAGACTATGTTTTGCCTTTGGAAACCTGGCGTGGCATTTTATCCTATTCAGCTGAATTAGACTCTTCTCTCGGTTTGTGGCGTTCTTCTAATCTTGGTGAGCATTGATCTGGGTTACCTTGGGATTTGTAGTTCTGGGAAGATCATCCAGATTTGGGCCTTGATCCTCGCATTTTAGGGGTGGCCTGGGCCAGTCCCCCTATGGGAAGGGTCCCTTAAATTCAGCCGTTCGACAACACTAATACGATTTCAGACTTTGTCTGCTGCCCCTGGAAAACACCAGTCAACATGGAAAAGAAGTAAAGCCAGAGAATAGCAGTCTACATATCAAACAAGTGGAGGACAAAAGCGAGAAAGATGCTTCGGATCACCTGGCTGGTGCTCTGTTCCCAACACAACCGCCTTAGGTTACTTCTTACATGTGTCCGTCCTTTAACTTCGAATAACAGGCATTTAAAAGAAAGGAAAGAAAAGAGCCTCTTGGGTTTGTGCATTTACTGAGATTTACAACTGGTTGAGTTGTTTGAGGTGGTATATAAGTCACCACGTGGGCGAAGTCATACATGCTGTCAGTGTGCTGTCTTTTCATGAAATGTTTCAGATCTCCTTTCTGTGATCCCATTTCTTTCTTTTCTCCTGCTTTGTCCCACTAATGGAAATCCCCTATTTAAATTCAAAGAGGGCTGAGGTCTCCATTTTTACTGAACCTTCCTTTCCTGAGTTGTTGCATTTCAGTAGCTTTGCATGCAGAGACAATGCATCTAGCTGCCATCTTCTGTTGTACTATGACCTCCTTGCATGCCTGGGTTGCCTGGTAAAATAAACTCTACCTGGATGATAGGGGAAATTCCATCCATCTCTTTGTTGTGACAGCTATTAATATTGAGCTCCTTAGTGTTTTGGACAGAAGCAAACAAGCTGCATCAGAGAACAACTATGTTTTGCCAGCCTTAAAAGCAGATATAAATAGAATAAAAAGACAAGGCTTTCTGGTTGCTGCTGTGAATGGCTGACAGCATGAGAAACCTAGAGTCCCCAAGATGTTTCTGGACTACAGCTCCCATCATTTCTGGCTACCAGGCATACTGGTTGGAATGAAAGGAAATTGAAGTTCCAGATTAACTGAAAGGCCACAAGTTCCCCATTTTAGCTCGTTGTTGTTTTGTGCCTTCAAATCATTTGGGATTTATGGTGACCCTAAGGCAGTGTTTCTCAACCTGGGGGTCGGGACCCCCAGGGGGGTCGCGAGAGGGTTTCAGAGGGGTCGCCAAAGGCCATCAGAAAACATATTTCTTTGGCAGAGAAGGTTGAAGGTCTCTCCCCTTGTCCTTCTCTTTCTTTTTGGAAACAGACTGCGAATTCTCCCACCTAAAGCTCTCCTTTGCTGTGATTGGCAGGCCTCCCAGCCAATGGGAGGGCTGTTTCTAATACTCCAAGCAGGGAGGGGAGAACAGGTGTGCTTGGCTCATGGCAGCATAATGCGCATGTGTGGGCGAGGGAGACTGTGAGAGGTGGGATGGAGGCTCACGCCAGCTCGTCCCTTCAAGGCATGAGGGTTCTGTATAGGAAGTTTGACCCATTCCTATCATTGGTGGGGTGCAAGGGGCTCTTTGATTGTAGGTGAACTATAAATTCCAGCAACTATAACTCCCAAATGTCAAGATCTATTTTCCCCAAACTCCACCAGTGTTCACATTTGGGTATATTGAGGATTCATGTCAAGTGTGGTCCAGATCCATCCTTGTTGAGTCTATAGTGCTCTCTGGATGTAGGTGAACTACAACTCCCAAACTCAAGGTCAATGCCCACCAAAGCCTTCCAGTTTTTGCTGTTGGTCATGGGAATTTTGAGTGCCAAGCTTGGTTCAATTCCATTGTTGATGAGTTCAGAATGCTCTTTGATTGTAGGTGAACTATAAATCCCAGCAACTACAACTCCCAAATGACAAAATCAACCCCCCCCACACACACAAATACAGTTATGAAGTAGCAATGAAAATAATGTTATGGTTAGGGGTCACCACAACATGAGGAACTATATTAAGGGGTCGCAGCATTAGGAAGGTTGAGAAGCACTGCCCTAAGGTGAAATTATCACAGAGGTTTTCAGGGTTGAGAGTGGGCTCAATGTCACATTGTGAGTTTTCATGACTGAATGGAAAACTGAACCCTGGACTCCAGAGTTGTAATCTAATGTCCTAACCAATTTTCACACCTACAATAACACCAGAAAACATAGAGGGTCTCATAAACTCTCATAAAAGCTCAAGTTGGTACAGAATGCGGCTGCCCGGCTTCTCTCGGGGGTCCCGGAGAGCTGTCATATAACACCAGTCTTGCAGTCTTGTAGCGGCTGCATTGGTTGCCAATTGAACACCGGGTTACTTTCAAAGTGATGGTGCTTATTAGGCCTGGTTATCTCCTATTTAAATGTATTTGAAATTCATTTTTTTTCTTATTTAAAATTATTTCCTTCATTTACCGACCCTCAGGCCCTAACCAGGGAGTATAATTTCTTTACCGAACCTGGGATTTTTGTAATAGACCGTATTTTCCCCTTCTCCTCTCGCCAGCTCAGAGATTCTTCTAACAGGAATATTTATCTCCTCCAAAATTACTTTTCAGGGTCACTTACAGATATCAGAGTCCTGTCCCTGCCTTCTGCCAGCTCCTAGGAAAAAGGAAAAGTGTGCGAAAGCTTTGCCGAAAACCGCAGACCCGAGCAATCGATTGCCAGAGAGAATGGATCAGATCCAGTGAATTCTTGCATCTATTTATTTATTTATTTCCAGTGTTTATACCCCGTTACTTCTCAACCCCCGAGGGGGGACTCAGTGCGGCCTAACAGACGGCAACAATTCGATGCCACACAATACATAGTAAAACACAGTTAAAATTAAAATACATTAAAATACACCTAGAATTCAATACATTAAAATACAGTTAATATTAAAAACATCATATACATTCATCACCATTAAAACAACGTTCCATCCAAAGTCTTAGATCTTAACCACCAATTTGCCAACTGACCAGTCTAAAGTGCCGTGTTGTGCTAGGGTGCAAACGCTTGGTCCCAAAGCCAGGATTTCACTCTTTTCTGAATGTTAGGAGGGATGAAGCTGATCGAATATCAATAGGAGTGCGTTCCACATCTGTACTCTAAAAGTATCTTTTCTGGGCTCTGATTTGGAAGCTTTTTCTTATCCAGGTGGATCTTGCTCCCAGAATCTCACTATGTGTGATACACACACACACACAAGAAATAAAATATTATAAAAAATTCCCCCTCTCTACATTATAGCTCCACTTAAAAAATTAACTTCATGGGGTGCTAGAATTAGTAGTGCCTTCTAATTCAGGGAAATGATGGATTCATTGCATTTGCCAAATTATAAACACTGAGAGATAGGAAACATTTGAATTTGAAGACTTGGAAAACTGGCTGCAAATTGCTGCAGAAGGAAGAATAGTGTCATGGTGTTCACACCACTCTCAGATCTTGCCTCTTTGTCCAAAAAGAACGCTGTGTGTGGAGATAACCTCTTCCCTATTTGTACAATTTATGAGATAATCTGTTTCTAATCGAGAACTAATTAAATGAAGTGAATGCTTGGTTGGAAGCAGGGATTAAACATTGGATAATTATTATAAATGCTACATTTCTTGTTCCGTGTGGGCTTATTCATTCCCTGTGTTCCTTTCCCTTCACCTCATACA
This sequence comes from Anolis apletophallus, assembly GCA_030556195.1. Lineage (NCBI taxonomy): Eukaryota > Metazoa > Chordata > Lepidosauria > Squamata > Anolidae > Anolis > Anolis apletophallus. Next base: position 138,519,602 of record JARBWK010000010.1, on the reverse strand, counting down.
GACGCTTCTGATAACATACAGAGTTTCTCACAGGGGAGCTTGTTTTTGCAAGCCTCGATTCTTCATTTTGCTTTATTAATCATTTGCCCGTTTGTTCCATTTGTCCAAGGCCATTAGCAGGAAGTGTTTTCCTTCTTTATTGCAAATTCATTTGGGCAGCTGCAACATAATGTGGGGAGGTGTCCACAGCATGAAAATTAGAGTGTTAAAGCAAGGCTTTATTAATTATTTTATAACAGACAATTCAAATATTGTGATATTTTGTGAGCAAGATGTTCCCCTCTTGTATTTTTAATCTTTTTGTCTAGACCAGGGGTCAGGTACCTACGGCTCGGGAGCCAGGTGTGGCTCTTTTGATGATTGCGCCTGGCTCTTCCTGTCACGATGCAAGACCTAGGCCGGCCCCTTAATCACACACACAGAGACGATAGTCAGCTAACTACTTTATTGAAGTATAAAAACAGTTGACAAGGTAATTGTCCATAAAAGTATCAAAGTAATCCAAAAATATAGGTATATTCCAAAAGGCAAACTTGGCAGTAAATCCAAAGGCTTGGCAAAGCTCCGCTCAGCTAGCGGATCAAGAACAAAGCAAGGTTGCAAGGTAAACTCTTCTTGGCAGGCCACTAGCCCAAAACTTAGCTACGTGGTCTTGGCTTCGCTACACATCTGCTTAGGTGAGACGTGGCCGAAGTACTGAGGATCCTTTCCCATGGATCCTATACTTAATCCCTTGGCGAGGCCCCCGACGCCTAGGCTTCTCCTCCTCCAATCTGTGCTGCGAGCCCTCAGACTGTCTAGGCTGTGGAACCAACCCCTCCTCCTCGGCACACTGCTCCGTCTCCTATCAAAGGTTCGACCTTGCCGCCCAGCACCTGGTTCCCAATCTTCGTGAGAGTCAAACTCCCCAGCTGCTTCCCAGGCCTCTCCTCGGTTGTTTCCCACATCCTCTCCTGCGAACCTCGCCGCCCCGGCCATTCATAATCTTCACTATCACTGCTTTCGAATTCCGACTGGCCTTCCTGCTGTTCGTAAGGATCTGGCCAGCCGCCATCCCAGGCTAGGCTTTCTGTGGGAGAAGAAGGCCCAGCTATCTCAAAATCCCCTTCTTCTAGCCCTTCCAAATCCTCTTCCGAATCAACTGGCTCCAATGCTAGTGGGATCCCCGGTGCTGCCCCCTGCCCTCCAGGCACAAACGAGAACTGGTGTGCTACACTTCCCAGCAGCAGCCCCTTGGCCTCCACTCCAGACACAAGCAGCTTCATCCCTGCTGCGGTTGCCAGCACTTTTTGGGCTCCTCGGCTCAACTTGGCCCAGCTCTTCTTCTTGGCCAGAAAATCCCAGAAAGGAAGCAGCAGCACCATCAGCGGGTCCACCATCCCGCTTTGTTTTCCTTCCTTGAAAGAATAGTCGCAGGGCTCTGTTGCACTTCAGACAAGGAGCATCCCCCACACAACAGACAGTCTCTGAATAATAGGCTTTTATTGAAATAAATATAGTGTTCAAGAAAAGGGTTAAAAGAAGATCGATAGTAGAATATATCCAAGGTAAAACACACAATTCAAATAGTCCCAAAATCCAAAGGCAAAGATATAATCCCAAAATCCAAAGGCAAAGGTAAAATGCTTGATGAAAATCCCATGAGTAATACAAGGCAGCTATAGGAGCAAAACGTGCACAAAGGCCTAGGCAAAATGAAGAGCTTGGAGACAAGACAAGATCTGGCATGGTATTCTAAATGAAACCTGAAAACTGAAGACAATTTCTCTAGCCATCTAATATAAAGACAAATCAGTTTCTGTTTGCAAACCGACTGCTACGATGCAGGCTGGCATCCTGCCTAGATTGCCAAATGCTATCTTGGCAGAAAAATGTAAGCTCAGTAAAATTTCCAGGTGTCCTGTTATCAACATCAAGACCTTCAGAGTCCTGAACACAAGAATTCTCATCTAATGGAGCTCTGGGAAGAGAACTGTTCCCAGGAAAGCAAGCCTCATCTGAAAGGTCACTTTGCATCTCAGAATTCTCACTAAGTATCCCATCATCAGCATTTTCAGGAACATTCCCATCATCCCTAGCATGTACATGAGCACCAGGCTGAATCACCACAGGCTCCTTGGAAGCGGGATGCTGTCTTTGGGGCTGCTGTGGAGGGCGTTGGCAGGCAGAGGCCATGAGGAGAAAGAGAAGGTGAAGGGGAAGGAGGACAAGGAGAAGCCACCGCGGAGCCGGGCCTGAGCCATGGTACAGGAGCAGGCACTCGAAGTTTACGGTTAGTGGCTCTAGCTCAGGGATAAGCAAACTTAGGCCATCCAAACTCTGCCTTCCCACGGAGAATGGGAGCGTCTTAAAATATATTATATATATTATATGGCTCTCACTGAAATAAATATCCAAATATTTTGCTTCCATGGCTCTCTGAGTCAAAAAGATTCCCGACTCCTACTCTAGAACCTCTTGAATAGAAGACATTAAGGCATCTGAGTACAGGTCTATACATTTCATAGATCTGTGTAGCCTCGTTCGCTGCCTCCCTCCTCCCTCCGCAAAAGCAGAGCACTGGGCGGAAGTGATTGAGTCGGCGTTTTCGCATTGTCTTGGATTTCTCGCGAGAACAGCCAAAGCTGGAAGCTCCACGTCGGTGAATTGGGCAGTGAACGAACCTGGGAGCATCGGGAGGCTGAAGCAGCCCTAAGAGAGAGCTGGAGCCATGCTGACTCGAGGCTCCTGAAGGCTTCCTCAAGGCAGGCCTGGCCCTGCCATTCAGCAGAGCCCTTCCTTTGCCTCAGGGAGGATCTTTGGGGAGGGAAAGAGGGAGAAAAAGCTGCTAGGAGGGGAAATAGTGTGTAAACAAAAGAGCTGGGCTATCCAGTAGTACAAGTAAAGCTGACACAAAGGCTAAGAACTGTATCAAAAATTATATAATTGTCATATAAATGGTAAAGGCATACATGCACCTAGGGATGTGACACATAACAGGTAAGTATACCAGGAATCAAGGACACAAGAATCCTCCCGGAAAATGCGTGATAGCAATGGGTGTATTGATGTAGGAGAAGTCCATATCATATACAAAGTTCCAATGAACGATGGCTGAATTCCAAAATAAAGTCCAAATTGGGAAATTACAAGTCCTTGGTCCCGCTAAAGTCACTTCCGAAAGGTGGAACAATTGTAAATCCAACAATGGGGTGAGGAACAGTTCTCAAAGGGTCGGGGTAATGGTGTACTTCGAAGGGAAAAATTCCAGGACGCGGGAGACTGTAAATCGGAGTCTCCTCAAACAGGATCGGATTAAGCAACACTACTTAAATCGGAATTTACAGTCTCCCGCGTCCTGGAATTTTTCCCTTCGAAGTACACCATTACCCCGACCCTTTGAGAACTGTTCCTCACCCCATTGTTGGATTTACAATTGTTCCACCTTTCGGAAGTGACTTTAGCGGGACCAAGGACTTGTAATTTCCCAATTTACAAGTCCTTGGTCATGGGGGGCATGGTGTGCCAAGTTGGGTCTTTATTGGTCTTGGTTCTGGGCCACAGTGGTCTGTGGGGAATGATGGGTTATGAAGTACTACAAATCCCATTTTCCATGGTGGTACTTCAAGTCCCATCATGCATGGTCGGGGCTCTGTGTGCCAAGGTAGGTTACTGTAAATTCAGGCCGTACACAATGTCCCATGAGCTGAGGCCTAGTTAGGAACAGCAAGTTAATGAAGCCTTACTGTCATTTCAGGCCATACACAATGTCCAATGAGCTGAGGCCTAGTCGGGAGAATCAAGTTAATGAAGTCTTACTGTCAATTCAGAGCGTAAACAGCTTCCCAGTAAGTGAGGGCTAGTTAGGGAAATCAAGTTAATGAAGTCTTACTGTCAATTCAGAGCGTAAGCAGCTTCCCCAGTAAGTGAGGGCTAGTTAGGGAAATCAAGTTAATGAAGTCTTACTGTCAATTCAGAGCGTAAACAGCTTCCCAGTAAGTGAGGGCTAGTTAGGGAAATCAAGTTAATGAAGTCTTACTGTCAATTCAGAGCGTAAACAGCTTCCCAGTAAGTGAGGGCTAGTTAGGGAAATCAAGTTAATGAAGTCTTACTGTCAATTCAGAGCATAAACAGCTTCCCAGTAAGTGAGGGCTAGTTAGGGAAATCAAGTTAATGAAGTCTTACTGTCAATTCAGAGCGTAAACAGCTTCCCAGTAAGTGAGGGCTAGTTAGGGAAATCAAGTTAATGAAGTCTTACCGTCAATTCAGAGCGTAAACAGCTTCCCAGTAAGTGAGGGCTAGTTAGGGAAATCAAGTTAATGAAGTCTTACTGTCAATTCAGAGCGTAAACAGCTTCCCAGTAAGTGAGGGCTAGTTAGGGAAATCAAGTTAATGAAGTCTTACTGTCAATTCAGAGCGTAAACAGCTTCCCAGTAAGTGAGGGCTAGTTAGGGAAATCAAGTTAATGAAGCCTTACTGTCAATTTTGGGTGTGGTCTGTGTTTTTTTTGGGGTGTACATTTTCAGTTGGAAGTGATTTGGGTGGTTGTATTGGGGATTGGCGCAGGCCTTTTCCTTATTCTGTTTTGGCAGTTTTTTATGGATCGGACCTTTCATGTTGGCTGGCCCGTGCAGCAGTGATGCAACCGCCCCTTATTGGCAGCCAAACATGTTGTTCAGAATGTAGAGGCTGGGTGAGTCTTTGGCTGCCCCGGAGGATGCTGGTAAATGGAGTTTTATTTTTACTCGTTGTTTTGGGGGCCTTTTAGGTTTTTTTGGGGGGGGGAGTTTCTTTGCTACACCGGCTTTTGGATGGAGGATGGATTTGTCCCTTGCTTTTTCTGAATTCTAATTCTTAAAACAGACTAATAAAACTTGCCAACTTGCCTTGCAGGAATATTCTGGGGATTAATTAGTTTATGTTTCTCCAGTGCTTTGAGAATGCAAAGCCGTATACATGTTAAGCACAAGGCCCTAATACATTACTATTTTTTTATAATGTAAACAAAGTGTGCTATATTTCATAAGGATGTATAACTGCTCCGCTTGTAATTAAATGCCTCTTTTCAGTGTTTTGTTCTGCCTTGCAAGGGAATCTAAAAGCCAGGATTCAGCTTTGAATAACCAGAAAAGCAAAGAAGCCAGGGTGGTGATTTACATAAAAGAGGACATATTCGCAAAACCCAAGCTTCAAAAAGATAGTCTTTAGCGCTTGACTTTTCTTTGATCAAACCCCATGGTCAGCATCATTATTTTAAAGCCACCGGATTCATATAATCAATTCCAGTAGTAGTCTAGTGGCATACCAGATTTCATCACGTCAAGAAAACATCTCATGCCATCACCTACTTCCCACGGAAACTAAACTTTTAAAGGGCATGCAGCAGTAAAAAGTAGCCAAAGAGTTAGTGAGATTAAGAAAAATTTCAACATTTGAAGGGGTCAGATGGTGGATTGAAATATGGGAATCATCCAGGGGCGATCCTACAGGTAGGCCAAGGAAGCGGCCACATGGGGAACCATCTGGGAAGGGGCGAATTCCCCGCCTGTCGGGTGCCGGCACCAGACAGCGTCCTGGCCCTGCCGATCTACCTCAGGCAGTGCCACGGCTGCCTGCTTTTGGGCCCCGGCCTTGTGCACTTCGACGCCGCTTCTGGGCATGTGCGGAGGTTTTCACGCAAGCGCAGTTGCTCGGAGCTGAAGTTGAGCGCAGGAGCAACTGCGCATGCGTGAAAATCTCCATGCATGCCCAGTAGCTCCTGTGCGCAGAAGCCTGTAAGCAAAGCACTCCCTATCGGGCAGGCAAGGTGTGCTTCCCCTCTCACTTTGTCTCCGCCCTGCCGCCGAATACAGTGACCAATTGGGCAGGCAGGGGGGCAAAGACAAAGGGAGAGCGAAGTGCAGCCAAAGAGGTATTGGCGACGTATTGCCCCCTGACAGCCGCCACCAGAAGTAGCCGCCACGCGCTGAGGCAAACACCCTCACCAGGCCCAATCACGTGTGAACCCTACCACACCTGCCCACCGCCCCGCGCCCGCGCGCTCCGGCCGGGAGCATCAAGGAGAGACAGGTGCAACTGCGCAGGCAAATAGTAATATGTAATATTTTATTTTACTTTATTTTGGGTTATTTGAGTTTTATAGGAGTAATGAAAATATTTAGTAGATGATAATTTTATTTATTATTTTATAATAATAATAATAATATAATAGAATGTTATATTATAATGTCAATATATTATAATATAATTATATTGTAATGTAGTATAATATAATTATGATATAATATAGTATGAGTATGGTATAATATATTTTATATACATGGATACTAGGCATGTGAAAAAAATTATGAAAATGAAATGATTCGTAATAAATTCGTAAGAAATGCTACTTTTGAGTATTTCCGCACCTGGAACGCCAACCAGGAAGTGGACTTTCTTATAGAACTTCGGGGGCAGGATTTTCTTAAGTGTCGTTATTAGGTCATAAGGGGGCACCCTCCTTCTCTCTCACCACCCTCCCGCCTCCCTTGCCAATAAGTATTATGGCAAGGCAAGCCCTAAACTCGCTCCTTCTTTCGACTGGAAGCCTGGAAAAAATGTAAACAGAGAGGATTACTCAGAAGTAAATCTGCAAAGGAGGGCACTTTGGATGAAGTGCCCTCCTTTGTGGATTTACTTTTGAGTAAACCTCTCTGTTTACATTTTTTCCAGGCTTCCCTGCCTCTCCTGCCTGCCAGGATCTAAAGCATCAAAGAGTATTGGGGTGAGAAACCAACCTAATGTATAATAGAATGAATGCTACTGTAAGTGCCTAATATTATAAGTAATCCAACTGGTCATATACCCACATTCCATGCACATGCAATAATACAGCAGTAATAACAATGGGTATAAGAAGAGGTAAAATTCAAACCGAAGTATTCTGACTGTGCTCCCTCCTCAAACTGCAAAAGGCTCTTCTCTCTGAGCCCGGGAAAAGCCAAAACCCCGGGCACAGCGTTTGCTGCCTGGGTGCACACACATACATATTCTTTGGGGGGATTTGCTGCAGAATCCGGGCTCATAGAGAAGATTCTGCAGCAAATCCCCCAAAGAATATGTATGTGTGTGCACCCAGGAAGCAAACGCTGTGCCCGGGTTTTGGCTTTTCCCGGCTCATAGAGAAGAGCCTTTTGCAGTTTGAGGAGGGACCACAGTCAGAATACTTCGGTTTGAATTTTACCTCTTCTTATACCCCTTGTTATTACTGCTGTATTATTGCATGTGCATGGAATGTAGGTATATGACCAGTTGATTACTTATAATATTAGGCACTTACAGTAGCATTCATTCTATTATACATTAGGTTGGTTTCTCACCCCAATATTTTGATGCTTTAGATCCTGGCAGGGCAGGAGGAGTGGACGGCTCTCCCTGCCCCTTCTGCCTGCCAGGATCTAAAGCCTTGAAGAGGCTTCATGAGGGGCCAACTTCAGCCCTCCAGGTGTTTTGGACTTCAACTCCCACCATTCCTCACAGCCTCAGGCCTCTTCCTTTTCCTCTCAGCCTGGGCAAACTTGGCCCCTCGCTCCCTCAGGATCGGGTGAGAGAGAGGCAGCGAGGAGCCAGGGGGGGCTCCTCCTCCTTTTTTTTGCTGCTTCCAAGAATAAAATACCCGCTCCCTCCCTCCTTCCTATTTGGAGAGTCTCATCTAGAATTCAGTGTGATTTATTCAAGTTTTGACCTACAACTCCCAGAAATCCCAGCCAATTTACCAGCTGTTAGGATTTCTGGGAGTTGTAGGCCAAAACCATCTGGAATGCGCATGCGCTGGCATACGAACTACTAACAAAGTTCATTAGTCATTATGTTACATTTCAGAAATTTTTGGAAATTTTTTTTTGTAAGTCTTTCTTTTTACTAATCAAAAAAATCCCCCATTTGATTTTAGAATCGCCATTTTTGGGTTCGAAACCATGCCTAATGGATACAATATAATTCTACTAATGGTATTGTGATATTATAATTGTATATTTGTTTTACATGGGGGGGCACCAAAATAATGTCGGGGGGCGCCAAAATAATGTTCCCTTACCATATAAAATTACCTTAGACCGCCCCTGGGATCATCTCTACTATTATGCTGTTAGAATCCTTAAAGGATCTATGAACCAGAGAGGTTCTGCAAAACACCTGCGATTGGGCAGGTAGTTGTAGAATGATTTGCGGTTTAGCAACTGTGAGGAGGGAATATCTCCTCTCCAGTGACTGCATTCAGACATCTCAATAAACCATAATTTATTTGGCTGGAAGCAAACCTATCCTCCTTCAAGCCCTTTCCTTCCCATCTCCTCCTAAGAAATAAGAACAAGTTCAGAAGTGTTCACTTACATGTTTGATTAATTGCATCTTGTTGCATCAGCTGTAACTAACAAACCAGAATGGATCTTGATTATGGCCCTGAAGCTGGTGTGTTTCAATGTTGCATAGTTCATGTTGAGCACAGTTTAGATATCATGGTCTCTCTCCCTCGGCTTTTCTTTGTGAACGAAGATTCAGGAAGGACCCATCCCACGCTTTCTACAAGCGCGTTGATGACTAAGAAGGCCAATCCGAGATAGGGAAGTCCGGTTGCAGAAAGCACAGCAGAAAGTCTCCTTGCGTGATGTTGTTATCAAGTTGCGGTTCTGTCTGCATTGTCGTTTCTCTTCGAGACTCGTTCGGCGTGTCTTCTCGAAAGAGGCCGCAGCATTCTGGATAGTGTGTTTCCATGCCTCCCGATGTGAGGCCAGGGTGGACCATTGTTAGTGATCTATCTGGCTGAGCCTGAGGTGTTGTTTCAGGGAGTCCTTGTATCTCTTTTTTGGGGTGCCTCTCTTTGAGCTAACCCATGGTGAGTAGTATCTTTGGGAAGCGGTGGTCCTCCATCCTAGAGACGTGCCCTGCCCAGCACAGCTGTGTTTTCAATAGCATGGCCTCAATACTGGTGATCCCTGCTTGCTCAAGGACAGCAACATTTGTCACATAGTCAGTCCAGTGTACATTTAGGATTGTGTGAAGACAGCGCTGATGAAAGCGTTTAAGGAGTCGTAGGTGTTGCCGAGAGGTGACCCTTGTTTCAGACCCATATAGGGAAATAGACAGTACGCTAGCTCAGTACACATTGATTTTTGTGCTTTGCCTCTGGTGCTTGGTGCTCCAGACTCTTTGTGAAGCCTTCCAAATGCACGATATGCCTTTTGCTAATCTGTGATCTATCTCTTTATCAATCTTGGCGTCTGAAGAGATGATGCTTCCCAGGGAGGTGAACTGCTGAACAGACTTAAGCACAGATTTGCCTATGCTGACGTGGGGATGATGGTGTTCTTCCTGTGGTGCGGGCTGGTAGAGGGCTTCCATTTTCTTCAGGCTGACTTCCAGCCCAAACAGCTCTGCAGCTGTTGCAAAGCAGGATGTTAGGCTCTTCAGAGCTGCTTCTGAATACCCATTCCCTGACAAGGGCAGCATTGTCAGAAAAAAAGCAGCTCACGGACTAGATAGAGTCTTAGTGCGAGCCCTCAGAAGGCTTAAGTTGAAGCTACCATCGGTATGGTAGCGTATATATATGCCGTCTTCTTCAAAGTCTGCAGCCCTTGGAAAAACTATAGTTAATCAAACACAGAAAGAGAATCTTTTGGTTTCTTTGGTGTCAGGAAGCAGGAGTGGAAATGGGAAGCACAGCAGTTCCAAGTTTTCTATTTTGAAAAAAACCTAGAGTATGTGGGAGTTGTACTCACCTGTGTAATAAATCTGAAAATTGATAATTTCAGGAGAAAAGGCAAGAGTGATACAGAATGACAAATGGAACCATGTGCTTTGTAATGCTATGGGACTAAATGCCAAGGTAATATGATGCCTCCCGCCCAATGGGGGATAACATCCCAGGTCATTCCCATTGTGATAAATCCTGATTTTTCATGGAAGTTGGATAATATGACCTATCGGCAACATATGGTCCTTGACCTCCACTGTTGTGGCCTCTGAATCTCACTGCTCCATAAAAATCCACTTTTATACTATAAAGGTTTTGGTCATGACAACATTGATTTTGATTTTAGCTTTCATTCTGTTTATTTTGCTTGTACTCTGTTGATAGATTTTTCGCTGTATGTTAAATCTTTAGTAGTTCCATAATGAAATTCCAGTTTAGTCTATCAAAGGCCTTTTCAGGATCCAATAGTAAAAGTGCGCCCTTTTTAAATTTTGCATTTTAAATATGTTCAATAATGTTTAGGATTATCCTTGTGTTGTCTTTCATTAGCCTTCCAGGTAGGAAGCCACCTTGATCAGATTTAATCCAATTGCTCAATGTTGTTTTTAATCTGTTTGCCAATATCGCTGTAAATATTTTATAATCTATATTTAACACTGAGCTAGTCTGTAATTTTGAATCAATTCTTTGTCTTGATATTTTTGGGGACTTAGATAATGCTGGTCTCTTTCCATGACTCTGATATTTGCTTTTTTCCAGTACTGTAGCAACCCAGCCTCCAGTTCAGCCCCCGGTTCCGCCGGGGGGGGGGGACTGGGGCCGCCCCGGGGGTCCCAATTGCCTTGGATCCAATTGCTGTGGATACAGATGGAGGGGATGAAGGGACTGCTGGGCCTGCATCTCCTACAGACAGTTTACAATGGGATGACTCCTGGCCTGATGCCTATTCGGACGAGGAAGGCCAGATGGACTCAGATTCTGATAATACTTATGAAAGGCCGGGAGGATATGGTTCCCAGGAACGATCTGGGAACCAGCGGGGATGAGTTGATGGAAACCAAAAGGAGGAAGTTCTCAGAGAGATAGCGAGCCAGCTGCGGATCGGTCTGGAAGGTGTCTTGATCGCAGGAGAAGCATCGAGTCTACTCGCAAGGAATGGAGACGAAGCCTAGAGCGGCGCTGGGTTCACAAAGGGGGAGATTAAGTATACGTTCCCTGGGAACCGTTCTTCAGTTGGTCGGCCACTTCTGATCTGAAGGGAGTGAAGCGACCAAGATCCTGGGAGCCATAGTCTGGTGGGACGGAGACGGTTCTGGTCTCCGTCACAGACCAACTCCGCTGCCAGCTCGACCAAGGCGGGTCTGCGCTGCTCGTGTTATTGGACCTCACGGCAGCGTTTGACACGGTCGACCACAATCTATTGATCCACCGCCTGGCCGTGGCTGGAGTGAGGGACAGCCCTTAAATGGCTGACCTCCTTCCTCCACCAGCGGTCTCAGCGCAGAGTGGGGCGAGGTGGTCTCCGAGGGCTCCCACTACTCTGTGGGTCCCCAGGGGGCCATTCTCTCCCTCTGTTATTTAACATCTACATGCAGCCGCTTGCACAGCTGGTGCGGAGTTATGGGCTGAGTGTCACCAGTACGCTGACGACACCCAGCTCATTCTGAGGATGGAGGGCAGGCCGGGTTCTGTCCCCGATAATTTCCAACACTGCCTCGGCCGTTACTGGATGGCTGCGAGCCAGTAGGCTGAGGGTGAATCCGCGAAGATGGAGATCTTGTGGCTGGGTCGCCCGGGTGATGTTAATGTCCAGCTTCCGAGCCTAGACGGTGCGGTGTTATGCCCATCGCCTTCCGTAAAGAGCCTGGGGTCCATTTGGACTCCCAGCTGACCATGGAGGCCCAGGTCTCTGCGGTCAGCAAGATCGCTTTTTCATCTGCGACAGGCAAGGAGGCTGGCCCCCTATCTCTCCCGGAACGATCTGGCCACGGTGATCCAAGCCACAGTCATCTCAAGGCTGGATTACTGCAACGCGCTCCACGTTGGCCTTCCTCTGTCGGGTGACCCGGAAGCTCAGGCTAGTGCAGAACACTGCCACCCGGCTCCTGTCTGGCACGCCAGCTGGCGCCCACATAACACCTGTTTTGCAGGATCTGCACTGGCTGCCATTAAGCACCGGATCGCCTTCAAAGTGTTGGTTCTTACCTTTAAGGCCTTGCACGGCCTGGGGCCAGCGTACCTGAGGGACCGTCTCACTCCATATTGCCCTTCGAGATCACTACGGTCCAAGGATGCTAACTTCCTGGAGATACCATCGACAAAGTTGGCACGCCTAACATCCACTCGCCGGAGGGCATTCTCTGTCATAGCTCCCACGCTGTGGAACGCCCTCCCGGCCGAAACCAGGGCCTTGAGGGACCTGCTCCCGTTTAGACGGGCATGCAAAACCCATCTGTTCAAGCAGGCCTTGGCGAGTAGGCCCGTGTATCTTTAAGTATGCTATTGCTGAACTGTGTTGTTGTTCCTGCTACCATTGCTATTTTAACTGTTTTTATTGTTTTTATTGTTGTTATTGTTTTGTTTTTACTGTGCCTTTGGCTCTGTGTGAGTCGCCGCGAGCCTCCGGGAGTCGGCGGCATAGAAGCCTGAATAAATAAATAAATAAATAAATAAATAAATTACCTTGGAACCTTGTTTCTTCCATGAACTTTGCCTTGCCTTGTTTGCCACGGACTAAGTTACCTTGTTGATTCACTTTGTTTTTATGGACCTTGCTTTTAACCCTTTTTGGATTACTTGAGAACTTTGATTGCTTTTTACCTTGGACTCTTTGATTCTTTACATTTGGACATTTTACCTTTTCACCTGTTCTTAATTGCTTAATAAATAGTTAATTGATTATCGTCTCTGTGTGTATGATTAAGGGGCCGGGCCTAGTCCCAGCATTGTGACAAGTACAGAATTTATAATATTTTGTAATATCAGTTTTATTATCTCTTTCATCATCTTGTAGTATGTGGCCAAGTAATCATCTGGGCCTAGAGATTTATCTGTTATTAAATTCTGAATAGCCTCATCAGTTTCCTTTATTGTAATTAGTCCGTTCAATCCTTCAACCACTTCAGAGCTGGTTGGTCGCTTTGGGGTTTTTTATGTGTTCTAGTAATGATTCTCTTGGCCTCACTTCATTTTTGTAAAGATCCTACTAAAAATCTTCAAGAATCTGTTTAAATTTTTGGTCTTCCTTAATTTCATTGTCTTTGTGTTTCAATGAGATTATACATTTATTTTGATTTTTTAAAAAACAAAAAAATGTCTGCCTGATTTATTTGCATGTTGGAAAACATTGCTCATTAAATTTTGTTATTTTGTCCATGTGTTCCACCAAAATCATTGATGCTTGAATTCTTAATAATTTTTGTTCTCCAGCCAGCTTTTTATCTATTGGTTGTTTATTATGTTCAAGTTCCTTTTATTCGATTTCCAATTGACTTTTGCACAGTTTGGCCTGTTTTTTTCCCTACCACATTTATTTATTTATTTATTATTCAGTTTTATATTCCGCTCCTCCCAGCAGGCTCGGGGCGGATCACAAGCAGATAAGCAATAAAACATACAATAAAACATACAGTAAAAACAGTAAAACGCAATACATAATCTAGATGTTACAGGCTACGATTTCTTAGCCAACCGAGACGAACCAGTTGAGTTTAGATTTACCCAAACGCTAGCCTGAAGAGAGCCGTCTTACATTCTCTTCGAACAAGGAGGAGCTCGGAGACCATTCAGACATCGTGGGGGAGTGAATTCCAGAGTACTGGAGCCGCCGCAGAGAAAGCTCTCTGGCATGTGCTGGCCAGGTGGCAGGCGCGGGACGATGGTATAACCAAGAAATTTTGCTCTTCCGAGCGCAGTGATCTCGGGAACATACGGGTAAGGCGGTCCTCAGGTACACAGGCCCTAGACCGTGCAAGGCCTTAAAGGTTAAAACCAGCACCTTGAAGGCAATCCGGTACTCGATAGGAAGCCAGTGCAGTTGCCGGAGGATGGGGGTAATATGCTCCCTCACTGGTGCTCCCACCAGCAAGCGAGCCGCGGCATTCTGCACCAGCTTGAGTTTCCGGACTGTCGCCAAGGGAAGGCCAACGAGGGCGTTACAGTAGTCCAGCCTCGAGATGACCGTCGCTTGATCACGGTGGCCAGATCGCCCCTGGACAGGTAGGGGGCCAGTCGCCTAGCCTGTCGTAGGTGGAAGAACGACGTCCTGCTGACCACGGAGACCTGGGCCTCCATGGTCAGCAGGGAGTCCAACTTGACACCCAAGCTTTTAACCAAGGGTGACGGGCTAAGTGGCTTGCCATCCAGGGTAGGCAACCGGCACTCATCCAGCCCAGGTCGACCAGGCCACAAGATCTCCGTCTTCGACGGATTCACCTTCAGCCGGATGGCACGCAGCCATCCAGTCACGGCTTCCAGGCATAGATGGAAACAATCGGGTACGGTATCCGGCCTGCCGTCCATTCTCAGCAGAAGCTGGGTGTCATCAGTGTACTGATAACACTCCAGACCAAAGTCGCGGGCCAGCTGGGCCAGGGGGCGCATGTAGATGTTGAATAATAAGGGTGAGAGGATGGCCCCCTGGGGGACCCCGTAACTTAATGGGAGCCTCGCGGAGACCTCCCCTCCCCTCTCCACCCGCTGTCCCCGGTCCTGAAGGAAGGAGGCCACCCACTTAAGGGCATTAATTTAATTCTCTTGTCAAACTTAGCCATATCCAAAACTGTATACGGTGACATTCCCGGAGTTGTGATTAGTTGTGCAAAATTTAAAAGATTTCTTTATGTTTCTTTAAGATTTCCTCCGTATTTATTTATTTATTATTTCAATTTGCTAAACCGCCCTCCCCGAGGCTCAGGGCGGTTTCCAAGCATACAAGAAACATCGAGATAAAAACATCCTAAAACATCTAAAAACATCCTAAAACACACTAAAATACCATGGCAGACATAGTCGGATAAAACACATAAATCACATGAACATGCTAATCAAAGTAGCTAATCCCAGCAGACAGTGGCAATGCAATCAGGCAGAAAGTTGGCGGTTCAGACACTGGTCGAACCAAATGCCTGCCTGAACAGCCAGGTCTTACATGACCTTCGGAAGGCCATCAGGTCCCGCAAAGCTCGCGTCTCGGCCGGCAGCGAGTTCCATAGAACCGGGGCAGGCACCGAGAATGGCCTCTGCCGTGTAGTGGACAGTCTGCAGGTTTGCAGTCCTGGGACCTCGAGCATGTTAAGCCCCTCTGAACGCAGTGATCTTCTGGGCACGTATGGGGGGAGACGCTCCCTTCTTGAGCAAATTGTCATTAAGCCTCCATGCCCATTGTTTGACTTGCCATTTTAGTTTTATCAAAATGGGGGCATGGTCTGAAACTGTCCTTGGATGGATATCAGAGTTTAATAGTTATATAGTAAGGCTTTTTGTGGCCCAGATCATGTCGATCCTCGAAACAGAGTTGTGCCTGTTTGATAGGAATATAACATTCTTTTTGGATCCAAGGTAAAATTGCCATTTTTCTATAAGATCCAAACCATTTGGCAACTCTCAAAAAACTTTGTGGGAGTTCTCTTCCTTTGTTTTGTTTTTATTCGTGGATTTTCTGTCTATATTTTGTTCTGCTACTATGGCCGAACCAGGAAGCCCCAAATCCAGGAGATCCAACTGCAGAGAGTCCCCAATATTCCTCTTGGCCCATGGCCTAAGTTGCACCAGTACCAGACCTTTTTTTCCTTCTGCCCCACTCAGTTCCATACATCACAACACCAACTTCGTCCCTCCTCCTAAGCCTAGCCACCATTGCTTCCCCTCACCCCATCTGCACAACATTTACACAGCCAATAGTACATGAAAGACATTTTAGCAAATATCAAACAGCATAGCAATAAAACCAGGACATTTCCCCCAGCACCACCAGAACCCCACACAAGGCAACAACACATTGGACCCCAGAAAACAGCCCACAGCAAGACAAGAAGCCAAATACATTTTCCCTCCCATTCAGTCCACAGAGCACCAATGCATACATTAGAAATACTCCACATAACATTGCAAAACAATAGAATAGAACATTTCTCCCAGCGCCCACACAATCCCACACATTGTAATAACCCTCCCAATCCCATAAGCAAACTCCTGTTCAAAAATCACAAACTCTCTTCCATGCCACTAAGCCACAACAGACTGGTTAATCTCCTCCCAGGCCTGTGCAAGGCCGCTGCAGTACCACCACCCACCACTAGGGCCGAAACGCCCGTCCCTCCCTCTACCGCCAAAAAAGAAAAATCCCAAACACTTAACAAAACAAACAAAAACAATAAACAAACCCCCCACAGACCTTCCCCCTGTTCCTACCTTGGTTTCCGCCCCCTCACCGATCGTCCGTGCTGCAACCGGCCTCTAACGGGGGCCCGGCGAGCAGACGGCACTTTCTGCACACCCGCTCGCCCCGTCGCCATCTTGGAAAGGTGGGGGGGAGAGCGCCCCAAAGGGAGGGGGAAGGAGCGATCCGCGGATAAGTGAGATCGCCATAGGAACCAATGCATTCAGTATCCACACTTTGGAAGTGTCCCCGATTTGCCCCGTTGTTGTCCCAAAGCACTCTGCCCTCTTCCTCCTATCTTGTCTCCACTCTTTCTTCTCCCCGTTCTCCCTCCCATGCCTGGAGGAAGCCCGGAAAAGCAGCCGCTCGCAATCAGCGGCCTGACTCTACCGCTACGCGCTCAGTTCATCTGAGGACAATCGGCCCCCACCTTTTTTCGCATTAAGTCCCATAGACTCAGCAGAAATAGTGAATCCAAAACCGGCAGCAAATCAGCGATTTTGGACTTTAGGGGTCCTGAAGGGTTGGAACGGGACCCCAAGCCTTCTGCCAACAAGGGAGGCAGGGGGCCCAAGTACCCGAACTCATTTCTCTCTGCTTTTTGACCACTTTTTCCTTGAACGAACTCAAGGTCCCTTTGCCTGGCTGGAAACTGCCAGGGGGGACCAAAAGAACAACCATGGACTATGGGGGGAGAGAAGAAACCCGAATAATAAAATAATAAATAAAATAAAGATGCCTTTGCCTCAGTGGATCGCCTTCAGGAGGGTTCTGGGAAGGGATCTATGCGAGTAGGGAGGCCTCGAACTCCTAACCCAGGTCTGTGCGAGCTGGGACCTGAAGTTCACCCAAGGACACTGATCATGGACTCATCTTACTGCTATTCTCACTGCTCTGAGCTCAGCCCCATGCGGGCTCACCCAGGATCCCTACCCTCAGACTCTCTCCCCTGATCACGGACTTTGTAGTTTCCCCAAGGACGTTTCTTCAGTTGGACATTTCCTGCTTTCCCCCTTCACATCATGGACCCTCAGTGACTTTACTCCTCTGCATCCCAAGCCACCAAGGCTCTGCAGTTCCCAAGGACAGTGGAGGACTACAACTCTCAGGAAGAAAGCAGCATTGTGTTGCCTGTTTTGAAGATCATTTCTCTGGGAGCAAGAACTGTATGGGAATGTACTGGGGATAATTGCTGGGGATCTCTGTATTGCCTTGTCTATTTTGTACCCCTTGTGTGTCCCCTTTTTGTGTCAATGTAACCTTTAAGTTAATGCCCTCAGCAGAGCGTTCCAGGGATTAACAGTGCACAATAACCCACTTTTCTACCCATTTTGCCTTGCACAAATAATAGCCATGGGGAGGGACGTTGGGTTTTTTCGTGGGGTGAGGCCCACTCTTTATGCCCAAGACTCCCCTGCATATGTCCCTGTCATTCTCGGAGCTTAGCCAATGATTTGGGAATATGTCTGGTCATATAAACAGGACCCAAAACATGGCTGATCCATGCGAGCTTAGGACCCTCGCAGCCAGCCCCAATAGCTACCTTTCCGGACTATTTTGACTGAGCAACCATGCTCCCAAACCCTGCCAGGACTCCCTTTGCGGAGAGTTCCCCTGGTGAACAAATAATACATTTTTCTGGCCATATGATGCTTTTCACCAATATGGGGTGGAGGTCAGGTGTTCTGTGGAACATAGATTCCGCCATTATGGGCCTGGATCCCCCCCGCTCGTGTCCCCCCTTGGCCTCGGAGCTGGACCCCCAAGGGATCATGGGCTCTGGCAAACCCCAAGTCACACAGCCACCCCATAGCTGGATCAGAGTGGGCTTCGGAACCCCACTTGCCGGCTGCAATAAGTTATGCTTTGCCATTTTAAAACTGAGAAACCATGCTTCCCGCTAGACTGAAACTCTCAACACAAAAGAGTTTCGGCCAGGACAAAAGACTGCCATTAAGGTACTCAAAGACAAACAAAAAACAGGAAGGTGGGCCTCCACATCGGGGGCCCTCCGGCCGTGAGGTATTCAGCCACAAGTTACTTCCTCCACCCAGCCGTTTTTCCCTTTGTGTTCTTTCCCGCCCTGCGCAGCCGGCCAGGATAGGCTCGTTCGAATTCTGGCGCGCCTTTCCTATTGGCTAAAGCGCGGCAGTCTCCTCCTGGCCCAGCTGACTTTGACAGCGCGGCCAATCAGCTGTGGCTACACGTGGGAGGGAAGGGCGCCCGATTCAAATGTAAATTGACTGCTTTTCTATATATTGGACTGCTTTCCCATTAAAAACTATGTTTTTGCCTTTGGATTCCTGGCATGGCATTGCATCCTATTCAGCTGAATTAGATTCTTCTCTCGGTAGTGGCGTACTTCCGTCTGGGTGAGCATTGATCTGGGTTTCTTTGTGATTTGTAGTTCTGGGAAGATCATCCAGATTTGGGCCTCGACCCTCGCTTTTAGGGGTGGCCTGGGCTCCGTCCCCTTAAGGGAACGGCCCCTAGTCGTATTTCGGCAACACTACTACATTAAAGTCTCCTAGTATGATCAGTTGTCGTAGTTTATATTTTCTAATTCTTTGTGTATTTTGGTAAAGGCAGGCTTTTGTTGTCTGGATGGATTGTATTCAACTAAAAGCACACTTCTTGATATGCTTTTATTTCAGTAGGCAATAGGTTTTCTTTCATATATGTTGCTATCCCCCTTGGCCTTTTCTCAAGAGAACCACAGAGAACTCCCTCCCAAACACATTTAAACATCCCACATTGCCCCACCTCTCTAAATTCCCCCATTAATAGCCCTGTTTTCCTCCGCAGTCCCTTTCAAAATAGCAACAACTATTCCTACTGTAGTTGCCCACCATGGTTTATGATGTTAATACAAGTATTACATTCATTGTTGGGTTCTCCACATAAATAGTAATGCATAATTTAACTGTGCAATTTATTTCTAAACTAAAATTCTTTAAACTGCGTAATCTTAGATTTTTTTTAAAAAAAAGTTTTTTTCCTTGCCTTTTCATTGATCTATTTTGCCTTTACTGTCTTTTTTTTGGTAATTTTAATATCTATCCATTCGTTTCTGTATTGAACCCAGAATACAAAACTGGAAGATTTCCCATAGTTACTTTGGTGGATTACATGGGAAGCAGGGCTGTAGTCAGGATTTTGATTTGGGGGGAGGGGGGCTGAGTTTGGTTCGGGGCGGGGCGCTGAGACTGGGTGGAAGAGGGTCTACCCAAACAAACCTTTTTTATTGTTATCCCAATAACCCCATTAATGTGGGATATAATGAGCATGGTGATCAGATCATGATATGAATAAACATAACTGTTTAAATAATGTACCAGTAAGGCCTTTTCGCGGACCACCCTGAGAATTTCGGGGCTGAAGCCCCTTAGCCCCCTGGCTACATGCCTGATGGGAAGAGTGATGCTAACAGTATGAAACAGTGTATTATGTACAAAGATTGAAAGTGCTAATGCTTTGGGTTTCAAATCTCAGACTCCTTCAGCTAACATGAAACTAACGATGCAGGCCGAGATATTCCAGGAGCAGAAAGGGATCTTTTTCAGACTCTGGTTAATAACCAGAAGATACTTAGCTTCTCACAGAAAAGCCATTTATTTGACATTGTGATCTTGATGAAGAAGTAATAAACAACACTGGCAGAGGAAAATAAACCAGTGCAAATTGAGTAGGAGAAATACTGTTTTGCAGGCTGCCTCACAAATTCACATTTTAGAAGCTTCCTTACAGTTTGTAGGACTCAGAGAGGGAGGAAGAGGGAGGGCGATTTCGCTTGAAAGGTAAGGAGGGGTTTTTTTTGTATTATTTTATATTGTTTACAATGAAATATGTATGAAAATGTATTGTTTGTTCAATCTGGCTGCTATAATTGCCACCGGGAATGTGGCGCAGCTGGCTAAGTGTCAGATGCATAAGATCTCTCTGACCAATAGGTCATGAGTTTGAGGCCTGCCCGGGTCGAGGTGGGTGCTCGACCTTTAAGTGTAGCCTGCTGTCAACCTTTGCAGCCCGAAAGACAGTTGCATCTGTCAAGTAGGAGATTAAGGCACCACATTAAGTGGGGAGGCCAATTTTGACCGAATTATTTATTTATTTATTTATTTTATTATTCGGGCTTCTATGCCGCCGACTCCCTGAGGCTCGCGGCGGCTTACAGGAGCCGAAGGGCACAGTAAAATACAGGCAATAAGCAGTTAAAAACAATTAAAAACAACAGCAGTACAGTAATTAATAACACAGTTAAAACAATGAACAGCACATCATCCTCAGAAGAACGAATAGATGGCGGGGCATGGGCAGGACTTACTCACCAAAGGCCTGCTTAAACAGGTATGTTTTACAGGCCCGTCTAAACGGGAGCAAGTCCTTCATAGCCTGAGTTCCGGCCGGGAGGGCGTTCCACAGCGTAGGTGCTATGACAGAGAACGCCCTCCGGCGGGTAGCAGTCAGCCTTGCGAGTTTAGCTGAAGGTATCTCCAGGAGATTGGAGTCCTCAGACCGAAGTGATCTCGGAGGGCAATATGGGGTGAGACGGTCCCTCAAATACGCTGGCCCCAGGCCGTGTAAGGCCTTAAAGGTGAGGACCAACACTTTGAAGGTGATCCGGTGCTCAATTGGCAGCCAGTGCAGATCCTGCAAGACGGGTGTTATGTGGGCGCCAGCTGGCGTGCCAGACAGGAGCCGGGCGGCAGTGTTCTGCACTAGCCTGAGCTTCCGGGTCACCGACAGAGGAAGGCCAACGTAGAGCGCGTTGCAGTAATCCAGCCTTGAGATGACTGTGGCTTGGATCACCGTGGCCAGATCGTTCCGGGAGAGATAGGGGCCATTATGAGGCCATTAAAGAACTCCAGGAACGCTGAGGAATGCAGAAGGAACAACAAGGGACGCTGAGAGACTAGGAGTGCGTCAGCTCCCCCTGGTGGCCATAGTATCCACTTCCGAGCTCAATTCAAAGTGCTGGTCTTGACCTTTAAAGCTCTATACGGTTCTGGCCCAGATTACTTGTCCGAACGCATCTGCCGCTACATCCCACCTCGTAATTTAAGATCATCCAGGGAGGCCCTGCTCTTGCTCCTGCCGACTTCTCAAATGCGGCTGGTGGGGACGAGGGAGACGGCCTTCTCGGTGGTGGCTCCCCATCTGTGGAATGCGCTTCCTAGTGACATACGATCAATTCCATCCCTCCTGACTTGCAGGAAAAAATAAAATGCCTGGCTATGGGACCAGGCGTTTGCACACTAGCACAAGGCAGCAATATTTTTTAACTTAATGAATGTGTATGATATGTTGATGTAATTGTATTTTAATGTGTAATGTTTTGGGGGTTTTATACTGTGTTTTATGTGTTTTACTGTGTTGGCATCGGTGTGCCTTTTGGAAGCGCTCTGAGTCCCCCTTGGGGGTTGAGAAGAATGGGGTAAAATGCCGGAAATAAATAAATAAATAAATAGTTTGCCTCTGTTCGTCTATATGTGTGTATGTGGAAACGGCAGGGATTGTCTGCTAAGTATGTGTACCTGTAATCCGTTCTGAGTCCCCTTCGGGGTGAGAAGAGCGGAATATAAATAAAGTGTATTATTATTATTATTATTATTCGTAAATTTTGTGAGCAAAAGTTGGAGATATACATTCAATGGAAAAGGTATTAATAGGAGTACAGGTAGTTCCGAAATTATAAACATCTGACTTACAAACAATTAATAGTCAAGAATAAGGGTGAGACCATAGGAATTGAGAAAAATCTACCCCTAGGAAGGGAAATTCAGTCCTGAGCTACCACAGGGGGAGTGTCTCCACTGAAGCTTTCTCACCATTCCTTGTTTCCACAACAAGCCAATTTTTTCAAAGTCCAAATGTCACAGGGACAGAAAGTGAGGTGAAATGTTCTAAACAGCGGAACAGACAGCAAAACAAACACTATAGGGGTGTTAACCTTTCCCTATGCTATCCAACGGATGCACACATGCGTGCACATACATACACACAGGGGGGAGTTAAACTCTTAAAATGTACCTGTTCCAACCTACATACAAATTCCTATTTGTAACTTGGGGACTACCTGTATTGTGTCTAGGTCAGGGGTCCCAAAACTAAACCTTGCAGTCTGGATGTGACACTTCAAGGTAACTTGCCTGGCCCCCGACCTAAACTTTAGATTTAGAGTTGCCCTAATTATTAAATGAAAATACACAACAACAACAATCCTAATCAACTTGCCTATCTCAACAGCCAAAAGTAGGCCACTTCCCACTGAAATACTGATAATTTTATGTTGGTTAAAATTCTTCTTAATTTTAAATATTGTATTGTCCTTTCATTATTATTATTATTATTATTTGCACTACAAATAAGATATTTATTTATTTATTTATTCGGTTTTATATTCCGCTCCTCCCTGCAGGCTCGGGGCGGATCACAACAACATTCGATAAAAACAACGAGATACAACAATGTTAAAAGACCACAAGGGTTACAAATTCTTAAAACTCAACACATGGTCATACAATACATTTCCGGAATTAGCCAAAAGCGAGTACGAAGAAGGCAGTCTTGCACGCTCTCCGAAAGGGAACAAGCTCTCGGATCGCACGGGTGTCGGGTGGAAGAGAGTTCCACAGCGTAGGGGCCGCAACAGAAAAGGCACCCTGCCTGGTTGTGGACAGGTGGCAGGAGTGGATTGATGTAATTTCTAACAGGTTCTGCTCCTCTGAGCGCAGTGATCTCGGGGGAACATACGGGGTAAGGCGGTCCCTCAGGTACACAGGCCCTAGACCGTATAAGGCCTTAAAGGTCAGAACCAACACCTTGAAGGCAATTCGGTACTCGATAGGAAGCCAGTGCAGTTGCCGTAGGATGGGAGTAATGTGCTCTCTCACCGGTGCTCCCACCAGTAAGCGAGCAGTGGCATTCTGCCTAGCTTGAGTTTCCGAATTGTCGACAAAGGAAGGCCCACGTAGAGGGCTTTACAGTAGTCCAGCCTCGAGATGACCGTCGCTTGGATCACCATGGCCAGGTCGTCCCTGGACAGGTAGGGTGCCAGTCGCCTAGCCTGTCGGAGATGGAAAAATGATGCTTTGCTGACCATGGAGACCTGAGTCTCCATGGACAGCAAAGGGTCCAGATGAACACCTAGACTCTTAACAAGGCATGACAGGCTAAGTTGCTCGCCATCCAGGGTAGGCAACTGGCACTCATCCAGCCCAGGGCGACGGGGCCACAAGATCTCCGTCTTCGACGGATTCACCTTCAGCCGGCTGGAACGCAGCCATCCAGTCACGGCTTCAAGGCAGTGGTGGAAACAATCGGGCATGGTGTCCGGCCTGCCGTCCATTCTCAGCAGAAGCTGGGTGTCATCAGCGTACTGATAACACTCCAGACCAAAGTCGCGGGCCAGCTGAGCCAGGGGGCGCATGTAGATGTTAAATAATAAGGCCGAGAGGATGGCCCCTGGGGACCCCACAACCTAATGGGAGCCTCCGGAGACCTCCTCCCCCTCTCCACACATTGTCCCCGGTCCTGGAGGAAGGAGGCCACCCATTTAAGGGCAGTCCCCCTCACCCCAGTCACGGCTAAACGGTGGGTCAACAATGCATGGTCTACGGTATCAAACGCTGCTGTTAGATCTAACAAAACAAGCAGGGCTGATCCGCCCTGGTCCAGCTGGCGGCAAAGTTGGTCTGTAATGGCGACAAGCACGGTCTCCGTCCCATGCCCAATACGGAAGCCGGACTGGAAGGGATCAAGTCCAGCTGTGTCGTCTAAGGTATGTGCAGTGTGCATAGGAATTGGTTCAGAATTTTTTCAAACTGTAGCCTGGCCCCAACAGTCTGTGAATCGTCCCTCTGATTTAAAAGTTTGAGGACCCTTGGTCTAGATCAGTGGTTCTCAAAGTGGGCGGTACCACCCCCTGGTGGGCGGTGAGGCAATCTAGGGGGGGTGCTAGAAGGCCCAGGAGAATTTGGGGGGCGCTGAACCCCTGTAAGGGGGTGGTGGGGGCGGTGGCGTGAGCCAGGCGACAGGCTACCATCCATCTCTGTCTCTCTCTCTCTCTCTCTCTCTCTCTCTCTTCTTCCCTCCTCCTGCTCCCTCCTCCTCCTCTTGCTAAGCAAGGGATGATAATAATAATACCATGACGTTTCCTTCCAACTGGTTGAGTCTTATAACAATAATAAGAATGTCCTTCAATATATTTAGTGGAACATGGATTCAGTGCGGTAACCAATTTATTAACAAAAAAGAAACCGATTGCAAAATAGTCGATTGCGATGATTTGAGATGACTGCTGACGAAAATAGAGCCGAGGATTACGAGATTGGAAGCAGCATCCCAGGTTCATCCTTCTCATTAAGATTATTTCGAATGTTTTAACTTTTTTTGTACGACCTTTCTATTCTAAGTTCAATAAATAGTTTCATAATTTCAAACTTCTATGTTTCTAATTTACAACTTTATTATATTTTACGAAAAAGGTAGAAATATTTTTTTTTTTTTATAAATGATTTTTATTGATTTTGCATTATTTTTTAAAATACAATTACACAAAAAACGATACAAGAGATAAAGATAGAAAGGAAAGGTACTATAGCAATGGGTAGCTGGGGGTATGGTATGGGAGTGAGGAGGGGGGAGGGAAGATAGATAGACAGGGTTAAGAGGGGTTGAGTATAGAGGGAAAAAAAAAAGAAAAAAGAACATTTAACGTGACGCAATATCCTTCCAGTCTGGAGTGCAAGAGTTTGCATCTTCCCTGTGCTTCTTGTGTCTTCCCTTTTACTGCCTGCAGATTCCTGGCTGTGCCACTTGTGCCCTATTTCTTGCGAGAGTCCATGAATTGTTTTAAGGGCAGCCAGTCTATTCTATTTTCCTTGCTCTGGACGTTAACCCTCCTACTCAGCTCGTCTATCTCCATCAGATCCTGCAGTTTGGTGAACCATTCTTCCTCCGGAGGTGTTTCTACCTTTTTCCAGCTTTTTGCCAGCACTAACCTTGCTGCCGCCGCTGCGAAAAATAAAAATTTGTCTGTCTCTCGGTCGATTTTATCGTCCGT
The DNA here is from genome assembly GCA_030556195.1 of Anolis apletophallus. NCBI lineage: Eukaryota > Metazoa > Chordata > Lepidosauria > Squamata > Anolidae > Anolis > Anolis apletophallus. The sequence continues at coordinate 138,494,450 of JARBWK010000010.1, read as the reverse complement.
TAAATTAAGGAGAAAGTACGCTGGGTTAAAATCAAATTTTTTCTTGGTTATCTTTTGAACTTGTGTGTGGATTCTTTTCCAAAATTTATGGATTTTTGGGCATGCCCACCAACAGTGAAAAAAGGTCCCTACTTGAGTCCTACACTTCCAACATTTGTTGTCCGTGTGCTTGTAAAACTTTGCCAGTTTTTGGGGCGTTAGAAACCACCGGAAGAACATTTTATACCAGTTCTCCGCTAAATTTGTTGATCCTAAGTATTTTTTAGTTTTCTTCCAGGTGGACTCCCAGTCTTGAAATAATATTGAATGTCCCAAGTCCTGGGCCCATTCTACCATGACCTGTTTCACTGCTTCGGTTTCTACCTCCCACTCTAACAGTTTGTTGTACAGTATCCTAATTCTCTTTTTTATCGTGTTTTTGAAGCAACTCCCAAAAAGATTCTTCTTCGGCAAATCCTTTCTTTGCATCCTGCTTGAAGTATTCTTTTATTTGGGCATAATGAAACCACGAGATTTCTATGCCCGAGTTCCTCAGTTTTTCCAATGTTTTTAGTTCCCACACTCCCTTCTTTTTTTCCAAAAGATTTTTATAGGTAAGCCACGCCCCCAATGGGTTTTCTTTTCTTTGTTGGGCCTCAGATGGAGAGACCCACAATGGGGTCCTTTTGTATATCCTCTTCTTATACCTATTCCATATCTTGAGCAGGGCGGCTCTAATGTAATGGTTCGTGAAGTTCTTCTCTATCTTCTCTTTCTCATACCATGTATACGCATGCCAGCCCCTTCGTAGGTTAAAGCCTTCTAGGAGTAGTGTTCTTGATTTCCTGAGTGTGGTCCAGTCTATTACCCAGCTAAGGGCGGCGGCATCATGGTACAATTGTAAGTTCGGAAGAGCTAGACCTCCTCGTTCTCTTCTGTCTGTGAGGATTCTGTAGTTTATTCTAGCTCTTTTCCCCTCCCAGATAAATTTTAGTATGTCTCTTCTCCAAGTTTGGAAGGTGTAACCTGTTCTTATAATTGGCAGTGCCTGGAAGAGGAAAATCATCCTAGGTAGGACCTCTTGTTTTATCACCGCTACTTTGCCCAATAGGTTTAATTTTAAAAATTTCCATTTTTCCAAGCTCCTTTTATGGATTTCCACATTGGATCATAGTTATTTCTAAGAAGTTGGTTATTGTGGGCCGTCAACTGGATACCCAGATATCTTGTCTTTGTTACCACCTCAATTGCGGTGATTCCTTTAAGCTTATTCATTCTGTCTTCTTTTATATTTTTTGTAAGCAACTTGGTCTTAGTATAGTTAATTTTTAATCCTGCCACCTTACCGTATTGTTCCAGTTTTCTATCCATTTCTGGTTCGACTCCACCGGTTCTTCAATGATGCAGACCAAATCGTCTGCAAAGGCCTGTAGTTTATACTCTTCCCTTGAGACTTTAGACCTTTTAGGTCACTGTCGGCTCTTATGTCCTGTAATAATATTTCTAACATAAAAATGAAGAGGAGCGGAGACAGCGGACAACCCTGTCTCGTTCCTTTCTCGATTTTAATGGGACCCGCTGATACTCCATTAACTATAATGTCGGCCTCCTGATTGTGGTATATAGCTTTTATAACATTTAAGATTTGGAACCCCATATCTTTTTCCTTAAAAACTTGAACTAAAAAATCCCAATTTGCATTGTCAAACGCCTTTTCGGCGTCTATAAATAAAAATCCCACTTCCTTCTGGGTGTTGACTTCATAAAACTCTATCGCATTTATTATCGTTCTCAGGTTGTTCCTCAGATATCTGGAGGGGAGAAAGCCTGCTTGGTCCTCCTCAATAAAATCCTCTAAGAATATTTTTAACCGGTTTGATATTATTTTGGTGAACAACTTATAATCATTATTTAATAACGAAATGGGCCTGTAATTTTTAACGTTCGTTGGATCCGAGCCCTCCTTATGCAAAAAAATAATGTTTGCCCGCTTCCATGAATCTGGGGTTGACCCGACTCTCATAACATCGTTGAAAATGACCAATAGATAAGGGGTAATCTCTTCTGCAAATAACTTATAATATCTGGCTGTCAGCCCATCTGGGCCTGGCATTTTGTTATTTGGCATAGATTTGATGGCCTCTCTTATGTCCTTTGCACTTATTGGCTTGTTTAGATATTCTCTCTGGGAGTCCTTTATTTTCTCCAGTTTTTGCTGCGATATATATGTCACGATGTCCTCCATCTCAATCTTGTCTTTCGTGTACAGATCCCCATAAAACCTTTTGAATTCGCTCCTATTTTGTGGCCTTGAAAATATCTAGCCCCTTTACTGTTAACCTGGATATATGCTGTTTTTTTGTTTCTTCTCTTTAAGCCTTTTGGCTAAAAATTTCCCTGGTTTATTCATATTGATAAAGTGGTTCATTTTTAGATATTTCAAATTCCTTGCCATGCGTTCTTCTTGTTCAGAATTTATTTTATATCTTAATGTCTTGATTTCTTTTCTTATTTTCCTGTTGTCTGGATTCTTTTTGAGCTGTCCCTCCTTTTCTTCCAAACTCTTGTAAAGGCTATTTTGCTTTTCTTGTCTCTTCCTGTTCTTTATTGCTCCTTGTTGCAGAAAGTGGCCCTCATGACGGCCTTACTTGCCTCCCATAAGGTCGTCCTAGAAATCCCCTCTACATCATTTAGTTCAAAATATTCCTTTAGGAGGCTTTTATTGTATTCAATTTCTTTATCTGTTTGAATCAGACCATCATTTAGTTTCCACCTTCTTTCTTTTTTGTATCTGTGTATAGTTATTACTAGGGGGCAGTGATCCGTATTTACCCTTGGCAAGATTTTAATTTTTTCAATTTTGGTTGCTAATGTATTTGTGGCCCAGGCCATATCGATCCTGGACCACGAGGCATGTCGGCTTGAGAAATAAGTATAGTCCTTTTCCACGGGGAATCTCATTCTCCAAATATCATTCAGGGCTAGATCTTTCTTCATGTTAAGTATTCCTTTTGGCAAATCGCCTCCTTCTGTGGCTTTACCCTTCCTTTTGGGTCTGGACCTGTCTAAATTACTATCCAGGACCCCGTTAAAGTCTCCTATTAGTAAAATATTTTCATAGTCTACTTCTCCCAGGAATTTTTTTAGTTGTTTCACGAAACTTGATTTTTTTTCCGTGGGAGCATATATATTACAGATTAACAGTTCAGATTGTTCAATTTTCACCTTTACACCCAAAATCCTCCCATCATTATCTTTAAACGCCAAGGATGCTTCTATAGAGTCTTTAACGTATGTTGCCACTCCCCTTTTTTTTTAAGTGCTGATGAGTAAAAGACTCTCCCAAGACTCTTTTGATTTAGGTGTGACACGTGTTTTTGAGAGATGTGCGTTTCCTGCAGCGTGATTAAATCAAAGTTGCCTTTTCTTAACGTGTTCATAATTGCTTTTCGTTTATTTGGGGAATTTAGCCCGTTTACATTGTTTGAATATATCGTTACAGCCATTAAGCATCTAAATTAATCAATTCACAGTCTTTTTTTCCTCCCTCCTCCACCAGGACTACATTGTCTTCTGTTGAATTGGGCCTTTGTCTCTTTTTATCTTGTTTTCTATATTCCAAGGACCAGCTCTCGTCTTTCGTTTTTGACTCTTTTTCTGAGGTGGCCTTCCCCTTGCCTTCCATCTGGTCCTTAAGGAAGCTATAAAACTCCTTGGCCTTGTCCTCAGAAGTAATCCAATGTTTCTCCTCCTTGAAGGTTACCGATATCCCTTCCGTTTTCTCCCACCTGTATCTGATCTGGTATTTCTTTAGTTCGTCTACTAGGAAGTAATATTTTTTCCTTTTTTGTAGTGATGCAGTTGTAAATTCTTTTAGAATAATAACTGTTTTCCCCTTGTAGGTGACAGGAGCTCGTCCTTTGTTTTTTAAAATCTCATCTCTTACTGATCTTCTTCCAAAAGAGACCACTGTGTCTCTTGCCACCTTATTTCTCTTTGCGTAATTGGAATTAATCCGTTGCACCCGGTCAATGTCCTGCTCCATTTGGGTAGTTGGGATGTTCAGAATCTCTGCTGTCAAGGACACCACTATTTCCCTTAGGTTTTGATTTTCCTGTTCTTCAATGCACCTAAACCTCAATTGATAATCAGTCTCTTTGGATGCCATAAGTTCTTGTTGTCTCTCTATCTTAAAGTTTATTTCTTCCAATTTAGACATTTTTTCTTCAATTTTTTTCTGGATTTTGATTGTTTTTGTGTTTTCTTTTTTTATGTCTTTGATCTCCTGCTGCATCCCTGTCATCTCCTTTCTCATGCCGGAGAGTTCTTCTTTCAGCTCATCTTTGAGTTCCGCTTTCATCTTCCCTAGCTCATCTTTAAACATTTTTTCCATCTTAGCTTGCATTCTTTCGCTGTTGTCCTTTAGTTGATCATTAATCTGTTCTCTCATCTTCTGCATTTCTAGGAGGAGATCTTTCCCCGAAACCTCTCCCGACAAGGAATTTCTCCTCCCTGGTACTGAGGCTGATGCCTTTGAGCCTTTGGTAGCGGATACATACTTATCCATCTTCCTTCCTAGCTTCCTAGCTTCTTAGCCTATTATACCGGTCTCACAGATGACAGTTGTTGTTTTGCGTCTTTGGGATGTTACTTTGGGTTTTACTGCTCGATTTCCTCCTTATTCCGGTTGCTGATAATCCCTGGCTGTCCCGGAGTCTCCTCTTAATCCTGCCCCGTGTGTCTTCTTGTTTCTTCTTACTTCTTACTATTTGCTGCGTTCGCTCTCTCTCCTGGGTACTATCCGTTGCTGTCCGCTGCTTGAGGTTCTCCGCCGTCCCTTGGCCTCCGCGCGCTCTCCCCCGACGTCCTGTGTCCTGGCCCGCTTCCCCTGCTTCCCCCGCCGTCAAGATCTTACTTTGAATCCTCCGATTTGTAGTGCCGCGTCCTCTCGTCCCTCCTCCCGTCTTACGTCTTCTGGGTGAGGCGTCGTGGCGTCGGGACGTTGCGCTGTGACGTCGTGACGTCACGTACGTCCCCCGCGTCGTCACGCCCTCTTTCCTTTCGGCCGAGGAGCTTCTCTTAAAGGAGACGCTTCACACCCCCCTCCAGTTCGGCTGTGTGGTTTCTGAGCCGGTAGAGAGCACTTTCTACCGCTTCCCGAAGAAATAAATAGACAATTACAAGGTAGAAATATTAATACATATATCTTTCTGTTTAATTGCTATTTAAAAAAATTAAATGTAATTTCTAGGTTGGCGGTGAGTGAATTTTTTTTCTGGAAAGGGGGCGGTAGGCCAAAAAAATTTAGGAACCACTGGTCTAGATCAGGGCTGTCCAACTTCTAACCGGCCAAGGGCCGGAATTCAGGTCACTGATGACCAGGGGGGCCGTCCACGGCCCCGCCCCGCCCACAGCCCGCCCCCTCCTCCTAAAGTGTCATGCCGGGCGGCAGAAGCGGGCGATTTCGCCCGTTTCTGAGGCTGGCGTGACACTTTAGCAGGAAGGCGAAGCCAAGGGGAGACCTCCATGGCTTCACCCTTCCTGCTAAAGATTCCTCCTCCTCCTTCCCTCCCCCCCCCCGCTGCGGCGATCAGGACACCGGCTGTGCCGGGAAGGAGGAGGAGGCCCGCCCCCTCGCTCCCTTCCCGGCGCAGCCGGTGTCCCAATCGCCGTGGCGCCGGGGGGAAAGAGGAGGAGGAGGAGGAAGGGAGGATTCCTCCTCCTCCTCCTCTTTCCCCCCAGCGCCACGGCGATCGGGACACCGGCTGCGCCGGGAAGGAGGAAGAGGAGGCCCGCCCCCTCGCTTCCTCCCGCCATTCCCGGTGCAGCCGGTGTCCCGATCACCGTGGCACCGGGGGAAAGAGGAGGAGGAGGAGGAGGAGGAAGGAGGATTCCTCCCCCCCCCCCGCTGCTGCGAACCGGATCACAGTGGCGGGTCGGAGAGAAGGACGGAGGGGCGAGGCAAGGAGGAGGAGCTGGCTCCCTTCCTCCTCCCTGCCCCGCCTCCTCCCCCCCCACCACCATTTTTTTAAAAAAATTCTTTCAGGAGGGTAGCGGGGGCCATGTCCAACAGGCTGGGGGGCCGTGTACGGGGCACAGGCCGCCTGTTGGACAGCCCTGGTCTAGATCAAGGGAAGTAATAATATTACACTATTCTGCTTTGGCCAGACTTCACCTGGAATACTGTATGCAATTCTGGGAATCAAAATTCAAGAAGAATATTGACCAGTTGGAATGAGTCCAGACAAAGACAATCAAAATGGGAAAAGATCTGGAAGCCAAGCCCCATGAGGACTGGCTTAAGAATCTGGGCACGTTCAGTTTGCAGAACGAAAAGTTAGGAGGGGACATGATAGCCAAGCCATGTTTAAATATTTGAAAGAATGTGACACTGAAGGGGGCAAGTATGTATTCTGTTCCTCTGGACACTAGGACATGGAACAATCAATTTAAGATGCAGTAAAAAGATATTCCACCTAAATATTAGGAAAAACTTACTGATGGCAAAATTTATTTATTTATTTACTTACTTTGCTTCTAGACCGCCTCTCTCAGCCCGAAAGCGACTCGATGCGGTGTACAAATGGCAAAACTGCCCAAGACAAACATATCAACAATTATCAACACAATTCCATCATATACAAATTAGCACAACATTAAAAACACAATATCAGCGTCTCATTATTAAGTCAGTTTCCAATTGCATCGTCTGTCTCTATTTGATAATCATACTACATCTGCAAATGCCCGGTCAAACATCCAGGTCTTGACCTTCTTGCGAAATGTCAGGAGGGAGGGGGCTGATCTGATGTCACAAGGAAGGGCGTTCCAAAGCCGAGGAGCCACCACTGAAAAGGCCCTGTCTCTCGTCCCCACCAATCGCGCCTGCAAAGCAGGCAGGACCGAGAGCAGGGCCTCTCCGGATGATCTTAAGCATCTTGAAGGTTCATAGGGAGAGATGCGTTCGGACATGTAAGTTGGACCAGAACCATTAAGGGCTTTAAAGGCTAAAGCCAGCACTTTGAATTGTGCCCGGTAGCAAACTGGTAGCCAGTGGAGCTGGCGCAACAGAGGTGTTGTGCGCTCCCTGAGTGCTGCTCCTGTTATCAGTCTGGCTGCTGTCAATTGGACCAGTTGAAGCTTCCGAACAGTCTTCAAAGGCAGTCCCACGTAGAGGGCATTGCAGTAATCTATACGGGATGTAACCAGAGCGTGGACTACCGTGGCCAAGTCAGACTTCCCAAGGCATGGGTGCAGTTGGCGCACAAGTTGTTCAAGAGACTTGTGCATTTTGGCCGAACCTCAATCTGTTTCTGCTGGCTGAATTTTGGGAGACCCCCGGATCCATTTTTGCATGCCTCCTCAAAACAGGCGGGTAGCCAAATGGCCGTTTTCAGTCCAGAGAAGAAAGATGTGTCTAGATCAAGCCCATTGGCGGCCATGGGGGAGCCTCCCAAGCTCCCCTTTGTGTCATTTTTAGAGCCATTGGGATGAAAATGATCACACTTGGAGGGAACATTTACCACTGTTAGCCCACCAAGTTGCATAACATTTGGGTCATCCACTGATTTTTTAAGGAATTTCTTTTCTTTTTAGAAAAAAATATTCTTTAAAAATTCCCCAAAAGATATGTCTCCACTGGCCCACCCTGTAACTTCTTTAGGAGCAGCAGATCGGCACCGTTCCTTCCTGCCAAATGTCAAAGATGTGCTTCCACATCACACAACCCAGTGCCTCAATATTACACTTTCTTCTTTACTAATAAAAAACAGCGAGCAACTTTTCCCAAAGTTTTTGCATTTCTTCTGCACACTTTCCCAACTCCCAGTCCCAATAAATAAAAAGGATCAAGAAAATAAAGGAAAATCAAAACTATTCAATGCTAGAGGCAGGTCAAGCCAAGCCAAAAAGATAAAGCTGTATCGCACCCCAGCGTAGACCTGGACACTTAGAATCCAAACACACAACTCCAGCTGAAAGAATAGTATTTTATTGAAGCAAACAGCAAGCTATATGAGCAGTATAAATATATAAGAAGAGATATATCCAATCAATAGTCCAAGGAATAGTTCCAAAGGCCCAAAGGCAGTAGGTATGCTCCAGTGACACTTAGTAAATCCAAAGCAGACAAATTTCAGGAGTAGATATAGTTCAAAGGATTTCCATAAATCCATTGCAGGCAAAGTTCAATAGCTGATAAAGTCCAAGGGGTTTCCAGGAAGAATCAAAGTCCAGACTTGAGTACTTGAGCTAAAATTCAGGAGACTCGAGAATACATGAGGCCACTGTCATCTCCAGGCTGGACTACTGTAACGCGCTCTACGTTGGCCTTCCTCTGTCGGTAACCCGGAAGCTCAGGCTGGTGCAGAATTCTGCCGCCCGGCTCCTGTCTGGCTTGCCAGCAGGTTGTCACATAACACCTACCTTGCAGGACCTGCACTGGCTGCCAATTGAGCACCGGATTACCTTCAAAGTGTTGGTTCTTACCTTTAAGGCCTTGCACGGCCTGGGGCCAGCGTACCTGAGGGACCGTCTCACTCCATATTGCCCTACGAGACCACTCCACTCCGAGGATACCAATCTCCTGACTGTTCCCTCGGTAAAAGTGGCCAAGCTAACGGCCACCCGTCGCAGGGCGTTTTCAGTGATCGCTCCAGCACTCTGGAACGCCCTCCCTGCAGAGGTGCGGGCCATCCGCGATCTACTCCCCTTCAGGCAGGCGTGCAAGACCTACCTCTTCCAGCTTGCCTTCCAAGTGTAGGACAATGGGTTGCACCCCGGTGGATTGCCAATCTTACCCTGTTGTTTTAACTATTAATTGTTGTAATTGTTAATAAGGTTTTATGGTGCTTTAGTGTGTTTTATCTTGTGCTGCTGTTTTACTTGTGATATTTTTATTGTTGTGAGCCGCCCCGAGCCTGCCGGGAGTGGCAGCATAGAAGCCGAGTAAATAAATAAATAAATAAAAATAAATGCATGGGCTAAAATACAGAAGGCTTGGAAACACATGCAAAAAACGAAAACAATATACCTATCCTGTGTAACAGTACACTGTTAACGCAAGCTAAAGAATATCACTGCCTATATAGCAAAAAAAAATATGTATTTAAATGATCAAGCAACAATAGGGAGTTCCCTCCATGGCATCATACTCACAAAATCACACAACATAGTAGCATATAAGCAGTGTCAGTATGATACAGAATATGGCTTTCTCACGTAACAAAATTTGTTTCCTATGGGTACAGTGTTAGCTCTATACAGTATAAACAATATACAGCTTTCCGTTTAATCAGCTAAATGCTGAGTCCATATATACTAACAGGTCCCAGATGGTATTACTCACTGTCCGATGTATGAATGTCGCCCAATGGGTCAAATGAATGGGCAATATGAGGGAGAGGTGTCGCCGCAATCTCAGGCAAATACAGCCAAACTCCCGCCGCCAAACCAAAACAAATCAAATTACGCCCGGCCGTGTTCCAAGCCGTTGCTGGGGTGCGCCGCAAAGCAATCAACGCCGTCTCTCAGGAAAACTTTTGCGACGTAGCGGCTTGGGTTCGGCGGCCGCTTGGAAGCACAATAGCAGTACGTATGCAGGACAGGAGAGCAGGAAAACGATGAGGGCAAATGCAGTAGATGGGCAACGTGGGAAAGATATAGAGGAGTGAGACCACGGGGAGAATGGAGAAGGCAAGGAGATGGCTCCGATCCGCCTACGGGTAACCATAAATGGGCCCAATCCCGTTTCGTTTTTCACTTCCTCAGGGCGGGGCTCTGGGTACATGTAGCTTCTCATCAATAATTACCAGGAACATCCAACATAGATATGTCAAGGTCAAGTCACTAGGGTCATCACCAAGAAGTATAGACCGCGTATACGCGGTTCGGTTACATCGCGTCGGTGGCTGCGCCCACATTAAATGCTTAAGAATATTGAGCTGAAATCCGGACCTGTGAAACTTATATACAGCAATTGAGTCTGGGGTCCTGATGAAGCCAGGATTGGCGAAACAACTGGGACCATGATTGTCGACCCCTTTGAGAACCACGCCTTTATTTGATAGATATATGATGGATTTACTTGAGATTAGTGTACTCCGTGGTTTCTCTAGACCTATCTTTTGCTTTAAATATTCCGTCTAATACAGACCATTAATTTAGAAATACTTGTCGGTTTCTAGCGACGAATGCAGAATACTGCCTTGATTTTGGAGAACAAACTTACAAGATAAAGATTATCATTGACTATATATTGAACCCTTGGTGTCTTCCTTCTTACCCGTTTCTTACTCATTGCCACAATCCCTTGCACAGGAGATCCCAGAATCCCTGCTGAGGACACCGGCCCAACAAGCTGAGAGAAAGCAGCAACGCAATCGGACTGAAGCACCTCCACATCCAGGATGCAACTGAGAGCAATTGAGGCACTCACACCATTCAATAGACACAGCTTGTACTGTATAAGACGCACCATCACATTCTTCTATTCTGATTGGTCCAACAAGCAGGGAAACCCCATGTGAACATGCAGCAGTGATGCCGAATACGAGAGGAGGAGTTGTGACCAGCTACCATGTGGCCCATTTAGGCCAAAATAAACATGATGACTGAGCCCTTACCGTTATGGCCAGCCGAAGAAGCCGAACAAGTCAGATTGGCCAAAGGGAACCAACCAAACTGAATCTGCGCACAAGCCTACTGTTCAACAATGAAATAGGCTGCCTTGAAGTATGATGGAATCTTGTTATCTGGAGGTTTGCAAACAGGAGTCTTACTGGAGTGCTTTGATTGTGTGTTCCTGCATGGCGCTTGTGGTTTCTTCCAACTCTCTGATATTATTTTGTGGCAATAGATGTGTTGTACATAGCAGGGACTTGTTCAAACCCATGGTGGGATCTTGAAAAGTAAAAAAAAAATGCAGCTTACCTACTAGGCCTGGTTAGGTTCATCGGAATGATCGTAAAATTTGAATGAATTCTGATTAAATTCACTTTTGAAGCAGTTTTGAAGCAATGTAAGCAACCCGGAAGTGAATTTGCCATTTCGAAGCCGCCGCCACCATTTTCGGGAAGAAATTGGCGGGTTTCCCTTCCCTGGCCTTCCCTTTCGTGTGCAGCTCTCGTGCCAGTTCTGATGTGGAGGGAAGGACCTCAGCATCCAAACTTTGTTTTGAACCCAGTTTGGATGCAGATTTCCCTCCCTCCATATTAGACCTGGGGTGAGAGCCTCACACGGCTCTCACCCCAGGTTTAATGCGGAGGCAAGGAGATCCACATCCAAATTGGGTGATTAACTAGTGCTGTTTCTTTCCTACTGACAGTGCTGTTTCTTTCTTACTGCACATGCGTGTCTGCCATTAACAAAGCCATTCGAAATTTCAGAAAAATTTGTAAAATTTCCGCATTTTTTTCAGAAAATTGTGGAAGTCATTTAGATTCGAACCGCCAGCGCCCCCTACATCCGCAATGAGTTTTGAACCATTTTTTTCCTTGATCAAACAGGCCTATTTGTTGCACCTCAGAACCCAGGCAGCCCCCCCAGATCACACACACATGGGCAATGACAATAATGTTCTTTTATTTAGAACTAGCTGTACCCGGCACGCGTCTGAGTATGTAAGGGTTGGAAATGATGTTACTTACGGTCTTGGTGGGGTCATGTAGGCATGAATTGCGCACTTTCTATGTGTGCTCCAAATGATGTCATCTGGAAGCATGAGTTGTATTGTCTTCTATAGTGGAGGAAGTGTTTAGATTCTGGAGTGTCTTCACTCAGCAAAGTCTGTAGTGGTTGTGGAGGAGTGGCAAGTGGTGGTAGAGAGACTTTACCGGCTAGGCAGCACATTACTGGTGTTTCTGCTTGGTATTTCAGGGCTTTGCAGTGTGTGCAGATGTGCGTTAGGGTGCCAATGTCGGCCTCTGGCGCCATGCTGTAGTCTTCTGCAGAGTTGTATCTGAAGGCTAGGCGGTGGAATTAGTTGTGGTGTTTTTGAAGTTTGTGTTCTGTGTTGCGACGTCGTTTTTCTGCGCTCCTTGCGCGCTGCTGTTGTGTTGCATTTCTGCGTCTTTGTTGTTCCTGGTTGCGCGGTTCTTCTTGTCGTGCAGTTCTTTGCATTTGGTTCTCAGCTGTGCGTCGTGCAGTGACCTGTTGTCTGTGTCTCTGCTGCGCAGTGTGTTTCTGTTCTGGCGTTTGTTCTGCCCTTTTTTGTTTGATGTATGTAGCGTTGTGTGTGAGTTCATGATTAGAGCAATATGTAACAAATGGAATGGGGTTAAATCATTGCAGACACATGAAGTAGAGGAAATAATTAGGAATATGAATAAAATAAAAATAGAAAATATTATTATTATTTATTATTATTATGTATTATTTCGCATTTGTCTGTGCCCCCCCCCCCCAACGGCTCGGGGCGACTTACAACAGTTCTTAAAATACAATTGTCAGATAACTCATAAGCCACAGTAATACCATTAAGATGGAATTACAATTAGAACAGTTGAAGCAACAAATGGAGTCGCAGTGGGCTGACAGCTAGGCGGTGCGAGCTACACTTTAGCTAACTCCGAAGGCTTGTTGGAACAGCAATGTCTTAACTGCTCTCCTGAATCGGGGGAGGCCCTGGGTGGCACGGATGCCGGCGGGCAGTGCGTTCCACATGGTAGGGGCTGCAACAGAGAAAGCCCGGTGGCGGGTTGCGGACAGATGGTAGGTCCTCACATTTGGGATGACCAGGAGGTTTAGCTCTTCGGAGCGCAGTGATCTGGTGGGATGATATGGGACAAGGCGGTATAACGAATTAGAAAAAAAAAAAGATGATATTAAGATGGTACAGAACTCCTGAGCAACTGGCTTATATGGTAAAAGGAAGGAATTCTAAATGTTGACACTGTAATATTGAAAAAGGTACTTATTCCCATTTGTGGTGGGAGTGTTCTGAAATAAAAAAAACTTCTGGCAAATGATCCAAGAAAAAATACAAGAGATATTCAAGATAAATATTCAAATTAATAATGATTTGCTACTATGGGGAGTGATGGATCATCCAAGTATAAAAACCAAATTTCAGGAGTTATTTAAGGTAACAATAAGAGCAGCCCATGCGGTGATTGCTAGAGGATGGAAAGACAAAACGAAATTGACATTAAGTAACTGGAATGATTATATGTATGATCAAGTGTTATTAGATATTACGGGAATTATGACGAATCAAGCAACAAGAACAGACAAACAAAAAGACATCACAGATAGATGGATGATCTATTTCAACTAGGTGAAAAACGGAGGAGCCAATGTTCACATCATGCAAAAAACACAAAGACTTTACCAGTGGCTGGGTCTGCAAGATTTGTAGAAATATACTGTGGTTGATGAGGGAGGGAGAGAAAAATGTAATCTATACCAATGTAATGTACTATAATGTTTTTATTATTTGTTGAATAAAAAGACACCAAAAAAGAAGAAGATGAAAATGACCGCTGACCATATCCTTCTCTGAGCACAATTTGCTGAAAAGGTGGCAAGACTGGTAGGGGATTGCTATCCTTTCTTCTCACTCTTCTCACACAAAGATGGCAAGTGAACAACTAAAAACAGCAAAGTAGATGTGCAGGGTCAAGGGCTCGAAGGTAAGCTAATGGCCCTTGTTAGGTACGGACTTCAGTTGGTGCCATGCAGTGCCCACCATGAATGTCAGTCCTACCGTGTTTCCCCGAAAGTATGACACCCCTGATTGTAAGACGTATTGGGGGTGTCAGAGGGGTCGGCTTATGTAAGCCGTACCCCGAAAGTAAGAAGTACTGCGGGCGGCATGGCGTGGCTTCCTGGCTGGGCGACGAGAGGCTCCCAGCGGGGCTCAAAAGGGGCCGGGAATCCTCCTCCTCTTCCTCCTCTTCCGTCCAGCGGCGCCTACCATCCTCCTCCTCTTCCTCCCAGCGGCGCCTTTCCCACTTGCCGGTTCCGCCCCCCTCCCTGCCGTGAAGGGAGGGGGGGGCGGAGCGCCGCCGCGAGAGGAAGAAAGTGCCGGGCGAAGTCCTGCCGCAGGGCGACTCAGGCGTCTTTCCCGCCGCCGCCCGCCGCCCACGCTCCAAACACGAGCGGGCGGGGCGCGCCTGTGTCGCCCTGGGGCGGGACTTCCGCCGGCGCCTTCTCCCTCTCGCCGGTTCCACCCCCTCCCTTCACTGAAGGGAGGATGGTGGAGCCGCCGCCAGTGAGAGGGAAGAAGGCGCCGGTGGAGTCCCGCCCCAGGGCGACTCAGGCGCCGCCGCCCCGCCGTGTTTGGAGCGCGGGCGAGCGGGCGGTGGCGGGAAAGACGCCTGAGTCGCCCTGCGGGTGGACTTCGCCGGCACTTTCTTCCCTCTCGCCGGCGGCGGCTCCGCCCCTCCTCCCTTCACTGAAGGGGAGCGGAACCGCGAGAGGGAAAGGCGCCGCTGGGAGGAAGAGGAGGAGGATGGAAGGCGCCGCTGGAAGGAAGAGGAGGAAGAGGAGGAGGATTCGGTCCCTTTGAGCCCTCTGGGAGCCTCTCGCCGCCCAGCCAGGAAGCCACGCCATGCCGCCCGCAGTACGTCTTACTTCCGTCTTTACTTTGGGGTACCGTCGCCCAATATAAGACGTACCCCGAAAGTAAGCCGTAGTGGGGATTTTGGGGGTCAAAAGAAAGTAAGACGCTGTCTTACTTTCGGGGAAACACGGTACTTATACAAACCTGTCACATACTAATGGAAATGAGTGCAGCATACCCAAATATCAGAATACCATTCAAACTCCAGATAATGTAGCTAGATTTAGTTAAAGTAGACTAGATAGAAGACATTTGTAAAGGCTATTCTTTCCCACAGGAACAAAACCATGCTCTGCTATTATGACCAGATTCAATCTGGATAACGAAATCTAAAAGGATCAGATATTACGAGAAAGATAATTTAATAAGAAATGCTTTCTTCGAAACATGTGCTGAAGAAAGAAATATGAAAGTCACAAATCCATTCCCAGTGGCATTAATGTTGAGCAATGTGCTCTTTAATTTCAACTACTCTGATGTTATTAAAGAGCTGTTTAAATTAAATTAAACAACTCTTTAATTTAAATAGCTCTTTAATCTGGAAATTTATAAATACTGAGAGTGTTCACCTTTGAATATTACGGAGATTTTTTAATGAAAAATAATCCATTGTATTGTACAATGAAGCACAGAAATAATTAATAATAGATCATACGGAGATACAATCAACCTTTTTCACTATTTTCATATTAGTATTGCTTTGTCTTTCAGAAATCTTGTAAAGAAACAACTGCACCAAATAAAATTCAAAGTCTAATAAAGCTGTTAGACTGATTTAGCTTGGTGAAGTTGGTGACCTATCAAATATTCCGGTATCATCATATAAAGGTTAGATAGTGTCTAATTATATGTTATGTTGCAGAACCGTTAATTAGTTCCAAGTATGAGAGTAGAGTACCTTTGTCTGATGTGAGAAGGTCTATGTGTCTTGGTTTTTTACATTGAAATAAAAATGAAAGGCTAAATATGTTTCATTTATTTATTTATTTATTATTTCAAACTTCTATACCGCCACTCCCCGAAGGCTCGGAGCGGCTTGCAAAGTTTGGTGAATAATAAAACACAGAACACACAGAACAGAACAATACAATAAAGGGAAGGTGGGGAGATCTACAGATAAAGACAAAGGGAGGAAGAAAGAGCAAGCAGGTTGTCAATTAATGCCACCTTAACTCAACCGTCAAAAGAAGGGTGTTTTGGGGGGACCAGCAAGTCATAAAGAGTCCTTAGCTCAGAGAGGAGATGGTCAACTTTGGCCTCTGGGACCATGGATTCTGACACAGGTCTCTTGGTCGCCAGGATGACCCTCCGGGGCTGGCAACTCCTGGAGGGCTGTTCTCGGCGCCTGTAGATGGAGCTTCAAAAGGTCCTGGTAGGGAACCTCCCTGGTGACCTGGGCATGAGGGTCCTGGTGTTCACCCATTCAGGGGTCTAGTTGGAGGTCTAGTGGTCTTTCGGACTCCATGAGTCCTGCAGGGCACTCCATGGATCGCCAGCCTGCTCCTAGACTGGCCAGGCTGGGAGGGGTTCCTGTGCTCTGGCCAGGCTGGGAGGGGTTCCAAGAGCGGACTTGCTCTGCCAAGTCCGCTCTTGGCAGTTGCTCCTGCTCCGACATTGTCTCTGATGATGTCTCCGCTTCCTGAGGTGACTCAGCACTTTCCGCTGTGGCTCCTCCCAGGCTTCCGGTCTTCAAGGGGAGGCGGTGTCTGGCCGGCCACGGCGTCCTCAAGGCCATCTGCCATCTTCGCCCATCCACCATCCATCCACACACACACCCCCCGGGCCAGGCCACGGAGGCGGGGGGGTTCGCCCGGGGGACAGAACCTCTGTGATGTCCAGCAATGGCGTTGGACCACAGGCACAGGGGCAACCAGGGGCATCCACTGGTGAGTGGCGGGCCCGTCCGGCATAGGTAGGAGCTTGGGGAGTGACTCACCAGCGGTAAGCCTCCGTTCAGCGCCAGCTCCCTCGGTAGTTCGTCCAGTGGAAGGCTTAGATGAGAGATGAGGTCCGCAAGTGCAACCCCAGAAGCCTGCAGATCAATTAAAAAACTAGAATTATACACTTTTCCACCCCTAAAATAGCTAAAACACACACAAACCAAGTTTTTATTAAATTTATTGGAATCACTGTGTTTTAACTAATGTTTTATACTGTATTTTGTTTAATCTGTCATTTATTTTGCATATATTGTTTATTGTATTTATGCTGTAAACCACCTTGAGTCCCTTTGGGAAGATGGGCCGGGATATAAATAAAAATTATTATTATTATCATTATCATCATTATCATTATTTATTTATTTATTTATTGTTTCGGCTTAATAGACCGCCTTATCTGAAGCTCACGGCGGTTTACAGCATGCAAACAGAACCAATTAAAACACATAAAAAGTGACATTATAAAACAATTAAAAAGTTAAAAAGTTAAAAAGTTAAAAAGTTAAAAAGTTAAAAGTCCCCGTCCCCCCCGTCCCGTCCCCCCCCCACACACACACTATAAAACCACAGCAAATTGAGCACATAGCGTTTGGGACAGTGGCAGCAGTGACGCGGCGGGATGGCAGGTTGTAACAAATGCCAGTCAGGGGCCAAATGCCTGCCTGAACAACCAGGTTTTACAGGCCATGCGGAAAGTCATTAGGTCCCGCAGTGCGTGCGTCTCTGCAGGGAGCGAATTCCATAAGGCCGGCGCGGCCACTGAAAACGCCCTCTGTCGCGTGCTTGATAGCCTGCATGTCTTCATCCCAGGGACCTCCAACATGTTGAGCCCCTCTGAGCGCAGTGATCTACTGGGGGCATATGGGGTAAGTCGCTCCCTCAGGTACGCTGGCCCCAAACCATATAAGGCCTTGAAAGTTAAAACTAACACCTTGAAGAAGACCCAGAATTTAACTGGCAGCCAGTGCAGTTCGCGCAAAAGCGGTGTTATATGAGCCGTTCTTGCGGCTCCCAGTAGCAGACGGGCTGCCGCGTTCTGCACCAGCTTAAGTTTCCGGATCGTTGACAAGGGTAGGTGATCCGGAAAACCAGCTACATATACAATAGTTTACTTCCATCATCATAGGGTTGCCAACTGTCCCGTATTGTACGGGACATCCCATTTTTTGCCCCCAATTTTTGTGTTCCTTATTTTCAGCTCCTGTCCCATATTGACAGGACAGGAGGCAGCAGGAAGCAAGGCTGGGCCAGTACACACACACACACACACACACACACATACTTCTTTCATTCTCCTCCTCCATCCTGCTACCCCTTTTAGCTCCTTCCGTTTTCTCTTGCCTCCCTGCACGTGGCCGGGAATTGTAGTCCAAGGCTGCCTCCTCTTGATTGAGATGCACGCGTGGCCCTTTTGGTCAGGACTCCATTTCTCAAGAGCCCTTGCTCCCAGGGGGAGGAGAAGGAGGAAGAGGAAAAGGAAAAGGGAGAGGGAGAAGGGGCCTGCCGGTCTTCATGGCACCGCTGCTGACCGGCGTGAGGGAGCTGGAGGCATGGCATGGGGAGATGTGGGGCCACATCGAGCTGGTGATCATGGAGACCCAGAGCCAGGTCTGCCGCACCCTCGCCCACCTCGACCACGGGGCCGACTTCACCATCAACCGCTGGGAGAGGAAGGAAGGTGACCCCCTGCCAGGCACACAAATCACAGCCACACCGAGGCTGAGGGGTGAGTGGGAGTCTCTGGAGGGCTTTTGAGCCAGACGGGCATTTGTCGGGACGGTTTGGGTTGTGCCTCCTCGCAGAATGGGCCAAGTAGATGATATTGCCCTGAATGTATGCGAAAGGAGGCTTCTGTTAGACCTCAGTCTAAAGATCAGTCAAGAGTGTGATGCCGCAGCTGAAAAAGCCAAGGCTGCATCAAAAGGAGTATAGTTAGGGTTGCCTAACATTTGATTTTCAAGTTTTTATGAAGTGTCCCTTATTTTTGTGAAAAATCCCGTATTTTTAGGTAAATGTCCCCTATTTCTTATATCAAAAAGTGGCAACCTTACATCAGTGTTTCCCAACCAGTGTGCTGTGAGCGATCATCAGGTGTGCCGTGGGAAATTGGAACCTCCAATACCCTTTCTTCCCCCTCCTGCCGAACACTTTTTCTTCTCCACTCAGGCCCCCTTCTTCCCAGCCTCGCTCTGCTCGCTTTGCTCTGGGGCGAGTCTGCGCAGTAGCACCCGCACGGGTCACGTCTTCCTCCCTCTCCACTCCCCTCCTGAACACGCTCATACTATTTTCCCCAAACTCCACCTGTGCTCACAGTTGGGCATATTGAGTATTCATGCCAAGTTTGGTCCTGATCCAACATTATTTCAGTCCACAGTGCTCTCTGGATATAGGTGAACTACAACTCCAAAACCCATGGTCAATGCCCACCAAACTCTTATAGTATTTTCTCTTGGTTATGGGAGTTCTGTGTGAGAAGTTTGTGTCTTTCTGCCACTCCTACCAGGATATCTATATTGTGTTCATCGAAACAGGTCCAGGTTTCACACTGAGTGTATAAATACATTTAAAACATATTAACTATATGTATTACTGTGTTAGAGTGTCATTTTGTGTCATTTTGGTTGGTGGTGTGCCCCAGGATTTTGTAAATGTAAAAAATGTGCTCCGGCTCAAAAAAGTTTGAAAAACACTGCCCTACATCATCCCTCCAGTGCCCTTCAATCTTTTAATTTGCTTAAATCCAGATTATTTAACAGATTGTTTCTCCCAGTACAAACCTGCACAGACCCCAAGATCCTCAGCAGAGGCCCTTCCCTCTATTCCACCATCATTGCAAGTGCAGTTGGGGGGAGATACAAGAGTGGGCCTTCTCTCTCGGTCAGGGGCGGTCCTACAAGATAGGCCAAGTAGACGGCCACCTAGGGCGCCATCTGGGAAGGGGGCGCCATCCTAGCCCCATGGGGCGCCATCATGGCCCTGCCGATGTTCCTCAGACAGTGCTGCAGCTGCCTGCTTTTTGACCCCGGCCTTGTGCGCTCCGACGCCGCTTCTGGGCACGCGCAGAGGTTTTCACGCAGGCGCAGTTGCTCTGGAGCTGAAGTTGAGCGCAGGAGCAACTGCACATGCGCGAAAACCTCCACGCATGCCCAGTAGCTCCCTTGCGCAGAAGCCTGTAAGCGAAGCACTCCCTATCGGGCAGGCAGGGAGTGCTTCCCCTTTCCCTCTGTTTCTGCCGCACGCGTGCGTTTGCAGGGAAGGAGAAAAGGATCAGTGAAGGAAGTGTAAGTGAAGGAATGAATGAAGGACTTTCCTCCTCCTCTTCTGTGACCTCTTCTCTCCCTCCTTCCTTTCTTCGGCTCTATTTCTGTCTAGACCTGAGGGGCCTGAGGCTATGAGGGGTTGTGGGAGTTGGAGGCCAAAACACTTAGAAGGAGGGAGGGCCCAAGTTTGCCCAGGCCACGCTGCCTGTATTCGACCTCATTTGAACATTTTGGCTGTTTTTCTATTTACATTTACATTGGGATCCTAATTTTGGACTTATGGGAGACTCCTATGAATTATGAGACGGGTAGTAGGTAATATATTCTGATTTTGATGCATTTACATTGCATTTCTTGTTGATTATTATACAGTTCTTCTTAATATTGTCATACAATATAATACAAATACAATATAACAATAGAATAATGATATATTTTATATTACATGTAATATTACAAACAATATTGCAGTATAGTGGTATTGTACAAAATAGTAATATCTAATATTTATAATATTTTAGTTTATTTTTGGGTTATTTGAGTTTTAGAGGAGTCATAGTAATATTTAGTAGATGATCATTTTATTGAAATAATGAATTTTATTTATTATTTTATTATAATAATATAATAGAATGTTATATTGTATTATAATGTCAATATATTATAATATAATTATATTGTAATGTAGTATAATATAATTATGATATAATATAGTATGAGTATGGTATAATATATTGTATATACATTGATACAATATAATACTACTAATGGTATTGTGATATTATAATTGTATATTTGTTTTTACATGGGGCAAAATAATGTTTTTTTGGGGGCACCAAAATAATGTTCGCCTACCATTTAAAATTACCTCAGACCGCCCCTGCTCGTAGCCAACCAGTCACAGCTTCAAGGCATAGCTGGAAACAATCGGGTACAGAGTCCGGCTGGCCGTCCATTCAATTAACATTGATGCATTCAGTTAACAAACTTTTGCCATACAAGTCTTATCTCAATATACATTATTCCAAAAGTCACATTACCTTATATGACACTCTATAGGTCCCCATAATAATAATAATAATAATAATAATAACTTTATCTCCTGCCTCCATCTCCCCAAAGGAACTTGGGGCAGCTTACATGGGCATCAAGTCCAATATAAAGAAAGAATACAGAGTAACACAATTAAAACATATAACAGTTAACCAGGGGCGGACCTACCTGTTCACGGGGGGGTACGCGAAAAAAAATTGCGCCCCCCCAGTTGCTCCCGAGGGGAGCCCAGTGCACATGCGCCAATCTGTGCGCACGTGCACTGACTCCAGAGCGAGCTTCC
Organism: Anolis apletophallus; assembly: GCA_030556195.1. NCBI lineage: Eukaryota > Metazoa > Chordata > Lepidosauria > Squamata > Anolidae > Anolis > Anolis apletophallus. Next base: position 138,473,375 of record JARBWK010000010.1, on the reverse strand, counting down.
CGCTTTGGAGGCCAGTGCGCATGCGCAAAACTGTGCGCATGCGCACTGGCTCCAAAGTGGGAGGTGCGCTCTGGGACCAGTATGCATGCGCAGAAGCTCCTACAGGCGCTGTAGCGCCTGTAGAAGCTTCAGCGCATGCGGAGGCGCCGGCCTAACACAGGCCACGGCCGGCGCGGTGGCGTGGTGCAGTCCGTGGAGCCGGCTGCGGAGGCCTGGCCGGCGTGGGGGCGCAGTGCAGGCGGCAAAGCCAGCTGCGGAGGCCTGGCCGGTGCAACGGCGGGGGCAGCGTGGCGCGGGTGGCGGGTGGGGCGGAGCCGATGCGCGGCGCCCTCCCAGGTGGCGACGCCCCTCCCGGGTGACGTCACCCTACGCGCCTGCGTAGTCTGCCTAATGGACGAACCGGCCCTGCAGTTAACTATATTAAAAACAGTAACACCAATATTATATAAAACAAGATAAACCATGAATCACAACAAATAACCAATAGTTGAAAAAATGGGCATGTGCAGATTTGAGACTAGTTGGGCACGACAAGGACTTGGTTCAAAGTCTGTGAAATGGAAACGCAAACAAAATAACCAGATAAAAATGAAATAAACAAGTATGTTTGTCTGTCGATTCACTATAAATAGATGCAAGCTGTCTTCTGCATTGGTTGCTGTGGTGACCGTCAAATCCATGCCTCCCCAGCACTTGCCTAGACTGCGATGAAGAGGACAGACCCAGGGGAGAAAAGAATATGAACAGCCATCCCTTTGACTCATTCTATCCATAATGATAGATGCTCGCAAATCCCTGAGGAAAGCTGACTCACACCTTCAAAAAGATGTGTCCGAATACCCACTAATTGTAACAAAGGTCACTAATGTAATTTTTCACATTTAAGAGTGATGATCGGTATTGATAATGAAACATTTCACTAAATTTACCACTTTCCTCTCCAGGCTCTCGGTGCTATCATCACCATGGTCGTCGTCGTTTTCCTCCTCCTCTGTTTCCTCCACTTCCTCCTTCTCTACTGTAATTTTATTTTGTCCTCCCAAACATATTTCCTCTATCTACTTTCCCTGAGGGTTCCCTCCTCCCAGGTTACTGAAGTGACCTGCTCTTATCAATTAGAATTCAAAGTTAAAGACTTTTCTCTCTGTTTGGAATTGACATAAAAGGAGCAATTTATGTCTGTGGAAGAGATTTAAAGCTCCTCTACTAGCATGCACCCGGCTTGATCTAAAATGTGTCACTGTGTGATACTTGCAACTAAAAAAAGGTGGGGGGGGGGGGAGAGAAAGAAAGGTTAAATCTCATACTAGTACTTCAGGAAGGAGAGGACGGACGAAGGAGGGTGAGTGGGGCGCCCGCGGCCGCTCCCTTGCACGAGCGGCCCCCGAGAGTGCCAGGCCTCCACGATTCCGGGGTCTTTGGAGCCGCTGTTCGGGCTGCCCCGAATTCCGCTGCTGGGTCTGCCGAGGGAGGCCTTCCCCTGAGGGAGGCCCCGGCTGAAGCTGAGGCTGCGGTGGAGGCCACACAGGACCCATGGTGGAGTCCATGGAGGGCACTGGGGTGCGGGCCCCCTCCCTGGCCGGGAGGAGCGGGCGGTGGCCGAGTCCATCAAGATGACGCCTGGCTCGACCGGCTCGGCGTCTTCTGCCCCCGCCCATGCTGGGCGTTTCGCTCCGCCCCCCGACCCAGTGCACCCGCCATCGCCGGGCACTCGGCCAGCGACACCGGAGGACCTTAACGTCTCCCGGGTGCTGGCAAGGGCCCCTGGGGCCCGGCCCGCCGCCGGGCTCGCCGCTGGTCGCTGGCGCCTCCGAAATCCATACCTGGACCACCGTCTGTCCCGTCACCGGCCCGTGACCAGGGTAAGACCGGCGGCCCAGTCCGTAGAGGGACAACCCGGAGGATAGCCAGCCTAGAGGACAACACAGTGAGCGGACACCTGGAGCGGAAGTCGCATTGCCGCCGGAGGAGGCGCCGTCGCAGGCCGGGGACTACCAGCCCCTCTTCCTCTGACTCCCAGAGACTTCCATTGCCAGGGCTACCGACCCCCCGGACTCTCCACACGCTCGGCTAGTCATCAGGAAGGGAAGAAGCCCTCCGTCCCTGAGCCCAGGCCTAGGCGATTTTTTCGCTCCAGAACCTTTTGGGGCTCAGGTTCCGAGCATAGCCACCGGCTACACCTGAAGCCGCTGAACAACACCTCTACACTATGCCTGTCTTCTTCTGCCGGGCTACGGGACGGAGGAGGCCGGCCCACACTCTTCTCTCTCGGCCAGCGGGGGAGCCTCTCCTCAAGCCCCCACCCTCCCACCCTTTGATGGTCTGATGGGTCCAGCCTAGGCCCCGGACCATCCCTGTTATGCCCGAACCCTGACTCTGCTCCCCTTTCCCATCCCTTCGTGTCGTTATATTGTTTTGTTTGTCTTTTATTGCTATGTTATTTGTTGCCACTTGGCTTTGTAAGCCGCTGCGAGCCTTATGGAGTTAGCGGCATATAAGTCCAAAGTAATAAATAAAATAAATAAATAAATAAATAAATTTCACTTGGACCTTTATTTCATACTTATTTATTTATTTATTTATTCGGTCTTGTATACCGCTCCTTCCGGTAGGCTCGGGGTTTATTTATTTATTTATTTATTTATTTATTTATTTATTTATTGTTCAATCTTATATTCCGCTCCTCCCTGCAGGCTCGGGGCGGATAACAGTGTATAAAATAGGCAACATGTGCCAACCATGTGGCCATACAACGGAAACTAAAAAACATAAAAACATTCGTCACATCCCGAGGTACAGAGTGAAATACAAAGCATTTCCTTAGACCTGAGGCGCAGTTGTACTGGACCATTGTACTAGGCTGGTTTGCCTAGTTAAAGGCCAATCTAAAAAGGGCGGTCTTACAGGCCCTACGAAAGGGGATGAGCTCAGGGATGGCTCGGGTAACATCTGGGAGGGAGTTCCAGAGCACTGGGGCCACCACAGAGAAGGCTCTCTGCCTGGTTGTAGACAGATGGCAGGAACGGATTGGTGGTACCAGTAAGAGGTTCTGTTCCTCTGAGCGTAGTGATCTCGGGGGAATATACGGAGCAAGGCGGTCCCTCAGGTATGCAGGTCCTAGGCCGTGTAAGGCCTTAAAGGTCAACACCAACACCTTGAAGGCAATTCAGTACTCAATGGGAAGCCAGTGCAGTTGCCGAAGGATGGGCATAATGTGCTCCCTCACTGGCGCTCCCGCCAGCAAGTGAGCAGCGGCATTCTGCACCAGCTTGAGTTTCCGGATTGTCGACAAGGGAAGGCCAATGTAGAGGGCGTTACAGTAGTCCAGCCTCGAGATGACCGTCGCTTTGATCACCGTGGCCAGGTCATCCCTGGACAGGTAGGGTGCCAGTCGCCTAGCCTGTCGTAGGTGGAAAAACGATGTCCTGCAGACCCCGGAGACTTGTGTCTCCATGGTCAGCAGGGAGTCCAGTTGAACACCCAAGCTCTTAACAAGGGATGACGGGCTAAGTCGCTCGCCATCCAGGGTAGGCAACCGGCACTCATCCAGCCCAGGGCGACCGGGCCACAAGATCTCCGTCTTCAACGGATTACATACAGCCAGCAACATACAGTGTACAACAAGAGCAATAAAACAACAACAGTCCATTGTCCATTATTGCAATATTCACAATAATAAGGCAATCTTGGGTAAATAATAATAATAGTTATTGAGACACCATTCGGACTAAATGACAAGCTAGCTGTGAGCGAGCTCCTGGTGTGAGCTCCAGCGGATTTCATTTAAGATAATTAGAGACTCTATATTGTTTATAAGCCTACCCTTTGTCTCCACATGGAGTCCATGTTTTGACCCAGAAGGGCTTAGTGCCTCAGGAAGGCTCAGTGCCTCATTAAGATATACTTCTGTTATAATTGGTATGTATATATTTATTTTCATATTCTCCTCTATGGTCACTCTATGAGAAACTTGCTTCCATGTATATATTGAGAATGGTTGTGGCATATTGTTTTTCATTATAGATCCTCAACACATCACATCAAAGCAACAGGAATCGTCCCCGGTCTTTGATAAAGCTGTTACCAGCGAAACAATTTCAGCGCTGGTATTGACGCGACCGTCAGACCCGCAATGAGCCTATTTTGAACTATTATTATTATTTTCCCCAAGATTGCCTTATTATTGTGAATATTGCAATAATGGACTATGGGACTCATGAGATGGGACTGATGCAGAATGTGTTGAATTCATGTAAATTGAATGAATATCTATGAATTATTGTGAATATCAATGAATTATTGTACTGATCACTGCCTGAAATTACTGATGTGTATGCTTACCCAATTGCGGGCATAACATTATGATGATAAGAATGATTTATGATTATATAGATCATCATACAATGTATTATTTGAAACTGCTATTTGTTGACTGGATAGTCTTTAAGTTCCTCCTTACTAGGATTTTCCTAGACCAGGGGACCTCCTGCTGCGTGCGTGGGAGGGGCCTGCTGTGCACGCAAGAAGCAGGATGGGATGGGGACTTCCTGCTTCGCGAAAGCACGCAGCAGGAAGGAGGAAGGCAACGAAGACATTAAGAGAGAGCGCATGCACAGGCAAGGAGGATCCCTTCCCGGGCTTGTGGCGGCGAGTTCGTGGGCAGGCAAGAAAGAAGCCCCGCAAAACGAAAGGCTACAGTAGGAGCGTACGCGCGCATGTGCGCGCACACGCTCACATGCACAACAGGTGATCTTTTCCACTTGATTGTTCACACCACTGAGATGCCATATCGCGCCATCTCTACAGCGCCTGCACTGGCTGCCAGTCGAGCTCAGAGCCATCCACAAGATCTAGTCGCTTACCTTAAAGGCCCTCCATGGTGCCGGCCCAGCTTATTTAAAAGACCGCTTGTCCGAACCAGCTCATTTAAGGTCGCGGCGCCAGGAAACAGGGACCTTCTCCGCATCCCAGGTGTGAGTGAGGCCCGCCTCGACACCACGAGACGGAGAGCCTTTTCCATCGCGGCCCCTGTTCTTTGGAACTTGATGCCGGCGGATCAGAGAGCCATCCGGGACATGCCCCAGTTCCTGACCACACTGAAGACCTGGCTCTTCCGAAAGGCTTATGGCTAAGGACACCTTCCAGACTTAGCCTGAGTTACTGGAACTATTTTAATTAATTTTCTTATTCTTTTAGCTTTTAACTATTGAACTCTTTTATGTGTTTTATGTGTAAGTCGCCCGGAGCACTGACGTGGAGGGCGACTCATAAATAATAAAATCAATCAATCAATCAATCAATATAGTAGCTCACATGATGAAAAAGTGTGGGCACCCCTGTCCTAGACCATGCAAGGCCTTAAAGGTCAAAACCAGCACCTTGAAGACAATTCGGTACTCAATTGGTAGCCAGTGCAATTGCTGTAAGATGGGAGTAACGTGCTCTCTTGCCGATGCCCCCACCAGCAAGGGGGCCGCAGCATTTTGCACTAGCTTGAGTTTCCGAATCGTTGACAAGGGAAGGCCTATGTAAAGGGAATTACAGTAGTCTAGTCTCGAGATGACCGTCGCTTGGATTACCGCGGCCAGGTCTTTCCTGGACAAGTAGGGGGCCAGTCGCCTAGCCTGTCGTAGGTGGAAAAACGAAGTTTTGCTGACCATGGAGACCTGAGCCTCCATGGTCAACAATGGGTCCAATTGGACCCCTAGGCTCTTTACCAAAGATGACGGGCTTAACTGCTCGCCATCTAGGCTAGGCAACCGGCACTCACCCAGCCCAGGCCGACCAGGCCACAGGATCTCCGTCTTCGATGGATTCACCTTCAGCCGGCTGGAACTATCATTTTCATACCTGGCTCAGTGTTTGTGCATAATTGTTAAATATGGCAATCTGTTTTATCTCTTGTTCTGCAGAAACAGCTATGACCTCAATGTCCTTCCATGTTACAAAAGATGCCGGGGACTATCCTGTAACATCAGCACTACAACCTAATATTTGTCTACACCCATTGTTCCCAAACTGGGCGGTACCACCCCCCAGTGGGCGGTGAGGTGATCCAAGGGGGCGGTGGGGGGCTCAGGAGAATTTGGGAGGCACAGAAGACCTGTAAGGGGGCGGTGGCGGGATTCCAACTCGCAAGCATGCGAGTGTGCATCTGCCAGTTGGAAACCCCGTGCAGGCGCTGCCTGGAAACTGCAGCACGTGCCCCCTTCCTCTCCTCAACTCTGCCCACGCTGCAGTCCTGTATCACCCCTTCCAATCCAATGGGTCCCTTGGAAGGAAGGAGCGAAATGGGACTGCACTGTGTGCAGAGTTAAGGAGAGGAAGACACACTTTGCCTCTGTTTTTGGGGCCCAGCTGAACGCTGCGCCTCGTGAACTGCCTCTTTAACCCCCTAGAGACTTGTAATTGTTCTCCACAGAGTTCTGGGTACTGTTACACCCAGTGCTCAAGCCAAAATAGTGGGAGACACAGTTTGCCTTTGTTTTGGGCCCCAGCTGTACGCTGCAACTCATGAATTGCCTCTTTAACCCCCCCCCCTAAGGACTTGTAATTGTTCTCCACAGAGTTCTGGGTACTGTTACACCCGGTGCTCAAGCCAAAATAGGGAGTCACAGTTTGCCTTTGTTTTGGGGCCCCAGCTGTACGCTGCAACTCATGAATTGCCTCTTTAACCCCCTATGGACTTGTAATTGTTCTCCACAGAATTCTGGGTACTGCTACACCTGGTGCTCAAGCCAAAATAGTGGGAGACACAGTTTGCCTCTGTTTTGGGCCCCAGCTCAACGCTGCGCCTCATGAATTGCCTCTTTAGCCCCCGGACTTGTAATTGTTCTCCACAGAGTTCTGGGTACTGTTACACCGGTGCTCAAGCCAAAATAGTAGGAGACACAGTTTGCCTTTGTTTTGGGCCCCAGCTGTACGCTGCAACTCATGAATTGCCTCTTTACCCCCCCCCCCCCCGGACTTGTAATTGTTCTCCACAGAGTTCTGGGTACTGTTACACCCGGTGCTCAAGCCAAAATAGTGGGAGACACAGTTTGCCTTTGTTTTGGGCCCCAGCTGTACGCTGCACCTCAGGAATTGCCGCTTTAACCCCCTTGGACTTGTAATTGTTCTCCACAGAGTTTCTGGGGGTACTGCAACTCATGAACTTTAACCCCCCTAGGGACTTGTAATTGTTCCTCACAGAGTTCTGGGTACTGTTACACCCGGTGCCAAAATAGTGGGAGACACAGTTTGCCTTTGTTTTGGGCCCCAGCTGTACGCTGCAACTCATGAATTGCCTCTTTAACCCCCCCTAGGGACTTGTAATTGTTCCCCACAGAGTTCTGGGTACTGTTACACCCGGTGCTCAAGCCAAAATAGTGGGAGACACGGTTTGCCTTTGTTTTGGGCCCCAGCTGTACGCTGCAACTCATGAATTGCCTCTTTAACCCCCCTAGGGACTTGTAATTGTTCCCCACAGAGTTCTGGGTACTGTTACACCCAGTGCTCAAGCCAAAATAGTGGGAGACACGGTTTGCCTTTGTTTTGGGCCCCAGCTGTACGCTGCAACTCATGAATTGCCTCTTTAACCCCCCTAGGGACTTGTAATTGTTCCCCACAGAGTTCTGGGTACTGTTACACCCAGTGCTCAAGTCAAAATAGTGGGAGACACAGTTTGCCTTTGTTTTGGGCCCCAGCTGTACGCTGCAACTCATGAATTGCCTCTTTAACCCCCCTAGGGACTTGTAATTGTTCCCCACAGAGTTCTGGGAGACACAGTTTACTGTTTACACCCAGTGCTCAACCCCCTAGGGACTTGTAATTGTTCCCCAAAATAGTGGGAGACACGGTTTGCACGGTTTTTGTTTTGGGCCCCAGCTGTACGCTGCAACTCATGAATTGCCTCTTTAACCCCCCTAGGGACTTGTAATTGTTCTCCACAGAGTTCTGGGTACTGTTACACCCGGTGCTCAAGCCAAAATAGTGGGAGACACAGTTTGCCTTTGTTTTGGGCCCCAGCTGTACGCTGCAACTCATGAATTGCCTCTTTAACCCCCCTAGGGACTTGTAATTGTTCTCCACAGAGTTCTGGGTACTGTTACACCCGGTGCTCAAGCCAAAATAGTGGGAGACACGGTTTGCCTTTGTTTTGGGCCCCAGCTGTACGCTGCAACTCATGAATTGCCTCTTTAACCCCCCTAGGGACTTGTAATTGTTCTCCACAGAGTTCTGTCAGACACGGAGATCCGAGAGTCCTGGTCGGGAAAAGGACCAGGACACTCTTTTTCTGTCTGTGTTAATGTTTTCAAACAGTCCTGTACTTTCATACATTTTGTAAAAGTTGGTACCATTTGTAAATGTTAAAAATATACAGTTCTACTCATTTGCAGTCTAGAGGTGAAGGAGAATAACCCCCCTCAATTTGCCTGTGTGTTTCACCTTTTTGGTGGGGTTTTTTTTGCACTTTGCGCGGGCGCGGGCGCCATTAACAGATTTTTTTGAAATTCGTTATTAAATATGAATCAATTTTGAAAAATTCCCCCCCAAAATCGGAAGAGTTCCTATTACGAAATGTCAGCGGCTCCTGTCCCCCCGTCCCGTCCCCCCCGAGTTTAGAAACAATTTTTGGGGCGATCAACCAGCCCTATTAAGCATACTTCTTTTGGAAAGTTAGTGCTAGAATTTTAGCCAGAGATCTATTTCTATAGTGGTGCCATAATTAACACATACAATCCCTAGCGAGACTTTCCGGATTTGCTTGGTTTCAGGGCGCAAGATAAAATATGTTTTATTCACAGAGAACTTTAAAGATATGATTTTAATTCTACTCTTGCAAGCAAACCCCAAGCGAATGTATATGTCAGTTGCATAGCGGAAAGTGTGGGAGAAACTTCCCAAAGCGTCACAACAGCTGTTGTGACACTTTGGGGGGGAGACACTTTGACACTTTGCGACACTTTGGTCAGAGGGACGCGAGAGCCGGGCGAAAACTCTCCCGCAGGCCTCCCTGGAAGGCCTTCCCCCCTCCCTCCCGACCTTCCCGACGCCGCCGGTGTCCCAATCGCCGCGCTCCGGGAAGGAGAAGGAGGGAGAGAGGATTCATCCTCCGTCCCCGGCGCCACGGCGATCGGGACACCAGCGGCGCGGGGAAGGAGGAGGAGGAAGGGAGGAGTCCTCCTCCTCCCCTCCCTCCCCTCCGCCGCTGCAAACCAGATCGCAGTGGCGGGGCGGAGAGAGGGACGGAGGTGGCAAGGCAAGGAGGAGGAGGGAGCTGGCTCCCTTCCTTCTCCCTGCCTCGCCTCCTCCCCTCCCTTCCGCCTGTCGCTGCGATCTCGCAGCGGCGGCATGGAGAGAGGGACGGAGGGGGCGGTGCAGGGAGGAGGAGCTAGCTCTCTTCCTCCTCCCTGCCTCGCCTCCCTCCCCCGGCTGCCATTTTAAAAAAATAGAATTTTTTAAAAAAAAATTAAAAATGGCGGCCGGAGGCATAGCGGGGGCCGTGTCCAAGTGGCTGGGGGGCCGTGTACGGGCCCCGGGCCGCCAGTTGGACAGCCCTGGCTTAAAAGATCTGGCTTTTATTTCATGCAAGATAACCAGGCTATCCAAAGGAGGCTAAATGCAACCTTCAATCTTAGACGTATCCTAGCACCTCATTACAGATGAACTTTGTACAGTCTGCACATTACTGACTTTTGTTTGAACTTCAAGAGAAGAAAAGAAATCAAGTGCAGAACACAATGAACTATATCACATTAGAAGATCCCTGCTTTTGCAGGGATTATTTCGAAAGTAATGAAGACAGTTTGTTTATTTCGGACGATGGCCAATCACCTATCAATGCTTGCCAAACATACAAAGACTGAAGATCCTACCTGGTGGGAAAGCATTATGTGAATTAGACATCTTAAGGGGGGAAATGTCAGATCTGCAAAGATCTGAGTCTCTCATTAAATCTCATTGGATTACAACAGGGCTGTCCAACTGGCGGCCCGGGGGCCGTATACGGCCCCCAGCCCCCTCCCTACGGCCCCCTATGCTTTTTAATAAAAAATAAAAATTGAAAAACAAAAAATAATAAAAATAAAAAAATACCTACTTCCGGGTTCGGAGCAAGTATTGCAAGAATACCCAATCCACACAGGATTTCACTATCAACGCAAGATCACGCCGGTGTTGACAGCGAAATCCCGTGTGGATTGCGTATTCTCGCGATACTCTTCGGCTACTCTACTACTGGATCGCTGAGGCCCACAGACGCGATTAGGACCTTCTTCGACTCAGTCGGTCGTCGCCTCTCTCGTCGTCTGGGTACTCCTGGATCCTGCGCATTTGGAAAAGGTAGGCCGAAGCAGGGGCTCCTCAGGGGACTCCTCATTCCCTCCCCCCAGCTCCCCTCAGGTATTAAATATAAACTTAAATATATTTAAAGATGAAATAAGGGGAGATGGGATACATTAAAATAAGGGGAGAGGAGAGGATGGAATTAAATATATTTAATATTAAATTAAAATAAGGGGAGAGGGGAGGATGGAATTAAATATATTTAATATTAAATTAAAATAAGGGGAGAGGGGAGGATGGAATTAAATATATTTAATATTAAATTAAAATAAGGGGAGAGGGGAGGATGGAATTAAATATATTTAATATTAAATTAAAATAGGGGGAGGGGAGGATGGAATTAAATATATTTAATATTAAATTAAAATAAGGGGAGAGGGGAGGATGGAATTAAATATATTTAATATTAAATTAAAATAAGGGGAGAGGGAGGATGGAATTAAATATATTTAATATTAAATTAAAATAAGGGGAGAGGGAGGATGGAATTAAATATATTTAATATTAAATTAAAATAGGGGGGAGGAGAGGATGGAATTAAATATATTTAATATTAAATGAAAATAAGGGGGGAGGGGAGGATGGAATTAAATATATTTAATATTAAATTAAAAAGGGGGAGGGGAGGATGGAATTAAATATATTTAATATTAAATAAAAATAAGGGGAGGATGGAATTAAATATATTTAATATTGAATTAAAATAATTAAAATTAAATTAAGGGGAGAGGGCGCCGGGGAGAGGGTGGAGCCAGGGGCGGGGTGGGGAGTGGGCGGAGCTGGGGTGGGGGCGGAGCCGGGGCAGGGGCAGACCCTACGGGCCCCCAGGTCATCAATGACCGGAATTCAGGCCCCTGGGCCGGTAGAAGTTGGACAGCCCTGGATTACAATATGGATACTGAGGCAGAAAATGGCTTATCTCCACCTTTCTTCCCCTTCTTTCTCTCTCCCAAGTCATCGCAGGAGAAAGAAATTCCTCAGCTTCCCATGGCAGCCCCAACTTTCTTTCCCCGCGTCCACCGCCTCTTCCAAGTTCTCACCTTGCTTTTTCTCTGGAGCAAGTGACCGGTGAACCCGAACACAGCGCCCTGATCTCCAGAAGAACCGAGTTTTTCCTCGTGGTGTTGGCAGAATGCTTGGGGGACTTTGGGAAAGCCATCCCGGGTCCTGTTGGCTCCCCCTTTGACAGGACAATGTTTTGTAGAGCATAGGGAGCGAGTATCCAAGGGAGGGAGGAAGTCCAGGTGGGTCTGCTTCTACTCCTCCATGGCGCTTTGGCCCCAGGTGCCCAAGGCACTCCCCTGTGGCATCTGGGGTGATGTTTTCCACATGGAGGGCCAGCAGTGCCCCTCCTTGCAGGGCCTCCTTGGCCATCAGAGAAGGCGCGCTATGCCAAGTTCTGGCTTTCCCCCCAGTTCTCACGTGAAAAACTATGTATAATGAAATCCACTTGTAAACTGGGTTAAACATGGGTCTTGCTGTGGGAGAGAAGGATGTGGGGCAAGACCCATTAACCCAGTTTGTAAGTCGATTTCTTCCCTCTGCATGAGAACTGGGGGGGAAAGCCAGAACTTGGCATAGCGCGCCTTCTCTGATGGCCAATGGGGCACTACAAGGAGAGGGCGCTGAAAGGAGGCACTGCCACCCCTCCCCCAGATTACACAGAGGAGTGCCTTGGGCACCTGGGGCAAATGCGCCCTGGAGGAGTAGAAGCAGACCCAGCCGGACTTCCTCCCTCCCTTGGATACTCGGTATGCTTTGTATTCATATATGCATTCATTGTATGTATGGGTAAGTGTGTATGTTTTGTATGTTTTTTAAAAAAATATTTTTATTAGTTTTGTGGTTATAGTGCAGTACAAGTAATAACGACATTGCACAAACATTCTAGTTAAAAAAACAGTAAAAATTAGAGAGTAAAAGGGAAAAAAGGGGGGGAAAGGTGAGGTGAATAGGTGTGAAGGGAGGGGTAAAGGAAGAGGAAGAGAGAGAAGAAAAAAATCAAATCAAAAATAGCAACATAAAAATACAACATTCAACATAAAGTTGACTTCCACTTTCCTTCGTCGAGGGATGAGGGTGTTCATTATTGCTTCAACCTTTATCTCCTTGAATCTTGGAGATGTAATGATGATCGCCCAACCTTTTAACAACAAATGATTCCCAGTATTACATTTATATTACAATAGTGGTCTTTTTATAAGACCAGAAGTTTAATTTATCTTATCTTTATATTTGTATTTTTCTGTGTATTCAGTTAATACACTCCAGTCTGTTTCTATCCTTGGATTTCCGGTGTTTTTGCTCAGAAGAAATGTCAATCTGTCCATGTTCTTGATGTCATATACTTTCTCTAGCCATTGTTCTTTAGTTGGGATATAGTCACTTTTCCAATATCTAGCGAAAACCATGCGTGCGGTAGTCGACATGTACCAGAAAAGTTTGTCTTCGTTTCTATCCAATTTTAGATCTTTATCCATCAAACCCAAAAGATAGTAGTCAGGTTTCAACAGAATTTTAGTCTTTAATATTTTTTGCAGTTGTTTATGTATGGATTTCCAATATGTTGTTGTTTCTTTGCAGGTCCACCACATGTGGTAGAAACTGCCTTGTGGCATTTCCAACACTTATTTTCCAACACGTTTTTATACATTATGCCTAGCTTTTGAGGAGAGATGTACCATCTAAGGAACATCTTCATCCAATTCTCCTTCATATCAGTGGCATAAGTATATTTAATTTTCTTAGTCCAGATTAACTGCCACTCATGTAATTTTATATGTCTGCCAATGTTCTTGGCCCATAATACCATACAATTTTTTATTTCTTCCGTTTCCGTTGCCCAATCTATTAATTTATTATAAATTTTAGTAATGTTTTTTTTGTCATTTTTTAACAATTTTTCCCAACATGTTTTGTATGTTTTGATATGGTCAAAATTGACTAATCAATAAAGATTGTTGTTGTTGAACTCTGCTGGAGATTGGGGAGCTGTATTCGGCTTCATTAGCTATTTGCTCTGGAGGAAAACCAAGGTGAGAACTGGGCAGAGGCAATGGGCTTGGGGAAGAGAAAGTTGGGGCTGCCGTGGGAAGCTCTGGAGTTTCTTTCTTCTGCGTTGACTTGGGGGAAAGACAGAAGGGGAGGGAAGGTGGAGATAGGTCCCTAAAGGTGGACCTTTAACGTGGCTGTTGCCCCAGTGCTCACGTGGAGGGAATAAATCCGTGTCAAAACTGGGTTAAGCATGCGTGTCCGCCATTAACAAAGCCATTCCAAAATTTTGAAATTTTTCAGAATTTTGAAATTTTTTGAAAAAATTTCGAAGTCTATCAGATTTGAAGAGCCAGTGCCCCCTACATCCGGAACGAGTTTTGAATCATTTTTAAAAATCAACCAGGCCTATGAGGCAGTGTTACAGAAAAAAGATCTCTGGTAATTTAAAAGTTATGGAGTGAAAATTGCATTATTGCCATTGCTCCTTTGTTGTTGTTGTTGTTGTTGTTGTTTGCTTTCAATTGGTTTCCAGCATGTGGCAACCACAAGGTGAACTTATTATGTGGTTTTCTGGAGCTGAGAGTGTGTGATGCACCCAATGTCACCCAGTGGATTTCCAAGGCTGAGTAGTGAATCACTATGTATAATGTAATGCTTTTGTACTGACTGACAGATCAAAATGTAATACACAGAACTCTAAACCTGAATATACCCAGGCCTGGATTATGCATAAGGCCACCCTAGGCCATAGCCTAGGGGTGCGAGCCAAGTGGGGCGCAGTTCACACGGACCAAAAAATGTTGAAACAAAACCGCAACGCGTGGCATGGAGATGACTATCTCTCTCGGGGGGGGGGGGCAGGGTAAGAGCACTGTGAGGGGGTGGGGGAGGAAGGAATGGTGCCCCCCCTCGCCATTGCCCCCACCCCCATGTCAAGGAAGGAGGGCGCAAAGAGGAGGAGGCAGAGGGAAACCCCTGGGGCCGCTGGCAAGCATGTGCAGCACCCAGGAAAATGGCGGAGGAGGCAGAGGCGTGAGCGCCCTCCTGCTGCACATGCCCGGCAGTGGCCCCGGGGGCGGGGCTTCCCTCCACCTCTGCCTCCTCGCACCCTCCTTCCTTGACTCCCTGGGGCCGCTGTCTCAAGGAAGGAGGGTGCGCGGTGCCGTGAGGAGGAGGTGGCGGAGGTAAGTGTCACACCTCAAAGGCCTCAGGTGTCACTTTTGCTTGAACAGAGTTCCAGCCAGGGGAATCAGAAAATATTTTCGGAGCCAGCTTGCTTCACTCTCAAGCCCCGGCCAGGGCCTCCTTGCCTTTCCCGTGAGAAGGCAGGGGATGAAAGCATAACAAGGCCTCTCAAGGCTGTACCATCTCGCCTCCCTGATAGTGCAAGCGGGCTAAAGGTGCAGAGAGCTCGCCTCCCATCGGACCAGATGTTAGTCGCTAACGAGCACCACATTCCAAGACTACTGAGTTCACAAAACATATAGAAGATCATCAATCTTAGCTTTTGACATGCGACGCAACCAAGGAACACTATAACTGCCCTGGTGAACCCCCATGCCAGTGTCTTGTACCAACAACGCATTTGGGAGAAGATCTTGCGGGTTAGGCCAGTCGGGTCTTTCACCAAGCCTTGCCAGCAAGCCTGCTCTGGGCTGACTTGTTCCTGCATTGGCCTTGTTCCTGCTCGTCATCGAGACCCAGTAATTGATCCTGAAAAGACTTTATTACCTTTTGAACTCTTTGCCTTCAAAGTAGCTTGTCCCTGCCTGACTTGATCCGGTTGGGATTCTAAGAGACTCTTTTGCATCTGGCTTGTGTTCCCGTATTCCTGCTCGTGCTCCTTTGCTGCGGAGCACTCACACATCTGCTGAATCCTGTTTTGGCTGCTAGTTGGAGACACTATAAAGATTGCCTCCAACCTCTTTCCTATACCTACCTATTCTCAATAAAACCCGTTGTACCTCAGCTGCTGTGTGGTTTATCCAGGGGGGTCAGGTTGCCAAGGCCTCAGAGGGCAATAGTAAGCCCCGCCCCTGGGGCTGCTGCCTCAAGGAAGGAGGGTGCACGGCCCCGCGAGGAGGAGCAGGTGGAGGAGGGTGCAGTGGAGGTTGGTTTGGGGGCGTAATTCCAAAGTGTGGCCTAGGGCGCCAAAAGGGGCTAATCCGGGCCTGAATATACCATGCTGGCTAAGAGAGCTACCTTTGGGTGGGGAGCTTTTCTACTGTTGTTGAATTGTAGTTTCCATCAGCTCATACTAGCATAGCTAATTGTGGGGGAGATCAAAGCTACAACCAATAATAGGAGGACCACACGCATTCCTCACCCATGGGCTATTGGATTCCACACAAACTCTATGATATGGAAACGTTTGGGGAAGACAATTCTATAGGGGTGTGCCAAATGGCAGTCCCACCATTGGCCAGCTGGCTCTGGTGGCGGGAAAATCTCCCACCACCCAGGGGGCTTCTGGGACGAAGAAGCCCCTCTCCTGGTCCATAATGGCAGCGAGGACATCCAGCACCGCAATCTGCTCAGCCCGGTAAGTCGGGCCAAGCTATTTCATGAAGAAAAGCCAGAGAGAGAGAGAGAGAGAGAGAGAGAGAGAGAGAGAGAGAGAGAATGCATTGCTTATGCTGAATATTAATTAAGAAACCCTTTAGAGCAGGGGTGCTCAGAACGGTGATCGTGATCACCAGGGTGATCTTCGGGCCTCATCCTGGTGAACTTGAGGCCCCTGACCAGGTTTTTTGCTGTTGGTCCTCTTCACGCGCCCCTGCACACTGCAAAGAAGCTCCGTCGTTGCTCCTCCTCGCTCCCTGCTCGCGCGCCGCTTCCAGAGTCCAAGAGGCAGAATGGGCCCCCTCTTTTAGATTCCTCCTCCTCCTCCCTCCGTCCTTCTCCAGCCACTCAGAGTCGTAGGAGACCAAAGGGGGCGGGCCTGGATGACGCGATGCATGGCTGGCCCCACGCACATGCGCAGAAGCGCCCATTCTGCCTCTCGGACTTCTCGTGAGCTCTTGGAGGCGGCATGCATGCTGGCGGCATGGAAGTAGGAGCAACGACAGAGGAGAAGGAGAAAGGACGCTTTGGGGTCATTTCCTTACCGCATCTCAAAGGTCGGTCTTTTTACTTTGGGGTGGGTGCTTGATTGCTCTGTGGCATGTCTTTGTTTATTTTTAATGTTTAAAAATGGCCTTTTAGCTCCAAAGCCTCTCTGCATGCTTTGTTCCTTGAGAAATATATGTTGGGGAATATGGAAATGTGGGAGAAATGGGGTGGTTGGATGTATTTATGCATGCCCCTTTGTTTACCTTGCTGAGTATTAAATGGCCTTGCAGTTCAACAGCCTCTTCTTACTTTCTGGCTGATAATATGTGTGGTAATATGGCGGTGTGGGAGAAATGGGGTGGTTGGATGTATTTTTGCATGCCCCTTTGTTTACCTTGCTGAGTATTAAATGGCCTTGCAGTTCAAAAGCTTCTCTTCTTACTTTCTGGCTGATAATATGTGTGGTAATATGGCAGTGTGGGAGAAATGGGGTGGTTGGATGTATTTATGCATGCCCCTTTGTTTACCTTGCTGAGTATTAAATGGCCTTGCAGTTGAAAAGCCTCTCTTCTTACTTTCTGGCTGATAATATGTGTGGTAATATGGCAGTGTGGGAGAAATGGGGTGGTTGGATGTATTTATGCATGCCCCTTTGTTTACCTTGCTGAGTATTAAATGGCCTTGCAGTTGAAAAGCATCTCTTCTTACTTTCTGGCTGATAATATGTGTGGTAATATGGCAGTGTGGGAGAAATGGGGTGGTTGTATGTATTTATGCATGCCCCTTTGTTTACCTTGCTGAGTATTAAATGGCCTTGCAGTTGAAAAGCCTCTCTTCTTACTTTCTGGCTGATAATATGTGTGGTAATATGGCGGTGTGGGAGAAATGGGGTGGTTGGATGCATTTTTATGCTCTGTTTTATATTGTTGTTATTAAATTGAAATGTTGATGTTTTATAACTTCATTTTATGTAAACTGCCCCGAGCCTGCTGGAAGGAGCGGTACATAAAAATGAATAATAAATATAAATAAATAAATAAGAAAATAGCTATACGTTTTACCTTTCTGGGTAGGTGATCTTTGGGACTTGGTTTTTTAATCAGTAGCTCCCATGCTGAAAAAGTGTGAGCACCCCTGCTTTAGAGAGAAGCAAGGTATAAATCTATTTAAATTTTCAGATTCTTCACAATGAAACCTCAGCTTCTGATCTCTAAAATAATTGTATCGATTGATCCTCTCCCCATGAAGCCAAGACTGATGACAACATTTGGAGATAAAAAAGGAACAAGAAATGGAAGATGCCTTGGATTCATTTTTCAAATCACCAGGCTGTGATGGGTGACTCATCAAAGCTGGGTCAGTGTTTGTTTGGTTGGCCTCTCAAAAGTGCAGTACGACTGGGAATTAAACTTCATGTTCAGAACTTGTTTCTATACCAATCAATCATGGGAACATTTTGTATTACAGACTCCTTCACTCCGGTACTTCCAAGGGGAAAGGAGCAATGTGCCTTAACTGAAAGAAATTAAGAATCATTTCTGCAGGATGAAAAATGGATTTGATGGGTTGCCGCATGTTATGCTCATGTACAGCATCTAGATAACAACCCTAATAAAGACTAAACAGCACTTGTACACAAAGCCCAAATGTAATTTTATACAATATTTCATATAGTCTATTAAATATAATAAAAGTCAGTGTTTGCAGGCGGTGGGCGGGTGGGCCGAGCGACGGGAGGAATATGTGCCAGCGTTTCGATTGGCTGCCACTCCGGGATTATTCGCATAAATGGCTCTGACTGGCCAGCCTCAGAACTCCAACCCTCTAAGGCACCAGACAGAAGAGATTGGTTGCCACTGAGGGAAAAGTTGCATAACGGACTCTGCATGGCCAATATTCCAACATCCAAAATCTCAACGGTGCATTAGACTGCATTTTTTAAAAAGGGCGTCCTTCAGCTGATTTAACTAACTAGCCTGATTTGGCAGTAAGGCTTCCTCTACTTGATTTCCCAGACTAGGCCACAACCCGATTTGCCAGTACGGCTTCCTCTACTTAATTTCCCAGACTAGGCCACAACCTGATTTGCCAGTAAGGCTTCCTCTACTTAATTTCCCAGACTAGGTCACAACCTGAATATGTAGCAGCAAATCTGGAGTCCCAAAACTCCTTGGATATTACCTTTTACTCCCAGGTTGCGGGGACGTGCGGGCAGCAGGAACGAGAGAAGGACGCAACAACCGTATTGCATTAAAATGAAGCCAAAGGTTTATTAGAACAACGTCAGCTGACGGGACCTGCCAACAGAACGAGCTGTCTCAGGGCAAGAGCCCCCAACATTCTCTCACTAACCCTTATATACACACTATGGCGGCAGGTCCCGTCTTCATCATTTTTCATTGGTTCACATTACTACCACATCATTAACACATCATCACCACATTTCTATTATCCAATTACACATCACATTATTTGGCAGTTCATTCTACTTGCGTTCCCATTTGTTAAACAGCACTACGTAGTTATTAATTCTTCATTCCCACAGTGTGTTATCTGCTGTATGAGCGTCCTGTCCTGAATCTGCAACATTTCTAAAACGTCCCTCAGTGCCAATAGGGAGGAACGGTTTCATTTGCCATGCGCTGTTTCTACCAATCGGCTACAATGTAAACAAACGCACGTTGAGCTAGCTAGACCAATCAAGGCCAGTGTTACCAGGAAAGGCACATGATGTACTTTCACAAATCACAGCCTGTGCCTGACCTACCAATCAAAGTGCATTATTCTCGTAATGGCATTTAGCATGATTTTGGCAAGCTACTCCGCTATACTAAGTACTATGCTTGTGCATCACTCTCTCCTGACTGTACTTCTGCTAAAAGCACCAATTCTGCTTTATTCCTTCCTTTTTTCTTGTAACTGTTTCTGGCCAATAAAACAGTTACATAGCATGCATTTTCACTCAAGGTGGGGCCCAATTCACCTGCCAATCCCGTTTGGCTCCTGGTATGGCACTTTTAACTGCAGTCGTGGAACTCCTAACTGCAAATGCACAGCACCTTAAAATTAATGGCAAACAGCATAACATTATTAGTACAACACAGGCAATCATGAGAATGGACATTACTGTTGACTTGACCCACCCTACATCGGGCAGCCAACTAGTAAGGAAGCTCCAGAAGTCTTTTGGAGCTACATAAGTCTTTTGTACTTGTTTTGCAACCTGCTGGATCTTTACCATGTCGGTCTCAATCTCTCCAGTCATGTTTATATAATGACAGCACGTAGTATTCAGCCACACACAGAGGCCCCCTTGCTTAGATAAGAGGTAATCCAGTGCAATTTTCTGCTGGATTGCCATCCTGGCCAGGGAATTAACTTCAATTTGCAAAGCAGTCATTCCCTGGGCTGTTTCATTAGCTAACATTTCCAATCCGTAAGAAATAATACGTAGCTGCTTTATATTCCATGCCACTCCCATCATTGGCGTACTGATTGCCAAAACCCTTTGAACCTCATTGAGATAGGTTCGACTACTGTCATATCCAAGCTTTTGGATTGACTCAGCCGATCTCTTTTGAACATGCATGTGTAAGTTTGTCACTGGGGTGTTTCTGGGGTGTATTCTCAATCCTCCCGGGCCGATAGTTCCCAGGGTGCAAGTCCCGCTCCAAGCCACTGGCAAAACTTGCCCCACCCATGATCCACAAATCCACAATACCCCTGCTGGCAAGTCCCTCCACCCGACGGCCAGTGCGACCGGGCGGGAGGTTCTGCACCAGATTAACTAGGGCATTTTCCTGACGGTTTCCATACAAGATGTGGGTGCAATTTGAATACTCCCAACCCCAAGTCCAAATTCCTTTCGTCTTCTGGCCACAATGTGGCCGGTAACGGTCATGTATTGTAATTGTGTGATTGCATGCGGGGTAGGACCCTAGCTCAACTCTGTTAAACAGTTCATATCTACCCTCCCTCTGGTCCCCTGTAGCATAGATAGTACCATCGTTCCTCCATTTGAAGCACAGTGATGCTTCCAACACGGGAGAACGGTGTGAAATCACAAACTGAGCCTCATCCTTACTTCGCTCTAAGTGTGCTTGGTTACACTTGATCTCGTTCCACCCCTGCAACGTTAACAAAGCGGTGGGCACGATCGGCCAGCCTTGGCCATGACTTGAAGGGGCATGTCCGCAAATCCAGCAATCATTTAAGCTCAGTTCATGTGTCATGTTGGTTACTAACTTATGAAACGGGTTTTGGTCCCAACCCCCATGTGTCCCGGTTATGTACAATGTCCAAATCAGAGCCATGTATCCAAAAACAGTCCTTACTCCCACAGGTGGTTTGCTTTCGTAGCAGTGTCCCATTAGTATCCCAAACCACCATCTCAGGGAGAAAGTTTTAGGCTCTCTCCTTCTGTCTCTAGTTGGACCACCATTGTCTGGCAACAGAACGTTAGTGTCCTCCGACCCTTCTGTGGCCTGATCACCCCCTAAACAGGGTGCTGACGTTTCCTGTGGATTGTTAGTTTTAACTGGTCCTCCGGATCCACGGAAGATTCCCAAACCATCGGTGCCCTCTTTACACGCGTGTAATGGATCCACGGGCGTATTCCTTCCACCTTCACCGCGGTTGGGGTAGTCAGCAAAACGATGTACGGTCCTCTCCATCTGGCCTGTAGAGGTCGGGTCACCCAGTCGCGCACCAAGACCTCCTCGCCTGGGGAGAACAAGTGGAGAGAGGTCGTAGGGAACGGAGGATACAAGTCTGCTGTATATTGACTCAGTTTCTCTAACTGTCTCCCTAGCATCTGTACTTGTTGCAAAGTCTGCTGGTTTCCCAACACATGGCTATCTGAGGATAGTCCAGTTATAGTCTTTAAGTTCAAAGGAGGCCTTCCATACAGTCTTTCAAAAGGTGACAGCCCCGTTTTCTTGTGGGGCGTGCACCTGACCCTTAACAAAGCCATGGGCAGCGCCATCCTCCAATTTAACTTTGTCTCTTGACAAATCTTTGCCAAACAGTTTTTCAATGTCCTGTTCAATCTTTCCGCCTTGGCAGAAGATTGAGGGCGATAAGAGCAATGAAGACGCCACTTAACGCCTAGCAACTTGCTTAGTCCTTGCACCACTTTGTGCACGTATGCGGGGCCGTTATCTGATCCTATCTGTAAAGGCATTCCGAATCTAGGTATTATATCTTTCAACAGGGCCTTTACCACCTCCGTCGCTCTCTCTGTCTTTGTAGCATAAGCTTCAACCCATCCAGTAAATGTATCAACAAAAACCAGCAAATATCTAAAGATACCGCTCCGTGGCATCTCAGTGAAGTCAGTCACAAGGGCTTCAAACGGCCAACTCCCTTGATATTGAATCCCAGGCGCTTTCAACGGTCCTTCTCTGGGATTATTCTTGGCGCAGGTCCAACATCTTTGCGCCGCAGCAGCAGTTAGGCTGTGCAAGCTATTAATGTACATTTGCCTCTCTAGCATTGATGCCAGAGCACTTTTACCTAGATGGGTGGCCTCATGGAAGTGTTGCACTATGTGCCACGCTTTTCCCTAAGGAGAAAGCGCGATGGTCTGGCATTATTATGTAACTCTCTTCCCACTTCCCCCCTTCGCTCAGGGCCCACTCCTCCTCCTCTCTTGTGTAATTGCATCTTTCCACTTGTGGGCCTGAGCCTGTGAATGCTAACATTACGGGTGCGGGTTCCTCCATTGCTACCTCTCGGGCTGCCAAATCCGCTAGCCTATTTCCCTGAACCACTGGGTCATTTCCCTTTTGATGTGCTTTACAATGCATAACAGCAACCTTACGGGGCAACCAAACAGCGTCTAAGAGAGCCAACATTTCATTTGCATATTTGACTGCCTTTCCAGCGGACGTCAGAAAGCCTCTTTCCCTGTACAATGCACCATGTGCATGCAGCATTAAGAACGCAAAACGAGAATCCATATAAATGTTCACCGTTTGCCCGTGGGCAAGTTCCAAAGCTCGGGTAAGAACAATCAGCTCAGCAAGTTGCGCAGAGGCCAGATTTGCTGCAACAATTTGACAGTAAGGCTTCTTCTACTTGATTTCCCAGACTAGGCCACAACCTGATTAGCCAGTAAGGCTTCCTCTATTTAATTTCCCAGACTAGGCCACAACCTGATTTGCCAGTAAGGCTTCCTCTACTTGATTTCCCAGACTAGGCCACAACCTGATTAGCCAGTAAGGCTTCCTCTATTTAATTTCCCAGACTAGGCCACAACCTGATTTGCCAGTAAGGCTTCCTCTACTTAATTTCTCAGACTAGGCCACAACCTGATTTGCCAGTAAGGCTTCCTCTACTTAATTTCCCAGACTAGGCCACAACCTGATTTGCCAGTAAGGCTTCCTCTACTTAATTTCCCAGACTAGGCCACAACCTGATTTGACAGTAAGGCTTCCTCTACTTGATTTCCCAGACTAGGCCACAACCTGATTAGCCAGTAAGGCTTCCTCTACTTAATTTCCCAGACTAGGCCACAACCTGATTTGACAGTAAGGCTTCCTCTACTTGATTATCCTGACTAGGTCCACAACAATGACAGAACAAGACCAAACTTGGCCCACAGACCCCCCAAGATGCACTCTACATCTTGGTGCAGTTTGAGGTAGGATGCACCATGGATGACAGAAATTGCAGTACTTTAACTCACTTGCTTAGAGCACTGCGGCCCACACCAATGACGGATCAGGACCACACTTGCCACAGAGGCCCAAGCTTGACACACAGTGCCCCTATGACCCACCCTACATTTTACTGCTGTATGGAGAAGAGTGGGACTTGAGGTACCTCCATGGATTATGGGATTTGTAGTACTTTCAAAGCCTTCATTTCCCACAGACCACTGCAGCCCTGAACAAAGACCTATAAAGACTACACTTGGTACCCTGTGCCCCATGACCCAGTCTCCATCCTTCTACAGTTTACAGGAGGGTGGACCATGGATGATGGAACTTGAAGTACCAAAGACCAACCTTGGCACCTTTCTCAAATAACCCGGGCACCGCCGGGTCCCCAAGCTAGTTTTGTGTATAAAACTAAGGGTGCATCTACATTGTACAGTTTGACACCACTCGGTGTTACGAAATCATGGGAGTTGTAGCTTGGAAAGGCAATAGCACTATTTGGCAGAGAAGGCTAAAAGATGGATGTGCCAGGCTGTGTGGACAGTGCCCTGATTTGCATCAAGTCAGTCTGGTTTCACACTCTGCCCAAAGTGTAGGACTGCTCTGGAGTTTCAGCAAAACTCAGAAGCCTATTTCAACTTTCCTAAGTGTGGAGCTGAACCAGTTCAACCCACTTTAGCCCATGTTAAGCCCCAGAAGTCCCTGGGCATCATGAAGATAGCCAGGAGTGACTTTTGGGGTCATTTGGATTTTGTGGCTGGAGTAGACAGACGTAAGTTAATATCTGGTAACAATAATAATAGTAATAATAATAAAACTTTATTTATACCCCGCCACCACCTCCCCAAGGGGACTCGGGGTGGCTTACATGGGACCACGCCCATCAATACAGTAAACACAATATAACACAAGAACACAATATAAAATCGGAAAATAAAATAACCTAAAATACAAAACCAATGTAAATAAATAACACAACAATATGAAATCAAAACATTAAGACACTAAAGATGATCGCAATGGGCAGGGCCAAATTCAAAGATTAAAAATTTTAAAACACTGGAAGATACGGGGGATGAAGTAAGATTTAGTTGCACAACCAGAAAATAAAGTGCTTCTGACTGACTGACTGACTGAGTCGCCCTCCACGTTAGTGCTTCGGGCGACTTACACACAACAAATTCCACAATTAAAATAGAGTATTTAAAACTAGATTAAAATATTCAGTGGTTAAATGCAGGGGCCAGGCTCGGTATTTGAGTTCCTGGTTCTGCATTAGCCATGGGCTTTCCTAAATAGCCAGGTCTTCAGAGCGGTCAGGAACTGGGGCAGGTCGAGGGAGGCTCTCTGGTCCGGTGGCATCGAGTTCCAAAGAACGGGGCCACAACGGAGAACGATCTCGGTCTCGTGGTCTCCAGGTGGGCCTCTTTCAAGCTCGGTACGTGAAGAAGGTTCTTGTTTGCTGGCCGCGGGGTCCTTGAGTAAGCAGGCATCAACAAGCGGTCTTTTAGGTATGTTGGGCCCGGCCCCGTAGGGCTTTGAAAGCCAAGGTCAAGGTCTTGCGTAAGGCTCTATACTCAACGGGCAGCCAGTGCGGGCGCTGCAGAGATGGTGTAATGTGGCATCTCATCGATGTTCCTGTGAGAAGTCTGGCGGCCGCGTTCTACACAATCTGGAGCCTGCGGGTTAGTGACCGGGGTAGACCTACATAAGCGTTACAGCAATCCAGCCTTGATGGAACCGTGGCATGGATTACTGTAGCTAGCGCTTCCATCGGAAGATAGGGCGCCAATTGTCCCGCTTGGCGCAGGTGGAAGAAGGCCCTTTTGCTCGTGGAGGCAACCTGGGCCTCCATCGACAATTTGGAGTCCAGGATAACACCAAGGCTTTTTACTGAGGGGGACGGAATCAGCGGTTCCCCTTCAAAGGGGGGGCAGCGAGAAAGGTGGTTCTGGGCGGCCCGGCCATAAGATCTCCGTCTTTGATGGATTTATTTTAAGTTTGTGGGCGCGGAGCCATTTTGTCACTGCTTCTAGGCCTCGAGTGAAGTTTTCGGGCACCGGTTGTGCCAGGCTCCAGTTTCAGTAGGAGCTGGGTGTCATCGGCATATTGGTAGCACCCTAGGCCGAAGCTCGGGCTATACCAGCCAACGGCCGAACATAGATGTTAAACAATGTTGGTGATAATATGGTGCCTTGGGGCACTCCGCACTCGAGGAGAGATTTCCTAGATGTTTGGCCTAGCCATTCAACTTGCTGACTACGTCCGCGCAGCAGGAAGGAGCTAAGC
The DNA here is from genome assembly GCA_030556195.1 of Anolis apletophallus. Taxonomy (NCBI): domain Eukaryota; kingdom Metazoa; phylum Chordata; class Lepidosauria; order Squamata; family Anolidae; genus Anolis; species Anolis apletophallus. The sequence continues at coordinate 138,448,053 of JARBWK010000010.1, read as the reverse complement.
CAAGCTAAAGCTGTTCCTTGTATCCCTAGGGCGGCAAGTTGTCGTATCAGCAGATCATGGTCCACCGTGTCGAATGCGGCGGTAAGGTCCAGCAATACCAGAACTACTGAGGGCATTTTATGCAGAGTTTGGTCAGGATTATCATACATTCAATAATTGAAGTCACATTGGAACAGCCAAGTTTTCAGGCTCCTCCTGAAGATTGCCAGGGTGGGGGCTTGCCTAATATCTCTGGGGAATGAATTACAGAGTCAAGGGGCCACCACAGAGAAGGCCCTCTCTCCCGTCCCCACAAGTCGCGCTTGCAATAAGGGCAGGCGTGAGAGAATGGCCTCTTTGGAAAATCAAAGAGGTTGTGTGGGTTCATAGAAGGAAACGCTGTTGCGCAGATAGGTGGGTCCCAAACCATTCAGGGCTTTGTAGGTCAAAACCTGCACCTTGAATCGGGACCAGAAAATAAATGGCAGCCAGTGGAGCTCTTTAAACGGGGGGGTTGACCTCTCCTGTAAGTCATTCCAGTTAGTAATCTGGCTGCCACCTGTTGGACCAGTTGGAATTTCTGGGCCATCTTCAAGGGCAGCCCCACGTAGAGTGCATTGCAATAGTCCAATCTAGAAGTAGCTAAGGCATGGACCACCATGGGCAAATCCGACTTCACAAGGTACGGTCGCAGCTGGCGCACAAGCTTCAATTGTGTGAAAGCCCTCCCAGCCATGGTGACACCTGAGCTTCAAGCGTTAGCGCTGAATCTAGGAGGACACTCAGGCTGCAGACCTGTGACATAAGGGGGAGTGCAACCCTGTCAAGCACAGGTTGCTACCCTATACCTCGATCCCTACGATTGACCTGGAGGACCTCTGTCTTGACAGGATTGATCCTCAGCTTATTCATCCTCATCCAGACCATCACAGAGGTCAGGTACTTGTCCAACGCCCGAGGGGCTTCCTTGGAATTAGGTAGAAAGGAGAAGTAGAGTTGGGCGTCATCCACATAGAGATGGCACCGAACTCCAAAACTCCAGATGACCTCTCCCAGTGGTTTCATGTAGATGTTAAAAAACATGGGGGACAGAATGGATCCTTGCGGGACCCCACAGATCAACGGCCAGGTGTCTGAGCGGGTGTCCTCCAGCTTCACCATCTGGGAATGACCCTTCAGGAAGGACCGGAGCCACAATAGAGCCGTACCCCCAGACCCATCCTGGAGAGCTAGCCCCAAAAGATACCATGGTTGATGGTATCGAAAGCCGCTGAGATGTCCAAGAGAACCAGCAGGGTCACTCTCCCCCTGTCCAGCTCCGTGCGGAGGCCATCCACTAAGGCGACCAAAACTGTCTTGGTACCGTGACCAGGCCTGAACTCAGACTGTAAGGTGGGGTGTTTTCTGTGCAAACGTATCAAAAATAATGCGGGAAAACACTTTTTCTTCAATTCCAGTTTGTTTATTTTCCTTTTATCTTCCAATTTTTTTAAGTGGATAGTGGAATGCTTATCGTCTTAGACATCAAATAATTGGCATTATGTATCCTTCACAAAATTATAATCCAAATTTCTGATACATCCTCATCACATATAATCCGGATTAATGCCAATATGAGGTTGACGGTCTATAAGGCCCTGCCGTTTCGCCGTTTCCAGCTTCTTCGGGACCTGTCATATATTAATAATCCACTGCATAAATCCACTGGTCCGATATCCAAAATCATCAATTATATATATATGTATGTGGACGCAGCCACTACTCCATGCGGTCGGACCAGTAGATTTATGCAGTGGATTATTAATATATGACAGGTCCCGAAGAAGCTGGAAACGGCGAAACGGCAGGGCCTTATAGACCGTCAACCTCATATTGGCATTAATCCGGATTATATGTGATGAGGATGTATCAGAAATTTGGATTATAATGTTGTGAAGGATACATAATGCCAATTATTTGATGTCTAAGACGATCTGCATTCCACTATCCACTTAAAAAAAATGGAAGATAAAAAGAAAATAAACAAACTGGAATTGAAGAAAAAGTGTTTTACCGCATTATTTCTGAACTCAGACTGTGACTGATTTAGAAAATCAGTGTCCTCTAGGAATCCCTAGAGCTGCAAGGCGACCACCTGTTCCAGCAACTTGCCCAAAAAGGGAAGCTTATTCAAAACCATGGGGTCAAGGGAGGTCTTCTTCAGGATTGGTCTCACCACTGCCTGCTTCAGACCACATGGAAATTTCCCCTGAGCCAATAATGCATTGATAATTGCCACTCTGGCCACTTTGATTAGCCAGGAAGGAAAAGGGTCCAGAGCCGATGTGGTCGCTCTCACAGCCCCCAGGACCCCATCCATGTCATCAGGATGAACAAGCCGGAAAGAATCCCACAAGATCGAACTGACAGATTCCTTGGTTACCTCTTCTGACATTGCATTTAAACTGGAGTCCAGCTCGAGGCGAATATGAGCGACTTTATCTGCAAAATGGTGCACGAACCCGCAGCACTGAGTTGCCAAGTCCTTGAGGAGCTCCCCAACCTCGGGAGGGTGGAGGAGCTCTCCAACAACCCAGAACAACTCAGAGGGTCTATTAGATGCAGACACTATGCGGGCAGTCGAGAAGGTCTTCTCGGCTACCCGCAAAGCCATGGTATAGGCTCTAGTTGAGGCCTCCCAAGATTTCCTCCAGATGCACTCTAGACTCCTTCTCGTGCGCTTCGTCTCAACCAACTCCTTGGAGAACCAAGGAGTTTATCTAACTCTGCGCAACGAGAGGGGATGTTCGGGGGCAATCATGTCAATTGCCCTAGCCATCTCGCTATTATAGCGATCAACTAGGGCAGGGCTGTCCAGCTGGCGGCCCGGGGGCATATACGGCCCCCAGCCCCTTCCCTGCGCCCCCCTAAGCTTTTAAATAAAAAATAAAAAAATAAATTAAATAATAATATTTAAAGAAATTATCCACTTCCAGGTTCCGGAGCAAGTATCGCGAGACTACGGAAGCCACATCGGATTTCGCCTCAACGCGAGATCACGCCTGCATTGAGAGCGAAATCCCGTGTGGCTTTCGTAGTCTCACGATACTCCTGTTGCCGAAATCTCGGCTACTTATCCCCAGTGGCCCACGCAGACGCGATTTGGACCTTTCTCGGCTTCTGCCTCGGTCGCTCGTCGCCTCTGCTCGTGGTCCGCTACTCCTGGATCCTGCACGCTTGGGAAGGTAGGCTAACCTTTATGTTATTATTATGTATTGTGTATGGATGCCCTTTATGTATTCCCGCCCTGCATTTCCCTTAGTAAAAGATTATATTTGATTGTATGGATGCCTCTTATGAATTGTAAGTAAATTGGAGCCGGGGGAGGGGCAGGGGTGGGGCGGGGGCGGAGACGGGGCGGAGCCGGGGGCAGGGGCAGACCCTTTGGCCCCCCCAGGTCATCAGTGACCGGAATTCAGGCCCCGGGGCCGGTAGACGTGGGACAGCCCTGAACTAGGGCATCAACAGGATCGTCAGCCTCCATGACAGGAAGAACCCCAAGAGTCCTGATAAAATTCTCAACTGAAAAAATTGAGAAGATGTGGCGTAATGGTTAAAGAATTTGCACCAGATTTGAAAGATCTAGGTTCTAGTCTCTTCCAAGCTGTAAAACTCATGGGTGACCTTAGGATCCTCTCTCTCAGCTTCACCCATCTTGTAGGGCTGTTGTGAAAAAATAAAGCAGGGGGAATATTGCTATGTGTACTGCCTTGGTGTTATTTCCGTTAAACTTGATATACATTCAAACAGTAACGAAATAAACAGTTCCCTTGGCTCACTTTCACCTATGACCAACTTTCGGTCCAAAGCATTTATTAAGCGGAGACATTTCATACTTCATTCATGAATCAATGAAGTCCTTAGAAGCATCTTTATGATAAAGGAGGAATAACTGCCTCCTTTTTTGGAATTGAAACGTTAAAAGATGTGTGTGCAATGATACCATAAAATTTAATGTCTCATCCCTCTCCAAACAACAAGAACTCTGGGTTTATGCTTTTTAAAAATAATATGAAAGCTCAGCTATAAATATTGAAAAACTGCAGGTTTCTTGCATGATTTTATCTTTCTTTCCCATTCTTTGTTTCAGAGGAACAAAATGTCCTTTGAATATTTCCCACTCTGACATTTTACATACTGGTGACTGCTTTTGCCTTCACCTGGAATAAATAAATAAAAGACGGGTTCTTGTGTCAAATCCTCCAAGCTCCAGCCTATTATTTTGTGTCCTCAGTTAATTGAGAAATTCAGTATAATTTCCCACATGCGACTGCTTTTGAGATCATCACTAGTAAGCCTCCCTCTAGTAATGTGCACAAAAATGGCCTTGTTGGAAAGTTGTAGTACAGGTTGAGTATCCCGTATCTGAAATGCTTGGCACCCAAAATGTTCTGTATTTTGGACTTTGAAAGGATTTGGGAATACTTGAAAACACATAATGAGATATCTTGGAGATGGGACCCAGGTTTTAATTTATGTTTATTATTTATTTATTTATTTATTACTACCATATTTATTAGGCTTGTTTGATCCAAAAAATGGTTCAAAACTCGTTTCGGATGTAGGGGCGCTGGTGGTTCAGATCTAAAGTCAATTCCGATTTTCACCGAAAAAGAAGTTCAAAACTTCTAAGATGTCCAAATCCTTCATTAATGGTTTCAAAGTGTTATTTCCTGTTTAATTGGGTGGTCTTTACTTTGAAAGTAGTTGTTTTATTCCAGAAAGGGGGGGAAGCAAAGGGAAGAAATCCATCCACACTGGGTTAAAAAGCGGCTCTCGCCCAGGACTGATGCAGGAGAGAAAGGAAACCAAAGGAAAGCAATCCAAAGTGGGTTAAAGAGCAGCTCTCGCCCGGGACTGACACGGGAGGGAAAGGAAACCGAAGGAAAGCCATCCAAAGTGGGTTAAAGAGCAGCTCTCGCCTGGGACTGATGCAGGAGAGAAAGGAAACCGAAAGAAAGCCATCCAAACTGGCTTAAACAGCGGCTCTCGCCCGGGACTGACACGGGAGGGAAAGGAAACCAAAGGAAAGCCATCCAAAGTGGGTTAAAGAGTGGCTCTCGCCTGGGACTGATGCGGGAGAGAAAGGAAACCGAAGGAAAGCCATCCAAACTGGGTTAAACAGCGGCTCTCACCTGGGACTGATGCGGGAGAGAAAGGAAACCGAAGGAAAGCCATCCAAACTGGGTTAAACAGTGGCTCTCACCTGGGACTGATGCGGGAGAGAAAGGAAACCGAAGGAAAGCAATCCAAAGTGGGTTAAAGAGCGGCTCTCACCTGGGACTGATGCGGGAGAGAAAGGAAACCGAAGGAAAGCAATCCAAAGTGGGTTAAAGAGTGGCTCTCGCCTGGGACTGATGCGGGAGAGAAAGAAAACCGAAGGAAAGCAATCCAAAGTGGGTTAAAGAGCGGCTCTCGCCCGGGACTGATGCGGGAGAGAAAGGAAACCGAAAGAAAGCCATCCAAACTGGGTTAAACAGTGGCTCTCGCCTGGGACTGATGCGGGAAGGAAAGGAAACCGAAGGAAAGCAATCCAAACTGGGTTAAAGAGCGGCTCTCACCTGGGACTGATGCGGGAGAGAAAGGAAACCAAAGGAAAGCCATCCAAAGTGGGTTAAAGAGTGGCTCTCACCTGGGACTGATGCGGGAGAGAAAGGAAACCGAAGGAAAGCAATCCAAAGTGGGTTAAAGAGTGGCTCTCACCTGGGACTGATGCGGGAGAGAAAGGAAACTGAATGAAAGCAATCCAAAGTGGGTTAAAGAGCGGCTCGCCCAGGACTGATGCGGGAGAGAAAGGAAACCGAAGGAAAGCAATCCAAAGTGGGTTAAAGAGTGGCTCTCACCTGGGACTGATGCGGGAGAGAAAGGAAACTGAATGAAAGCAATCCAAAGTGGGTTAAAGAGTGGCTCTCGCCCAGGACTGATGCGGGAGAGAAAGGAAACCGAAGGAAAGCAATCCAAAGTGGGTTAAAGAGTAGCTCTCACCTGGGACTGATGCGGGAGAGAATGAAAACCGAAGGAAAGCAATCCAAAGTGGGTTAAACAGCGGCTCTCACCTGGGACTGATGCGGGAGAGAAAGGAAACCGAAGGAAAGCAATCCAAACTGGGTTAAACAGCGGCTCTCGCCCGGGACTGATGCAGGAGAGAAAGGAACCGAAGAGAATCCATCCACACCGGTTTGAAAAGCTGAGTAATTTCTGACTCATTTACTGATTCATGAGAGAAATGGCAGAAAAGGCTTCGAAATGGCAAGGATACTTCCAGGTCCCTAAATCACTTCAAAATCGCTTCAAAAAGGCATTTGATCAGAATTTATTCCGAATTACGACGATTCTGACTGAACCTATCTGTAATGATGTCGATTATTTGTGTGTAAATGTTGTATAACATATGTTAAATGTATGTTGTTTTGTGTAGTTCAAAGGAATATTCTATGAATTGTTGCTGTGGGTGAAACAGAAGGGAGGCTTGGCAGAAGCTCTGAAGAGCTGTCGCCATAGCAACCAGGGCCAGAGCCTTTTAGAATGTTCAAGGTATGAATTTTACAGTTGGTGAAGAGCGGTTGGAAGCCAACTGCCATGAGGAGGGGGAGGAGTTTGTTTTGTTTTAGTTGGTCTTAAGGACTGTAAGAGAACAGTTCAGTCTTTAGTTGGTCTTAAGGTCTGCAAGAGAGCAGTCCAGTTTTATGGGTGTAGAGACCCTAGTTAAAGACGGAAGAGTCCAGGGGTTTATAGAGGGTTAGTGGAAACCCTATAGTATATCCCCATTGTGTTTTGTGTAACAGAATAAGTTTGTGCCTCTGAGGAAGTATAAAACCATTCAAGATTTGTACCCATTTGTGTCATAATAAATTATTTACATCTTAAAAGAAAAACACCTCGGTTAGTTCTTTTATTGGTGGTGGCCCTCAAGGTCAGTGGTCAGACAGACAAATGGTGGCAGTGTGGTCAAGTGGTTACTGAGAAATTTAAAGTCTCTGCAATTCAATGGTTAGTGGGGGAGATAGTCTACCCTGCCATAAGACAGAAGTTGCTGAGGTAACTTCGAGGCCTCCTTGCATTTAGGGTTAGCAGTTTGGAATCTGAAAGATTGTCCAGTCTGAGGCCGGTCAACAAGGGGTTGTCACATTATCCATGCCTAATATTTATATACTGCCTCTCTCAGCCCAAAGGTGTTTCAAAAACACTTTATAGACCTAGCCTAAAGGTAATTTTTTGCACAATATTTTAAGAATATTTTAGACAAAGGTGATCTCCTGCCTCCTTCAATCCATGAGCTGTTCATAGATCTGAGTATAGGCTATCCAAAAATATTCTATCAATTATCAAATAGCCTTAGCCAATTTCCCTGCAGTGACATCAACAATTTACACGGGGCTGGAGAAAGGCAAAGAAAGGAGGATAAAAGAGCACACAAACAATATATGTATTTATTTCCAGGCTTGGAATTAGTTCCTGATTAATTCTCCAACCTGCAGTTCATTTGTGCCTATTCATTTCCTGCTTAGCATTTAGAGAAGTGCACATTAGTTTAGCCTGATGGAGAGGACTTTCAATATAAAATCTATGTGATGTAGAGAACAGGCTTGAAAGGGAAAATTTCAAAACAAACAAACACACACAAAGAGAAGCATCCAGGAAGAAAATGAACCTAATCTGAAACCTTTTAAAGATGGGAAATGGCTGTAGCTTCCTATCATCATGAAGCTAGAAGTTGCACAACATAATGAAGACGCATTACAAGTACAGCTCACCACTAAACTGCAAACGTGTGTGTGTGTGTTAAAAATAGTAATAATAATAGTAAGAGAGCTCCACATATAAAATGCAGATAGAGATAAAGAACTAAAGTGGGCTTGCAAATTGTAGGCTTTCATAACTCTATTTTATAGCACAATACATTCCATATTAATAGGACAATATATCATTACAAGACAATGCTGGCTAGCTGCTTTTAGTATTTTCAGTTTATTCTTCAATAAACGTTGTATCCCCTTCCATGCAGGTTTTTTTTTCATGTCAGGAATAACTTTGAGAAACTGCAAGTTGCTTCTGGTGTGAAAGAATTGGCTGTCTGCAAGGACGTTGCCCAGGGGACGCCAGGATGTCTTGATGTTTTACCATCCTTGTATGTCTCCAAATGGGGAGATGGAGCTGACAGAGGGAGCTCATCTGCACTCTCCACATATTTGAACCTCTGACCTGTCGCTCTTCAGTCCTGCGGGCACAAGGGTTTAACCCAGTGTTTCTCAACCAGTGTGCCGGGGGAACACTTGTGTGCTGTGAGCGATCATCAGATGTGCCGTGGGAAATTGGAACCTCCAGGAAGGGGGAGAGTCTAGTGTGTTGAAGTATAAAAACCCTAAGAAACCTACCTCGATAAAGGCATAAAACTACAAACACCCCCCTCCCCACCCGTTGTCTACTTGGTCTCTCCCTCTCCATGCATTGGGAAGGCCCGCCTCCCTTTCCCCAAGTAGAGACCTCCTCTTGCCTCCTGGGGGGGTTCTGTGTGGGAAGTTTGGCCCAGTTCTATCATTGATGGCTTTCAGAATGCTCTTTGTAGATCCCAGGAACTACAACTCCCAAATGTCAAGGTCTATTTCCCCTGAACTCCATCTGCGTTCATATTTGGGCATATTGAGTATTCGTGCCAAGTTTGGTCCTGATCCAACATTGTTTGAGTCCACAGTGCTCTCTGGATATAGGTAAACTACAACTCCAAAACTCAAGGTCAATGCCCACCAAACTCTTACAGCATTTTCTCTTGGTTATGGGAGTTCTGTGTGGAAAGTTTGTGTCTTTCTGCCATTCCTGCCAGGATATCTATGTTGTGTTCATCGAAACAGGCCCAGGTTTCACACTGAGTGTATAAATACATTTAAAAACAAATTAACTCTATGTATTACTGTGTTAGAGTGTCATTTTGTATCATTTTGGTTGGTGGTGTGCCCCAGGGTTTTGTAAATGTAAAAAGTGTGCCGTGGCTCAAAAAAGGTTGGGAAACACTGGTTTAACCCATTGCGCCACCAGGGGCCAGGGGCGGTCTAAGGTCATTTTAAATGGTAGGCGAACATTATTTTGGTGCCCCCCCCAAAATCATTATTTTGCCGCCCCCCATGTAAAACAAATATACAATTATAATATCACAATACCATTAGTAGTATTATATTGTATCAATGTATATACAATATATTATACCATACTCATACTATATTATATCATAATTATATTATACTACATTACAATGTAATTATATTATAATATATTGACATTATAATATAATGTAACATTCTATTATATTATTATAATAAAATAATAAATAAAATTATTTATTTAAACGAAATTATCCTCTACTAAATATTTTCATGACTCCTATAAAACTCAAATAACCCAAAATAAAGTAAAATAAAATATTATATATTACTATTTTGTACAATACCACTATACTGCAATATTGTTTGTAATATTACATGTAATATAAAATATATCATTCTTCTATTGTTATATTGTATTTGTATTATATTGTATGACAATATTAAGCAGAACTGTATAATAATCAACAAGAAATGCAATGTAAATGCATCAAAATCAGAATCTATTACCTATCACCCGACTCATAATTCATAGGAGTCTCCCATAAGTCCAAAATTAGGATCCCAATGTAAATGTAAATAGAAAACAGCCAAAATGTTCAAATGAGGTTGAATACAGGCAGCGCGGCCTGGGCAAACTTGGGCCCTCCCTCCCTCTAGGTGTTTTGGACTCCAACTCCCACAACTCCTCATAGCCTCAGGCCCCTCAGGTCTAGACAGAAATAGAGCCGAAGAAAGGAAGGAGGGAGAAAAGAGGTCACAGAGGAGGAGGAGGAAAGCCCTTCATTCATTCCTTCACTTACACTTCCTTCACTGATTCTTTTCTCCTTTCCTGCAAGCGCGCACGTGGCGGAGACAAGGGAGAGGGAAGCACTCCTGCCTGCCCGATAGGGAGTGCTTTGCTTACAGGCTTCTGCGCAAGGGAGCTACTGGGCATGTGTGGAGTTTTTCGCGCATGTGCAGTTGCTCCTGCGCTCAACTTCAGCTCCAGAGCAACTGCGCCTGCGTGAAAACCTCTGCGCGTGCCCAGAAGCGGCGTCGGAGAGCACAAGGCTGGGGTCAAAAAGCAGCACTGTCTGAAGAACATCGGCAGGGCCAGGATGGCGCCCCATGCGGCCAGGATGGCGCCCCCTTCCCAGATGGCGCCCTAGGCGGCCGCGTACTTGGCCTATCTTGTAGGACTGCCCCTGCCAGGGGCTCCTATTAGATGGAGTGATCTCTCAGAAAAACAGGAGCCTTACCTTACTTCAAACTGAGGCCCTACATAGTAGAGATATGCAATAGTTTAAGATGAGTCTAGAAGTAAACTGGGAGGATTCAGAGCTTCTTTTCCAAAATGAATAAAGGATCTCAGCCCCCTCCCACACAACTGTATATAATCTACATTGAACTGGATTGCCTGCCAACCCCCGAAATAACGAGACCACACACCAATATTTGGGTTTAAATATGGGCAACTTTTATTAATTGTTACCTATTAAATTTTGACTGGATCTAAACCTCTGGATCTTGAACTTGGTGGCAAAACCGAGGTAGCGTCCCCGCCTGGCCTTCCCTCGGCTGTTTAGGGTGAAATATCCAGGTCCCCAGGGAACCTATTCTGGGCAACCTCTAAGGAAAATGTATTGGAGAAGTCCCTCTCTGGGTATCTGGGACCCGACTATCTCTATTCTTAGGCCGTTAGAATTTCCCTCGCCTCATCAAATTCAGTCAGTAGCCTTTATTTCGGTCAACAAACCATCGGCTAAGTCAGGTGAAAGTAGAACAATGGAATACAACATTTAAGAAATTAATAACATCACATTTGGGTTATGATTAATCAAAACAAGTCTACTAACGCAAGTTGGTGTCTTGGTAAGATCACACAGTATATATAACACAAACAGAGAGTCACAATTATCAAAATACAAATTATAATTGAAATCCCATGTAGTGGGTAATGGGATGCTAAATGCTCCTATTGAATATACAGTGCAAGTGGAGTCAGTTAGTGCAATCAATCATGAAAAAATCTGGATTAACAGTCTCCTAAATGCAGTAAATTAATCACAAATTATACAGTATGTAAATAGAGCATAGGCCAGTGTTTCTCAACCTGGGGGTCGGGACCCCTCGGGGGGTCGTAAGGGGGTGTCAGAGGGGTCGCCAATTACTATCAGAAAACATAGTATTTTTGTTAGTCATGGCGGTTCTGTGTGGGAAGTTTGACCCAATTCTATCATTGGTGGGGTTCAGAGTGCTCTTTGATTGTAGGTGAACTATAAATCCCAGCAATTAGAACTCCCAAATGTCAAGGCCTATTTTCCCCAAATTGCACCAGTGTTCACATTTGGGCATATTTCATATTCGTGCCAAGTTTGGTCCAGATCCATCATTGTTTGAGTCCACAGCGCTCTCTATATGTAGGTGAACTACAACTCCAAAAATTCAAGGTCAATGCCCACTAAACCCTTCCAATATTTTCTTTTGGTCATGTGTGCCAAGATTGCTTCAATTCCCCCATTAGTGGAGTTCAGAATGCTCTCTGATTGTAGGTGAACTATAACTCCCAGCAACTACAACTCCCAAATGACAATATCAATCCCCCCACCTCACCAGTATTCAAATTTGGGTGTATTGGGTATTTGTGCCAAATTTGGTCCAGAATATACATCCTGCATATCAGATATTTACATTACGATTCATAACGGTAGCAAAATTTCAGTTATGAAGTAGCAACAAAAATAATTTTATGGTTGGGGGTCACCACAACATGAGGAAGTGTATTAGGGGTCGCGGCATTTGGAAGGTTGAGAAACACTGGCATAGGCAATCCCAACATCTTAAAGAACAATCAAAAGTAACATCTATACACTCACGGGAACACAATCTAGAATCGTGATGGGAATTCCCATATACACCGTCCTGGTACACAAATAATAAACCCTCAGAGCTTGCAATGTAGAAAGCCCCAAGAGAGCTGCAGGAGAATGTAGTGTCCCACGTTCGAAGTCAGATAATGACAAACGAGTCAATTAAATCACTTACAGGAGAGAAATGTATAACTAGATGTCCCCACAGTGATTCTGCGATGTATCGGGATCTCCTGTAGTGAGGATGGGTCGTAAAGGTCGCAAAGTAAAGCTCAATGCGGCTGGCGAACGCGGAAGCGAAAAAAAGCCGCGGAATGCGGTGCCGTTTGAATACTGCAGCATGAATGGGGATCGCGGGGGAAATGGGTGTCCCGGGTGCTCGAGGCTGGAGAGTGAGAGCTGCGTGGGGTCTCCCTGGTCCGTGCTAAGGAGTCCAAGAGTGTCAAGCAGCCCAACGGCGCTACTAATGCAAGGCCGGCTTCGTCACCGTTTCGCCCCCTAGGGCTTCATCAGGGTAACTTCCAGGAGTGCTGAGAGGCGTCCAAGCATCAGAGTCAGTGTAGCACAGCAGTTCTCGTTCGTGCCTGGGGAGCAGGGAACAGGACCGGGGGTTCCATTAGCATTAGGGCCTGCACCAGCAGAGATAGATTCAGAGGAGGATTTGGAAGGGTTAGCTGAGGGAGAGTTTCCCATCACAGGGCCCCCTTCTCCCACCGAAAGCTTGGCTTGGGATGAAGGTTGGCCTGACCCCTATGAAGACATAGATGATAACCAGGCCAGGTGGGAGGGGCTCGCAGGATCTTGTGAGTGAAAACATGGAAGAGAGCGGCTGGGAAGATTCTAGGGAGGAGAGCTCTCGTGCAGATAGTGACCCAGATGCTGGGAGACAAGGCCGAACCTTTGATAGGAGACAAAGCATCGAGTCCAGCAGAAGGGGATGGTACCACAGCCTAGACAGGCCGAGGTCGAACAATAGAGATTGGAGACGAAGAAGCCTAGATCGAAGGGGACCTCGGCCGAAAGATTAAGTATAGGAGCCGTGGGAACCAATCCCCAGTGCTTCGGCCACATCTCTTCTGAGTAGACGTGTAGCGAAGTGGGTCCTTGTGACCAAGCCTTGCCTTGCATCCTGTACCTTGTTTTGTTCCTGAATCCGCATTGCTGTGGAGCCTTGCCAAGCCTTTTGGATTATTTTACCAAGTTGCCTTTGAACTCTTTGGATTGCTTTTGCTATGGATTGCTTTTGGATTGCTTTGGATTGCTTTTGCTATTCTCATGGACAATATTCTCTTTGAACTGTTTTTATATATCTAATAAAGTAGTTAGCCTTCAGCTCGTCTCTGTGTGTGTGATTAAGGGGCCGGTCAAGTCCATGCATCATGACAGTCAGTAGTTCATTCAATCCAAAGTGGAAGGTGGAGATGCCATAGCATTCAGTCGTTATCTGACTTCGAACGTGGAACACTACATTCTCCTGCAGCTCTCTTGGGGCTTTCTACAAGCAAGCTCTGAGTGTTTATTATTTGTGTACCGGGACGGTGTATATGGGAATTCCCATCACGATTCTAGATTGTGTTCCCGTGAGTGCTTTTCCATGTTTTAATGAACTTGTTAGCCTTGCACCCTCTATAATTGGAATGTATTTTGTGTGTATAAGGCGTCTTTGATATGTATAGATGTTACTTTTGATTGTTCTTTAAGATGTTGGGATTGCCTATGCTCTATTTACATACGGTATAATTTGTGATTAATTTACTGCATTTAGGAGACTGTTAATCCAGATTTTTTTCATGATTGAATGCACTAACTGACTCCACTTGCACTGTATATTCAATAGGAGCATTTAGCATCCCATTACCCACTACATGGGATTTCAATTATAATTTGTATTTTGATAATTGTGACTCTCTGTTTGTGTTATATATACTGTGTGATCTTACCAAGACACCAACTTGCGTTAGTAGACTTGTGCCTTAGGTACCTGCCCACTGTTAGTTAAATTAATAAAAACAAGTGTCACAATTCGCTATCGGTTGAATGACTGTCTTTATCATTTAAAGCAGGAACTGATTGCCAATTAATAATAAGTGTCCTGAGTACTCTTTGTTACACTCTTAGCGTTTACAGGTTATTAATGAAGCACTTGCGGCTTTTTGCCACTGCAAAGAGAAATTTGGCCACCTGTTCCCTTACCATTTTGTCAAGATCAGACAGTAAATAAATACAGTACCAATTTAGGGTTCTTCCTGGCCATTTGGTGAGTAGAGGGGATATTAACCTTAGTCTATCATCCCTGTAAATTGTGCAAATAAAAAGTACATGTATTACAGTTTCGATTTTACCCTCCTCGCAAGGGCAAACGCTGTGTTCATAATCAATCCCTTTGTATCTACCCTCTAGTATGGCTGATTTGAGGGCATTAAACCTGGCCCAACTGAAAGCAAGACAAAATTTTGGGATATTTAAATTTTCTAAATATTTGGCACGTCCCAAAGGATTAAATGTTAGGCCTAAATTCAGTGGAGAGCATGTGGAGCATGCTAGAGTCATTGAGGCCTGTTTGCCGATGTCACTGATTCGTTCCGCTAAGGTCTGCATTGTCTTTTTATGCTCAAAACTGCTCAGTATATTCTCTGAGAGGCCCATCTGCCTAAGTTTCTGATTTAATGCTTTGATTCGGTGGGATTTAAAGAGGTCCACCTCATCAAATTGAACCTTAGGTGAGTGTTTTAGTCAATAGTCTTCACTCCTGAAGGGGGTGCCATGGGTGTATACCAAATTTCAGCTTTTCCTAACTGTTTACCGATGATCACCTTTTTAATGGCACAACATCCCAATTTGCCCCGTAACAGTATAGGGTAGGCGGTAAAACCCTCCTAGAGCATAAGGGGGGGAATCCTACCCGGTCCCTTAATGGCAACCCTAATATACTGTTTAATGAGTGGGAATGGTGGGTTGATGCTTCCTTTCAGAATTTTTATTTATTTATTTATTATTCGGTCTTGTGTGTTCAACATCTATGTCCGGCCTCTCACTGGACTAGTCCGGAGCTTTGGGCTGGAATGCTACCAGTATGCCGACGACACTCAGCTCCTTCTAAAGCTGGAACCTGGAGCAACCTCGGTGCCTGACAACTTTACCCAGTGCCTGGGAGCAGTGACGAGATGGCTACGGGCCCACAAACTGAACGTAAATCCAGCAAAGACTGAAATTTTGTGGCCGGGCCGTCCATCACAACTAGTCAACCCACTGCCATCTTTCAAAGGGGAGCCGCTGACTCCATCCTCCACTGTGAAGAGCCTTGGTGTCATCCTGGACTCTAAAATGACGATGGAGGCCCAGCTTGCCTCCACGAGCAAAAGGGCCTTCTTCCGCCTACGTGAAGCGAGGCAACTGGCGCCCTACCTACCAACGGAGGTGCTAGCCACGGTAATCCATGCCACGGTTACATCAAGGCTGGATTATTGCAACGCCTTATATGTGGGTCTACCTCGGTCAGTAACTCGCAAGATCGAGAATGTAGAAAATGCTGCCGCCAGGCTCCTCACAAAAACACCAATGAGGTGTCACATAACGCCTTCCTTACAGCATTTGCACTGGCTGTCGGTCGAGTACAGATTCCTTTATAAGACCCTGACCCTGACATCTAAGGCCTTGCGGGGCCAGGGTCCTACATACCTAAAAGACCGTCTGATTCCACCCATCCACCTGAGAGCACCACGGCCAGCCTATGAGAACCTTCTCGGTGTCCAAGATCTGAGAGAGGCTCATCTGGAGTCCACGAGACAGAGATCTTTCTCCATTGTGGCCCCTGTCTTGTGGAACTCTCTGCCGCCAGACCAAAGAGCCATCCTCGACCTGCCTTCATTTCTGGCGGCACTTAAGACATGGCTATTTAGAAGAGCATATGCATGAGTGACAATTCGGTGACCTGGAATCTGTCTAATCCAATATTTTAACATTTAAATATTTTAATATTTTAACATTTTAGTATTGTAAACGTTAAGCTGTGTAAGTCGCACATTTGTGGAGGGCGACTCATAAATAATAAATTTAGTTAGTTAGTTAGTTAGTTAGTATGCCGCCACTGCCCGAGGGCTCAGAGCGGCTCACAAACCACGTAAAAGCATAAAACAGAATAAACATCAAATTAAGATAATAAAATTAAACTAAGTAGTAGGCATGGTTTTGAATCCAAAAATGGCGATTCTAAAATCAAATGGGGGGGGGGGTTGATTAGTAAAAGAAAGACTTACAAAATTTTTTCCAAAAATTTCTAAAATGTAACTTAAGTACTAACGAAATTCGTTAGTAATTTGTATGCCAGCGCATGCGCATTCCAGATGGTTTTGGCCTACAACTCCCAGAAATCCTAACAGCTGGTAAATTGGCTGGGATTTCTGGGAGTTGTAGGCCAAAACTTGAATAAATCACACTGAATTCTAGATGGGACTCTCCAAATAGGAAGGAAGGAAGGAGGGAGGGAGGGGGGTATTCTATTCTTGGAAGCAGCAAAAAAAGGAGAAGGAGCCCCCCCCTCGCTCCTCGCTGCCTCTCTCTCACCCTGATCCTGAGGGAGCGAGGGCCCAAGTTTGCCCAGGCTGAGAGGAAAAGGAAGAGGCCTGAGGCTGTGAGGAATGGTGGGAGTTGAAGTCCAAAACACGTACCTGGAGGGCTGAAGTTGGCCCCTGTGATGGGGCAAGGCAGAGCAACAGGGAAGAGAAGCATCTGAGAGAGCGCAGGGAGAGAGAGGAGGAGAAGCGCATGCGTGTGTGTGTGTGTGTGTAGCTGGCCCCTGCGATGGGGCATGGCAGCAGAGCAACGGGGAAGAGAAGGAGGGGGGGAACGTGGAGGACTACACTTTCCAGAATGCATTGCCTACCTAGCAGCAGCGTCACTTCCAGTTCCCCATAGAAATGCGGGAAAAAGAAGAAGTTGAATGAAGGCGGGAAGGAAATGAGGGGGAGAAGACAGGGAGAAGTGAGTACGTAGTACAATAATTAAGAATTTATTACGATCCTAACGCAAATTGTTGGCCTCAAGGACCGTAAAAGGAAGTCTACTTCCGGGTTCGCGGCGGCGATCCGTAAAAGCTCAAAAGTCCCATTACATACGAATCTCTTACGAATCCTTTTAATTTCCGTTTCATTTTTCTCATGCCTACTAAGTAGGGTACAGAATTCAACAATCGATTGCCGGCTTAAAGAGATGGGTCTTGCAGGCCCTGTGGAAGGAAGGCAAATTTTGCAGGGCACAAACTTTGGCTGGCAAGAATGAAGAAAAGGGGGCAGGCCAGGCAATAGGCCCACTGAAAAATATTTCCTGCTGGAACTCAACCGGTCTCTCTTCATGAGCGGAGGCAAAACTTCTCTCGCAACCCACTGTGTGGGATGCGAAAGGATATTATATGGCAGTGTGGACTCAGATAACCCAGTTCAGAGAAGATATTGTGGATTTTCTGCCTGGATATTCTGGGTTATATGACTGTGTAGAAGGACCCTTGGAAGCACAAAGGTTGTTGCATCCTGCAAAGTGTATAAACCTGCACCTCTCGATAGAGCTAAAAGTTGCGAGAGGCACAAATGGAGAAAACATTCATCTGAATATAATATTTTAATGATTTTATTTAATTCATGGTCAATGCAATTATTGATGACAGTGTGCTTCTGACTTTTTCTTTTCCATTGGTGAGATGATGGTTTAATATAACTGGTTTCAAAATATTTAAACAAAGAGCACAATAATAAACCTAGAAATGATAGAATATCTCCTTATCTATGTATATAATAAAAGTCAGTGTTTGCAGTGGGAGGTGCGGAGGTGCGGAGGGCGGGAGGTGCAGAGGAATATGTGGTAGCATTTCAATTGGTTGCCACTGTGGGATTATTTGCATAAAGGACACTGATTGGCCAGCCTCAGCACTCGGACACTCTAAGGCACCAGATTATTTGCATAAAGGACTCAGATTGGCCAGCCTCAGAACTCCAACAGAGGGCATTGGTTGCCACTGAGGAACTATTTGCATAAAGGACTCTGATTGGCCAGCTAAACAGAATGCAACTGAATGCTTGAGTTAGCCAAATCTATGCACAAGTCAGGGTTAGAGTAACCTCAAGAATATTCACAAACGCTGTATTTACAAATAATATAATTCAATTTTATAACACAAATCTTAATTATCACAGTGTAACATATATAGCTGTGTATATGTTACACTGTGATAATTAAGATTTGTGTTATAAAATTGAATTATATTATTTGTAAATACAGCGTTTGTGAATATTCTTGAGTTAGCCAAATGACAGTTTTTTTTCCGTTGGAAATGGAATGTTCATTTTCTGGGAGGTGCGGAGGTGACAAGAAATATGAGACAGCATTTCCATAGGTTGCCACTATGAGATTATTTGCATAAAGGACTCTGATTGGCCAGCCTCAGAACTCACACATTCTACGGCCCCAGACAGAGGGGATTGGTTGCCACTAAAATGATATTTGCATAAAGGACTCCGATTGGCCATCCACATCCCAACATTCTAAGGTGGCTCAGAGGGAAAAGGAAAGGCCTCAGGCAGTTAGACACTGCGGCCCACAGCAGTGACGGATCAGAACCAAACTTGGCACACAGGGGCCCAATGGCCCACTTCACAAAGCGGCCCTCACCCAATGACCACTAGAGACCAAAATTAGCACACAGAGCCCCCTTGACCCACTCTACACCGTGGTGCTGTTTCAAAGAGGACGGACCACAGATGATGGGACCTGAAATACCTTCACTCACCTTCTGAGACCGCTGCAATCCAAAGAATGATCAAGACCAAAAGTGACACACAGAGCCCCCATGACCCACTCTACATCCTGGTGCTGTTTGGAGAGGGGTGGACCATGGCCAATGGGACTTGCAGTACCTTCACTAAGTTCCTGAGACCACTGCAAGCCACATAAACATCTAATAGGAACCAACCTTGACACACAATGCCTTCCTCAAATAACCCGGGCATCGCCAGGTCCCCAAGCTAGTTTTTCCTATAAAAATAAACAACTCAAAATGCACATCTTTGAAAAATGCACATCAAAATACTTTAGACAATGGTGAAATTCTATGCATAGTGCCTCCTTGCAGAAAATGCATTAAATGTACATACAAAAGTACACAGATATTTCCATATTGGTGAAAATCTTGGAACTGGATAAATGACAAGGCTAAGCAGAAAGACGTTTTAGAGAAGCACAACACAATTGAGAGTGATAAATTTTCGCCTACCCAAGGGGGAAGGGAGGAGATGATCAGCTCTGACTGATAGAGATGTAAAGAATTTGCATGAATTTATCTTTACTGAGAAAGGATGGTCTGACATATCAAAATAGACAATCAAGAAAATGAACAGCCAGAGGTTGGGTTTGTTTTGTTTTTGTTTCGTTTGGCTTAAATGAAGGGTTTGTTTGTTTCAGGTAGCTTTGTTTCATCATTTGGAATTTCTATGTCAGTGTTTTTCAACCTTTTTTGAGTTGCGGCACATTTTTTACATTTATAAACTCCCGGGGCACACCACCAACCAAAATGACACTCTAACACAGTAATACATATAGTTAATATATTTTTTAATGTATTTATACACTTTCGATGAACACAACATAGATATCCTGGCAGGAATGGCAGAAAGACACAAACTTCCCACACAGAATTCCCATAACCAAGAGAAAATGCTATAAGAGTTTGGTGGGCATTGACCTTGAGTTTTGGAGTTGTAGTTCACCTATATCCAGAGAGCACTGTGGACTCAAACAATGTTGGATCAGGACCAAACTTGGCATGAATACGCAATATGCCCAACTATGAATGCAGATGGAGTTCAGGGGAAATAGACCTTGACATTTGGGAGTAGTAGTTGCTGGCATTTATAGTTCCCCTACAATCAAAGAGCATTCTGAACCCCACCAATGATAGAACTGGGCCAAACTTCCCACACAGAACCCCCAGGAGGCAAGAGGAGGTCTCTACTTGGGGAAAGGGAGGCAGGTCTTCCCAATGCATGGAGAGGGAGAGACCAAGTAGACAACGGGTGGGAAGGGGGCCTTTATCGAGGTAGGTTGCTTAGGGTTTTTATACTTCAACACACTAGACTCCCCCCCTCCCCTCCTGGAGGTTCCAATTTCCCACGGCACACCTGATGATCGCTCACGGCACACTAGTATGCCCCAGCACACTGGTTGGAAAACATTGGTCTATGTGAAAAATTCATTTGTGTAAAAAAAGGTGGTTTCGTGCACAAAAAGAGATACTTCTGTAAACAATATTTTTGCAATGAAAACTGCATTTTCCACAAAATATGGTTTCCATACAAAATGTTTTTTTCTCTTGTGCAAACAGATTTTTCATTAAAAAATCTTGACATGTGAAAAACTGTAAAAATGTGCAAAAAAAAGTTTATCCCTTCTTGAGATTACTTGTAAACGTTTGAGAAGAATGGTCAATCCTTTCCTCTTTCATTGTTTGGTCTAGTTGCCAAAAGGCATTCATACCATTTTGTTCTTCACTGCTACGTTTCCTCTGCAATCCTTTCTCTATGAAGGTTGATTATTTTCAATTGTTGAGGGGTCCAGATAGGAAAGTGTTCCATAGTATCTATTAGGCCTGTTTTCGAACGTCGGATACATCCGAAATTCGGATGTAATTAGGATGTTTTTGACTTTTGAACCGATTACGAAGAGAGTTAAGGAAACAGGAAGTGGATTTGCCATTTTGAAGTCTTCATCGCCTTATTCGGAAATAGCTCATATGTCATTTCTGCCCTTCTCTATTTTTGTCCCATTGTGTTAAAAATGTTTTAAATGTTTATTAATGTGTTAAATGTGTTCAATATTTTGTACCAGTGTAACTAGTTTTGTCTGTAGTAGTGGTCAAAAACGGAGGGAAAGGGAATCCCCCAAGCTTTGACTGTCCCTTCTGCAGGTTTTCATGCATTGCGCAATCCTGGAAGCCATTAACGAAGCCATTCTGAATTTCGGAAGTACATCTAAATCAATTTTGAAAAAACTTCAGACGTCTATCAGGTACGAGGCGCAGCGCCCCCTACATCCGAAACGAGTTTTTAAAATATATTTTTATTGTTTTATCATTGTCAACACAATATTATACAATGTCCATTTACAGCAGATTCATGTTATTCATTTCTAGCTACAATACTTCAATCTTTAGCATCTGCCATTATGTTTTTCTTATACATTTTTGTATCCCTCACCGCTGTGCTCCCCTCCCCCCTCCCCAAGCCATTGCTTTTACATATCATTTGTCCAAAATTTCATTTCTTCTTGTGGAGGTAACCTTCCCTCTTCCTTTCCTAATCCTTTTTCAATAATTTTTCTCCATACCTCATAAAAATCACTTTGTTTCCTTATACCTCTTTTTACCAATCCTTCTCCGGCTATGGTGCTGACCTGAATAATCCCCCAACTTCAAATATTACTGTTAATAACCAGGACATAGGGGAAAACGGGAACCATCTCAATGGAATGGACAACACCAGAACATCTATTGGACATAATCAATCTAATTTTCCCCGTATAACCAATACTTGACCCACTGCAGACTCAATCAAAGTTACGTCCTGGAATGTCGCAGGATGGTCTAACAAGATGCAGGATGAGGATTTTTTAAATTTCTACAATCATCTGATATTATCCTTCTACAGGAAACATGGGTATCTGAGGAAGGTGGCATAAACCTACAAGGTTACACTCCTTATTCCATCCCAGCAACAAAAATTAGGAAGTTTGGGAGACCTTCAGGTGGCCTTGCCGTGTTAATCTCAACAACACTCAATGTTGGTATATCCCAATTTTGCCCACTAAATACTTCCAACTTGCTAGTCTTAGCAGTCACTGGAATTGTCCCTGAACCATTATATATCATCTGCACTTATATCCCTCCAGCAAGATCTGGCTCCAAGAAACACGAGACCTGGGATAACTTAAACCACATTATGGAGGAATTAGAAACTCAATCTCCTAATCCATGGGTGATCATCGGAGGTGACTTTAATGCCAGAATTGGCCCTACTCCCATCAACAATACAATTTTTGGTCTAAGCATAGACGATGTACCTGAGCTTTCCTCAAGGTTAGCACTGGATAAGACAACCAATGCTGCTGGGAAGCATCTATGTGAGCTGATAATTAAATTAATGATATTAAAGCTATACTAGGACTTCTTTCTATTTTAATATTCATTATATCTTCTATTTCTTTAAATACTTTCGCCCAAAATTTGCTTACATATTTACATTGCCACCACATATGTATGTATGTTCCTGTTTCTTGGCATCCTCTCCAACAGTTTTTCGAGTAGTTTTTATTTATATTTGCCATTCTTACTGGTGTAAGGTACCATTTCCATATTAATTTATAATAATTTTCTTTAATCCTTATTGATAAATTTTTAAGATGTCTTTGTCTCCACAATTGTTGCCACTCTGTTTCCTTTATTTTTATCCCCAAGTCTTCTTCCCAGACCTCCTTAAGGGTGTTATTTTTTGTTTTTCCTTCCTTTATTTCAATTATTATCTTATATATTTTACTAGTTATTCCTTTCAAGTTTTCGTGCTCTTCTACATCCGAGTTTTGAAGCCTTTTTTCCAATGATAAAACAGGCCTAGTATCTATACTATAACAATTTCTTTTTCTAAATTAGTTTTATACACAAATACTCAGGCATTATTTTACATTAATCATGGCCCTTTAGCCCCTTCATCCATCCTATTGAAATATTCCAGGTTTCTTAATTAAGGGCATCTCTATGATGTATGAACATCAATTTCCCATGAATTTACATGGGGGAAGTGCACCCCTTTTTATCATTATCTCCTCAATCAACCTCTGAATGCATATTTTAATTTTTTTTCAAGGTTCTTCCCGAGAAATCCTTCTATGTATTTCTGCATCCATGGCTATTTTCTTGGTTGCCCTGACCTTGCCTGGTTTTGAGGATCCATAGACTCAGGCATTCAAAAAGTTTTCAGGTAGGCAACAGAGCCAACTACTGTATACAACATTGTCCCTGCCTTCTACATCTTAGGGACAGGATCCAAGCTAGATAATTATTGGCTCTAGTAGTGGCTGGGTTTCACACCCTGATGCTGGAGGAAACTTCCTCACCAAAGCAGAGCTGGTTCTGTCTTTTAAAAAAAATTGTTGTCTGCTTTCTATTTCAGATTCCTGCAGTTCCTGGATTAAGTTTCTATTTATTTGTAGATGAGAAAAACACTCTGGTGCAACCAAGAAACAAAACCCAGATAAATAGTATTATAATAATAATACACTTTATTTATATTCCACTCTTCTCACCCTGAAGGGGACTCAGAGCGGATTACATTACACATACGGCAGACAGTCCCTGCCGACTAACATACAATTATAATACACTAGCTTGGGGACCCGGCCCTGCCCGGGTTATTTGAGAAGGGCAGCAGGATGTAGAGTGGGTCATGGGGGCTCTGTGTGCCAAGTTTGGTCTTGATCCATCATTATTGGGAGTTGCAGTGGTATCATGAAATTACTGAAGGTAGTGCAAGTCCCATCATTTCTGCCCCCAAAGTGTAGTAGGATGTAGATTGGGTCATGGGGGCTCTGTGTGCTAAGTTTGGTCTGTATTGGTGAATGGATGACGGGTGCATTGTTTTTCGGAAGTGAGTGAAGGTACTTCAAGTCCCATCATCCATGTTCTGTCCCTCTCCAAACTTCAGTAGGATGTGGAGTGGGTCATTGGGGCTCTGTGTGCCAAGTGTGGTCTTTATCGGTGTTTGTTGGGGGGCCGCAGTGGTCTATGGGAACAGAGGGGTGTGAAAATACTACAAATCCCATCATCCATTGTCAGTCGTCCCCTGAACCTCACCAGGACGTGAAGGCAGTCATGGGGGTTCTGTGAGCCAAGTTTGGTCTCAATCGGTAATTGGATGAGGGTCGCAGCAGACTTGGGAAGTAAGTAGAGGTACTTAAAGTCCCATCATCCATGGTCCACCCTCCTCCAAACTGCACCAGGATGTAGAGTGGGTCATGAGGGCTCTGTGTGGTAAGTTTGGTGTTGATCAATCATAGGATTAGGTTTGTAGCAGTCTTGGAAAGTGAGGGAAGGTACTGCAAGACCCATCATCCATGTTCTGTCCCCCTCCAAACTTCAGCTGAGGAGCCGGCGGTGCCCGGGTTATTTGAGGATGGCATTGTGTGCCAAGGTTGGTCCGTATCAGTTGTTCATTTAGCTCGCAGTGGTTTTGGGAAGTAAGTGAAGGATTATGGACCATGGACCATAATCCATGGTCCACCCTCCTCCAAATTGTACCAGGATGTAGGGGGTTGTGTGTGGCAAATGTGGTCTTGAACAGTCATTGAATGAGGGTCGCAGCAGTCTCAGGAAGTGAGTGGAGGTACTTCAAGTCCCATCATCCGTGGTCCATCCTCCTGTAAACTGCACCAGGGTGTAAAGTGGGTCATGGGGGCTCTATGTGCCAAGTTTGGTCTTGATCGGTCACTGGATGAGAGTCGCAGCGGTCTCAGGAAGTGAGTAAAGGTACTGCAAGTCCCATCATCCATAATCCGTCCTCCCACAAACTGCACCAGAATGTTGAGTTGGCCATGGGGGCACTCTTTGCCAAGTTTTGTCTTTATTGGTAATTGGATGAGTGTCGCTGTGGTCTCAGAGAGTGGAGGTACTTCAAGTACCATCATCCATGGTCCATCCTACTCGAAGCTGTACCAGCATGTAGTGTAGGTAATGGGAGCTCTGTGTGCCAAGTTTGGTCTTGATCAGTCATTGGATGAGGGTCGCAGTGGTCTCAGGAAGTGAGTGGAGGTACTTCAAGCCCCATCATCCATGCTCTGCTCTTCTCCAAACTGCACCAGGACATAGAGTAAGTGGAGGTACTTCAAGCCCCATCATCCATGCTCTGCTCTTCTCCAAACTGCACCAGGACATAGAGTGGGTTATGGGGGCTCTGTGTGCCAAGTTTGATATTTATCGGTCTTTGTTGTGGGCCACAGTGGTCTCTGGGAAGCAAAGCGCTTTGAAGTACTACAAATCCCATAATCCGTGGTTCATCTTTCTCAAACTGCACCAGGACGTAAAGGGCACCATGGGGGTTATGTGTGCCAAGTTTGGTCCAGGTCCGTCACCCGTGCTGGTCAGAGTAAGTGAGTGAAGGTACTGCAAGTCCTTCAAACTGCACCAGGATGTAGAGTGGGTCTTGGGGGGGGGGGGTGTCTGTGTGCCAACTGTAGTCTTGTTCTTTCATTGTTGGGGGCCTAGTCAGGAAAATAAAGTTAAGTAAGCCTTTCTGTCAATTCAGGCTGAGGCCTAGTCAGGAGAATCAACTTGAGGAAGCCTTACTGTGAATTCAAGCTGAGGCCTAGTATCGAAAATAAAGTTAAGTAAGCCTTTCTGTCAATACAGGCTGAGGCCTAGTTTGTAAAATCAGCTGAAGGAAGCCTTTTTGTAAAGAACTCTGTCTGGCACCTTTGAGATTTGGGATGTTGGGATGCTGGCCTATCCATGGCCCAGCCTCCCTCAAACTGCACCAATACGTAAAGTGGGTCTTGGGGGTTCTGTGTGCCAAGTTTGGTTTTGTTGTCTCATTGTTGGGGGCTGCAAAGTGTTTTGGACTTAAACTCCCACCATGCCTGACTGCCTCAGGGCTTTTCCTTTCTTCCCTCTGGCACTTTAGAGTCTCGGAATGTTCGTGGCTGGCCAATGGGAGTCGTTTATGCAAATAATGCTGCCACATATCCTTCCTGGCCTGTGAAAGTGGCTGCCACATATCCGCCCTTCCGCCCTCCCGCCCTCCGCATACACACATACCCGCATACACACATACAAACATTCCGTTTTATAAAGGTATACAGATACAGATTGTACAGACAAACTTCCCTTGTCGGCGATCCGGAAACTTAAGCTGGCGCAGAACGCTGCAGCACGCCTGCTCTCAGGAGCCTTAAGATCTGATCACGTGACCCCACTCTTGCGCGAGCTGCACTGGCTTCCAATTGAATTCCGGGTCATCTTCAAGGTGTTAGTTCTAACTTTCAAGGCCTTATATGGTTTAGGGCCAGTGTACCTGAGGGAGCGACTTACCCCTTATGTGCCCAGGAGATCACTGCGCTCAGAGGGGCTCAATCTATTGGATGTGCCCAGTATTAGGGTCTGTAGACTGGCTACTACACGCCGGAGGGCGTTCACCGTAGTCGCACCAACTTTGTGGAACAGCCTTCCTGAAGAGATATGGGCCACCCGGGTCCTTCTGCCGTTCCGCAGAGCAGTAAAAACATGGCTGTTCAGAAAGGCATTCGACCCATAGCCAATTGCTGCTCTATTGTACCTGCTGTCCTGCTCCTAGCATGCCACTGTACTGCAGCTTGGCCTGCAACTTGTTTTATTCAGGGGTTTTAAACTGTTTTTAATGTATTTTATGTGTTTTATGTTTTTACTCTGCCATTCTTGTGAACCGCTCTGGGCGCTAGAGAGAGCGGTATATCAAGTCGAACTTAATAAAATAAATAATAAATAAATAAATAAATAAATAAACATGTGCACACAAACATGTGCAATTAGAAGGATTTTTTTCTCTTCTGGCTGCGTCGCGGGTGCGCTTGCTCTATTCCGTCACAAGGGGGTGCTGTTGCTTCATCCTCAGACGAGAGCCTCTGGTTCCGCATTCCACCTCTGGCAGCCGATCTTCCTTATTTTTATTCAGGTGTTGTAAAGTCCTTATAAAAATCCTTCCCCGCTGAGTGGTCCCTAGTTCGTTCTGGTCTCCATCACAGACCAACTCCGCTGCCAGCTCGACCAAGGCGGGTCTGCGCTGCTCGTGTTATTGGACCTCACAGCAGCGTTTGACACGGTCGACCACAATCTATTGATCCACCGCCTGGCCGTGGCTGGAGTGAGGGGGACAGCCCTTAAATGGCTGACCTCCTTCCTCCACCAGCGGTCTCAGCGTGTGAGGAGGGGCGAGGTGCTCTCCGAGGGCTCCCCACTACTCTGTGGGGTCCCCCAGGGGGCCATTCTCTCCCCTCTGTTATTTAACATCTACATGCAGCCGCTTGCACAGCTGGTGCGGAGTTATGGGCTGGAGTGTCACCAGTACGCTGACGACACTCAGCTCATTCTGAGGATGGAGGGCAGGCCGGGTTCTGTCCCCGATAATTTCCAATACTGCCTTGAAGCCGTTACTGGATGGCTGCGAGCCAGTAGGTTGAGGGTGAATCCGGCGAAGACGGAGATCTTGTGGCTGGGTCGCCCGGGTGATGTTAATGTCCAGCTTCCGAGCCTGGACGGTGCGGTGTTATGCCCATCGCCTTCCGTAAAGAGCCTGGGGGTCCATTTGGACTCCCAGCTGACCATGGAGGCCCAGGTCTCTGCGGTCAGCAAGATTGCTTTTTTCATCTGCGACAGGCAAGGAGGCTGGCCCCCTATCTCTCCCGGAACGATCAGGACACGGTGATCCAAGCCACAGTCATCTCAAGGCTGGATTACTGCAACGCGCTCTACGTTGGCCTTCCTCTGTCGGTGACCCGGAAGCTCAGGCTAGTGCAGAACACTGCCGCCCGGCTCCTGTCTGGCACGCCAGCTGGCACCCACATAACACCTGTTTTGCAGGATCTGCACTGGCTGCCAATTGAGCACCGGATCACCTTCAAAGTGTTGGTCCTCACCTTTAAGGCCTTACACGGCCTGGGGCCAGCGTATTTGAGGGACCGTCTCACCCCATATTGCCCTCCGAGATCACTTCGGTCTGAGGACTCCAATCTCCTGGAGATACCTTCAGCTAAACTCGCAAGGCTGACTGCTACCCGCCGGAGGGCGTTCTCTGTCATAGCACCTACGCTGTGGAACGCCCTCCGGGCCGGAACTCGGGCTATGAAGGACTTGCTCCCGTTTAGACGGGCCTGTAAAACATACCTGTTTAAGCAGGCCTTTGGTGAGTAAGTCCTGCCCATGCCCCGCCATCTATTCGTTCTTCTGAGGATGATGTGCTGTTTATTGTGTTAACTGTGTTATTAATTACTGTACTGCTGTTGTTTTTAATTGTTTTTAACTGCTTATTGCCTGTATTTTACTGTGCCCTTCGGCTCCTGTAAGCCGCCGCGAGCCTCAGGGAGTCGGCGGCATAGAAGCCCGAATAATAAATAAATAAATAAATACTCACAGCTGGCTTGTTTTCAATCTGTTAGGTGGACAGTGGACAGGGCTCACAGCTGGGTGTCCAGACCAGCCCGGGAATCGAACATGCAACCTTCTGATTGCAAACACAGCTGTTGTTACCACTGTGCTATCTCTCTGGCCCTATATTCAATTCTAAGTACTTTTTTCCTATCTAAAATAGGGTATATCTAGGATCACAGGTATTTCTTATGTATTTCTGTTGTTTATGGTGGTACTGAAATTAGGTGGTGTCTTATAATTGAAGAAATAGGGTATTTATATAAGGAAGTATATCTGGTTCTGAAGGGCTCTCAGTGGTGCCATCTTGTCCCTGCCCTTGGTGTAAATTCTGGGCCCTTCCACACAGCTGTATAAAATCCCCTCTCCATTGGCGCCCCCTTGTTGTGGGGGAGAGGCTTGCGTACCCTAATGAAGTTGTGAGCTATGCTGGTGGTGGCATAATAGCCACCGGTAGGGCCTCCCATGCCAGACAGGTCACAACCGAAGGGTCTGACAAAGAGTGTCAATGGGCAGGATGGGCTCTCTAGCCCTTTGGCAACCATCCTAGGAGAAGGAAAACTCTCATTTCAAACCCGGGCAGATGGTACTCATCTAACCCTGTAAGGTCAACCATCTAGAGAAGGAAACTCAAATCAAACCTACGAGCTGAGGACCTCGCTGCCACCGTCTTAAGCTTGCTAGGCCCTGGCAAATGAACCTTTGGTTTAAAGGGTGAGGCCAGTTCTGTGTACGCTGTGCTCCACCAGAAAAATCCATTGCACAGGCTCGAAGGACACATCCAACCTCCATCAACGTGCTTTCCTTTCCTCCCCATTTCCTTCTTTGTCCCCCCCGTCTCTCTCCTGCTTTTTCTTTTCTTGCTTTTCCATAGTTCGTTCTTTTCTTTCTTCCTCTCCCCCTCCCTCCTTTATTTATTTATTTCCTCTGTCTTTCTTTCCCCCTTCCTTCTTTCCTTCCGCCTTCTCTTCCTTCCAAGAGTCCTGAGCATGCCTTTTGCAGAGCCAGGTCTGAAGTGTCTTGTCATTCTGCCGGGGGAATCCTTTTCTCATCGTATGTACGTATAGACTCACATTTAGTTGAATTCAGTCTTAAAATATATTATATATATACTAGCTGTACCCGGCACGTGTTGCTGTGCCCTTTTTAGGAGATGCGAGAAAGTCCAATCATCCACGGTGTGCCCTCCTCTAAACTGCAGTTGGATGGAGTGTGGGTCATGGGGGGCATGGTGTGCCAAGTTGGGTCTTTATTGGTCTTGGTTCTGGGCCACAGTGGTCTGTGGGGAATGATGGGTTTTGAAGTACTACAAATCCCATTTTCAATGGTGGTACTTCAATTCCCGACACAATGTCCCATGAGCTGAGGCCTAGTTAGGAACAGGAAGTTAATGAAGCCTTACTGTCAATTCAGGCCATACACAATGTCCAATGAGCTGAGGCCTAGTTAGGAACAGGAAGTTAATGAAGCCTTACTGTCAATTCAGAGCGTAAACAGCTTCCCAGTAAGTGAGGGCTAGTTAGGGAAATCAAGTTAATGAAGTCTTACTGTCAATTTAGAGCGTAAACAGCTTCCCAGTAAGTGAGGGATAGTTAGGGAAATCAAGTTAATGAAGCCTTACTGTCAATTTTGGGCGTGGTCTGTGATTTTTGGTTGGAAGTGATTTGGGTGTTTTTGTGTTGGGGATTGGCTTAGGCCTTTTCCTTATTCTGTTTTGGCAGTTTATTTTGGATCGGAATTTTCATGTTGGCTGGCCAGTGCAGCAGTTATGCAAATCCGCCCTTATTGGCAGCCAATCATGTTGTTCAGAATGTAGAGGCTGGGTGAGTCCTTGGCTGCCCCGGAGGATGCTGGTAAATGTAGTTTTATTTTTACTCGTTGTTTTGGGGGCCTTTTAGGTTTTGGGGGGGAAGTTTCTTTGCTACAAACGTACCTTGCTTGAGGCCTATTTCTGTTGGCAAGTATTGTGTTTCTGCGTTGTATGGTTTCTTTGTTTGAGGTATACATCACATGACGTGAACCCATTTATATAATAGATATATATTGTATGGCTCTCACTGAAATAAATTTCCAAATATTTTGCTTTCATGGCTCTCTGAGTCAAAAAGGTTCCCGACCCCCTGCTTTAAAATCTCTGCTGGCTGTTGAAATAAGGAATTTAAACTGTATTACTTTAAAATAATTATGCTTTGACATTCTTTTTTACTCAAGGCGTATGACTTTGATAATTATAAAAACCTTATTTCCAAAGCCACATGCTTTGTGAGGAAAAGAATTGGAATCGGAGGAAAGAAATAAGGGGATATGGTAATGTCATAACTCTCTTCATCATTGAGGGGTGAAATGAAAGAGGGGCATCACTAAAATGAGAGTATTACTCTTGAAATGAAAATTCTGTCCCCCAATTTGATTTTCCTTCAGTCCTCAGATTTTTAGTATTGAAACTTCACTCAAGCATTTACAATTTGCTTGCCTCCCTCCAAAAAGGGGAAGCAGGCAGAATTAGTAAGGAAATGCAAATGTAGCAAACAGAAGAACTTATTTATTTATTTATTTTATTTTATTTTAAGTATTCCTTTCTCTGCAGTTCCACACATTTGAGGACATTTGGAAAATTTCAGACAGGGAAAGAATTCATATTTGTGGGACAAGTCTGTTGTTTTATCACCACCAAATCAAATTCATAAAATTCACCTCTGGTTACATCCCGAATAGACTACTGCAATGCTCTCTACATGGGGTTGCCTCTGAAGACTGTCCAGAAGCTTCAGTTAGTCCAACGCTCGGCAGCCAGGCTATTAATGGGAGCAGGTTACAGGGAGCGCAAAACGCCCTTGTTACACCAGCTCCACTGGCTGCCGATTAGCTTCCGAGCACAATTCAAAATGCTGGTTTAAACCTATAAATCCCTATACAGTTCCGGGCCAGTTTACCTGTCTGAACATGTTCTCCCCTATGAACCATCAAGGACGCCAAGATCTTCCGGAGAGGCCCTGCTCTCAATCCCGCCACCTTCGCAAGCACGTTTGGTGGGAACGAGAGGCAGAGCCTTCTCTGTGGTGGCCCCCCAGCTATGGAACTCTCTCCCGAGTGAGATTAGATCTGCCCCCTCCCTCCTGTCCTTTTGGAGGCTGGTAAAATCCTGGCTCTGGAAGGAAGCATTCCCAGAATAAGGACCAAGATTGTTTCTGGATAAAGTGAATGACCATATATACTGGACTGAGTTGAATTTGATTTTATCTGGCAATTTGGGGTTGAATGTATTTTATCTATTTGTATTTTATTTATATGTATTTTAACTTGTATGGTAGATGATGTTTTAATTCTATTAACTGCATTGAATTTTTGCTGTAAGACCGGTCTTAGTCCTTCTCCAGAGGTGAGAAGGTCGGGATATAAAAGTTTGAAATAAATAAAATAATAATAATAATAATAATGCAATATCCAACATGTGGGTATGGCCCACACAAAAAACTTAAGAATCGAAATTTACCCAATACTTTTTCATTTGAATGTTGTAAACCTCAGAAGCCTACCAAAATCAGTTTCATTTGCAGCACAAGAAAGCAAAGCAAAGCCAAAAAGGCTGTGTTTCCCCTTTACATTAATGGCCTCTTGCCATTAGGAGAGAGAAGCAACACAGAGAAAGCAGAGTTTGCTGGGAAAGAGACAGAGAAAGCACAGAATTCTGGGAAATGTGGTTTGGGAAGGCAAGAAGCCTATGCCAGAGAATTCAAAAGAGACTACCCTAAGTTACATTTCCCAGAATTCCACTGAGCATCAGAAAGCCCCAATTGGGATACAGAAGAGATTTGTCCATCCATAGCAGCAGACAGCCAGCGTTCCAATATATTGTTCAATCTGCAAAGAGAAGGGCTGGCTGATACTTCTAGTAAGTAAATACCTGTGCTGAGCTGGGAACACATCTCTAAATTGAAAATGAGTTGACACATTCAATGAGACAGCTGTTGTGGCTTTTTTATTTAATTTTTTTAATCAAAACTTTTTTAAAAAATTCCTGAAATCAGTAGACGTATGAATATTTCTGAAAGTTGGAGGGAATGATCCCCTGTTACATTGTATCGTTGTATAGAAAATTTCCCACCCTTGATGTTGTGATTGAGCCTCCAGCTGCTACTGATAGTAGTGATTCAGAAGACTCTGATGGCTCAGCATCTGGGGAGAGTATGGAACTGGGTGGAACTGTTTGTAACAGGAGTACTGGTGTTTGCAGAAAGAGGCTTACTCATGAGTCAAGTGAGTCAAGTGAAGAGGATCACTTGCAACTCAAGAGAGTCAAGCAAATAATTACAGCACCTACAGACTCTGAGACATTTGAGGGATGCTCTGGGAATGATGGGAGTCAGAGTACAGAGGACATTTCGACTGAAATGGATTGGACTCAAGTAAGAGAAATTCAGAGGGCTTGTGAGGAGCCCACAAGTTCAGACACCTGGGTAGGATTCACTGACGATCAGGATTGGCCCTCAGAGTCCCCAGACAATGGGGGGGATGTTCTAAGTCTTAACCACAGGTGGAAATCTTGGAGGGTCAGTCAAAGGGCAGCAGCTGCTGGGAGAGTAACACCTGAGGATGATGATGATAGGGCGTCGACTTCATCAAGTGGATCTGACTTGTAGTGAGCTTAAAAAGTGGCCATTTTGGGACTAACCTCTGTGGCTAGCAAGGAGTTGCCTTTGGATCCTAGGACTCTTGCATCTTGTATCCTGTCATCTTGCATCTTGAAGCCTTGTTTCCAGACTGATTCTGCTGCTTCCTGTGGTGGGGTTTGAACTCCACTGGATTGCTCCCCAGTTGGACTGTGGGTTGTGTCTTCGCTTCTATGTCTATCTCCTCTTCTTGACCTTGGCCTGGCTCCTGGATTACGTCTCTCCTACGCCCCTTTGGATACCTTCTTGTCTACCCTTTGATGATTTCAATGCTGATGACCTTGGATTGATTCTGACGACGACATCTTCTCTGCTGCCCTCAGCGTGCCTTTCTCTGTTTGTTTTGCTTCGATTTTGCTAAAGAGTTTTGGCGTTTTGAATGCAGGCTTTTCCTCCCTGTTTGTTTTCATGCCGGTTAAGGCTTCCTTTTGTTAGCATTTTCACTGACCATTAAGTGCTTTTGTTTTGCAAATACTCATCTCCAGAGACTCTGTGAATATTAAAACAAACTATTTACACTTCAATTGGGTTTGGCTCTCTGAACTGGCGTCTGCTGCGACACTTGACTTATACTCAAGTCAATAGGTTTTCCCAGTTTTTTGTGGTAAAAGTAGGTGCCTTGACTTATATTTGGGTCAGCTTATACTTGAGTATATATGGTAATTTATTTTCTATCTGGCTTGCCTATATTTCCAAAAAGGGAAATAAAAAAAGAACTACTGGTCAGATGCTATCAAATTTTGTTGTATTTTATTATATTTTATTTTGTATGGCACTCCTTGAGGTCTCGGGAGCAATCCTGGTGAAAAGATATTTATAATGTAATCAACGTGAACGCAATAGAGCAGCTTATATTATCATTCCATTGTGAAAAATATTAGTGTACTTCTTTGGCATTAGCACACCATAAATAAGCATGCACATATAAATGGAACCTGGCTATCTACCTGAATGCAGGGAAATTTTGTCTCAATTTATTTTGATTATGTAAAGCAGAACTGAGACAGCATAATGTAGTTACATTTGCTGAAATGTCCTTAATACTTTATACCAAGTTGCTTGCATTCTGGAAACTAAGTTAGAAACACTGCATCTTATAATGAAACTTTTGGATTACTTGCTGCAACTTTTCATGAGACCTCCCAGACTGTTAGACTGATATGGAGCTTATTGAAGCAAACTGTGAAACTTGGCTGCCTTTCTCAATGGTGAAATGAAAGGACTGACCTTAAGCATCATTGGACCTGAAGGGAGTGCTAGCCAACTCTCCAGTATAATCTCTGGAATCTGAATGGAAAAAAATAAGTTTCATTTACATTTGGCTTACATTTGGTCAAGGATATAGATTGTGTCTAACAACCTCATCAGGTGGGCTGCCAGAATAACTGGATCTGGCAGTGCCTGTCGGGGGGCATGGGGAACCCGACTCATCCATCCCATGGGGGGAAGAGTCAGCTGACCCGTTTCCCCTGTTAACTTCTATTCATCATGGGAAGCCTCCCGTGTTGCCATTGTGGCCACATGTGCTAGTTTGCCTATACTTTTGCAACTGAGGCCCACCGGAAGTTGTCTATGACGTGGATGGAAGCTGGTGCAAAAGTATAGGTGAACCGACGCATATCACCAAAAAGTACCTCATGTGATGATGTCATAAAACAAGTCAATGTGTGAGTAACTCAATAGGAAATGTCTAAGATGTGTGTGAAAGCAGGGTTTCCACATACCAGCTCTAATTAGTCCAACGGGCGGCAGCCAGATTACTACGAGGAGATATAGCACTGGGAATGTGACAGGGCCTGGGTCATCCTCAGGTTGTCCTCCTTGCATATGGACGGGGCTGCTCACCCCATCCTTATAGATACAAACAAATAAAGAAGGCAACCTATGAGGTTTCAAAATATCATGCAATGTAAGCATTCAATATAGTCTGAGTGAGTACATTCCTGAATATACACTTATAGTAAGCACAGAGAAGCATCACAGGTGTATTCAAAACATTTATCAAAAGACATGTGTGCAGATACAATCAAATTACCACAATGATACAGAGTTTAAAGCACATTGCGTGTAGCATACATCAATGAAGGCATATACCATATATCAATGAAAGCATGAAGGAAAGGCATGTAGCACAATCAATGTAATATTCTATTCCGGAACGCTCCGCTGCTTGACCCCTGTGTTAGCCACTTCTTAATTGCCCTGACGGCGAAACCTGCGAAACGGCAAAAACGCCACGGTGCCAAGTCACTTACAGCTGTTGGCAAGGCTTCCACCACCGGTGCGAAGCTTCATTGCCCTGTGTGCTTCACCTTATTGGCAAAGGCTCCCTGTTACAGCAAGGGATTCCCAGTGCGCCATTCAAGCGACGAGATTTTCGTCCGCAGCAGCCTTGCGACTTTTACTCTTACTTTACGGCTACGAGCCAGTTGATTTCGGGACTCCGCGGCACAACTCCACGGACGTCCCTGCTCGAAAGTGAGTAACAACACAGAATTGTTGGATTTCCAACTACTAGTGTAGACACGGCAACATATTGTCCGCGTCCCTTCTCCTGCAAAGGGCAAAAAAATTCCCCCTTTCTTTTGCCTCTCGCCGCCAGAGAAGCCGCGGCTTGACCGCTCCGCACCCCTAGGTATTCACCAGGACTTGTGCGTTTATTTTCATCACATCCCAGGGTACCCATACGTGTAGCCCCACCAGATATATGTGATAACTTGTGTGTTGAATTACTCTTTACTGTGTCACACTACTTTTTCAATGTATGTATGCTGTTTAACAATCATAAGGCGTTACATTGATTGTGCTACATGCCTTTCCTTCATGCTTTCATTGATATATGGTATATGCCTTCATTGATGTATGCTACACGCAATGTGCTTTAAACTCTGTATCATTGTGGTAATTTGATTGTATCTGCACACATGTCTTTTGATAAACGTTTTGAATACACCTGTGATGCTTCTCTGTGCTTACTATAAGTGTATATTCAGGAATGTACTCACTCAGACTATATTGAATGCTTACATTGCATGATATTATGAAACCTCATAGGTTGCCTTCTTTATTTGTTTGTATCTATTGTGCAAGCACCCCTGCCTTGTGCTTTTGTGTATTCACCCCATCCTTATGCCATGAGAAAAACCAGACATGCGGTAACTGCCACAATCCTCCTCCCCGATCCTCCTCCCCTGATCCTCTTGGCATTATGCCGGGAGGAGGGCAAGAAAGGCAATGGCATAGAGCACCCTAGATAGCTTTCAGCCGCTATGTACCTTCCTTATGCAATCCTCTCTGCATAAAGATGGAATCACTCACCCCACCCTTTTGCCTGGAGGAGGGCAAGACACGTGGTGGCTGAGAGCACTCCAGAGGGCTCTCAGCTGCTGCATGCCT
Organism: Anolis apletophallus; assembly: GCA_030556195.1. Lineage (NCBI taxonomy): Eukaryota > Metazoa > Chordata > Lepidosauria > Squamata > Anolidae > Anolis > Anolis apletophallus. Next base: position 138,411,818 of record JARBWK010000010.1, on the reverse strand, counting down.
TCCTCCCCCCATCCTTTTTGCATAAGGATCTAGCCACAGTGGTCCACGCTCTTGTTACATCTTGAATAGATTACTGCAACGCACTTTGCGTGGGGCTGCCTTTGAAGACTGTTCAGAAAAGAGTGAACATCTTGAATTTTGATAGTTGTATATTACTTGGAGACCTAAACGGAGTTATGGACCCTAAATTAGATAAAAAAATGAGTGAAAGGAAAAAAAAACAACCAGAGTAGCAAATTACCACAAAGCTTCTTTAACTTAGTAGAAAATCTAAGCCTGATAGACGCATGGAGAACAGTAAATCGTAAAGAAAAAGATTATACTTTTTACTCCAGCAGGCACCATTCATGGTCACGAATTGACTACATCTTGGTATCAAATGACCTAACAATACAAATTTAAAAAGCAAAAATTTTACCAAGTTTTTTTGTGTGTGATCATAGTCAATTGGAGCTGGAACTATATAGTGAAAAGAGAGAATATAGTTGGAAATTTCCATTATATATTGCAAAGGACAAAGAGGGTAAGAAACATTTAAAAGAATTTTTTGAAATTAACTGTCAAAATAACACAAAATATAATATTATTTGGGACACAAGTAAAGCTTATATGAGAGGCTACTTTCTGAAGCAACAATCAATTAGGAAGAAAACAACCCAAACCCCCAAAGAATTACACGAAAAATAGAAAATATAGAGAAGACTGTTCAGAAACTTCAACTAGTCCAGGGCTGTCCAACTTCTACCGGACCTGTGGTCAGAATTCCAGTTACTGATGACCTGGGGGGCTGAAGGGTCTGCCTCCGCCCCCAGCTCCGCCCCCCCCTCCCCAGCTCCGCCCCCTCCCCGGCTCCGCCCAGGCTCTGCCCCCTCCCTGGCTCCACCCCTGCCCCGCCTTGGAGGTGTCTGTGGAGGACACCGGGGCTTTGACTTGGAGATAGAGATGAACACCAAAATCCCAGTCTCAAGTCCCAGTCCCTGCTTTGAACTGGATTATATTGCAGTGTGGACTCAGGGCCCTTCACACAGCCATATAACTCAGAATATCCAGGCAGAAATACCTTTGAACTGGATTATATTGCAACTGGATTAGAATACCTGCTTTGAACTGGATTATCGGAGTCCACACTCATATAATCTGGTTTAAAGCAAATAACATGGGATTTTATTCAGATGTGTGGAAAGGAAGTCAAATAAGACGCCAGGGCCCTTCCACACAGGCCTATAACCCTGAATGATAAGGCATAATATTCATTCTGCCTCTGCTAATAATAATAATAATAACAACAACAACAACAGGTTCCTGGAGTAGGAGACCTCCAAGGGCCATCCAGGGCCATCCAGTCCAATCTCCTTCTGCTATAAGGGCAAAACACAATCAAAGCATTCCTCACAGATGACCATTCAGCCTCTGATGATGATGATGATGATAATAATAATAATAATTACAATGGGTTCCTAGAATAGGAGGGCCATCCAGTTGCCTAAGGGAAAACACAATCAAAGCAATAGATGACCATTCAGCCTCTGATGATGATGATAATAATAATAATAATTACAATGGGTTCCTAGAATAGGAGACCTCAGCCATCAGTCCAATCTCCTTCTGCCATAAGGGAAAAACACAATCAAAGCATTCCTCAGCCATGTTGAATCAAACTTAAACTCTCATGAGAGCAACAGAAAGTACTGAACCTTGAGTTTGGGAGTTGTAGTTCTCCTCCATCCAGAGAGCACTGTGGACTCAAATAATGATGGATCAGGACCAAACTTGGCACGAAGCCTCAGGAGAGGAGGAAGCCGGAAAGGGAATGGGTGAGCACCCCCCCGTGCTCCGAACTCGGCCCCACCCCTTTTTCGCTCTGGCCACGCCCCCTCTCACTCGTGCACTCTCTCTCTCCTTCCCTCTTTCCTTCAGGTGGTGGAAGGGGGAAGGAATGAAAGGGGGAAAGAGAGAAAGAAGGAGGGAGGGAGAGGGGGAGGGAAGTAGGAGGAGGAGGAGAGAGCCTGCTCCTCCTCCCTGCCCCGCCCCTCACCCCCCCGTGAAAAAAAAAAAATATTCCGAAAAATATTCCAAAAAAATATTCCAAAAATTTTTTTTAAATTTTTTTTTAATCTTAAAAGGAAGATATCTTGCAGGAGGGTAGGGGGCCGTGGGGAAGGGGCTGGGGGCCGTATACGGGCCAGGGGCCACCAGTTGGACAGCCCTGAACTAGTCCAACAGGCAGCAGCCAGGTTACTCACTTGGGCGACATACTCTGTTGTGTCAGCTCCACTGGCTGCCTGTCCAATTCCGAGCACAAAGCCCTATATGGTTCTGGGCCAGCTTACTTGTCTGAACGTATCTCCCTTTATGTCTCACCTCAAAATTTACGATCCTCCGGGGAGGCTCTGCTCTCAGTCCCACCTTCATCGCAAACACGTTTGGTGGGGAGGAGGGGCAGGGCCTTCTCGGTGGTAGCCCCTCGCCTGTGGAACTCACTCTCCAGCGAAATCAGGTCAACCTCTTTCCTTTAGGAAAAAGTTGAAGACGTGGCTATGGGGCCAGGCATTTGGATAGATATTGGGAGAAAACGGACAATAAAATGATGACAGTGTTTGAAAACAGACTGTGACTGGCTTTGGACAAATTTGAGACTATGGAACTCGGACTTTGTGGACTTTGTGTAATTTTAACTGGTTTTTAATCTGTTTAATGTATTTTATGGTGCAATTAATTGTCTTATTCATTGTATATGTATTGCTACCTGTTGTTAACCGCCCTGAGTCTCCCTTTGGTGGTGGAGAAGGGCGGGTTATAAATAATTAAAATAAATAAATAAATAGATATGTGGCAGGCCACTTGTGTCCTTATGCTGAGAGGACAAGGAAAATGAGGAGGGCCTGAGGTAAGTGGCCAGGGGGCCACATCCGGCCCCCAGGGCTTAGTTTGCCCATGCCTGGCATAAATGTATCATACGAATTGTCTCTCCAGTTCAACATTCCACTTTATGAAACTGATGGCATGGAATCTGCCCTACAAAACCTAATAAAATTGCTCAGTTCTTTCATTATGTTCTTCTGCTGTTTTTCGCTCCTTGGGGTTTCACACATCACCGAAGAAGAGTGTGTTCTAAAGTCGTTGGCTGTAAACAGACTGCTGGATTAGCCATCTCATACTTTATCAACATTTTTCCCATGGACAAATCCTAACAAATGAAATACAAATGGATTATATGTAGCCGATTGCCAGATTTGGCCACAGTAGGGCAACCAACCAGACACAAAGGAAGAAAGAGCTCTTAGCTGTGAGGAAGAACAAATAAGCTGCAGCCAGATGTTCAAACATCAGACATCAGAAAAGTTTTGTTGAAAATAACAAACGTTTAGGCTGAGAAGACAAACATGAGATTGGGCCTTGAAATGCAAACTAGACCCATATATACCTGGCAGTAAAGTCCTATTGACAGTTGTAAGACTTATTTCAAGTAAACATGTTTAGATCCTTATGCTGAACAACAGGACAAACAGAACGAAGTGAATACTGAAGATCAGTAAGAATTTTATTTCTGTTTGTTACTACTGTCATAAAGGGCACCAAGCCTCCAAGTAAGGACCAATAAGACCCCTGCCGGCGGAGACGGTGCTATAGGTCTAGGACCTTTTAGGGGGCAGGTTTCTCTGCCAGCAGGAACAGCAGACCTGTTAAAGCACCTGTCAATGCCGAGACCTCAACCAAGGACCTAATGAGTGGCCCACCTTGTCCAATTAGACTGCCAGAGGGGGTGCCGTGTGTGCATGGCGACAACTGCCCTTTTGTAGGGCTGTGTGACACAAAATATAATATTATTTGGATACTGAAGATCAGTAAGAATTTTATTTCTGTTTGTTACTACTAAGCACTTAAACAAGAACAGTATGAATAATAATCATCAAATAAACAATATTCAAAATCACGTGTTGTTTTTATCATTCACATATGTCAATAAACAGGTGAGTATTCACACACAGTATACATATAAGTAAGAGCACAAGACGCAAATGAAACACTCTGGCAGCTGGGGAGGAGACCACTATGAGGCCTCGTGGAAGGCAAATACAAACAGTAAATAGGATGTGTGAAATCACAGTTCTCTAGGGTAGAAGTTCCATCGAGTACCAAGTGGTAGGTATGGATATGCTCACAGTTAGAGGCAAGAGTTCCCCCGTAAAAGCCTCCAAGTTGCCAAAGAGTTCAGAAAGCCGCTGCAGTCCGGGAACGCCGCTTTGTAAAATGTAAACAAACGCGGCTGGGGCTGCTGGAGCGGGAAGCCGCTGCTCGGTAGCGAACTGCAATAGGAGTCCCAATGGAAATAGGTCGCAGAGAGAGAGATAGTTCCACACAATTTGGGCCGACGAGGGGGCAAGTGCCCAGGCCAAATCTCGTTTCGACCTTCCCAGGTCTTTCTCAAGGCCAGGTGGACATCCAAAAGATACAGTGTAAGATACACATCATTAGCAGCAGTCAGATAATGTCTGTAAAATACAACATGAACAAACGGAGCATACAATTCAGAATACACGGTTACAATTAAAGCATGGTATGAGTATATAAGGGGCTGGAGGACTATACTACCTGGATGCTGAGGCTCAATAGCGTAGACAAAAGGTGTCTGATGGCAGGAGCAAAGGTTACAAGCATGGCTACCTATTTAAAGAGGTTGAGGGAATGCGATTCAGGTGAGTAAAGCTGTTACACTGAGTTTTTCATTGAGCCCCAATGGGACTCAATGAAAAACTCAGTGTAACAGCTTTACTCACCTGAGACATTTGCTGTTTGTATTTGCCTTCCACGAGGCCTCATAGTGGTCTCCTCCCCAGCTGCCAGAGTGTTTCATTTGCGTCTTGTGCTCTTACTTATATGTATACTGTGTGTGAATACTCACTTGTTTATTGACATATGTGAATGATAAAAACAACACGTGATTTTGAATATTGTTTATTTGATGATTATTCATACTGTTCTTGTTTAAGTGCTTAGTACTACATTGACACGGCCCCCACCTGTTGTATAATATATGTTTGTTACTACTGTCATAAAGGGCACCAAGCCTCCAAGTAAGGACCAATAAGACCCCTGCCGGCGGAGACGGTGCTATAGGTCTAGGACCTTTTAGGGGGCAGGTTTCTCTGCCAGCAGGAACAGCAGACCTGTTAAAGCACCTGTCAATGCCGAGACCTCAACCAAGGACCTAACGAGTGGCCCACCTTGTCCAATTGGACTGCCAGAGGGGGTGCCGTGTGTGCATGGCGACAACTGCCCCTTTGTAGGGCTGTGTGACTGCCCGTGGTCCCGTTACGGCATCCACTGTCCTGGTGTGCCATCCCTTGGGGGTGCTGGGAATGCATTTGGAGCTATGGACGTCTCGGAGGTCCCCATGGGGGCCCCGACTCCCCATTCTGACCTTCCCCTCTGATCCCCATCTCCTTCCCCATCCCCTCCTCTTTACCCTTCCTGCTGTCTATGATTCTATGTATTGTTTTTTTCTCAATTCTTGTAAACCGCTCCGAGCCTTCGGGGAGTGGCGGTATAGATGTTTGAGGTTAATAATAATAATAATAATAGACAAAATTCAGGAAGGAAAACTCTTTCCAAACCAGAGTTCAAGATGAAAAAAAATGAGGGTTTTTTTTAAATGGCTGTGGGTTTTGTCACTCCAGATCCAAATTTTTCATTGATATCTACAAGGATTTATGTATTTATATCATTTTATGTTATCAGAGGTTCATATTCTCTATTGCAGTGATTTTCAACCAGTGTGCCGCGGAACAAGAGTGTGCCGTGAGAGATCATCAGGTGTGCCGTGGGAAATTACAGTGGAGAGAGAGAGAGAGAGAGAGAGAGAGAGAGAGAGAGAGAGCCTAGCAGGAAACTTCAGGCAGCAGAAATGAGGCTTTCCTGGCCAAAGCAGCAACGCCAGCCAGCCTGGCTGCAGTCAGGGAGAGCCCTCGGCGTGCAGAACATTCCTCCCTCCTTTCTCTCTCCTTCCCTTCCTTCCTTCCTTCCCTCTGGCTGGGCTGCCGGACCTCCTGGTTCCTGGCTCCTGGGTGCTTTCTTGCCCTCCTCCCCTCCGGCAGCAAGGAGGTGGAGAGGGAGGAGGAGTCCGAGGGAGCTCCCCCCATCCGACTCCGTTCCCGGAGGCTCAAGGCGAGGCTTTCTGCCCTCTAGCCCCTCCGCGCTGGGGAAGCTGAGCAACCCTTCATCTCCTGGCCTCTCCTGGCTGGGCTCCGGGTTCACTGCAGAGCAGAGCAAAGCAGAGGCCGGAATGTGCAGCTCCACAGCCCAGCTTGGTTCCTTCCCAATCTGGCCCCAAGGCAACAGCAAGGAAACCGAAGGGACGCAGGGGGAGGCACTCCTGGGGAGGGGGGCTAAAACCTTTTGGGAAGGAGAGCTGGGGTGGCGAGCCTCTGCTGCAGTTTGTTCCGAGGCTCGGAGCCACCCCGTGTAATCAATTCATATTTGTCCTGCTAAGCCGAGACCGCGTGCGCTTCGGCCACTCAGCACAGCCCTCCCCGTGGGACGGTGACAGGCCTCCTGTGCGTGGGCCTCCCGGGGGGGCGGGGGGGTTGGCAGAAGCAGTGGCGTCATGAGGGGGGAGGATGACAATTAGTAAAACGACAGTTAGAGTGTCATTTTGTGTCATTTTGGTTGGTGGTGTGCCCCAAGATTTTGTAAATGTAAAAAATGTGCCGCGGCTCCAAAAAGGTTGAAAATCACTGCTCTATTGTATAAGTGTACAGTAATAACTCCCTAATTTTCCCATTGAAATATTCAAGAAAACAATGACTAACCTTTCGTAAGTGAGCTACACAGACCAGGGGAGCATCTACATAAATCATAAGGCCAAAATAGGGGTCATGTTTGAAGTCATGAACCAGGCAAGAAACTATTCATATTGATTTGTCTGGTACATTCACATTCCTTTTCTTCCATTTTGCTCAAGGGACATTACACACAATTGTCTTTCTTACCTCATAATGAACCTGTGAGGTAAGTTAGATCGAAAGATTAATTAATTGTTTTAAGTTCACCCAGTAACCCCATGGTGCAATAGGGATTTGAACCCTCATCTCTCTAGCCCTAGAGCCAGTGTGGTGTAGTAGTTTGAGTGTTAGACTTGGGTCTCTGGGAGACCAAGATTTAAATTTCCCATTCAGCCAAGGAAATCCACTATGTGACCTTGGGAAAGTCACATTCACTCAGCCTAATAATAATAATAATAATACACTTTATTTATATTCCACTCTTCTCATCCCAAAGGGGACTCAGAGCGGATTACATCACACATACGGCAGACAATCCCTGCCGTTTTTACATACAATTACATACAACAAGTACATACAAGTACAATTTAGAAGGATTTTTCTTCTTCTGGCTGCGTCACAGGGTGCAATTGCGTCATTACGTCACAAGGGGATGCTGTTGCTTCATCGTCATGATGGAGAGCCTCTGTTTTCCGCATTCCACCTTCCGACGGCTGATCTTTCTTTTTCTTCAAGCATTGTAAAGTCCTTTCTTTGTAAAAATCCTTCCCCGCTTGGCGGTTCCCAGTTTTATCTATTCACAGCTGGGCTGTTTTCGAACTGTTGGGTGAACAGTGGACAGGGCTCACCACTGGGTGTCCAGACCAGCCCGGGAATCGAACATGCAACCTTCTGATTGCAAGCACAGCTGTTGTTACCACTGTGCTATCTGTCCGGCCTTAGGAGAAGGCAATGGGCAGCTCACACTGAACAAATCTTGCCAAGACAATCCTGTGATACAATCCGGATTGCGGTCATAGCCATTGCGGCTTTCTATATTGTTTTGCTGTACATATCAGCGACGCCATTTGAGCGACATATTATCTTTGATTTGCGCATTGAATCTACATTGCATGTCTATCCATTTGGGGCCACCCTGACGAAGTTGGACTCGAAACGGGTCGGTTCCGGTTATTGTATTACCCGTAGGTGGTCTTCCCATTGATTTTTGCCTCACAGAAAGGAAGAATATTGCCACTGGGCTTTACAGTGGCGACTCACCTTTACCTCACCAGTTCGGTGTATATTTTGCCTCAAGTTCATCAGCCATCGGACTGTGGATTACAATTTGCTATTCATTTTTGGGCCAACGGGCCGTGGATTACAAATACTTTTGATTTTGGAAATTACATCAGTCGAAAAGGTTTGACTTTGGGACACTTTGTTCCCCTTATAGTATTATTATTTGTGTTAGAATCTCCCATCTTGGGGTATTGTGAGTTTCACACACTTGTAATTACACCTGTAATTCTTATATTCGCTCCGTGGAGTATTGTTTAAACTATGTGTTATATGAACATTGATATTGTATCGAAGTGATTATTACTTATTTTCAAGTTGATAAAATTATTGGATTACAGTTTTATCCCATGACTTCTTATCTTAATCCTGTGATACGGTCACTCCCTAGATCAGCAGTTCTCAACCTGGGGGGGCACGACCCCCAGGGGGTCACTTGGCCTTTTTTGGGGGGTCGCGAAGGTGCCTCTATTGGCTCCGCCCTTTCTGCCTCCTCAAAATGGCTGCCGGCCCCTGTGCCAGGGGAACAGTCAGGCATTCCAGGTCAGCTTCTCTACCTCCTGTTCCCACAGGGCTGCAGGGAGTCAGGAGGAGGAGGAGCTCAGAAGCAAAGACCCTCGCCCTCTGCCAAGCTCAACAGGGCTCCTTCATGCAAGACCTGGCCTTGCATGACACCTCCCTCGCCTCCCTCGCCTCCCTCACGCTCTCGCCAACCAGCAAGGGCACAAGGCAAGGGAGGGCTCCTTCGTATCAGCTGACAGAGATGTGAGCCAGGCAAGAGGCTCCATGTAAGGCCAGGCCGCGTGGGGGATCTTCCCATGCCTGGCTCTCACCACCTCCTGGGCTTGCCGGAGGCATGAGCCTCCCTGTCGGATCTGGGCCCAGACTCCTACAGAATGCACCAAGCAACAGCAACTCCCAAATGTCAAGGTATGTACTGTATATTTTCCCCAAACTTCTCCGGTATTTTATGTTGGTCATGGGAGTTCTGTATGTCAGGTTTGGATCAATTCCATGATTGTTGGAGTTCAGAATGCTCTTTAATGAGAGGGGAACTATATTCCCAAGCAACTGCAACTCCCAAATGTCAGGGTCTATTTTCCCCAAACGTCTGCAGTATTTTCTGTTGGTCACGGGAGTCCTGTATGCCAAGTTTAGTTCAATTCAATTGTTGGTGAAGTTCAGAATGTTCTTTGATGGCAGGTGAACTATACATCCAAGCATACAGTGAGTGAACTCGAGACTCCGCCGCCACCCGATGGGCCCACCTTCACCCGTTTCCAACCGCTGGACGCAGCAGCTGTCGATAAGTTACTCGCTGCAGCTAGACCAACTACCTGCTCCCTCGATCCGTGCCCCTCCTGGCTTGTTAGATCTTGCTGGGAGGGGTTACGAGACCCCCTGGGAAAGATTATCAACAGCTCCCTTGAGCAAGGAGTGTTCCCAGGGGGTTTGAAAGAGGCAATGGTGAGACCGCTGCTGAAGAAGCCGAATTTAGACCCTTTGGCTCCCTCCAACTACCGACCGGTGTCCAACTTACCGTTCTTGGGAAAGGTAGTTGAGAGGGCAGCAGCGGATCAGCTGCAGTGGTTCTTAGACGACACAGCTGGACTTGATCCCTTCCAGTCCAGCTTCCGTATTGGGCATGGGACGGAGAACGTGCTTGTCGCCATTACAGACCAACTTCGCCGCCAGCTGGACCAGGGCAGATCAGCCCTGCTTGTTTTGTTAGATCTAACAGCAGCGTTTGATACAGTAGACTATGCACTGTTGGCCCACCGTTTAGCCGTGACTGGGGTGAGGGGGACTGCCCTTAAATGGGTGGCCTCCTTCCTCCAGGACCGGGGACAACGTGTGGAGAGGGGAGATGAGGTCTCCGGGAGGCTCCCATTAAGCTGTGGGGTCCCCCAGGGGGCCATCCTCTCTCCTTTATTATTCAACGTTTACATGCGCCCCCTGGCTCAGCTGGCCCGAGACTTTGGTCTGGAGTGTTACCAGTACGCTGATGACACCCAGCTTCTGCTGAGAATGGACGACAGGCGGGATACCGTACCCGATTGTTTCCATCCATGCCTTGAAGCCGTGACTGGATGGCTGCGTGCCAGCCGGCTGAAGGTGAATCCATCAAAGACGGAGATCCTATGGCCTGGTCGCCCTGGGTTGGATGAGTGCCGGTTGCCTACCCTGGATGGCGAACAGTTAAGGCCGTCATCTTTGGTAAAAAGCTTTGGGGTCCAGTTGGACCCATTGCTGTCCATGGAGGCCCAGGTCTCCATGGTCAGCAAAATATCGTTTTTCCATCTACGACAGGCTAGGCGACTGGCCCCCTACCTATCCAGGGATGACCTGGCTATGGTGATCCAAGCGACGGTCATCTCGAGGTTAGACTACTGTAACACCCTCTACGTAGGCCTTCCCCTGTCGACAATCCGGAAACTCAAGCTAAGTGCAAAATGCTGCGGCTTGAATACTGGTGGGAGCACCAGTAAGAGAGCACATCACTCCCATCTTGCAGCATTTGCACTGGCTACCAATCGAGTACTGAATTGTCTTCAAGGTGTTGGTTTTGACCTTCAAGGCCTTGCTCGGTCTGGGGCCAGTGTACCTGAGGGACTGCCTTACCCCATATGTTCCCCCGAGATCACTGCGTTCGGAAGAGCGAAATCTTCTGACCATTCCATCTCTCCGTTCCTGTCACCTTTCTTCAACGAGACAACGGGCCTTTTCAGTTGCAGCCCCGGCACTTTGGAACACACTGCCGGATGAGGTGCGGGCCATCACAGAAATAATCCCATTCCGGAGGGCATGTAAAACTATCTTGTTTAGGCAAGCCTTCAACTAAGCCCGGATGTGGAATTGCTATGTCTTCCTGCCTTAAGAAGTCTTGTGTAGCACTTGTTTTACTGTTTTATGTAACTGTTGCGCTTTGGTGCAAATTTTAATTGGTTGTATGTGAACCGCCCTGAGCCTGCTGGAAGGAGCGGTATACAAGATCGAGGAAATAAATAAATAAATAAATAAACAAACAAATAAACTGCAACTCCCAAATGTTAGAGTCTATTTCCCCCCAAAATCCACCAGTGTTTAAATTTGGGCATATTGAGTATTCATGCCATGTTTGGTCCATATCGATAGTTGTTTGGGTTCACAACGCTCTCCAGATGTAGGTGAACTACGTCTCCCCTAAATCACTGTCAATTCCTCCCAAACCCTTCCAGTATTTTTTGTTTGACATGGGAGTTCTGTGTGGAGGTCTCAGTGGTCTGTGGAAGTCAGAGCTGAATTGGTTGAAGGTACTGCAAATCCCATCAGCTGTTTTCCATACTCCCCCAAACATTTTTTTCCTGATTAATCACCATGCTTTAATTATGTTGAATTTGTAACAATGAAAACACTTCCTGCATATCAGATATTTACATTACGATACATAACAGTAGCAAAATTACAGTGATAAAGGAGCAACGAAAATAATTTTATGGTTGGGGGTCACCACAACAGGAGGAACTATATGTAGGGGTCACGGTGTTAGAAAGGTTGAGAACCACTGCTCTTGATCAGGGGTGTTCATTAGGTGGCTCGCGATCGACTGATCGATCCTGGGACCTTAGGAAGTAGATCCCAGCTGGATGGGGTGCTTCTGAGGGGGCGGAGCCATGTTGTGCCAGGCCATGCCCCCTCCCCGGCTACAGCGTTACCACAGCTTCTTCAGCCTTGAGAAGGGTATGCCAAGCCAGTAGTGGCTAGCTACTCTAGCCTGGAGCAGCTGTGCCAGCACTGTAGCCAGAGCGGGGAGGGGGCGGAGCCAGGTCACACCAGGCCATGCCCCCTCCCCTGGCTACAGCATTACCACAGTTTCTTCAGCCTTGAGGAGGGTATGTGTAAGGACTCACCCATTCTGAGTAGGCCGAGGCCTGTGTGGAAGTTTGGTTCCCTGATTGGTATGGTGGCATCCATCTTGGGAAGGGAGATCCACACAGCAGCCATTAGGAGAAGGGAGTTGCCAGAGCCAAGGGGGCGTGGCTTCAGTGTTTCTCTGGCTGGTTACAAAGACTCCCAGGAGATTGGCTGAGAGCCAAGACTGGGAGGAGAAGTTAGACTGTCTAGGAGGGAGAAATCCTGACAGGAAAGTTTAGTTTTCTGACAAGCTCTCGAAGAGAGAGGAGCAGGGCTTGACAAGCTCTTCGGGAGAGTGGAGTGTTTTATAGACACGCTCTCAGATAGCTCCTTGTCAGGACTCCAGAGTAAAGAGCCTCTGTAACAAAGCTCTGTGGTGTTAGAGTATAGGGACTCTGTGTCAAAACCCTGAACTATCTAGGATAGTTGTTTGGTTAGATCTCTCAACTAGTTTTAGATATTAGTGGGAGTTCTAGTTTAGACAAGGTTAGCCCTGTCTGTTTTACCATCTAACATCTAAGATTTAAGTAAACATTTTATCCTGTAACCATACGCTCCAGCACACTTAGATCTTTTGTTAACCACATGCTCTTATACCATCAATTGTTAACCGTACACTCGTTGCCTCAGATTTAATAACCATACGCTCGTTGCCTCGTTAGTAGTAATCCATTAAGCTCTGTGCCTCGTTTGTTTGTAAAAGTTAATAAATTCTTTCTATTTAACTTTTACCACAGCCTCCATCGTGTTTCCTCTAAGTTTCCTCATAGCTGTTAATTTGATTAGGAGCATAACTAAACATCTTATTTAATTTTTAAAAACCTAATTATATAATTAGGTTGGTGGCAGTGATTTAAGTATTGGCTGGATCCGAGTTCGTCACAGTATGCCAAGCCAGTAGTGGCTAGCTATGGCATTACTGGCTTGGCATACCCTCCTCTAGCCTGGAGCAGCTGTGCCAGCGCTGTAGCCAGAGCGGGGAGGGGGTGGAGCCAGGTCGTGCCAGGCCACGCCCCCTCCCCGGCTCCACCCTGCTTCTCTCTCAGGTAGATCTTTCTTTTTTTCCAATAATTTTTATTAAGGTTTTCAAATACAGCAAAACTGGGAAAAGATGTGAGGGTGGTGGTGGTAGGGGGGGGGTTCCTGGGACCTTGGTAAGGGAGGGGGTGGGGAGGGGTTGAGGATGGGTAAGATGTCTGAATGGAGGTGCGATGGGGGAGGGGGAAGGGGGAGGCAAGGGAGGTGAGAGGGGAGGGGGAAGGAGAAGGAAAAGGGGAGTTATGTTGACTTCCGGTATCTCCGTACAGTCTCATTTGTTCAGTTCTTGTAAAAGGGAAGAAATGGGGGGGGGGGTCAAGGTGTGGTTGACATTGTGAGAGAAGGGGGGGAAGCTAGCTCTTGAAAGATCAGCTTGTCTGGTTATAGGTAGTCCCATTCCTTCATCAGGTAGCCAGGGGTCGTTGACTCTTGAGTTTACCTGGTTGGGGGGTTCGCGTTGTCAGGTAGATCTTTCTGACTTGGTTTTATCATAAGTAGCTCGCATGCTGAAAAAGTGTGGGCACCCCTGCTTTAGATCAAGTCTTTCTTCCTCTGTGACCATTAGATTATTCATTTAGTCTGTCTGAAACTTTGACTAGTCACCACTCTACCTGCTGGGTCACAAATACAGCCTTCATCAAATCCTCAAAGCCAAGAGTTGTTATTGTACAAATTCCTTGCTCTGAATGCCCAGGGCCAGGAGGGACAGTCAAATCCCCCTCTGGTAACAATCAGAAGCTCAAACAGACTTGGAGAGTTTGTATATTCACAAGTATTATACTGATCTGAAGGTCCCCTTGGAGGAGTCCTGTGAATATGGAAATTTTGTTTTAAAATTTAGATCAAAGAATCCGTGTTCCATAAAAGAAGAAAGTGGCCTTAAAGGGTTGCAATACCACCCCTCTTCCCTCCACCAAGGATATTAGATACTACAAAAGAGACAGCACACAGTGAAACAAGTGTGGGCTTTCAAAACTGAGGCTGGAAGAGAGAGAAAAGATTATTTTGTAGATAGAACTGCCTGGTACATATTGGGAATGAGTTCTTGAAACATGCCTCGGCTTTCATAACTGCCTCTTCTCAACCAGTGATAGAAAACTCTTTTTAGAAAGACATATTAATAATACAACTCATGTTATCACAGTTGTCTAGAGAACATCCCATGACATGGTGTATGAACCTCTTATAAATTAAGGAAACCGAACATTGCATTATTTGCACTGCATTCATTTTAATAAAGACCAATTTAAAGTCAGGACATTAATATGCATCACAGGGAGCTGTCTGTACTAGGCCTTAGGCAGCTTAGCACACCGGGAGCTGACAGGTGAGTCTTGGCAGGAAGTTAGATTGATGGATGGTAGGGGCAAATCCACAGAAACAACTGTAGATTGGGCTCTGAGCTGGAATATTTGTTCCAATGTGAGGCTGGAACAAGGATGCGGGATTCTTCCACGCCTCCCAACTGGATGGAGAAGCTGGCAGATGAACAGGCAAAAAAGATGTGTCTGGGACAACAGTATCTGGTAGGCATGAGAAAAAAGTTATGAAAATGATTCGTTTCGTAAGAAATCCGTAAGAAATGCTACTTTCGAGTATTTCCGCACCTGGAACGCCAACCAGGAAGTGGACTTTCTTTTTCGAACTTCGGGGGCCAGGAATTTCTTAAGTGTCGTTATTAGGTCGTAAGGGGGGGGCACCCTCCTTCTCTCTCACCACCCTCCCGCCTCCCTTGCCAATAAGTATTATGGCAAGGCAAGCCCTAAACTCGCTCCTTCTTTCGGCTGGAAGCCCGGAAAAAATGTAAACAGAGAGGATTACTCAGAAGTAAATCTGCAAAGGAGGGCACTTTGGATGAAGGGCCCTCCTTTGTGGATTTACTTCTAAGTAAACATCTCTGTTTACATTTTTTCCAGGCTTCCCTGCCTCTCCTGCCTGCCAGGATCTAAAGCATCAAAGAGTATTGGGGTGAGAAACCAACCTAATGTATAATAGAATGAATGCTACTGTAAGTGCCTAATATTATAAGTAATCCAACTGGTCATACCTACATTCCATGCACATGCAATAATACAGCAGTAATAACAATAACAAGAGGTAAAATTCAAACCGAAGTATTCTGACTGGTCTCTCCTCATGCGGTTCAAACGGCCTCTTCTCTTATTAGCCCGGGAAATTTGCCGGGTAAAAGCCAGCGTTTGGTGGTTGGGTGCACACACATACATATTCTTGGGGGGGGGGGATTTGCTGCAGAATCCCGGGCTCATAGAGAAGATTCTGCAGCAAATCCCCCCCAAAGAATATGTATGTGTGTGCACCCAAGCAGGAAACGCTGGCTTTTCCCGGGCTCACAGAGAAGAGCCCGTTTGCACCGCATGAGGCAGGGACCAGTCAGAATACTTCGGTTTGAATTTTACCTCTTCTTATACCCATTATTATTACTGCTGTATTATTGCATGTGCATAGAATGTAGGTATATGACCAGCCTGGGCAAACTTGGGCCTCGCTCCTCGGGATCGGGGTGAGAGAGAGGCAGCGAGGAGCCGGGGGCTCCTCCTCCTTTTCTTTTGCTGCTTCCAAGAATAGAATACCCCCTCCCTCCCTCCCTCCTTCCCTCCCTCCCTCCTTCCCTCCCTCCTTCCTATTTGAAGAGTCCCATTTAGAATTCAGTGTGATTTATTCAAGTTTTGGCCTACAACTCCCAGAAATCCCAGCCAATTTACCAGCTGTTAGGATTTCTGGGAGTTGTAGGCCAAAACCATCTGGAATGCGCATGCGCTGGCATACGAACTACTAACGAATTTCGTTAGTAATTAAGTTACATTTTAGAAATTTTTGGAATTTTTTTTGTAAGTCTTCCTATTACTAATCAACCCCCATTAGATTTTCGATTTCCTATTTTTGGGTTCTAAACCATGCCTAGTATCTGGGGTAAGATTATAATGGAATAGCGGAGGCTCTAAATCACTGATTCTCAAAGTGGGCAGTACCACCCCCTGGTGATCCAAGGGGGTAGTGGGAGGCTCAGTGGAATTTGGGGGGTGGTGAACCCTTTTAAGGGGGCGGTGAATTATTGGGCACTTAGGAGGGGTCATGCCCTCTTCTTTGACCCCGCCAACTTTGCTTTGAACCCCACATGCAGTGCAGTGCGCAGGCTGCAGTGCAAAGGCCTCTGTGTCCTCTGGCAGAGCCTCCCTGCCACCGTGGAAGAAAGCACGGCCTTCCCCGGCGGAGGCAATTCATACCAAAGCCCTAGAGTATTTTCTGTTGGTAATTAGGTTTCTGTTTGCCAAGTTTGGCTCAATTCCATTGTTGGTGGAATTCAAAATGCTCTTTGATTGTAGGTAAACCATAAATCCCAGTAACTACAACTCCCAAATGAGAAGGGCTATTTTCTCAAAACTCCACCAGTGTTCAAATTTGGGCATATTGAGTATTCGTGCCAAGTTTGGTCCAGATCCATAGTTGTTTGGGGTCTCAGTTCTCTCCGGATGTAGGTGAACTACATCTCCCCTAAATCACTGTCAATTCCTCTCAAACCCTTCCAGTATTTTCTGTTGGTCATGTGGGTTCTCTGTGCCAAGTTTGGGCCAGTTCTGTAATTTTTGGGGGGTCTCAGTGGTCTGTGGAAGTCAGAGCTGAATTGATTGAAGGTACTGCAAATCCCATCATCCGTTGTCCATACTCCCCCAAACATATTGTTTTTGTGATTAACCGCTATGCTTTAATTATGTTCAATTTGTAACAATGAAAATACATCCTGCATATTAGATATTTGCATTCGAATTTGTAAGAGTAGCAAAATTATTTATGAAGTAGCGACGAAAATATGGTTGGGGGTCACCACAACATGAGGAACCTTATTTAGGGGTCACGGCATTAGAAAGGTTGAGAACCACTGCATTGATACATCTATCTTTCTGTTTAATTGCTATTAAATTTTAAAAAAATAATTTCTGGGGGGGGCGGTGAGTAATTTTTTTTCTGGAAAGGGGGCGGTAGGCCAATTTTTTTTGGAAATCACTGCTAAATCATACCAGAAATTGCACATCCCAAGTTGGTGGGCAGCTTCTAGAGATTGATGTTTATCCATGTAGAAACCTGGAGGTGTGCACTTGTATCCTTTAGGACAGGCCTGGGCAAATGTCGGCCCTCCAGGTGTTTTGGACTCCAACTCCCACAATTCCTAACAGCCAGTAGGAATGTGGGAGTTGGAGTTGGAGTCTAAAACACCTGGAGGGCTATAGTTTGCCCAGGCCTGCTTTAGGATCTCCCAATGCTCCTTGTCCCTCATGCACCTCAAATTCCTAAATGATCAATTGTATCTTCTACAATTAACAAAGTGCAGACTTTAGGTCACATGAAGATCTTGCAGTCCCAATTTTCTGTGTCTAAAGCCTCTTTTGTGATCCCTTGAAACCCTGCAACTTTAAAAAAATTCGATTGGCAATGTTGGGGCGAGTTTTTAACTCAACATTTTCAAAGACTATTTATTTATATATCTAGCCAGTAGGTTGAAGGTGAATCCGGCAAAGACGGAGATCCTGTGGCTGGGTCCTCCGGGCTGTAGGGATGTTCAGCTTCCAACCCTGGACGGCGTGACATTATGTCCATCGCCCTCTGTTAAGAGCTTAGGAGTAACCTTGGAACCCTGTTGTCGATGGAGGCCCACGTCTCCAGCGTCAGCAGGGTAGCATTTTTCCATCTTCGCCAGGCGAGGAAGCTGGCCCCCTATTTGTCCCGGCGCGACTTAGCCACAGTGATCCAAGCCACGGTCATCTTGAGGCTGGACTACTGTAACACTCTTTACATTGGCCTTCCTCTGTCGGTAATCCGGAGACTCAAGCTGGTGCAGAACGCTGCAGCGCGACTCCTGGCAGGGGTCCCGATTGGCCACCACATCACGCCAATCATGCGCGAACTGCACTGGCTCCCAATTGAATGCCGGATTGCCTTCAAAGTGTTAGTCCTGACTTTTAAGGCCTTACATGGTCTGGGGCCAGTGTACCTGCGGGACCGCCTTGTCCCATATCATCCCACCAGATCACTGCGCTCCGAAGAGCTAAACCTCCTGGTCATCCCAAATGTGAGGACCTACCATCTGTCCGCAACCCGCCACCGGGCTTTCTCTGTTGCAGCCCCTACCATGTGGAACGCACTGCCCGCCAGCATCCGAGCCACCCAGGGCCTCCTCCCGTTCAGGAGAGCAGTTAAGACATTGCTGTTCCAACAAGCCTTCGGAGGTAGCTAAACTGTTGCTCGCACCGCCAGCTGTCAGCCCCCTGCGACTCCATTTGTTGCTTCAACTGTTCTAATTGTAATTCCATCTTAATGGTATTACTGTGGTTTTATGAGTTATCTGACAATTGTATTTAAGAACTGTTGTAAGTCGCCCCAAGCCGTTTTGGGGGAGCAACAGACAAATGCGAAATAATAAATAAATAAATAATATTTATTTATATCAAACATTTGTACCCAGTCTTTCTCAACCCCTAAGGAGGGACCCAGGGTGGCTTTCAACAGCAACAACTCGATGCCAACACATACAAAAACATAATACAACGTGACATAACAGAGCAGATAAAAACATTAGATTAAAATCCATTTAAAACATTATTATCAACCATATTGCCATATCCTAGTCTGATCCAGCGACCAACGACCCCGTCCACAGCCTGTCCATAGTCCGTTCTAAAACACTGCAATTACTATCAAGCCTGTTACCCAAACGTCTGGTCCCAAAACCATGTTTTGAGCTTCTTCCTATAGTAAAGGAGGGATGAACCATCGAGATGTTTAAGATAATACAGAGAGGCCCTGCTCTCGGTCCCGCCTGCCTTGCAGGCGTGATTCAAATAATTGTAATTTATAGTACTCTCAAATGAGTTTAAACATAAGTATATATTTTTTTCAATAGTATTCACATATAAGTTTTACAATAGAGGCGCATCTATACAAAGTAATATAGGCTTGTAATAAGTCAATGGCAGTCCCGCTACTCACGGCACACCTAAGAGTCTTGTATGATATCCACTTTAAAGCAAATAGTGAGTCTCTGGAGCTGTATTCTTCTGTGTATATATAATTTATTTATTTATTTATTTATTTATGCATTATTTCACATTTGTCTGTCGCCCCCCCCCCCCCCAAACGGCTCGGGGTGACTTACAACAGTTCGTAAAATACAATTGTCAGATAACTCATAATAACTCACAGTAATACCATTAAGATGGAATTACAATTAGAACAGTTGAAACAAGAAATGGAGTCGTAGTGGGCTGACAGCTAGGCAGTGCGAGCTACAGTTTAGCTAACTCCGAAGGGTTGTTGGAACAGCAATGTCTTAACTGCTCTCCTGAACGGGAGGAGGCCCTGGGTGGCATGGATGCCGGTGGGCAGTGCGTTCCACATGGTAGGGGCTGCAACAGAGAAAGCCCGGCGGCGGGTTGCGGACAGATGGTAGGTTCTCACATTTGGGATGACCAGGAGGTTTAGCTCTTCGGAGCGCAGTGATCTGGTGGGATGATATGGGACAAGGCGGTCCCGCAGGTACACTGGCCCCAGACCATGTAAGGCCTTAAAAGTCAGGACTAACACTTTGAAGGCAATCCGGCATTCAATTGGGAGCCAGTGCAGTTCGCGCAGGATTGGCGTGATGTGGTGGCCAATCGGGACCCCTGTCAGGAGTCGCTCAGCAGCGTTCTGCACCAGCTTGAGTCTCCGGATTACCGACAGAGGAAGGCCAATGTAAAGAGAGTTACAGTAGTCCAGCCTCGAGATGACCGTGGCTTGGATCACTGTGGCTAAGTCGCGCCGGGACAAATAGGGGCCAGCTTCCTCGCCTGGCGAAGATGGAAAAATGCTACCCTGCTGACGCTGGAGACGTGGGCCTCCATCGACAACAGGGGGTCCAAGGTTACTCCTAAGCTCTTAACAGAGGGTGACAGACATAATGTCACGCCGTCCAGGGTTGGAAGCTGAACATCCCTACAGCCCGGAGGACCCAGCCACAGGATCTCTGTCTTTGCCGGATTCACCTTCAACCTACTGGCTCGCAGCCATCCAGTGACGGCCTCAAGGCAACGATGGAAATTATCGGGTACGGATTCGAGGCTGCCCTCCATCTTCAAGATAAGCTGTAATCTTACCTTCAAGATAATTTGTAATCCTTGGCCCGATGGCCCTTTCACGCTCATGCAAATCCACGACCCGATGGTCAAATCAAATAAAATGGAGAATATTTGTAATCCAAGGCCCGATGGCCCAACAAAGACTCAATAAACAGGACCCGTAGGTCAAATCAAATAATACTGGGTATCTCTCAGAAGATGTACAGGTATTGTAGGGGCATTCACTGTGATCTCAAACTTGTAACTCTGTATAGAAGAAATCGATGGGCTGTCCACCAACGGGTATATCCTTTTCCGGTTCCCGACCTGTTTCGAGTCTCTCTTCGTCAGGGTGGCCTCATAAAATGACATGCATATGATATATCTGTAATATAGACATACTTAATAGTATCCCAATTCTAAGCGGGTTAGCAACATAGGGTAGGAGATAATATACACTTACCACTCTTCACAACGATATGTATGCTAAATAGCAACGCTGTTCTCTCAGCTCAAAAATAAATCACCTTAATGGTGCAGACCGCAAATTCGGTATGGGCTCAAACTGAAAAGCTGCTTAAGTATCTCATCTCAGCACAAAGCAATTAAAATACACATGGGGAGGCTAATCCCAGTTATCCTTAAAGCAAAATATCTGTTAAACTCAGGGTCTCATTTAAACCGCGAGGTTGCTCGCTTTTAATTCGGATTATCCATGCTCTTTCACATTTCAACAAAGCGGTGCGGATGTCTGCATGCGGAGGAGTGGTTACCTGCTGCAAGCCTACAAATTTAAACTCCGGTCGCGAACCATGAACAGTTTTGAAGTGACGATACAAAAACGTGTCTTCATTGCCTGCAATAATGCGGCTTTTATGTTCACCTAATCTTTTGCGCAAAGATCGCTGAGTCATTCCTACATAGTAGCGAGGGCATGAACAGAAAAGTAAATAAATCGATTTTTCAGTAGCGCACGTAAAAAATTGGTCCAATTTAATGGTATACGGAATGGCCAATATTTGTATTTCCTTCAGGGGCGATGTGAAATCACACATAGTGCAATGCCCGCATCGAAATGTCCCTGCCTTAAATTTACTCACAATAGTCTTGCGACTACTGTGGTCTGTTCTAATCAACCAGTCCTTAATGTTTTCAGAACGCTTATACGCTGGCGGGGACGAGAGACAGGGCCTTCTCGGTGGTGGCCCCCCGCCTGTGGAATGCGCTCCCTATGGAGGTACGGTCCACCTCATCCCTCCTGGCATTCAGGAAAAAGGTAAAATCCTGGCTTTGGGACCAGGCGTTTGCACACCAGCCGTAAGGCCGAACAGGGCATAGGGTTACAGCATGTGTTGGATGGGGTTACACTCCCCCTGAAGACGCAGGTTCGCAGCTTGGGAGTGATCCTGGACTCATCGCTGAGCCTGGAGCCCCAGGTCTCAGCGGTGGCCAGGGAGCTTTTGCACAGTTAAGACTCGCGCGCCAGCTGCGCCCGTACCTTGGGAAGTCTGATCTGGCTACGGTCGTCCACGCTCTGGTCACATCCCGAATAGATTACTGCAACACACTCTACATGGGGCTGCCTTTGAAGACAGTTCGGAAATTGCAATTAGTCCAGCGGGCGGCAGCCAGATTATTAACGGGAGCTACATACAGGAGCATACCACCCACCTGTTGTGTCAGCTCCACTGGCTGCCTGTCCATTCGAGCTCAATTCAAAGTGCTGGTTTTGACCTTTAAAGCTCTATACGGTTCTGGCCCAGCTTACTTGTCCGAACGCATCAGCCGCTACGTCCCACCCCGTAACCTAAGATCATCCGGGGAGGCCCTGCTCGCTCCCGCCGACTTCTCAAATGCGGTTGGTGGGGACGAGGGACAGGGCCTTCTCGGTGGTGGCCCCCGCCTGTGGAATGCGCTCCTATGGAGGTACGGTCCACCTCATCCCTCCTGGCATTCAGGAAAAAGGTAAAATCCTGGCTTTGGGACCAGGCGTTTGCACACCAGCACTAAGCAGCATGTTAGATGGGGATTTTAATGGAAATGGATGAAGAGGGTCAATGTTTTTATGGATTGAATATTGTTTTAACTTGGAATGACTGTGTATGTTGCTGATGGAACTGCATTTTAATGTGTTTTAATGTATCTTAATTGTTGTGGGGTTTTGGGGTTTTATGCTGTTATGATGTGGCATCGAATTGTGCCGTACTGTAAGCCGCTCTGAGTCCCCCCTCGGGGGTTGAGAAGAGCGGGGTAAAATCCTGAAAAAAATAATAAATAAATAAATTTTCAGTGGTGGCTCCTCGGCTTTTGGAACGCCCTTCCTAGTGACATCAGATCAGCCCCCTCCCTCCTGACATTTCGTAAGAAAGTCAAGACTTGGCTGTTCGAGCAGGCATTCTCAGATGAACTGTAATTCTTTAATCGAGACCAACGGAATGTTATGACGATGCAACGGAAACCGATTTTAAGAATGAGACACTGAGATGCTGAAGATGGTGGCCAGCCTTGAAAACGCCAGCAGCTTTCCTTCTTTAATAACAACAAGCCCCGGGAAACCCTGGCGCATGTGCAGTTCCAACTCTAGCCAGAGTCAGACGAGTCAACCCGAGGCGCACCGAAGACCTCGCGAGAGGGAAACAGGAAGTACAGGACCAGCTGAAAGATCCTCTGAGGACTCGGAGGAACAAGGACACATACAATCACAATGCCCTGAGGACCGGGCTAAGACTAAGATTGGGTTAGAGCAGGGATGGGCATTTGGCGGCCCGGGGGCCGGATGCGGCCCCTTGGGCGCTCCCATCCGGCCCGAGGGGCCTTGGGCAGCGCTGCTTACCGGGGGAGAGAGGGAGCCGGTTGCAGCGCTGCTTACCGGGTGAAAAAGGGAGGCCCGGGCAGGTAGAAAGCCATGCGTGGCTTTGTTTACGGCAAAAGCAAGCAAGGGAGGCGACGGGTCCCCTTCCTCTCACGCACGCTTGAAAACAAACTCTGGAGGATGCCGCCCCGAGCGTCTCCCGCGATGACGTCACAGCCGGCATCGCCGAACACGCTCAGGGGGCGGCGCTTCCTCCGCAGTTTGTTTGGCAACGTGAACGAGAGGAAGGGGACCTCGCGTTCGCCTCCTATGCTTGCTTTTTGCTTTGTATCTGGCGAAAAACAAGCATAGGAGGCGAACGGGGTCCCCTTCCTCTCGTTTACGTTGCCAAACAAACTGCGGAGGGCGCCGCCCCTGAGCGTGTTCGGCGATGCCGGCTGTGACGTCATCGCGGAGACGCTCAGGGGGGGGCGCCCCTCCGGAGTTTGTTTTCAAGCGTGCGTGAGAGGAAGGGGACCCGTCGCTCTCCCTTGCTTGCTTTTGCCATAAACAAAGCCCCACATGGCTTTCTACCTGCCCGGGCCTCTTTTTCGCCTGGTAAGCAGCGCTGCCACCGGCTACCTGGCTTCGCCAGGGAAGGTGCGCTGCCTGGACCTCCTCTTCCAAAGGAGGAAAGAAGAGGTATGTTATTGTGTTCTGGGAGATATAATATTAAATTGATTGCTTCATTGATGTAATTTTGTTGTGGGAGATATAATATTAAATTGATTGCTTCATTAATATAATTGTGTTCTGGGAGATATAATATAAATTTAATTGCTTCATGGATATTATTGCCCACCCCTGTACTATAATATAATAATTATGATAATAATACTAATAATATATGAATATTTCTTGACATATTAATATGTTAATATTAATGATGTGTAATATATGGTAAATATAGTAAGTGAAATAAATAAATTATGTAGATTAGCATGTAGTTCTGCCTTTAGGTGCGGCCCTGCATAATATTTTTTTGCTCTCATGTGGCCCCTTGGAAAAAATAGTTGCCCACCCCTGGGTTAGAGGCTCCACCTATGGGAGGAAGGCCACTTACGGACCCTAGCAGGCGTAAGCCCAGAAAAAGGGGTCCCCGTCGGAGGTGCTTTAAGACCCAGACCTTCTGGGGAATGGGCTTTGCTAGCTGGCACAGAACGGGAGCTGCAACTTCAGCCTCCCTTCCCCAAACATCAAACTCTGCCAGCCCAAAAACCACTGACCCCAGAAGACCGGATAGGAAGGCATCTTCCACATTAAAAGGGAACAATTGTACCCCTTCACATGCTACAGGAGCCCAAGACAAAAAAATCTTTGGGCTCACCCATACAGCCAAAAGTTTTCCAGGGAGAGTTGAGCTTCACACCGGCTCCTCAAAATCCAAAGGCCTCAAATAGGATTCAGAGGCCATGCAGCTTGATTAATATTAGAATGGTGGGCATAGGGTAGTCTTGAACTGTTATTTATTATATGTTGTGTGTTTGTGGACACAACATATAATAAATATGTTGTTATTATTCGACTCTGATTGGCCAGCCTCAGGACCCCAACGCTCTAAGGCACCAGACAGAGGGCATTGGTTGCCACTGACAGACAATTTGCATAAAGGACTCTACAGAGGGCATTGGTTGCCACTGACAGACAATTTGCATAAAGGACTCTGATTGGCCAGCAAAACAGAATGCACCTGCATGCTTGAGTTAGCCAAATGACAGTTTTTTTTTGGTTGGAAATGGAATGTTCATTTTCTGGGAGGTGTGAAGGTGCCAAGGACTAAGCGACAGCATTTCGATAGATTGCCACTATGGGATTATTTGCATAAAGGACTCTGTTTGGACAGCCTCAGAATTCCAACATTCTACGGCCCCAGACAGAGGGGATTGGTTGCCACTGAAATGGTATTTGCATAAAGGACTCCGATTGGCCATCCACATTCCAACATTCTAAGGTGACACAGGGAGAAAAGGAAAGGCCTCAGGCAGTCAGACACTGCGGCCCACAGCGGTGATGGATCAGGACCAAACTTGCCCACTTCACAACGCAACCCTCACCCAATGACCTCAGACCAAAATTAGCACACAGAGCCCCCTTGACCCACTCTACACCCAGGTGCTGTTTCAAGGAGGATGGACCACAGATGATGGGACTTGAAATACCTTCACTCACCTTCCGAGACCGCTGCAACCCTCATCCAAAGAATGATCAAGACCAAATGTGGCACACAGAGCCCCCAAGACTCACTCTACATCCTGGTGCTGTTTGGAGGGGGAAGGACCATGGCCGATGGGACTTGCAGTACCTTCACTAAGTTCCTGAGACCACTGTGAGCCACATTAACATCTGATAAGGAACAACCTTGGTTATTTTCCATTAATTTTATTGTTCTGTTTGTAAACCGCTCTGAGCCTTCGGGGAGTGGCGGTATATAAATTCGAATAATAACAATAATAATTTTAACTGTTAATTGTATTGTTTTTATATGGCTGTTTTTAACTAATATTTTCTATGTGTATTTTCTCTGTGGGCATTTATTGCTGTGTGTTCACTGCCTCGAGTCGCCTTCGGGCTGGGAGGGGCGGTATAAAAGTATAGTAAATAAATAGTAAATAAATAAATAGATGGAGCGAACCTAATTTGGCTGGAAAACGTATATCTACTAGGCATGAGAAAAAAGTTATGAAAATGAAATGATTCGTAAGAAATTCGTAAGAAATGCTACTTTTGAGTATTTCCGCACCTGGAACGCCAACCAGGAAGTGGACTTCCTTTTTCAAACTTCAGGGGCCAGGATTTTCTTAAGTGTCGTTATTAGGTCGTAAGGGGGGGGGCACCCTCCTTCTCTCTCACCACCCTCCCGCCTCCCTTGCCAATAAGTATTATGGCAAGGCAAGCCCTAAACTCGCTCCTTCTTTCGGCTGGAAGCCTGGAAAAATGTAAACAGAGAGGTTTACTCAGAAGTAAATCTGCAAGGAGGGCACTTTGGCTGAAGTGCCCTCTTTTGTGGATTAACTTCTGAGTAAACCTCTCTGTTTACATTTTTCCAGGCGTCCCCGCCTCTCCGGCCAGCCAGGATCTAAAGCATCAAAGAGTATTGGGGTGAGAAACCAACCTAATGTATAATAGAATGAATGCTACTGTAAGTGCCTAATATTATAAGTAATCCAACTGGTCATATACCTACATTCCATGCACATGCAATATTACAGCAGTAATAACAATGGGTATAAGATGAGGTTAAATTCAAACCGAAGTATTCTGACTGTGGTCCCTCCTCAAGGGTGCAAACTGCAAAGGCTCTTCTCTATGAGCCGGGAAAAGCCAAAACCCCTGGCACAGCGTTTGCTGCCTGGGTGCACACACATACATATTCTTTGGGGGATTTGCTGCAGAATCTTCTCTATGAGCCCGGGATTCTGCAGCAAATCCCCCCCCCCAAAAAGAATATGTATGTGTGTGCACCCAGGCAGCAAACACTGTGCCCGGGGTTTTGGCTTTTCCCGGGCTCATAGAGAAGAGCCTTTTGCAGTTTGCACCACTTGAGGAGGGACTACAGTCAAAATACTTCGGTTTGAATTTTACCTCTTCTTATACCCATTGTTATTACTGCTGTATTTTTGCATGTGCATGGAATGTAGGTATATGACCAGTTGGATTACTTATAATATTAGGCACTTACAGTAGCATTCATTCTATTATACATTAGGTTGGTTTCTCACCCCAATACTCTTTGATGCTTTAGATCCTGGCAGGGCAGGAGGAGTGGACCTCCTGCCCCTTCTGCCTGCCAGGATCTAAAGCCTTGAAGAGGCTTCATGAGGGGCCAACTTCAGCCCTCCAGGTGTTTTTGGACTTCAACTCCCACCATTCCTCACAGCCTCAGGCCTCTTCCTTTTCCTCTCAGCCTGGGCAAACTTGGGCCCTCGCTCCCTCAGGATCGGGGTGTGGGGAGAGGCAGCGAGGAGCGCGGGGGGGGCTCCACCTCCTTTTTTTGCTGCTTCCAAGAATAGAATACCCCCCTCCCTCCTTCCTTCCTATTTGGAGAGTCCCATCTAGAATTCAGTGGGATTTATTCAAGTTTTGCCTACAACTCCCAGAAATCCCAGCCAATTTACCAGCTGTTAGGATTTCTGGGAGTTGTAGGCCAAAACCATCTGAATGCGCATGCGCTGGCATACGAACTACTAACTAATTTCGTTAGTAATTACATTTTAGAAATTTTTGGAAAAATTTTAGAAAGTCTTTCTTTTACTAATAACCCCCCCCCCCATTTGATTTTAGAATCGCCATTTTTGGGTTCGAAACCATGCCTAATATCTACCATTTCAGATTTTTTCTCTCTCTGCAAAACCGACATGTCAGGGGATTTGGGAGTGTGTACACAAAAACAGCCCTTTCTATATAGAAACAACATTTTGTTCAAAAAAAATAAATTCTTTACCTTGGGGATGGAGTTCATGCAAGGTCCTGTCAACTTAATAAATTTCATAGGATTGATGTGGTTTTACCAGTTCTTTCTTCTGAAATATGGCCTACAGTTCCTTGTATTTATTGGCACTCCCCCATCCACATATAGATTGTGGTTTATTTCTGCAAGGTAGGGGGATGGGCTGGATGGCCTTGTGGTCTCTTCCAACTCTATGATTCTACTAAACAAGGTTGACCTTGCTTATCTTCCAAGATCACATGATATTGGTTACCTTTAGAATACTATATTTACACCTCATCCTGTATGAAATCGACTGGTGTTGAATGATGTTTTCTGTGCAAAAAGAAAATGTAAAATTTTGGGCTGAATAAGTCCCAAACTGAGTTCTTCTCAGTCTGGGATTCTATTTTTCAGGGTTTTCCAAGAAACTATATATTAAGAAATTATATGTTTGACCATTTCTCAAACATGTTTCAATGTTCTTTTCATCCCTATGCCAAACACTGTAGCTTTTACATGAATTTTCAGAATAAGTCCTTGAGTGGATCTACCTTTTCATTGAGATCAGAGCTGCCAGTCATGGATGTAGTTGGCCCCATGGCAAGAACTACCACTCATTTAAAATGTGATCCTGGAGGACAGTTGTATGAATACGGCTGGCTGGCTAGACGGCTGGCTCCCTATCTGTCCAGGGGTGGTCCTACTGGTAGGCCAAGTAAGCGGCCGCATAGGGCGCCATCTGGGAAGGGGGCGCCATCCTGGCCGCATGGGGCGCCATCCTGCCATGTTCCTCAGGCAGCGCCGCAGCTGCCTGCTTTTAGGCCCTGGCCTTGTGCGCTCCGACGCCGCTTCTGGGCATGCGCAGAGGTTTTCGCGCAGGCGCAGTTGCTCCGGACCTGAGGTTGAGCGCAGGAGCAACTGCACATGCGCGAAAACCTCCGTGCATGCCAGTAGCTCCCTTGCGCAGAAGCCTGTGAGCAAAGCACTCCCTATCGGGCAGGCAGGGAGTGCTTCCCCTCTCCCTTTTCTCCGCCACACGTGCATTTGCGGAGAAGGAGAAAAGAATCAGTGAAGGAAGTGTAAGTGAAGGAATGAATGAAGGGCTTTCCTCCTCCTCCTCTGTGACCTCTTCTCTCCCTCCTTCCTTTCTTCGGCTCTATTTCTGTCTAGACCTGAGGGGCCTGAGGCTATGAGGAGTTGTGGGATTTGGAGTCCAAAACACCTAGAGCAGAGGTGCTCATTACGGTGATCGGGAGCACCTAGGTGATCTTTGGCCCTCTTCCAGGTGATCTTTGGGCCTCACCAGCTGGATGGCGCGCTCCTGCCATGCGTGCACACGTGCGCTCCCGCCGCCGCCTTCACGGGGCTTCTTTTGCCAAAATGAGGCTTTAGTGGGCGGGCCCTGGCTCTCGTCTTGCCACGCACGGTGTGGTGACATGACCACCCATTGGTTGCTGCTGGGGGGGGGGGGAGCAAGGCAAAGGCACGCGCACGGATAGGATGCGAGGCTGTGCGAGGGATGGAGGGAATGTGTGTGTGTGTGTGAGAGAGAGAGAGCCAAGGAGAGAAGAAAGAAATCCGGAGAACTTTTTCGAATCCTTTTGGCAGGCACGCAGGCGGGTGCTGGAAGAAGAGAGGGAGAGAGAGAGAGAAAGAGGCGAAGGAGGCCGGGCAAAGTGGGGCAAAGCCAAGCAAGCCCCGCCGCAAACCCTGCTGCTGCCCTCGGGACTCCCATTCCAAGCCGAAACCTGGGTGAGCGAGCTGTGTGGGGCTACTTTCTTTCCTTGGTTGGGGCGAGGAGGGAGGGCTCTGCCATGTTCCTGGGGCTGAACCCGAGGAGGAGGGGACTGCGGGGATGGAGACTCCACTTGCTGCTGATGCTTGTGCCCTCGCCGCTTTTCTCCGCCTCGCCCTCCCTCGCCCTCGAAGGAGAAAGGCGGTGAGGGCCCACGGGAAAGAGAGAGAGAGAGAGAGAGAGAGAGAGAGGCTCTTCAGAGCCAGCTAGGAAGAGCCACCCCCCCTCTCTCTCCCGTGGGCATGGACTGCCACCAGTGGGAGGGGTCCTCCTTCCTGCCAGCCATCCACTTGGGCGTCCTTTCTGAGTGACACCCTCGAAAGGAAGGAAAGAAGGCGCCCCCGCTGCATCTGTCACTTTGGGAAGCACCTCTTCTACTCTTCCTTCTCCTGCCCAGGTAAGGAAGCCTCGAGGGAGGAGGAGGGGGGGAGGCTGCCGTGGGGAGGCTCCAGCCTCACATGGGTCCCTCTCTCGGTTGGGTTTCCCGGCCCAGGCAGCAGCCAGGCGGCCCCTCTTCCCAGCCCTGCGCCTTCCGAGCCACCGCCGAAGCCATATCAGGCCAGAGCGCTGGCGGATGCGCCTATAAATACCCTCCTGCTGCGTGTGTGGGAGGGGCCTGCTGTGCATGCAAGAAGCAGGACGGGATGGGGACTTCCTGCTTCACGAAAGCACGCAGCAGGAAGGAGGAAGGCAACAAAGACATTAAGAGAGAGAGCGCGCGCAGGCAAGGAGGATCCCCTTCCCGGGTGCGCGCGGCGGCGAGTTCGTGGGCAGGCAAGAAAGAAGCCCCGCGCGGACGAAAGGCTGCAGTAGGAGCGTGTGTGTGCATGCGCGCGCATGCGCACGCATGCTCACATGCACAACAGGTGATCTTTTCAACTTGATTGTTCATATAGTAGCTCGCATGATGAAAACGTGTGGGCACCCCTGACCTAGAGGGAGGGAGGGCCCAAGTTTGCCCAGGCCGCACTGCCTGTATTCAACCTCATTTGAACATTTTGGCCGTTTTTCTATTTACATTTACATTGGGATCATAATTTTGGACTTATGGGAGACTCCTATGAATTATGAGACAGGTGGTAGGTAATATATTCTGATTTTGATGCATTTACATTGCATTTCTTATTGATTATTATACAGTTCTGCTTAATATTGTCATACAATATAATAAAAATACAATATAACAATAGAATAATGATATATTTTATATTACATGTAATATTACAAACAATATTGCAGTAGAGTGGTATTGTACAAAATAGTAATATATAATATTTTATTTTACTTTATTTTGGGTTATTTGAGTTTTATATGAGTAATGAAAATATTTAGTAGAGGATAATTTTATTTAAATAAATAATTTTATTTATTATTTTATTATAATAATAATATAATAGAATGTTATATTATATTATAATGTCAATATATTATAATATAATTATATTGTAATGTATAATATAGTTATGATATAATATAGTATGAGTATGGTATAATATATTATATATACATTGATACAATATAATACTACTAATGGTATTGTGCTATTATAATTGTATATTTGTTTTACATGGGGGAGGGCAAAATAATGTTTTTTTGGGGGGGGGCGCCAAAATAATGTTTGCTTACCATTTAAAATTACCTTAGACCGCCCCTGTATCTGTCTCGGAGCGACCTGGCTACAGTGATCCAGGCGACGTTCATCTCAAGATTAGATTACTGTAACGCTCTTTACATTGGCCTGCCTTTACCGGTGTTCCAGAAACTCAAGGTAGTGCAGAATGCTGCGGCGCGGCTGCTTGCGGGGGAGCCAGCGAGTTGCCACATAACTCTAGTTCTCCAGCAGCTGCACTGGCTACCGACCGAGCACTGGATAAGCTTCAAAGTGCTAGTTCTTACATTCAAGGCCTTATATGCTCTGGGGCCAGTGTACCTAAGGGATCGCCTTATCCCATACAAACCCCAGAGATTACTGCGTTCCAAGGATCCAAAGTACACGTAGTATCCTTGTTGGTTCAGCTGCCAAAACCCCTGATCCACAGCTGGCAGGGGAGGTGCTTGGGCAGCCGGTAAGGGAGGCACTGAGGCAGGCAGCAAGGGAGCTGCCGAAGCAGCTGGTAGCAGCGCCTGCAACTCCTGCTGTCAGGAGCGGGGGACCGCCGAGATCACTTCTTCCTAGCCCACCTCAGCTCAGGGAAGGAGGAGGAGAGGGAGCTTGACTGCTCCAACGCGGAGCAGCCTCGGCTGCTGGGAAGGAGCTCTCGAATGGCGATAGGACAATCCGAGTCAGGGATGGAGAAGTTTCAAGGCTTTTACAATCATTGCCCCTTCACTATGGAATGCCCTCCCCCCTGAGGTCCGGGCACTGCGGGATCTGATGGCCTTTCGTAGGGCCTGCAAGATCTTTTTCAGCAGGCTTTCGAGTTATGGTAGTGGAAACATTTTTAATCTTGCTTATTGTTTAAATCTATTATATAAAGGAGGTCCCGTCATGGAACGACTGCCATAGACAGAGAAACCTTATGAGGCAGACACACCAAACTTGGCAACAAAAAATAGGCCTCAGGCAAGGTAGGTTTTTAGCAAAGAAACCTTCCCCCCAAAACCTAGAAGCCCCCCAAAACAACGATACAAAAAAAGCGACATTTCCCAGCGTCCTCAGCGGCCCCCAGCGAATCTCCCGGCCTCCACATTCTGACAACATGATTGGTTGCCAGTGAGGGAGTATTTGCATAACGCCTCTATTGGCCAGCCAACATTAAAGCGGAATTGAGGCTTTTAGCAGGAGTACTGTCAGGAGAGAGTGATGCACAGCAAAGGTTTTAGTATAGTTAGCTTAAGAATAGCAAGGCAGCTCGCCAAAAAGCCATAACGGGGATAATCAGCTCTGATTGGCAGCAAGGCGCAAGCAGTGATTCGCCAGAAGAACATCATGTGCCTTTAGATAAAAAGCGGCCTGATTGGCCCATAGTCTACCATGCTGCGTTGTTTACATTGTATCTGAATGGTTAGAAAGCATGCATGGGCAAATGAAGCTGTTCCTGTTGGCAGGCCCAGGGGATGGCCGTAGAAATGTTGCGATTTAAGAACATCTTGCCCATATGGCCGATAACATAGTGTGAGAATCAGAATTAATACCTACGCCATGCCTGTTAGCAAATGAGAGTGTAATGCTGAATAATGCTTTGTTTAATTGGGTAAAGAAATGGGTTCATGTGTGCCAGCCTATTGCAAGCTGTGAAGATGGGCGGGATCAAGGAATTGTCGCCATTGAATGTATAAAACCTGAGTGTTAGCGTTTGTGCGGGGCTCTGCCATATTAGCAGCCTTTATGCTAGGCAGACTCCGTCAGCTGATGTAATCAATAAACTTGGCTTCATTTGGACCAGTATCAATTGTTGTGTCCTTCGTTCCTGTGTCCGCACGAAAGCCGCCGCTTGAGAGTCAGAAGGTAACTGCCTGAAGGAGTTTTGGGACTCCAGATTTCCGCTACAACATAAACATTCCGACCCTCTAAACTGGCAGAGGAGGATAAGGCAAAGGCCTGAGGCAGTCGCCAACACAAACACCCAATTCACTTGCCACAGAAAATTTAAACCCCTACAAATACAGACCACGCCCAAAATTGACAGTAAGGCTTCATTAACTTGATTTTCCTGACTAGGCCTCACCTAATGGGATGCTGTTTAAGCTCTGAATTGACAGTAAGGCTTCATTAACTTGATTTTCCCGACTAGGCCTCAGTTCATGGGACATTGTGTATGGCCTGAATTGACAGTAAGGCTTCATTAACTTGATTTTCCTGACTAGGCCTCAGCTCATAGGACATTGTGTGTGGCCTGAATTTACAATAACCTACCTTGGCACACAGAGCGCCTATGACCAACGCTACATTCTACTGCAGTTTGGAGGAGGGTGGACCATGGATGATGGAATTTGATGTACTTCCATGGATTATGGGATTTGTAGTACTTTCAAACCCTTCATTCCCCACAGACCACTGTGGCCCAGAACCAAGACCGATAAAGACCCAACTTGGCACACAGTGCCCCCATGACCCACACTCCATCCAACTGCAGTTTAGAGGAGGGCACACCATGGATGATGGGATTTCAAGTACCTCCACTCACTTCCAAAGTACCCCACCCACACAAGCATCAACCTCTACATCAACACAGCAGACGGAAAGACAAAAAACATTGTATATCCACAAGCTCTGCAGAACGCCAGCAACACCACACACCGACAACTCCACAGGACTTCAACATCCCACCCACCAGAACAACCCACAACGACACAGCCATGGCCCCAACAACACCATAACTAACAACAATTCCAACCCTTACATACTCAGACTTTCTCGCATCTCCTAAATAGGGCACAGCAACGCGTGCCGGGTACAGCTAGTGGTGTATATTATCTTCTATGTAACCCGCCATGAGCCTTTGGGAGTGGCGGTGTATACGTTGAAGTAATAAATAAATAAATAAATACCACGGAGTGCTCAAAAGAAAAATGAACGTGTCTTAGAGAAAAGCTGGACTGAACTCTCACTAGAAAAAACCCGAATATACTGAGGTTGTGATAATTTGGCTATATCATGTGATGATATGTAAAATGATTGGAATGGTGAAAGCAGTACAAGGTGAAAGCAGTACAAGTTGATTGATTCAACCAAGGAAGTCCCAATCCTGAGTTGGCAAGACCTGGGTAGAGCAAGTGATTTCAGAGGCTCTTGGAGGTCTCTCTTTCCTGTCAATGTTAATTTGATGGCAAAGAACAAAAAGGAAAAAAAAGGACTGCTATAGAGTGCAATTACTAATTCTAGCTTTCTTTGAGGATGATGTGTTGCAAAACCTGGCAACCGTTACACATAGCATGGCACTTAAATGAAGCAGCAGTGTGAAGGAGAGGCAGGCAGACAAGAGAGAGCGTCAGTTGCACCCAGAGACAGTTATATAAACAAACTGCCTGGCCACAACCAACATCTGATAAGAAGACCAGATGGCCGGAGGAGGACTGGGCAATGGAATGTGAATTGCATGTTGTAAAGGCAAATGGTGGAAGGGAGAAGGAGGAGGGAGCTGGGAGACTTGAATGTGCATTTGAGCAGGAACCTCAGTTCTGTCTTTTTCAAGCTGTGGATAGGAACGAATAAACTCTTTGTCCCAGGAAGTACCTGAGTGAGCGTGGTTTGTTCAAAGGTCCTAATGTATACAAGGAACAACAAACGTGTGGTTTATCCAATATACATATAATCAATTTAGTAGCATATAATCAAATACAATTTAGTAGTGCATCATCATAGTATCAACAACATCTGAGAGGAAAAGGAAGAGGCCTGAGGCGGAGGGTTTCCAAAACACCCTAGTTGGCCCCCTGTAGTACCGTGAGTCCAAATAAGGGTATATATGCTACAGGATAATTCCAGTATTAAGACAGGGTAATAACAAGGGAGGAAGTCCAGGGAGTGTGGTGCAAACTGCAAAGGCTCTTCTCAAGTAGACAGGGATGGTAGGAAGCGGAGGTTTAGGAGAAGAGTCGGTTGAGTAGCTGGCAAAGTTGCAATGGAGTCTACCTGGATATAATACCATTGCAACTTTGCCAGCTACTCCACCGACTCTTCTCCTAAACTCCGTTTCCTACCATCCCAGTCAGTCTACTTCGGTTTGAATATTCTTCTTAACCACACTCCCCTGGACTTCATCCCTATTACCCTGTCTTAATACTGGAATTATCCTGGACATATATACCCTTATTTGGACTCACGGTACTACAGGGTAGGAACCCTCCGGGGTGATGTTGTTGATACTATGATGATGCACTACTAAATTGTATTTGATTATATGCTACTAAATTGATTATATGTATATTGGATAAACCACACGTTTGTTGTTCCTTGTATACATTGTTGCTTGCAACACCCCCACCTTGTATAGATTGTTCAAAGGTCCTGCCAGGAGCTGACAGAGAGATAGTTTTTGCCATATAATTGACACTCATTAGATCACCTAACATCGCTCCCATCCTCAAAGCCACTGTGAAATAATTTTGTTGTAGTTGAGCCTTTGAGTAGTACTGAAAGTATTGAACGGAAAGTGAGGAGGGGAAAACAGGTTACTCGGGAGCAGGAATCAGATGAGGAGCTACATGTTATTTAACATCTACATGAAACCGCTGGGAGAGATCATTCGGAGTTTCGGAGTAAGGTGTTATCTGTACGCAGATGACGTCCAGATCTGTCACTCCTTCCCACCTGTCACCAAGGAGGCTGTCCAGACTTTGAACCGGAGCTTGACTGCTGTGTCGGACTGGATGAGGGCTAGCAAATTGAAACTTAATCCAGACAAGACAGAGGTCCTCCTGGTCAGTCGAAAGATCGAACAGGGCATAGGGTTACAGCCTGTGTTGGATGGGGTTACACTCCCTCTGAAGACGCAGGTTCGCAGCCTGGGAGTGATCCTGGACTCATCGCTGAGCCTGGAACCCCAGGTCTCGGCGGTGGCCGGGAGAGCTTTTGCACAGTTAAGACTCGTGCGCCAGCTGCGCCCGTTCCTTGGGAAGTCTGATCTGGCTACGGTCGTCCATGCTCTGGTCACATCCCGAATAGATTACTGCAACGCACTCTACGTGGGGCTGCCTTTGAAGATAGTTCGGAAGCTACAACTAGTCCAACGGGCAGCAGCCAGATTACTAACCAGAGCTACATACAGGGAGCATACCACCCCCCTGTTGTGTCAGTTCCATTGGCTGCCTGTCCAATTCCGAGCTCAATTCAAAGTGCTGGTTTTGACCTTTAAAGCTCTATACGGTTCTGGCCCAGCTTACTTGTCGAACGCATCGGCCTCTATGTCCCACCTCGTAATTTAAGATCATCCGGGGGCTGCTCTCGCTCCTGCCAACTTCTCAAATGCGGTTGGCGGGGACGAGAGGGAGGGCCTTCTCGGTGGTGGCCCCCCGTCTGTGGAACGCACTCCCTATTGATATTCGATCAGCTTCATCCCTCCTAACATTCAGAAAAAGAGTGAAATCCTGGCTTTGGGACCAAGCGTTTGCACCCTAGCACGACACGGCACTTTAGACTGGTCAGTTGGCAAATTGGTGGTTAAGATCTAAGACTTTGGATGGAACATTGTTTTAATGGTGATGAATGTACATGATGTTTTTAATATTAACTGTATTTTAATGTATTTAATTCTAGGTGTATTTTAATGTATTTTAATTTTAACTGTTGTTTACTATGTATTGTGTGGCATCGAATTGTTGCCGTCTGTTAGGCCGCACTGAGTCCCCCTCGGGGGTTGAGAAGTAGCGGGGTATAAACACTGGAAATAATAATAAATAAATAATACAGAGGAAGAGGATCCGGCAAATACTTGGGGAACCTACTGATGAGGATTTTTTTGAGGGTTTCTCTGGGGATGATGGGTCATTAGTTGAGGAACCAACTATGGGAAGAATGGATGGTGATTCTGAGGATGGGTCTACTGATATGAACTGGACAAAGGTCCAGGAACTGCGTGATGTCTGTGAAGAACCCACAAGCAGTGATACCTTTGTGGGGGGTTTCTGGGGATGGGAATTGGAGTTCAGAGGATCAAGCTGCATCTTGGGGAGAGTTAAGTCTTGACAGGAGATGGAGGGATTGGAGAGGGAGGCAAAGAACTTCACATGAAACTGTTGGCACAGCTGAGGGAACTAATGAAGGGGTGTTGGCTCATCCCAGTTCTGATGAAGATGTGTAGATAAAATAGGAATTGGAATATGGGAATATTTGCAGTCAACAAAGTGTTGCTGGATGCCTGTGTCTTGTATTTTATGCTGTGCTTCCTGATTCCCGTGGACTCTCTGTTGGACCTGCTGTTGCCCAATTCGTGTGTGGCTCGGTTTGCTGTTTCGACTTCCGGATCTGCTGCTGCCTGTTCTGTGTGTGTGACTCGGTTTGCTGTTCCCAACGTTGTTGCCTTCTCCTTCGCTTAACCCGGACAGGATTCATTGCTGCCGCTTCTCCCTCACTGACTTCAGACTGACTTGGACAATGCGCTTACTGCCTTTCCAACGACGACCTTGAACCCACTTCTGGATTCTTCGCTCTTTGTTTTTCCCTTCCATTCGTGATGACATCAGCGTGTTTTCTTTTGCCTGCCTCTTCCTTTGTCTGGAGTGTCATCAGTACACTGATGACACCCAGCTGGTCCTGAGAATGGATGGCAGGCCGGAGACCGTACCCGATTGTTTCCATCAATGCCTTGAAGCCGTGACTGGATGGCTGCGGGCTAGCCGATTGAAGGTTAACCCGTCAAAGACAGAGATCCTATGGCTGGGCCGCCCTGGATTGAGTGGATGTCGGCTGCCTACCCTGGACAGCGAGCCTTTAAGCCCATCGTCCTCCGTAAAGAGCCTGGGGGTCCATTTGGACTCGGTGCTATCGATGGAGCTGCAAATCTCCATGGTATGCAAGACCGCATTTTTCCATCTGAGACAGGCTAGGCGGCTGGCTCCCTACTTGTCCAGAGGCGACCTGGCTACGGTGATCTAGGCGACGGTCATCTCGAGATTGGACTACTGTAACGCCCTCTACACAGGCCTTCCCTTGGCAGCAATCTGGAAACTTTAGTTGGTGCAGAATGCTGCGGCTCGACTACTGGCGGGAACATCAGTCTGAGAGCATATAACACCTATTCTGCAGCAACTGCACTGGCTACCAATAGAGTACCGGATTGTTTTCAAGGTGTTGGTATTGACCTTCAAGGCCTTGTATGGTCTAGGGCCAGTGCACCTGAGGGACCGTCTCACCCCATATGTTTCCCTGAGATCACTACATTCAGAAGAGCAGAACCTCCTGTTAGTCCCGTCGATCCACTCCTGCTGGCTATCTTCAACGAGATCGAGAGCCTTCTATGTGGCTGCACCATCCCTTTGGAACTCCATGCCAGACGAGGTCCGTGCCATCAATGAACTAGCTCCGTTCCGGAGAGCTTGTAAGACATTCCTGTTCAAACAAGCTTTCAACCTCACCGGTCCTTGAAGATAGATACTAAGCTTAGAAATCTAAACTGCTGATTCCTGTAGATGCTTGTTTTATGTGTAGTTGTGTAATATATGCTTTTATGCTTTTAGTATGTTTAT
This sequence comes from Anolis apletophallus, assembly GCA_030556195.1. NCBI lineage: Eukaryota > Metazoa > Chordata > Lepidosauria > Squamata > Anolidae > Anolis > Anolis apletophallus. The sequence goes on along the minus strand of JARBWK010000010.1, from coordinate 138,373,516 downwards.
TAAATTGAACTGTAGATGTTTTTATGTGAATTATGTAAACCGCCCCGGACCTCCTGGAAGGAGCAGTATATAAGAATGAATAATAAATAAATAAATGAATACTTTGGCGTTTTTGGGAATAATCCAGGTTTTATGGAGATATAATCCAGATTATATTTGTTTTGTGTGTTTCTGACCAGCTTGGTCTTCTTTTCTGTTATTTACCTTGTCACACTGAAGATTAAGTGATTTTTGAGTTAACTCTTTACTTTTGAAAATAAACTCCACTACTAATTGGTCTGGCCCTTTAAGGCTTTCTGTGTTGCGACACTTCAAGATAGTCACACCAAGCTGAAACGGGGCTTCTTTTAAAATGATTAACAATGACACATTTAAAATGATAGTGCAAATTAATTTCTGAATTACACCATTAGTACATAATTAATTTCTCTGCTCTGTGAAATAAAGATATCACTGACGAGTGCCCACTGTCTAAATCTATAAAAGAGAAAGAATGCTGAACCAAAGACTCCATTAATGTATAAATTGATTTTTCCATTTAGGTTCTGGTGAAGGATTCCAGCCCCCCCCCCCCCCCGGCGCCCCATGCCTCCCGCCTTCCCTGGAAAACATTTATTTTTCACGTGACGTAGGGAATAGGATGAGCAGCCTCATTTAGACTTCCCTTGGTAATCAAAAGATCATGAATGCTCATTTCAACCAAATAATGTCATTATAAAGCCTGTTAACACTGGAGTTGCCTTGGAAACATAAAAATAGTGATGCTTGTGTCATTTTGGCTCCTTTGGATAAGCACAATATTAAGGTTGTAAATGTTGCAATGCCAGTAGTGTGGTGGCATTTCCTTATATATGTATTTATGCATGGTCCTTTCTTTTTGTTAAGAAATGGCACTTAACGTCGAAGTTGGATGGGCATTTATGCTCATCTCAGATCTCATGAATCATTTGTACCACAAGTACCTCCGGACACTTGGAAATATGTGATCTTTCTCCCTGACATGACCTATTCCTCTTTTAAAATACAATGGCAGGAATGACCTTGAAGAAGGACATTCAACATTTAAGATTTGAAGAACAGAATTATAGAAGGTTATTCTACAATTTGGGTCTCCAAGGTAGAATGAACTGATGTAATTTATGAATTAATCAAAATCTATACCTTATGCAGTCAGAAAGAGTATTCTTTATGTAGGAACACAGGAAGAGTTTGACATCTACAAAGAAACTTGGTATCACCCCTCTTTTCTGCACCATGCATTGAACTTCATTTAATTTACAGTTGACTAATATATAAATTAAACAAAATGCCTTAGTTTGCCTTTTAGGTTGACGTCCTCCATCCTAATAGAACCAATCATAAGCATTCACCAATGTTGACACCAGGAGGAAAGTATTTGCAGTGTGGTAACATACTGAGGATTGCAAATTGTCATGATGTTAGAAGTTGAGTAGCACTTGGTTAGAAATGTCTTATTTGAACTTATTGGAGCAGTTGCAGTCCTTCTTAGATGATGCAACATGGCTAGACCCCTTCCAGTCCGGCTTCCGTTCGGGGCACGGGACGGAGACGGTTCTGGTCTCCATCACAGACCAACTCCGCTGCCAGCTCGACCAAGGCGGGTCTGCGCTGCTCGTGTTATTGGACCTCACGGCAGCGTTTGACACGGTCGACCACAATCTATTGATCCACCGCCTGGCCGTGGCTGGAGTGAGGGGGACAGCCCTTAAATGGCTGACCTCCTTCCTCCACCAGCGGTCTCAGCGTGTGAGGAGGGGCGAGGTGGTCTCCGAGGGCTCCCCACTACTCTGTGGGGTCCCCCAGGGGGCCATTCTTTCCCCTCTGTTATTTAACATCTACATGCAGCCGCTTGCACAGCTGGTGCGGAGTTATGGGCTGGAGTGTCACCAGTACGCTGACGACACCCAGCTCATTCTGAGGATGGAGGGCAGGCCGGGTTCTGTCCCTCGATAATTTCCAACACTGCCTCGGCCGTTACTGGATGGCTGCGAGCCAGTAGGTTGAGGGTGAATCCGCGAAGATGGAGATCTTGTGGCTGGGTCGCCCGGGTGATGTTAATGTCCACCTTCCGAGCCTGGACGGTGCGGTGTTATGCCCATCGCCTTCCGTAAAGAGCCTGGGGGTCCATTTGGACTCCCAGCTGACCATGGAGGCCCAGGTCTCTGCGGTCAGCAAGATCGCTTTTTTTTCATCTGCGACAGGCAAGGAGGCTGGCCCCTATCTCTCCCGGAACGATCTGGCCATGGTGATCCAAGCCACAGTCATCTCAAGGCTGGATTACTGCAACGCGCTCTACGTTGGCCTTCCTCTGTCGGTGACCCGGAAGCTCAGGCTAGTGCAGAACACTTCCGCCCGGCTCTTGTCTGGCACGCCAGCTGGCGCCCACATAACACCTGTTTTGCAGGATCTGCACTGGCTGCCAATTGAGCACCGGATCACCTTCAAAGTGTTGGTCCTCACCTTTAAGGCCTTACACAGCCTGGGGCCAGCGTATTTGAGGGACCGTCTCACCCCATATTGCCCTCTGAGATCACTTCGGTCTGAGGACGCCAATCTCCTGGAGATACCTTCAGCTAAACTCGCAAGGCTGACTGCTACCCGCCGGAGGGCGTTCTCTGTCATAGCACCTACGCTGTGGAACGCCCTCCCGGCCGGAACTCGGGCTATGAAGGACTTGCTCCCATTTAGACGGGCCTGTAAAACATACCTGTTTAAGCAGGCCTTTGGTGAGTAAGTCCTGCCCATGCCCCGCCATCTATTCGTTCTTCTGAGGATGATGTGCTGTTCATTGTTTTAACTGTGTTATTAATTACTGTACTGCTGTTGTTTTTAATTGTTTTTAACTGCTTATTGCCTGTATTTTACTGTGCCCTTCGGCTCCTGTAAGCCGCCGCGAGCCTCAGGGAGTCGGCGGCATAGAAGCCCGAATAATAAATAAATAAATAAACTATTTTCATTCAAAAGGCAGCTTCATTCAATAGCAAATGACATTACCTTCCAACCCCCAAAATAACGAGACAGACAACAATAATTGGATCAAATTTGGGTAACTTTTATTTAAAAGTTACCTATTTAACTTTAACTTCATTAAACTCAGGTGCCAAGGGAACAAGGTGCGGCAAAGCCGAGGTAGCGTCCATGAGCGGACGACCCCTCGGCTACACTGGGAAACTCCCCTGAGTCCCTTATAACACAAAACTGGGCAACTTCTCAAGAAAACGCAGGAAAACCTCTCTGAAAATATTTAACCGGACTCTCAAATTTTCTGGACCAATGATATCCCCCTCACTTTTAAATTGCCGTCCAGGTAAGTGTATTTGTGCACTGGCCCAACCAACTTGAGGAGTGCATGAGTGAATATGGGTCTATGGATTTCCCTAAACTATTTACGCTGCCCTATTTATTTATTTATTTTCGGCATTTTACCCCGCTCTTCTCAACCCCCGAGGGGGGACTCAGAGCGGCTTCCAAAAAGGCACAATTCGATGCCAACACAGTAAAACACAGTATAAAACCCCAAAAAACATTACACATTAAAATACATTAAAATACAATTACATCAACATATCGTACACATTCATTTAAGTCAGGGCTGTCCAACTGGCGGCCCCGGGGCCGGATCCGGCCCCATAGCCTGTTGGACACGGCCCCACCTATGCCCTCAGGGGGAGGCGGAGCAGGGAGGAGGAAGAGAGCTAGCTCCTCCTTTTCGGCGCCCCCCTCCCTACGGGCGGGGGAGCCGCCGAAAAAGGGCAGAAGGCGGCGCCGAGAGCAGCGCGTCACAGGCCTGGCGTGACGCGCTGCCCCTTGGCACCACCTACTCCTCCTTTTTGGCGGCTCCCCCGGCCTAGGAAGGGAGGGGGGCGCCGAAAAAGGAGGAGTAGGCGGTGCCAAGGGGCAGCGCCTCACGCCAGGCCTGTGACGCGCTGCCCCTTAGCACCGCCTACTCCTCCTTTTCGGCTCCCCGGCCTAGGAAGGGGGGCGCCGAAAGGAGGAGTAGGCGGTGCCAAGGGGCAGCGCGTCACGCCAGGCCTGTGACGCGCTGCCCCTTGGCACCGCCTACTCCTCCCTTTCGGCGCTCCCCGGCCTAGGAAGGGAGGGGGTGCCGAAAAAGGAGGAGTAGGTGGTGCCAAGGGGCAGCGCGTCATGCCAGGCCTGTGACGCACTGCTCTTGGCGCCGCCTACTCCTCCTTTTTCGGTGGCTTTAGGAGGGGGCGGGGCCTGGGCGGGGGCGGGGCCTGGGGGCGGGGCCTGGGGGGGCGGGGCCTGGGGGCGGGGCCTGGGGGCGGGGCCGAGCAGCCCCGCAGGTCATCAGTGACCTCTTATCCGGGCCTGGACCCGCCAGAAGTTGGACAGCACTGATTTAAGTTAAGAAAAACAGTGTTCGGTCCATAAAAGGCATTTTGCCCTATTCATCAGCTTTCCATTAAAATCCAGTCTAAAATGCTGCCTTGTGCTAGTGTGCAAATGCCTGGTCCCATAGCCAGGATTTCACTTTTTTCCTGAATGTCAGGAGGGATGGAATTGATTGTATGTCGCTGGGAAGCACATTCCACAGACGGGAACCTTTATAGCACCGCCATCCCAGCTAGCCCCTAATAACAGTATAGGGTAGGCGGGGGGGGGGGGGGGAACCCTAGTACGTAGAGGGGGAAAAAATCCTACCCGGCCCCCTAAGGCAACCACTATACTGTCAACTGGGCAGGAGTGGTGGGTCAAAACCTCAAGGAGGAATGAAGCAGAAGACTGCCCCAATAGCCTAGGAAGCCTCCGCCCATTCCCCCAGAAGGTTTCATCCAGGGAACCAATCGCCTCCCTTCATGGGAGGAGGCAATTACCTTTCTCCGCCCATTGTGTAGGCAGGGAAAGGGCATTATCACCAGTCACTTAGAGGGAATGGGAAGTCGGTGTACCAACTCCCATCACGTGCTACAGCCTTACTTTCTCCTGAATGTGGGCCTTAATCCACAAATCTTGATTCTGGTGCTAGACAGAAAGTATCCATATTTATTCTTGCACGATGTCTTTTATGTAGACAATTCTTTGACTGATCCACAGCAGTGAGCTATTTTAAAAATATACATCCTGGTCTAGAAATATGCCTCCTCTCATAACCACCACGAGAAGATAAATGTGAATGCTCTTAAAAGCAACCAGGCACTCCATCTTGTCAAAAACATTTCCTTGGCTTTGGAGCTCAAACAAAAGTGCTGATCTGAAGTTGCAGTCCTGGAGTAGCAACTAACAGCTACTTCGAACTTCTGGTGACTATGTGTCCTACTTAACAGAAGATAGCTGTAAAGGGCTATAAAAGGAAATTCCTCTCTTTGCCGACGTCCCACATTTGAAGGGCTATCAAATTGAAACCTGGTTGAAAGATCAAGAATCGGAAAAAAGAGAGAGCACAGCCTTTGAAGTTGTTTATCAAAAGGTGGCATCCGAACAGCGACCAGAACAGGCCCCGGGTCACCTGCTCGCAGTCCAGGCTGAGAGGTATTGCGATCCTGTTTAACTGACAGTAATTATTTCCTAATTTGCATCTCAATATATAAATTACTACATGCAAATTTCATGCAAATCTGCATCCCCTTTGGCCTTCTTTTTGGTGTGAGCAGCCACCCTGATTGCCTTTTCTCATCACTTGTGCTATTCTGCAGATTTCAGGAACGAAAGCTGTTTTTGCTCTTAAGAAATTGGCATGAAAGAGAGAGGAGGAATTAAAGCATAATTTGAAGCTGCAATAGCAATGCTCTCGGGACACAATATGGGTTGCTCTTCTGAGTTAAAATGGGAGGCATCACTTCCTCTCATGTTGTTTATCCTTTACTTAAGAGTAATGATAGAATATATTTGCTCATTAAGGTGGCCAAATGATCACAACCAAAAATAAATGGAAATGCAAATATATGAGGCACGTTTGTGGACATCTTCTTGTTCAGGATAGTTAAAAATGAAAATGATTGTAAAGAGCTCCAGAAAGATCTCTCGAAATTGAGTGAATGGGCAACAAAGTGGCAAATGCATTTTAACCTAAACAAGTCATGCACATCGGGGCAAAGAACCCCAAATACACTTATCAACTGATGGGATCAAAGCTTTCTGAGACAAACCAGGAAAGGGATCTTGGGGTTTTGGTGGACAGCTCAATGAAGATGTCAACCCAGTGCGCTGCAGCAGTGAAAAAAGCAAATTCTATGCTTGGCATGATCAGGAAGGGAATCGAAAATAGGTCGGCAAATGTTGTATTGCCTCTCTACAAATCTATGGTGAGGCCACATCTGGAGTACTGTGTACAATTCTGGTCACCGCACCTCAAGAAGGATATAACGGAACTGGAAAAGGTACAGAAAAGGGCAACAAGAATGATCCAAGGGATGGAGCGGCTCCCTTATGAAATCAGGTTGCAACGCCTTGGTCTTTTCAGCCTTGAAAGACGGCGTTTAAGAGGTGACTTGATCGAAGTGTATAAAATCATGCATGGGATAGAAAAGGTGAATAAAGAAAAATATTTTCTCTGTCACACAACACAAGGACTAGGGGGCACTCCCTAAAGCTCCAAGGTAGGAAAGTTAGGACTAATAAAGGGAAATATTTCTTCACCCAGAGGGTCATCGGGTTATGGAAGTCACTTCCAGAGGAGGTTGTGACAGCTGTCAGCCTGGACAGCTTCAAGGCAGGATTAGACAGATTCATGGATACCAAGGGAATCAGTAGTTACTGAAATGGACATCCAAGTGCCACCTCTGTGTTGATTGAGGCAGGCAGGATTTCCCCGGGTACTGGTTGTGGGGGGTCGGGAGCAGGTGAGGGTTTTGCCCTCCTTTCTGCTAGAGATCCCCGTGTACAACTAGTGGGCCACTGTGTGACACAGAATGCTGGACTAGATGGGCTGAGGCCCGATTCAGCATGGCTCTTCTTATGTTCTTATGTTCTTATGTTCTTACCCAGTTTAAAGAGAAATACAATACATCTCATCTTTGGACCTCATCACACTAGAGCAGGGGTGCTCACACTTTTTCAGCGTACGAGCTACTTTTAAAACAACCAAGTCAAAATGATTTACTTCCCTACTTTTTATATTAATTATGGGAGTCTTAGTACGCGATATTAACCAAGACAAAGGACTACGGGGAACGCAAATATTATCACAAAAGTATAAATGCAGGGTCTACGCAGACGATATTGTCTGCGTAGTTGAAGACCCCCTTCCCAGCATTGAGAGGTGGCTAGAAAAATTTGAGAGATTTGGCAAACTCGCGGGATTCCAACTAAACAAACAAAAAACAAAAGTACTAACAAAACATCTCAGCAATAAAGAGAAAAAACAATTACAAACACAATCTGGAATATCAATAGAAAATCAAATCAAATACTTAGGGATAACCCTAACAGCAAACAACTCAAATCTTCTAAAAAATAACTATGATCAGACCTGGAAAAGTATACAAAAAGATCTGGAGAATTGGAAATACAAAAATATATCTCTGCTGGGAAGAGTGGCGGTAATCAAAATGTCCATACTCCCCAAATTACTATATTTATTTCAAACTATCCCCATAATAAGAACAAACCAACCCTTCAAAAAATGGAATTCAGAAATAAGGAAATTTATCTGGAAAAACAAAAAACCGCGTATTAGTGACAAGTTACTGTCAGATGAAGGAAGTAGAGGGGGGATGGGCCTCCCGAACCTCAAATTATACCAGGAAGCATGTAACTTAGAAGCAATTAAAGACTGGGTACTCCTAAATAATAAAAATCTACTAACCCTGGAAGGCCATGATCTACGTGCCGGATGGCACGCGTACCTTTGGTACGAAAAGACGAAGGTGGAAAAAAACTTTACGCACCATTACATAAGATCGGCATTAATAAAAACATGGGCGAAATATAAACAACGCCTGTTCAAAGCCACCCCAATGTGGTTATCCCCGATGGAGGCATTCCACAAAAAAGAACTGGCACCGACCAGGTGGCTAACATATAAACAAATTTTAAAACAGTCAGGCAAAACATGGCATATCAAATCAATGGAGGAATTAAGAAAAGAATCCCACTCCCTATCCTGGTTCCAATATTATCAAATGCACCAAAGATTGAAAGAGGATAACAGGAAAGGGTTTAGCACTGACAAGTTTTGGGACTCCATAATGATGAGGAAAAAGAAAAACATAACTGCCCTTTATAGACAGCTCATGCGCTGGGAAACAGAGGAGGAGCAAGTAAAGGACTGCTACATAAAATGGGCTAGAGACTTAGGCCACTCAATCCTGTTACGGCAGTGGGAGGAGATTTGGCTGAAAAAACTCAAATACACAACGACAATAGAAATAAGAGAAAATTGGTTCAAAATGCAATTTAGGTGGTACCTATACCCAACCAAATTAGCCAAATTTAATAAAAAAAATTACAGACAGATGTTGGAAGTGTAAAAAAGAAAAGGGAACCTTTATCCACCAATGGTGGAACTGCAAAAAACCCACAATCTTCTGGAAACAAATACATAGTGAGATACAGAAAATATTAAAAATCAAATTTAAAAGAGATCCTCAAAACTATCTGCTAGGTATGTCAAACCCTTTGTTTAATGCAGTCTTTCTCAACCAGTGTGCCGTGGCACACTAGTGTGCCGTGACGGACCTCCTGCTGTGCCGCGAGAAAAACTCTCTGCCCCCCTTCCTCCCCCCCTCTTGCCGAACTCCTGCTGCTTGGGGAAGGAGGAAGGGCCAGGCAGTGGTGAAGAAAAAGAAGGGACCAGGGCGCCGCCTCCTTCGGCCATTTCCCCAGCCAGCCTCCAATCCGCCATGACTCCCACCATTACTCTCGCCCCTCGCTCGCTGAAGCCGTGTGGAGGAGGAGCCCCGCCCACTGAAGCCCATCCACTGCTCATGCTCCTCCTCTGTAGGAGAGCTGAAGCTGGGGGGAGGGGGTGGGGCATGGCGCGGCCGGTAGGAGAGCTGAAGCTGGGGGGAGGGGGCGGGGCATGGCGCGGCCTGTAGGACAGCTGAAGCTGGGGGGAGGGGCGGGCATGGCGTGGCCTGTAGGAGAGGTGAAGCTGGAGGGAGGGGGTGGGGCATGGCGCGGCCTGTAGGAGAGCTGAAGCTGGGGGGAGGGGTGGGGCATGGCGCGGCCTGTAGGAGAGCTGAAGCTGGGGGGAGGGGGTGGGGCATGGCGCGGGGGCGGGGCATGGCGCGGCCTGTAGGAGAGCTGAAGCTGGGGGGGGGGGTGGGGCATGGCGCGGCCGGTGGGAGAGCTGAAGCGGGGGGAGGGGCGGGGCATGGTGCGGCCTGTAGGAGAGCTGAAGCTGGGGGAGGGGTGGGGCATGGCGCGGCCTGTAGGAGAGCTGAAGCTGGGGGGAGAGGCCTGTAGGAGAGCTGAAGCTGGGGGGAGGGGGCGGGCATAGTGCGGCCTGTAGGAGAGGTGAACCTGGGGGTGGGGTGGGGCATGGCACGGCCTGTAGGAGAGGTGAAGCTGGGGGCAGGGGGTGGGGCATGGCGCAGCCTGTAGGAGAGGTGAAGCTGGGGGGAGGGGGCGGGGCATGACGCAGCCTGTAGGAGAGGTGAAGCTGGGGGGAGGAGGCAGGGCATGGCATGGCCTGTAGGAGAGCTGAAGCTGGGGGGAGGGGTGGGGCATGGCGTGGCCTGGCTCTGCTCCCTCCTCCATCTTTGGCACTCCCAGTAGCTGCTCCAGCCTTGAGGGGACAGTGCCAAGCCAGCATTGTGCTGGCTCTGGTACCGCTGGCTTGGCACTGCCCCCTCAAGGCTGGAGCAGCTGCTGGGAGAGGTGAAGCCGGGGGAGGGGGCGGGGCATAGCGCAGCCTGGCTCCGCCCCCTCCCCAGCTTCGGCACTCCCAGCAGCTGTTCCCAGCAGGCCACCAACCCCCAGCCGTTCTTTACTGTGTTAGAGTGTCATTTTGTGTCATTTTGGTTGGTGGTGTGTCCCAGGATTTTGTACATGTAAAAAGTGTGCCGCGGCTCAAAAAAGGTTGGGAAACACTGGTTTAATGAAAACCAGGAAATAATCTTCTTTTTCTTAAGTGTATGTGCCCGTATAACTTTGGCCAGACATTGGAAGAAGAGCTCGATACCAGATAAGAACGAGTGGACATTCAAGATGCTGGATATGATCCAGATGGACTTCCTATCTCAAAAACTAAATAACAAGAGGAGTAAGACGGACTGGACGGGTTTTAGAACCTACATGGAAACACAAAGATGTAAATTTCTAATAGATCTGAATGACATATAATCAACTAGAAGAGAATGCTATTTTATATACACATTTGGTACAAGATTTATTTCTCTTCTACAAAGATGAATGAAAACCAGAGTCCCCCTTTGGGAAGTATTTTATGTTGTTACCCCTACCCCCTTTCTGTTTTCTCTCCCCTGATCAGCCCCCTGCCCTCCCACCCCAGGCTCCCCCACCCAAATCTCTACCACCCCCACCCCTACCCCCACCCCCAAATGTGGTTTTCTGTATGTGTAAAATGAAAATGTTCAATAATTTTTTTTTAAAAAAAGATCTACCTCCCCACTACAAACATGTGAAACATATAACACAATATTTATTTATTTATTTATTTATTTATTCGTATTTGTTTGCCGCCCTTCCCAATGCCTCGGGGCGGCTCACAACATGTGCATAAAAACAACCAAATACAGCAAAAGTTAAAACCACAATTAAAACAACAGAAAAAAAGCACAGTAGGCCGCACATTAAAACAACTGCGGCACGAAAGGTAATACAGATGGCGACACACAAAGAAGACTGCAATTCATCCAGCTCCGAAAGCCTGCTGGAATAACAGTCTTGCAAGCTTTCCTAAATGGGAGAATATTCTGTATGGCACGAACGTCAGCGGGCAACAAGTTCCAAAGTGTTGGAGCCACGATTGAAAAATCCCGGCGACGGGTTGCAGTCAGGCGAAATGTCTTGGGACTAGGCAGAACCAGGAGGTTATGCTCCTCGGAGCACAAAGATCTGGTGGGATAATATGGGATGAGGTGGTCCCGCAGGTACACCGGCCCCAGACCATGTAAGGCCTTAAAAGTCAAGACTAACACTTTGAAGGTGATCTGGCATTCTACAGGTAGCCAGTGCAGTTTGCGCAGAATTGGCGTGATGTGACAGCTTGCCGAGACCCCCGCAAGGAGTCGGGCTGCAGTGTTCTGCACCAGCTTGAGTTTCCGGATCACCGACAGAGGAAGGCCAATGTACAGAGCATTACAGTAGTCTAGCCTCAAGATGACCGTAGCTTGGACCACTGTGGCCAGGTTGGGATGGGACAAGTAGGGGGCCAGCTTCCTCGCCTGGTGAAGATGGAAAAATGCCACTCTGCTGACGGCGGAGACATGAGCCTCCATCAACAACAGAGGGCCCAGGGTTACCCCAAGGCTCTTAACGGATGACGATGGATGTAATGTCATGCCGTCCAGGGTCGGAAGCTGAACATCCCTACCGCCCGGGCGACCAAGTCACAGGATCTCAGTCTTAGCCGGATTCACCTTCAACCTACTGGCCCGCAGCCATCCAGTGACGGCCTCAAGGCAGCAATGGAAATTCTCGGGTACGGATTCAGGGTGGCCATCCATCCTCAGGATGAGTTGGGTGTCATCAGCATACTAATGGCACCCAAGCCCAAAGCTGCGCACCAGCTGGGCAAGTGGTCGCATATAGATGTTAAATAACAGAGGGGAGAGGATTGCCCCCTGGGGAACCCCGCATTGAAGTGGGGAACCCCCGGAGACAGCCTAACCCCTCCTTACTCGCTGCAGCCGGTTCTGCTTTGAACTGGGTTTTCTGAGTCCACACTGCCATATAATCTGATTCAAAGCAGATAACATGGGATTTTATTCAGCTGTGTGGAAAAGACCTCAGATAACCCAGGGCCCTTCTACACATCCGATTTTACAGTTGACACACACAAACTAATTTCTTACTACTAGATGAATTGCTGCCAAATGTCGCCACAAGACACCTACAAGGAGTGACCATCACTAAAAAAATGGATTTTGTCATTTGGGAGTTGTAGTTGCTGGGATTTATAGTTCACCTACAATCAAAGAGCATTCTGAACCCCACCAACAACAGAATTGGGGCAAACATCCCACACTGAACCCCCACAAGCAACAGTAAATGTTCAAGGCAGAGAGGAAGGAAAGGAAGGAACGAGAGAGGAAGCAGGAAGGAAAGAAGGCAAGGCGAGAAAGAGGGGAGAAAGGAAGGAAAGGAAGAAAGGAGATGAGGAAGGGAGGGAGGGAGGGAGGGAGGGAGGGAGGGGGAGGGAGGAAGGGAGGAAGAACAGAAGGGAGGGAGGGAAAGAAGTGAAGGAAGAAAGGATGGGAAGTAGGGAAGGAAGGAAAGAGGGAAGGAAGGAAGGAAGGAAGGAAGGAAGGAAAGAGAGCGAGGGGGAGGGACAGGGAGGGGGAAAAGAGGAAGCCCCTTCACTGGCTTACGAATAGCTTTGAGTCCCAGTCCATGCTGCAGCGCCACAGTTGGAGCCGCCTATGGCTGCGCCCCTACCCCGCGCCCGTCTTCTGGCGAGACCACGAAATGGTAGGGAAAACGGCACGTGTGACGTCATGGCAGTGGCGGAAATGGCATGGGAGCCATAGCGACACCAGTCACGACTCTGCCATGCTGACTGGCCAGCAGCACCTGGGCGGCGGCGGGAGCCTGCGGGGCGGGACTGAGCCTTCCTCCCGCCCTGCCTGCGATCGACCAGGACGCCCTATGCGATCGACCAATAGATCGCGATCGACCTAATGAGCACCCCTGCACTAAAGAATGAATCCACTTTAAATCCGTTTGTTGCCTCCTGCAGAATTCTGGGGTTTGTAGTTTAGGGAGGAGCCTTTAACAAACTCACTAAACTACAAAACGCCAGAATAAAGTTGATTCATTCTGTGTGTTAGTGGAGAAGGTGAACTTCACTGACTGGTCACATTGTCCAAATGTTAAAAGTTGATTTTCATTCTCTAGTGTTAGTGGATGTGACTGTCACCAGTGACTTGTGAACTTCACTGGACTGGTCACATTGTCCAAATGTTAAATCATCATCCCTTAAAGCAGTTACTTCATTCTCAGCTCAAGAATGGAAAACGGAATTGTTGGGATTTGTAAAAATCCAAGAACAGAGAAAGAAATGACTGTTTGGTTACTTGGGTAGACTTGTGAGTAAATGAGGTTTGTGTTGCTGTATACTTGAGTGTAAGAAATTCCTAGCCTGTATAGTTTTATAGCTAGGTGCAAGTTCTGAGTACAGCTAATTAACTAGGCCCACCTGGGCTAATTGGGTGAGCGGAGTCTTGCGGCTATAATTTCCCCACGTTGCTCATTGTCTGTCCTGCTCATATCAGGGCGAGAGAAGCTGAGTATGCTTCTGGATTTATGCTGCCCATATCGGGGCAAGAGAGGTTGAGTATGCTTCTGGATTTATGTTGCTCGAACTGGAGCAAGAGAATCTAAGTATACTTCTGGATTGCTTACGTTTTTGGGAGAGAGCTGGAAGAAGCAGCAGTGTATTATCTATATCAGTGTTTCTCAACCTGGGGGTCGGGACCCCTGGGAGGGGTCGCGGGAGGGTGTCAGAGGGGTCGCCAAAGACCATCAGAAAACTCATTATTTTCTGTTGGTTATGGGGTTCTGTGTGGGAAGTTAGGCCCAATTCCATCGTTGGTGGGGTTCAGAATGCTCTTTGGTTGTAGGTGAACTATAAATCCCAGCAACTACAACTGCCAAGTGTCAAGTCTATTTCCCCCAAACTCCCACCAGTGTTCACGTTTGGGCATATTGAGTCTCTGTGCCAAGTTTGGTCCAAATCCATCATTGTTTGCGTCCACAGTTCTCTCTGGATGTAGGTGAACTACAACTCCCAAAACTCAAGGAAGTTAGGCCCAATTCTATTGTTGGTAGGGTTCAGAATGCTCTTTGATTGTTGGTGAACTATAAATCCCAGCAACTAAAACTCCCAAATATCAAGGTCTATTTTCCCCAAACTCCACCAGTGTTCACATTTGGGCATATTGAGTATTTGTGCCAAGTTTGGTCCAGATCCATCATTGTTTAAGTCCACAGTGCTCTCTGGTGAACTACAACTCCAAAACTCAATGTCAGTGCCCACCAAACCCTTCCAGGATTTTCTATTGGTCATGGGAGTTCTGTGTGCCATGTTTTGGGTCAATTCCATCGCTGGTGAAGTTCTGAATGCTCTTTGGTTGTAGGTGAACTATAAATCCCAGCAACTACAACTCCCAAGTGTCAAGTCTATTTCCCCCAAACTCCCACCAGTGTTCACGTTTGGGCATATTGAGTCTCTGTGCCAAGTTTGGTCCAAATCCATCATTGTTTGAGTCCACAGTGCTCTCTGGATGTAGGTGAACTACAACTACAAAAACTCAAGGTCAATGCCCACCAAATCCTTCCAGGATTTTCTGTTGGTCATGGGAGTTCTGTGTGCCATGTTTTGGGTCAATTCCATCGCTGGTGAAGTTCTGAATGCTCTTTGATTGTAGGTTAACGGTAAATCACAGCAACTAAAACTCCCAAATAACAAAATCAATCCACACACACCCCAACGCACCCCCCCCCCCCAGTATTCAAATTTGGGTGTATTGGGTATTTATGCCGAATTACGTCCAGTGAATGAAAATGCATCCTATCAGGTATTTACATTATTTATTTATTTACATTACGTATTTACATTACGATTCATGACAGTAGCAAAATTACAGTTATGAAGTAGCAACAAAAATAATTTTATGGTTGGGGGTCACCACAACATGAAGAACTGTATTGAGGGGTCATGGCATTAGGAACGTTGAGAATCACTGATCTATATGAATCTGCTGTAAAAGGCTTCACTGTTTTGCTTGAACAGTAAATAGCTTCTGGGCAGAAGAAGCAGGGCAAAGTTTTGTTTGTGTTTGAATGTGGTACAGCTGGCTGGGAGTCAGCTGTATAAGATCTGTATTGACCAGAAGGCCATGAGTTCGAGGCCTGCTCGGTTCGAGGTGGGTGCCCGGCCTTAAGTGTAGCCTGCTGTCGACCTTTGCAGCCCGAATAATAATAATAATACTGTTTATTTCTATTCCACTCTTCTCACCCCGAAGGGGACTCAGGGTGGATTACAATACACATACGACAGACAATCCCTGTCGGAGACGTACAGTTTTACACATAGACAGTACAGTTTACACATAGACAGTACAGTGCAGTTTATAGAAGGGTTTCTTTCTTGGCTGTGTCACAGGGTAACAGGGACATGCAGGTGTGCGTCATACAGGGTCATACAGGATGTCACTGCTCCAATTACGTCATTGTTGTTATTATGCGTCTTTGCATCCCAAGGGGGTGCTGTTGTTCCATCCTCATGATGGGAGCCTCCTGTTTTTTCCCTCTTCCGCATTTCACCTCACCGGCCAGTCGAAACTTTCAGACGTTGTAGGTCTGTAAAAAGCCCTTTCCCACTATTTATACGTGGTCCCCATTGGTGTTTGAACTGCTTGGGTGGGCAGTGGACTAGGCTCATATATTGTTATTATAGCTGGTCGTCCAGGCCAGCTCGGGGATTGAACCAGCAACCTTCCGATTGCAGCACAGTTTGTTCTACCGCTGTGCTATCTCCCTGGCCCTACTTGCAGCTGCCAAGTAGGAGATAAAGGTACCACATTAAGTGGGGAGGCAAATTTTGACTGAATTGAGGCCATTAAAAAAATAACTCCAAAGGCACACTGAGGAATGCGGAAGGAACAACGAGGGATGCTGGATCACTGAGAGATGAGGAATGTGTCAGCTCCCCCTGGTGGCCAGATTTGCCTCTGTCCGTTTATATGTGTGTAATATGTCAAAATGTATGTACTGTACTGTGATAAATGGCAGGGATTGTCTGCTTGTATGTGTACCTGTAATCCGCCCTGAGTCCTCTTCAGGGTGAGAAGGGCGGAATATAAATAAAGTAAATAAAATAAATAAATGTATCTACTGTTTCTGTTTTTGCCGTTATTGAAGCTGGAGTTTAAGCAAGTTTTGTTGAAGCAGGTTGCTGAATGTTTTGGTTCAAAGTTTTTTCAAGAAACTGAACAATAAAAGATAAAGTTGCCTGCCTTTTTTGGCAAGAAAGACTGTCTGTTTATCTTGCCTATGCCGTCGCATGTGTGGGGGAAAACAGCTGCGCTTTTCCGGTCAGCCAGAGCACACTAAGTCCGTCCACGCACAACTTCCGCTGTGCAGAGCAGAGGATTACAACTCGCATCATTCCCTGCTCCGACAGAAATGTCAATGGACAGCAAAAGACATTTGAAGATGGCTTAAAGCTAACCTAATAAACATAGAGAACTGGGAAGTGCTGGCTCTCAAGCATTTTAACTGGAGGTCAATTGTTACCAACAATGCTATAGATTTTGAAGATGCATGAATAGAGGCTGAAAGGGAGTAATGTGCCAAGAGGAATGTGCCTCAAGCAAACCCTTGTTGGGAGCACCTTCCACCTGGAAATGTATGTCCTCATTGTGATACACCATGTGGATCCAGAATAGGTCTTTAGTCACTTCATGATGGGGAGAGCTGTTTGAAAACGGAACAGACAGCTTCAGAATCTAATTGAGCTTTTTCAACAGGAATCGTTAAGAGTAAACTGCATGTCCAAATATCAAGGATGTTGTAGGAATGTATTTACTACAGTGTTAGAAGGTAGAATCTGAATTGTAAGGATCTGTCATTGAATACTAAAGTTAGGATTGTCCTTGCCCTTACCCATTTATATGTTTTGTGGTAAAAGCTGGGCAGTGAAGAAAAGTGATAGGAAAAGAAAAACAATTCAATTGAAATGTGGAGCTGAGTAGAGTTTTGAGGACACTGTGGACTGCTAAAAAGACATATAAATGGGACCTAGAGCAAATCAAGCCTGAACTATTATTATTCCTATAAGCCAAAATTATTAAACTGAGGCTGTCATACAGTGGCTATTAGGGGTGGTTGATCCATAAAAAAATTGTTTCTAAACTCCTGGAAGGGGGGGGGGGGAATGGCCACTGTTGTTTCAAAATAGAAAGTGTTCCGAAAAAGTTTGTGAAAATTTTGAAATTGAAACGTAATAAATAACGAAATTCGTAATTAGTTTGTTATTGCTGCCACGCCCCCTTGGGAGCTGAGAACCAATGTGGGTTAAAGATAACCCACCTTGCTTCTTAGCTGGCAGGGGAAAGTGGAGCCATCGATACATACACACAGTGCAAAAGGAGAGGAAGGCGTGGGTTAACTTTTAACCCGTGTCAGTTCTCCCCTGGCAGGGAGGTGTGTGTCTGCAGGCATACACACAGCCCCTGCCAGAGGAGAGGAAGATGGGGGTTAACTTTAAAGCCGCATCTTCCTCTCCTTTGGTACTGTGTGTATGCATGCATACACACAGCCCCTGCCAGAAGAGAGGAAAATGTGGGTTAACTCTTGACCGCATCTGCCTCTCCCCTGGCAGCGATGCGTGTGTATGAACGCATACACGGAGCCCCTGCCAGAGGAGAGGAAGACATGGGTTAAGTCTTAACCCGCGACCTCCTCTCCTCTGGCAGTGATGTGTGTGTGTGCATGCAGACACACACATCCCTGCCAGAGGAGAGAAAGAAGTGGGTTAACTCTCGCATTATTCCCATGGAGAAGAGGGGACTCGCGTCCCCACTTCCTTCCCTGCTTGGGAATAAAGCGCCCGCCTCAGCTCTCAGCTCGTGAGAGGAGAACAGCGGGCGCTGCTGCCCTCCAGTCTCCTCTCGCGAGTTGAGAACTGAGGATGGGAAAAAACCGACCTAATAACGTGACCTTTATTTTAAAAAATGGCGACCCCGGGTTCGGTATAGAAATTACACTTCCGGTTGGGCCACAAGGGTCAAAAAACTTTGAAATTAATTTTAAATACGAAGCAAAACCGATTTCAAAATATTTTAAACCGGAGATATCCACCCCTAGTAGCTATTAGGCATGAGAAAAATGAAACGGAAATTAAAAGAAATCGTAAGTGATTCG
Organism: Anolis apletophallus; assembly: GCA_030556195.1. Taxonomy (NCBI): domain Eukaryota; kingdom Metazoa; phylum Chordata; class Lepidosauria; order Squamata; family Anolidae; genus Anolis; species Anolis apletophallus. Next base: position 138,355,480 of record JARBWK010000010.1, on the reverse strand, counting down.
TATGTAATGGGCCTTTCAAGTTTATACGGATCGCAAGGCCAATCCCGAAAGTGGACTTTCTTTTACGCACCCCCTGGGCCCAAAATTTCGTTAGATTATTAAATATTTCGTTAGATTATTAAACAGGAAAATTTCCCCCTCCAAAATAGCTTTGCAGACATAACTCACAGTGAAATCGGGGCCTTTCCATGCTTGAAGCCTAATTAGAGTGGAAGGCCTCCTCCAGGAAGTGAAAGGGAGCCGGAAGCCATAGAGAGCCCGAAATCGGGACTCCTAGAGGGGCTGGAGGACTGACGAAAAAAGCGATTTAAACACCCAGGAAGGGGGTTTAGATAGAAGAACAGAGTAGGAGGACATAAGAACTGCTGAGAGAAGGGCAGCAGGAGTGAAAAGAGCATGGAGAGGAGAAGGAAGAGTTCAGAATCCAGAAAAGCCATAGAGTTCCAACGGAGGTCCTAGACTGCTATGGTAAAACTGAATGGGGAAAAAAAGATGGAGTGAGGAGAACTCTACAGATTAGCAAGGCCTGCACCAGAGGTAGGCCTAGGCATTTATTTAATAATATTAATAATAATATATTAATGCATTATATGTGTCCCTGCAAAGGAACCCTGTCCTTTAATAATATTAATAATAATAATATATTAATGCATTATACGTGTCCCTGCAAAGGAACCCTGTCCTTTAATAATATTATTAATAATATATTAATGCATTATATGTGTCCCTGCAAAGGAACCCTGTCCTTTAATAATATTAATAATAATAATATATTAATGCTTTATATCTCCCTGCAAGGAAACCAAGGGAAATGTTGCCCCTTGATTTGCCTGTGTTTAAAACAGTATCAGTCCTGTTTCCTGCTTTGCCTACTTTGAACTACTAACGAATTTCGTAAGTAATTAAGTTACATTTCTGAAATTTTTGGGAAATTTTTTGTAAGTCTTTGATATACTAATCAAAAAAAATCCCCCCCCCCCATTTGATTTTAGAATCGCCATTTTTCGATTTGTTATCATGCCTAGTAGCTATATCAAAAGGCATGATTCACTGGAAAAGACAATAATGCCTGGTAAGGTAGAAGGCAGTAGGAAAATATGGTGATCACCGCCTCGAGTCGCCTGATGGCTAAGAGGGGCGGTATACAAATACAGTAAATAAATAAATATGTATAGGCTCAATCAAGAAAGCCTCAGCTCTGAGTTTGCAAGACTTGACTAGGGCTATTGATCTTAGGGTGACTTTGAGTTCTCTCATGCATATGGTTGTCGTAAGTCGAAGTCAACTTCACAGGAGTTAACAGGGTTTGGACAGAGGATCTTGAAGGTTCTTGCTAACTTTGCGATTCTATGCATCTCAGCCTAAGTAAAATTGTTCATTTTCTTTCATTGTGTCCTCCCCTCTTTTCTTCTGTGCTAAGGTTGCTTTTTTATTTAAAAAATTACAATACAACATCCATGCACATAAATATGCAATTATGCCAGCAAACTGGATGGTTTCCTTAGTTAGCATCTACAGTGAAATTGTCACTCAGAATTCCTAAGGAGTTTCTTTTTACAAAGAAATGCGGTCATGTAGGACACACATTGCATTTGAACACATTGTTTGTCTTCTGTGCTTCTTTCACAAACTACGTTGCCGATTATCTTCAGCTCTGTCAACGTTGCTCCCTTCTAGTGTTCTGAGCACAAACATGAACATCTATTCAGAACAATAGTTCAAAATTGTTCAAAAGCAATCAATCCCTTTCCTGACACATTCTGCCCTTGCATGTGCACCAGCTGTTCCTTCCATTATATAGAAAGAATTATATGCATGTATGTATTTATTGTAAGTGTTTAAATCTTGTTTCTGTAATCCCTAGAATGGCTGGTAAACAATTTAAATCTTAAACGTCTGTCAAAATATATATTGAATCCTGCATAGGGAGATTTATTTATTTATTTTATTTTACATCATTTATATTCTGCCCTTCTCACCCCGCAGGGGACTCAGGGCGGATCTGTCGTGATCCAGATGCCAATTAAAGCCAAACCCAAGAGTAAAAGGGATAACAAAGAGTTTATTTCACAAGAAATGGGAATGGGACTAACAAAAAACTAGCCTAACCTGGCCAAAACCCACAAAAACCCACAAAACGCTGAAAGAATAGTCAGAAGTAAACAAAAGACGTCATCTGCGACGTCCTCAGGGGGTTGAGCCAATAGCGTAGTCAATAACCGGTCCGGAGTCGTGGGCAGGAGAAAGACGGAGAAACGAGGAGACAATCCAAGGTCCACAGGAGACAAAATCCAGCGGCGTTCAAACCCCGCCACAAGGAACACATGGCTGTAGGAGTAAACTGGATCAGGAACTCGATGCAAGATATCAGGATACCAAACAGGATACAACACAGGATACCAAGAACAACTCCTTGCTCGCTGCATGGAAGCTCCCAAAAAGCCCACATTAAATAGACCTAGAGATCAGACTCGCCCGAAGAGGACAACTCCCCCTGATTAGGGGATGCAGCTGCCTCTCTCTCTCTGCAGCTGAAACCCTTTGTGAGTCCCTCCAAGATCCCCAGCGCCTTTCAAAACTTAACGTATTCCAATCATTCCCTAGGTTTCAGCGGGCCACTCATTATCACTATCAAACCCCAGCTAAGTATCACTACTGGTGGCTGCATCACACACATCCTGAATTTTCTGTACTTGAGTCCAGTCCAAATCAGTATCACTGTCTTCTGACGATCCTTCCCCATCCCTAGAAAAACCCTCAAAGGACTCAGAGTCAGTAGGAGCCATAAGTATTTGCCGTACTGTCTTCCTTTGTGCCAAACTTTCCCTGCTGGAATCACTTGCAGTCCTCTTTCTGCCTGCTCCAGTGTTTAGGTTACTCTCAGCCCCACCCAGTTCCATACTACACTCAGACGCTGTAGACTCAGCGTCCTCCCCAGCCCTACTCATCACAGGCAGAGCCACGGGCTCAATTACAACAGGATCACAATGCACATATACAGGCAAACATTCAATGCCATAGACATACAACATATATAGACAGACAATGAGCTACACAATTGGTCGAGAGCTCACCCCAACCCGGGCAGGCCTCAAACTCATGACTTTCTGGTCACTAGATATCTTATGCAGCTGACTCCCAGCCAGCTGTGCCACATTCCCGGTGCATCAGATGATTATATCTCTTGATGTTAATGGCCATGTTGCAGCAGTGCAGCTCCAATACTAATACTAATACTACTACTACTAATAATAATAATAATAGCAAAGACTCTGGCACAAGCCAGTCAAGGTGGTCCCAGTGGTGATTGGCACACTGGGTGCAGTGCCTAAAGACCTTGGCCAGAACTTAAACACAATTGGTGTTGACAAAATTACCATCTGTCAGCTGCAAAAGGCAACCCTACTGGGATCGGCATGCATTATTCGCCAATACATCATACAGTCCCAGACACTTGGGAAGTGTCCGACATGTGATCCAATACAACAGCCAGCAGAGTGACCTTGTTTGTTATGTACTAATTTTGTTGTGTTAATAATAATAATAATAATAATTTGTTATTTATTACCTGGTTCCCCTGATGGCTTGAGATGGGTTACAACAAAATCACAACATATGAACGTAAAATATATATACAATAAATAAAATATATGAATAATAAAATCATAGCTCATTTCTTGTGCCCTGGGTGTAGTAGATAAGCAGGGATGCACCCAATTGTGATCCTATAGCTTGATGCACTGTGACAGGTATCCTCTGAAACCATCAGGATGACATTGTGAGCTCCCTAAAAATAGCAGCTCTTCTTTGCAGCACATCCAGCCACAAGAACATAGTCAATATGTCCCAGTTCATCTGTCGGCTATCCAACGACACAGAAATATCCATGTTGGAATAGGGGCTGTGTTGCTTACATGGTGCATTTCTGGGGGAAATGGGTTGGTCATTGCATGATTGGAACAAAATTCCAACCTCTTATGTGATCTCAAAGACGGAGATCTTGTGGCTGGGCCATCCGGGTGGGGGGAAGTGCCAGTTGCCTACACTGGATGGCGAGGCTCTATGCCCGTCATCGCTAGTAAAGAGCTTGGGAGTCCAGTTGGATCCACTGCTGTCCATGGAGACTCAGGTCTCCACGGCCTGCAAAGTCGCATTTTTCCATCTGCGCCAGGCTAGGCGGCTGGCACCCTACCTCTCCGTGAAGGACCTGGCCACAGTGATCCAGGCGACGGTCATCTCGAGACTGGATTACTGTAACGCCCTTTACATTGGCCTACCCTTGGGGATGATTCGGAAGCTCAAATTAGTGCAGAATGCCGCGGCATGCCTTCTCGCCGGGGCACCGGCGAGATGCCATATTACACCAATATTGCGGCAACTGCACTGGCTGCCCATTGAGCACCGGATCTCCTTCAAGGTATTGGTGTTAACCTTTAAGGCCTTGTATGGTCTTGGGCCAGTGTACTTGAGGGACCGCCATTCACCATATTGTCTCCAGAGATCCCTACGCTCCGGTGTACAAAATCTTCTCAACGTCCCCTCCATCCAGCAACTCCACCTGTCCTCAACAAGACAAAGAGCATTCTCGGTGGTGGCACCAACCTTATGGAATGCCCTACCTGAGGAAGTCAGAGGAATCGGGGAACTGTCCTCTTTTCGCCGAGCCTGCAAGACGGCTCTTTTTCGCCTGGCTCTTCCAGTTGAGTAACTGTTATGCTTTCTATGTAGTTTAGCTTACTTTTAGAATTATTTTAGCGCTAGTAATGTTTTAGATCAGTGCTGTCCTACTTCTATAGGCCCAAGGGCCGGACGTCTGGTGGCTGACCACCTGGTGGGCTGGAGCGGGGGGCGGGGCCAATCGCAGGGGGCGGGGCCGATCCCCGGATTGACGCTGTAGGAGGGAGGGCGGAGCAAATAGGGTTCCCTTTGCTCCTCCTCCCTTCTACAGCGTCCAAGCAAGAGGCACGCGATTTCGCCATGCCTCTTGCCCGGTTTGACGCTGTGGAGAAGGAAGGGAGGTGCAGAGAGGGGCTCCCCTTTGCACCTCTCTTCCTTCTGCAGCGTCAAACTGGGCAAGAGGCACGGCGATTTCGCCGTGCCTCTTGCCCGGTTTGACGCTGTGGAGAAGGAATTTCTCCCTCCTCCTCCTCCTCTTTCCCAGGCACTGCGGCTGTCCCGGCGCCCGGCGCCAGGGAAAGGCATGGCGCCCGGGAAAGAGGAGGAGGAGGGAGAGCAGAAGGCGGCACCAAGGGCAGCGCGTCACAGGCCTGGTGTGACGCGCTGCCCTTGGCGCCGCTTACTCTTCCTTTTTGGCGCAGAGAGAGGGACGGAGGGGGCGGTGCAGGGAGGAGGAGCTAGCTCTCTTCCTCCTGCCTGCCCCGCCTCCCCCTCCCGCCCGGACGCCATTTTTTTTTTTAAAATAGATTTTTTTTAAAAAAATTAAAAATGGCGGCTGGGGGCATAGCTGGGGGCGTGCCCAACAGGCTGGGGGGCCGGATCCGGCCCCAGGGCCGCCAGTTGGACAGCCCTGTTTTAGATTAAATCATTGCTTATCTGCTTTTACACCGTTGTTCTATAATGTCAGTTCTACGCCTGATTTTTACCTGTTGTAAACCGCTCCGAGCTTCTAGAGGGAGCAGTCTAGAAGCCGAAAGAATAAATAAATAAATAAATAAAACAATTAGTTGCACTATCAAAATTCCCCAGGATATGCCAGTCAAAGACACACAGGTTCCATGTGGTGGCTTCCATGTAGGGTAGTGAATCTTCTTCAGATTTTAGTATGAATTTCCATGTCTGAGCTGCTGAATTCCACCCCTAAATTTGCCTCAGCATCTCAGATAGCTTCTATAATGCTTTGATAATCTTATTTCCTGAACTAAGTTACTCTGTACATAACAATGACTAATATAAGCCCTATTAATTTCCGTAAGTGTATTTCCAAATTAATTCTCAAACACTATAACATGTCAAGGTCTGAACCTTCTAATACACAATGCAATCCCCTATTTAGTTTCAGGGGCAGACCAGTATGCTGCAAAGATCACAATACACTCTGTTGCAAAACGTATCAAAATGTATTATCTCATAACAGTCTGTTCTCTATAGAATCAATATCACAGTGCGTGCAATGTCTTTACAGTAGAACACAATCTGGTTATGTAGCCCTTACATACAATCATAGGGCATAGCGACGCAAACATACAGTCTATTTTACCCCTATGGGCAATTTGGAGGCAATTCTCTCACGGATCGAGACCGAGTCATCGGGGAGCCTTAGAGTCGGGAGAGCTGGTACTGCTGGGTGAGCAGGCGCCTACGGCAAGAGGTAACGACGCCAGAAGGCCGTTTCGCGTATACCACGCTTCCTTAGGGCGCTGGGGTCTTTAGCCGCTCCTCCCCGGAATTGTTGTCATCAACTTTAGACTCTTGGTCAAAACGGAAGGTTGCTGAATGAGGGATGGCACAGAGTAAACATCGTGCTACAAAGCTAGTACAGTAATATACATATATAGTTACAAGGTTAGCAATCCATAGAATAACAGTACATACCGCATTGGCGCTTCTACATGCATATTGCTGTTGCAAATCACCTCCCGGGCTGGAATCAGCACTGGGATCCTGGGCTGAGCAGCTTAAGTGTCTAAAGTTGATGACAACAATTCCGGGGAGGAGCAGCTAAAAGACCCCAGCGCCCTGAGGAAGCGTGGTATACGAAACGGCCTTCTGGCGGTACCTCTCTGGCCGTAGGCGCCTGCTCACCCAGCAGTGCCAGCTCTCCCGACTCCTAAGGCTCCCCCGATGACTCGGTCTCGATCCGTGAGAGAATTGCCTCCGGATTGCCCATAGGGGTAAAATAGACTGTATGTTTGCGTCGCTATGCCCTATGATTGTATGTAAGGGCTACATAACCAGATTGTGTTCTACTGTAAAGACATTGCACGCACTGTGATATTGATTCTATAGAGAACAGACTGTTATGAGATAATACATTTTGATACGTTTTGCAACAGAGTGTATTGTGATCTTTGCAGCATACTGGTCTGCCCCTGAAACTAAATAGGGGATTGCGTTGTGTATTAGCAGTTTGCTAGAGAAACATTATTGTTTGTGTATTGGATTACTTTGTTTAGCAATATGGCTAGCACAATTAAGTCATTTAACCCTGACCAAATCAAAGACATTATAGGAGACAGCTCAATTTTTGCTCCAGGAGAGCAGGCAGCACAGCCCCCTAATCCAGAGGCAGCTGATGCGCTTAAAACATTAGCAGCAAAGGAAGAACGCTTGCTCAGAATACAGCTGAATGCAGCTAGTCTGGCTGATTATGTCCGTAGGGAACGTATCCCAAGAGGGCTAAGAATATTCTTGCCCCCGGGGAACTTTGTGGAAGATAAAGAATTCATTGCTAATTGGAACTCAATATTAACTAAGTGTTCCATTGATATCATGGTTCTTCTAATTCAGAAATCTAATATTCTAAGTGCAGAATTAAAAACGGACATTGCCGCTTTAAAAGCGCAAAATGACACAGTCATCACAGCCGCAGACCTAGATGAATTAAAAAAGAAATGTGATGCTTTGTATGCTGATCTCAAAAAAAGTAAAATTAACAAATTTACTAGAGATGAAAAAGACTACAACTCAGGGAAAGTATACAACTGGAAATTAAAACCCTCATTCCAACCTCCTGCTAGAGGTGTATCCTTCTCAAATGAATCCATTTACTCAGATGGCTCTAACCATTCTGAAGAAAATCAAAGACAACAACCTGAGATGGAACAGGGCCCCTCCACTAGTAATAATTATAACCTCAGAAACCGCAATAAGCCCCATCAAAGGGGAGGAAATTTTCGCGGGGGGAGGAGGAGAGCCAGAAGGTATTAGTAGTTAATTTGTCTGAATATACATTTTCTGATTACGAATTGAATGTATTGAATAAAGGACTTTCCTTTGTGGGCACCCCCCCGGTGCTCCACACTTGCCATTAGAAAAGATTTATCATCATTATTTAGAAGCATAAGACTCAAAGAGTTCTTTAAAGACAAAACTGAACCCCTGAATGCAACCCAACCTAAATTCCATATTAAGAGCTCATTTACCCCCCCCCCCATCCACCTCTAACAATGTGAGAACATTTGAACAGATAGTTACACAAGAAATCTCTAAAATCAACCACAACAACGAGAATTTAAACTCCAATCTAAGCATAAATGAGAGACTTACTTTAGAACGACTAGGAAGCCATCCTGATATAATATTCCGGAAGGCAGATAAAGGTGGGGCCACGGTGGCGCTCAGTAAATTGGACTACATCACGGAAGCATATTCCCAACTTAACAATACACGAGTATATGAACCCTTACGCCAAGACCCCACCAGCAGGTACTCCCGCATTATCCGGGATATTATTCACCATGCAGAAACAGCAGGGTATATTGACCAGAAATTGGCTAAATACCTATACAACGACACACCACGCCTCCCTCTATTCTACCATATTCCAAAAATTCATAAATCACACAGGCCTCCGAAAGGCCGGCCAATTATTTCGGCCAACAATAGTTTGTTGGAACCCATATGCAAATATTTGGACTCATGGCTCCAACCGTATGTGGCTAAAACCAAATCCTACATAAAAGACAGCACACACTTTATTAACATCATAGAGAACAAACAAATATCTAACGAAGATTGGCTTGTGACCATCGATGTCGAATCTTTGTACACAAATATCCCCACTGAGGAATCCAGAACCGTGCTGGAAGACATTCTTGACCAGAGGCAAGAACCCCACCACCCCCCGACCCATTTTTTATTAGAATTGTACGATTGTACTACAGATTATAATTATTTCTCATTCGAAAACAATTTTTATTTACAACGATCCGGAGTAAGCATGGGAGCGGCCACAGCGCCGAGTATTGCCAACCTGTTTATGAACAATCTGGAAACCAGACACCTTGTCCCTAGTCCTACTAACCCGATGGCTAAGCATATTCTTAGTTATCATAGATTCATAGATGACATCTTTGTAATTCTAGACAAAACAGTACACACAGACATGTTCAAAGCCTGGATGAACTCCTGGCACGATAACATCAAATTCTCTTTTACTATGAGTAAAACCGCAGTTAATTTCCTGGACCTCAATGTATTTTTACATGAGGGACACCTTAAAGTACAAAATTTCAAAAAGCCAACTGATAGGAACTCCCTGCTTTACTATGATAGCTTCCATGCCCCATCATTGAAGAGAAGCCTACCTTACTCACAGTTGCTTAGGCTAAAAAGGAACTCGTCATTTAATGGACACTACGAGCGAGATGCGCAGTCCCTCACCCAGAATCTCAGACAGAGAGGATATCCGAGGCACGTTATACAACAAGCCAAATCAAAAGCAGATGCCATCCCCAGAAGTAGACTACTCCATAAAGACAACAGTAACACCACAACACCTAAACTGGTATGGCCCCTAACTTTAACACCACACTCCAAGCAGATACAGAGTATAGTGAACAAATTCTGGCCATTAGTATCCTCCATACCAGGGCTAGAGACCCCCCCGTGCATTGCCTACAAACGCACTAAAAACCAAAGAGAGTACCTAATCCACAGCAACCATGTGGCCAAACCTAAAACCCAGACACCCCACCCGGGGACAAAAAAATGCGGTGGTTGCCCTATCTGCCCATTACTTGCATTGGGCAATACTATCCAAAACAGAAAAACAGGGAGAACTCTCTACCTTAGAGATGAAATATTATGCACCTCTACCGGGGTGATTTATGCCATCACATGCAGTTGTGGGTGTAATAGATACTACACAGGGATGACGTCTAGAAGCCTAAAAGTTCGAATCATGGAGCACCTTTCGAGAATAAGATGTGGGTCGACTGACTCAGAATTTTACCAGCACTGTGCCCAAAAGAAAATAGACCCCCGTACCTTAAAGGTAATAGGGCTAGAAAAGGTATATTTCCCCCACTGTGATAAACAAAAGGTACTTCTGGTTGCAGAAAGAAAGTGGATTTTACTATTGTCATGCGAATTCCCATTCGGGTTAAATGAAATACTATCAGTCCAAACTTTGTTACTATAACACACCTGCGGGAGATTAGTCAACAGCTACTTAAGCTGCTCAGCCCAGGATCCCAGTGCTGATTCCAGCCCGGGAGGTGATTTGCAACAGCAATATGCATGTAGAAGCGCCAATGCGGTATGTACTGTTATTCTATGGATTGCTAACCTTGTAACTATATATGTATATTACTGTACTAGCTTTGTAGCACGATGTTTACTCTGTGCCATCCCTCATTCAGCAACCTTCCGTTTTGACCAAGAGTCTAAAGTTGATGACAACAATTCCGGGGAGGAGCGGCTAAAAGACCCCAGCGCCCTGAGGAAGCGTGGTATACGCGAAACGGCCTTCTGGCGTCGTTACCTCTTGCCGTAGGCGCCTGCTCACCCAGCAGTGCCAGCTCTCCCGACTCCTAAGGCTCCCCCGATGACTCGGTCTCGATCCGTGAGAGAATTGCCTCCAAATTGCCCATAGGGGTAAAATAGACTGTATGTTTGCGTCGCTATGCCCTATGATTGTATGTAAGGGCTACATAACCAGATTGTGTTCTACTGTAAAGACATTGCACGCACTGTGATATTGATTCTATAGAGAACAGACTGTTATGAGATAATACATTTTGATACGTTTTGCAACAGAGTGTATTGTGATCTTTGCAGCATACTGGTCTGCCCCTGAAACTAAATAGGGGATTGCGTTGTGTATTAGCAGTTTGCTAGAGAAACATTATTGTTTGTGTAAAGGTCTGAACCTTACCAGTATTTTAGAACTTTTTAAAATAGCTCATTCCTGTCATTTGTTATCGTGTCTGGGAAATAATTTGTTCCCACGACATGGTGAAATTTCATCTACATGAAACCGCTGGGAGAGATCATTCGGAGTTTCGGAGTAAGGTGTTATCTGTACGCAGATGATGTCCAGATCTGTCACTCCTTCCCACCTGTCACCAAGGAGGCTGTCCAGACCCTGAACCGGTGCTTGGCTGCTGTGTCGGACTGGATGAGGGCTAGCAAATTGAAACTAAATCCAGACAAGACAGAGGTCCTCCTGGTCAGTCGTAAGGCCGAACAGGGTATAGGGTTACAGCCTGTGTTGGACGGGGTTACACTCCCCCTGAAGACGCAGGTTCGCAGCTTGGGAGTGATCCTGGACTCAGCGCTGAGCCTGGAACCCCAGGTCTCAGCGGTGGCCAGGGGAGCTTTTGCACAGTTGAGACTCGTGCGCCAGCTGCGCCCGTACCTTGGGAAGTCTGATCTGGCTACGGTCGTCCACGCTCTGGTCACATCCCGAATAGATTACTGCAACGCACTCCACGTGGGGCTGCCTTTGAAGACAGTTCGAAATTGCAATTAGTCCAGCCGGGCGGCAGCCAGACTACTAACGGGAGCTACATACAGGGAGCACACCACCCCCTGCTGTGTCAGCTCCACTGGCTGCCTGTCCATTCCGGGCTCAATTCAAAGTGCTGGTTTTGACCTTTAAAGCTCTATACGGTTCTGGCCCAGCTTACTTGTCCGAACGCATCGGCCGCTACGTCCCATCCCGTAACCTAAGATCATCCGGGGAGGCCCTGCTCTCGCTCCTGCCGACCTCTCAGATGCGGTTGGTGGGGACGAGGGACAGGGCCTTCTCGGTGGTGGCCCCCGCCTGTGGAATGCGCTCCCCCTACAGAGATACGGTCCACCTCATCCCTCCTGACATTCAGGAAGAAGGTGAAATCCTGGCTCTGGGATCAGGCATTCCCTCACCAGCACTAGGCAGCATGTGAGACGGAATTTTAATGGGAGGGAGGAAGAGGGTCAATGTTTCTAGGGTTGAATACTGTTTTAATTGGAATGATTGTAGATGTGTTGAGGGATTGTATTTTAATGCCTTAATGTTTTAATGGGTTGCGGGGTTTGGGGTTTTACGCTGTTGATGTGGCATCGAATTGTGCCTGCTGTAAGCCGCTCTGAGTCCCCCCTCGGGGGTTGAGAAGAGCGGGGTAAAATCCTGAAATAAATAATATTCTTTACAGTTGGAATGCAGAAGTTACTTTTGATTATGTTTTCTTTTTTTAAAAGAAAAAAGGTAGGACTGGTAAGGGAAAGATATAAAATTTGAGGGAAATCATGTAGAAACACCTCTAAAATACCAAAACATACCTATGGTGATTAACAACCTCATCAGACAGGATACCTTTTGGCAACATGCAAGGCTCCTCTATAGCACGGGTTGGGAACCTTTTTGACTCGGAGAGCCATGAAAGTAAAATATTTGGAAATTTATTTCAGTGAGAGCCATATAATATATATCAGGGGTGCTCACACTTTTTCAGCATGTGAGCTACTTATAAAACAACCAAGTCAAAATGATCTACCTACCCACTACAAAAAAGGGAAACATATAACACAATATCTGCTTTGAACTGGGTTTTCTGAGTTCACACTGCCATATAATCTGATTCAAAGCAGATAACATGGGATTTTACTCAACTGTGTGGAAAGGACCTCCAGATAGCCCAGGGCCGGCAGCACTTGGGCGGCAGTGGGAGCTTGTGGGGCAGGACTGAGCCTTCCTCTCACCCTGCCTGCAATCTACCAGGATGCCCTACGCGATCTACCAGTAGATCGCGATCTACCTAATGAGCACCCCTGATATATATTATATATATTTTAAGACTGAATTCAACTAAATGTGAGTATATATGTACATACTATGAGAAAAGGATTTCCCCGGCAGAATGACGAGATACTTCAGACCTGGCTCTGTAAAAGGTATGCTCAGGACTCTGGGAAGGAAGAGAAGACGGAAGGAAGGAAGGGGGAAAGAAAGAAAGAGGAAATAAAGGAGGGAGAGGAAGAAAGAAAAGAAAAAAATATGGAAAAGGAAGAAAAGAAAAGCAGGAGAGAGACAAGGAGGGGAAAAGAAAGAAGGAAATGGGAAGGGAGGAAAGGGTGGGGAAGAGAAAGGAAAGGGAGTGAGGAAAAAGTAAAATAATGAACGGAAAAGAAGAAAAGAAATAATGGGGGAGAGAGGGAAGTGAAAAGAAAGGAAGGAGAAGGAAGACTTGGGGGAAAAGAATAGAAGAGGAAGGAAAGAAGAGGGAAGGAGGGAGAATGGAGGAAAGAAGGAAGGAGAGAGAGGGAGGGAAAAGGAAGGAAAGAAGGAGAAGGAAAGGGTGAAGGGGGAAAGAAAGGAAGGAAGAGGAAGGAAGAGGGAGAATTGAGGAAAAAAGGAAGGGGAGAGAGGGAGGGAAAAGAAAGGAGAGAAGGAAATAATGGAAGAGGGTGGGAGGAACGAAGAGGGAGGGAGGAAAGAAGGTAGGGAGAGAGGGAGAAAAAAGAATGAAAGAAAAAGAGAGGGAAAAAGAAAGGAAGAAAAAGGAAGGAAGGGGAAGGAGAGCGCAGGGCCAAAGTGGACCTTGGTGTCGACGTCGGCAAGGCAGTCCCTCCGGAAGGCATCGAAGAGGCTGCGGCTCTTGAGCTGCCCGACGATGAGGATTATGAGCTGGCCATCCCCCAGGGGGCAGCGAGGCCAGGTCTGCAGCGCCAGGGCCAGGCCTGCCTCCACTGCCTCCCCCGAGGCCCAAGCTGCAGTCATGGCGCATTTGCATCACTCCTCCCCGCTGCATGCTGGGAAAGAGCCACGCCTGGCTCTTGAGCCACAGGTTCCTGACCCCTGCTCTATAGTTTTTTATGATGGAGAACATTGACTCCCAACCCACAACATGGGACTACTTCTGGTGGGGCTCCGCCATCAAACTATAGAGCAGGGGTGCCCACACTTTTTCATCATGTGAGCTACTATATGAACAATCAAGTTGAAAAGATCACCTGTTGTGCATGTGACGCGCGCTCACATGAACAATCAAGTTGAAAAGATCACCTGTTGTGCATGTGAGCGTGCGCGCATGTGCGCACATGTGCGCGCGCACGCTCCTACTGCAGCCTTCCATCCGCGCAGGGCTTCTTTCTTGCCTGCCCACGAGCTCGTCGCTGTGCGCACCCGGGAAGGGGATCCTCCTTGCCTGCGCGCATGCTCTCTCTTAATGTCTTCACTGCCTTCCTCCTTCCTGCTGCGTGCTTTCGCGAAGCAGGAAGTCCCCATCCCGTCCTGCTTCTTGCGTGCACAGCAGGCCCCTCCCACGCACGCAGCAGGAGGGTATTTATAGGCACACCTGCCAGTGCTCCGGCCAGATATGGCTTCGGTGGCGGCTCGGAAGGCACAGGGCTGGAAAGAGGGGCCGCCTGGCTGCTGCCTGGGCCGGGAAACTCAACCGAGAAAGGACCCACGTGAGGCTGGATCCTTCCCACGGCAGCCTCCTCCCCTCCCTCCTCCCTCGAGGCTTCCTTACCTGGGCAGGAGAAGGAAGAGTGGAAGAGGTGCTCCCCAAAGTGACAGATGCAGGGAGGGGGGGCTTCCTTCCTTCCTTTCGAGGGTGTCACTCAGAAAGGACGCCCAAGTGGACGGCTGGCAGGAAGGAGGACCCCTCCCACTGGTGGCAGTCCATGCCCACGGGAGAGAGGGGGGGTGGCTCTTCCTAGCCGGCTCTGAAGAGCTACCCTCTCTCTCTCTCTCTCTCTCTCTCTCTCTCTCCCGTGGGCCCTCACCGCCTTTCTCCTTCGAGGGCGAGGGAGGGTGGAGAAAGGCAGCGAGGGCACAAGCAGCAGCAGCAAGTGGAGTCTCCATCCCCGCAGCCCCCTCCTCCTCGGGTTCAGCCCCAGGAACACGGCGGAGCCCTCCCTCCTAGCCCCCAACCAAGGAAAGAAAGCAGCCCTACACAGCTCGCTCGCCCAGGTCTCGGCTTGGAATGGGAGTCCCGAGGGCAGCAGCAGGGTTTGCGGCGGGGCTTGCTTGGCTTTGCCCCACTTTGCCCGGCCTCCTTCGCCTCTTTCTCTCTCCCTCTCTCCTTCCAGCACCCGCCCGCCCGCCTGCCTGCCAAAAGTATCCGAAAAGGTTCTTTGGATTTCTTTCTTCTCTCCTTGGCTCTCTCTCTCTCACACATACACACACATTCCCTCCATCCCTCCCACAGCCTCGCATCCTATCCATGCGCGTGCCTTCACCTTGCTCCACCCACCCCCCATCAGCAACCACTGGGCGGTCATGTCACCACACCGTGCGTGGCAAGACGAGCGCCAGGGCCCGCCCACTAAAGTCTCATTTTGGCAAAAGAAGCCCCGCAAAGGCGGAAGTGGGAGCGCACATGTGCGCGCATGGCAGGAGCGCGCCATCTGGCTGGTGAGGCCCAAAGATCAACTGGAAGAGGGCCGAAGATCACCTAGGTGCTCCCGATCACCGTAATGAGCACCCATGCTATAGAGGAACTGGTGCATGCTACCACTGCAACAACACAGGAGGCTTTCCGTATTGCATTGGATTAATGGAGGGAAGCCAGGCAATGGACAATGTGTGGCAATTCCAGCAGACCATCTGATGAGTTTGCCAGTTTTTAAAAGATCGGGGAAATGCTGCCCATTACACCAATAAATAATTTTATTCCCAATCGTTTCGTTACATTTGAAATAATAGCAAACAGCCCCTCTTTGCTGGTGTCTGTGTTGCTGATCACCCCTTGTGTTCAAGCTCTGGATTTCAGCCATGGCTGTAAGCTCACCTTTTTGCCCCAACAAAGGTCTTAAGGAGACACATTCCAGCAGTGGCTGAGGCAAACTGGGTCTAGACTCGTAGGTGTGGACGTACAAAACACAGCTCCATTTTAGCACATCCATTCAAGATGGTCCAGTGTAGCAGCTTCCTTGACTACATTCAGAGATCAGTTGCTCTAGCAACATGAGCAGTCCTTTGCATAAGTCTGACTGGTTCTTGGCATGGCCTCTCAATCAGAGAGCAAAAGCATAGTAAACAACATTTACCCTCAAGAGGGACCAGCTGTGCAGAATATAATGAGGTAACACTTGATCCATTATCTCTTCATCTTTATAGTAGGTCCATAGAAGCATAGAGAACCACCAGTAGTCCAACCATATGCCATTCAGGTACACACAACTAAGTAATAATAATAATAACACTTTATTTATATTTCGCCCTTCTCACCCCGAAGGGGACTCAAGTACGCATACACGGCAAACATTCAATGCCATTTGTATAGACATACACAGTACACAGACAGAACAGAAGGAGCTTTTTGCGTCATGCCACAGGGGGTGCTGTTGCTCCATTCTCTATGATGAAGATCTGTCAATACTTCCACATTCCAGCATTTTATGATCTTCATTTTCTTTATGGCATTGTAAAAACCTCCCCCACTTTTTTTTAGTGGTACCTAATTTCTCTAATCTATATATATAAAGGAAGACCCATCATTGAACGACCGTCCTAGGCAGAGAAACCTTACAAGGCAGAGACACCAAACTTGCCAACAAAAATAGGCCTCAGGCAAGGAAGGTTATTAGCAAAGAAACTCCCCCCCCCAAAACCTAGAAGGCCCCCAAAACAACAATTAAAAAACCTACATTTCCCAGCGTCCTCTGTGGCCGCCAGCGAATCCCATTGGCCAACATCAGCCCACACAAAATGCAGGGAGCCTGAGTTCCCATAGTAACGGTGGGTGGAGCCAGCCAAGGCTAGGTTAGAATGCTGAGTGATTTGAGTTTAGTCAGTTGGTGTTTGTGGGTTAAACTGCCAAGGCCAAGCTCTAGGAGGGAGCAGGTTCCCACACTCGAGAAACACAATCCAAAAGACCAAGCCAGCAAAAAATACCACACAACGCCAATATGCAGAAGATATACAACTATGTGCACAGAGCAGATACATACCACTCACAGGACATAAGACACCCACTTTACAAACACCACATCGACAATATGACAGCCACACAACTCGCGATGCCTACCTCTACAGACCCACAACACAACACACACACAACACACACAACGCATACATACCACTGCTACACAGAAATCTACACAGTACAACCAACTAACACAGGAGGACATAACAACTTCCAGGAGGACATAACACTAACACAAATAGGGCACCAGGGACACAGGCACCACTGACAAACACATACCGCCAGAATAACACAAAATTGCAAAACCCACAAAAAAAATATCCTGCAACACAAAAACCCACCCCAACCAAAATTCACAACAAACACCACTGGCAAAAGCAACACCCCCTCCAACCAGCACACAGCCAGACTGAGAATACTATGTCACCACAACACACACAAAATACACCCCACAAATACCTGACAACTTCCCCAACACAAAACCCAGGACTGAACTTACTACTCACCACCACACACACCTCCAAATACACACACGTCCCAGGCACAATATTCCAGCAATTCCTACCCACACAACACAACACAACTTCCTATCACAACCCATCCCCCCAACCTTACGGGACCCTGCACACACAACACCTACCACCACCACAAACAAAAACCAACTCCACCTATACTCCAACCACAACACAACACAACACAACACAACACTGTACTGATACTCTACAAACACACACAAACACCCAAAATACCCCACCCACACAAGCATCAACCTCTACATCAACACAGCAGATGGAAAGACAAAAAACATTGTATATCCACAAGCTCTGCAGAATGCCAGCAACACCACACACCGACAACTCCCCAGGACTTCAACATCCCACCCACCAGAACAACCTACAACGACACAGCCATGACCCCACCAAGACCATAAGTAACATCAATTCCAACCCTTACATACTCAGACTTTCTCGCATCTCCTAAATAGGGCACAGCAACGCTTGCCGGGTACAGCTAGTTACAGCTAAAGCTGTTTTCGAACTGCTTAGGTAGATGGTGGGCAGGGCTCACGGTTGGTTGCCCATGGCAACTTGGGGTTCGAACTTGCAACCTTTTGATTGATAGATCTTTAGCTGCTGCTGATTTAACAGCTGTGCTAATTTATTTATTTTATTTATTTACTTCATTTATATTTCGCCCTTCGCACCCCGCAGGGGACTCAGGGCGGATTACAATGTACACATTACATTTAGACACACAAGACAGACAGAGGCAATTTAACATCTGGCCACCAGGGGGAGCTGTCGTAAATCGCCTCCCACACTCCCTTCATCCCTCAGCATGTTTCCTGGAGATCTTTTTATGGCCTCGTAAATCAGTTAAATTTAGCCTCGCCACTAAGTGGTACCTTAATTTCCTACTTGACAGATGCAACTGTCTTTTGGGTTGCAAAGGTTGACAACAGGCTACACGGGGGAAGAGAAGGAGGGGGAATAGGTCGAGAGCCCGCCTCGACCCAGGCAGGCCTAGAACTCATGACCTTCTGGTCAGTAGAGCTCTTATGCAGCTGACACCCAGCCAGCTTCACCACATTCCCAGTGCTGTTAAACCTCTGATCCTCTGCTTGAGGATCTCCAAAGATGAAATCTCTACCACCCTCTGAAACAATCTGTTCCACTGACAAACAGCTCTTATAGGACATTCTTCCTAATATTGAGATGTACCCCCCTCCCACTTCTTGCAATAGGGATCCATTGATTTATGGTAGAAAAAAGCCTTTTCTGCTTAATTTCTGTAGTCATGCTGTTGGGGAGAGAGAGAGGGGGAGCAGTCTATTTCCAAGAATGGAAGACTGGGCTTCGTTTAGAGACCGAAACTTCTAATACGCCAAAGAGAGAACTCCCGTTCCCTGAGTCCCACTGCAATCCATATGACTGATTGAAAGTGCCGCTTTAGCTAGTTGCTAAATCTGCCATGAACCCACACTGATTAATGGCAGCAATTCAAGTCAAGTGCCTATTTTACTGAAGCAAGGAACCGTTGGAGCCTGTTTGGCTCACTGGCCACATGGAATGTGTACGGATTCCCGGAAATACAACTGTGGCCTTGGAACAGAATGTTTGAACTGGCTATTGTGAAACTGCCGATACACAAACAAACTATGCCACTGAGTACAGATAATAATACACAAAGCTAAGCCATAGAATTTAAAGGGGCAGATCTGCAGGCGTAATTAATCAAGAGTCATACTGTAGTAAAAATATCAAAATGTATTATTGTGAACAATATCAGTGCTGTATAGCAGAACAATATCACATATAGCGCAATGTTGTACACATCAATCACAATATCACATATATCATATAACAGTCAATACAACAACGTAACATAATAAGTCCTTACACATCAATGGGCTTAAACGACGCTCTAACAGAATCCGTATTCTCCTGTGAGTAGTCCGGAGTCTGATAACTCACGGGCTAGAGACTGAGTCTGTGGGGGAGCCTTTGTGGGTAGAAGAGCTGGCAAACTGCCGGATGGGTAGGCGCCTATGGCTGGAGGCAAGCTGACAACGCCAAGATGGCCGTTTGCTCCCTCGCGTCAAACACCAAACCACGCTTCCTCAGGGCGCTCTGAACTTCCGGGAGGACACTTGCAGTATCGACATGTATTAGAACGCGGAAACGCGAAATCTCCCGTCCAGACTTTAGGTCCAAATTGATCCACTACAACCCTGGGGAGGAGCGGTCAGAAGTTCAGAGCGCCCTGAGGAAGCGTGGTTTACGCGAAACGGCCATTTTGGCGTCGTCAGCTTACCTCCAGCCGTAGGCGCCTGCCCATCCAGCAGTTTGCCAGCTCTTCTACCCACAAAGGCTCCCCCACAGACTCAGTCTCTAGCCCGTGAGTTATCAGACTCAGGACTACTCACCGGGGTATACGGATTCTGTTAGAGCGTCGTTTAAGCCCGTTGATGTGTAAGGGCTTATTATGGTACGTTGTTGTATTGACTGTTATATGATATATGTGATATTGTGATTGATGTGTACAACATTGCGCTATATGCGATATTGTTCTGCTATACAGCACTGATATTGTTCACAATAATACATTTTGATATTTTTGCTACAGTATGACTCTTGATTAATTACGCCTGCAGATCTGCCCCTTTACATTCTATGGTTTGGCTGTGTGTATTATTATTTATTGTGAAACTGCCCCTAAATACAGGGTCTATAAAAAAAGCTTTCCAACCTTAATAGGGGACATTTTTTATAATAAGGGACACCTGCCAGCCCAATAAGAGGCAAGCATTCTGAGTCTCCAATAAAGGATATCCCCTATAATTAATGACATCTGGCAACCCTATTCTGGAAATGGACTGCTAACCAATTGCAAATTACAGGCATCAAATGAGTATATGGTCTAGCCTTAATTATGAAGCATGAATAACCACTGCATGTTATATAGACAAAAGAAGTAATGATGCTCATCGCAGATGACCAAAACGAAAGGTGAACTTTGCTTTGACACTGATGACAGACTACCTTCTGCCACTGTACTTAGGGGTAACAAGTTAGCTAAAGCAATGCCAGGCAGGTCACATGGCAGGTGCTCTAATATTCTCCAATATTATCCCTTCTCCCTTTACACACCCCCCCCTCCCTCATCCAGCAGCTGCTGCCTGGCACACATGCTTTATTCTGCCTAATGGTAGAGCCTGCCCTATTGTGGGTACAGATAGGGTTGCCATTTTTTGATATAAGAAATAAGGGACATTTATGGGATTTTTCACAAAAATAAGGGACACTTCATTAAAAACTTGAAACTCAAACATTAGGTGGAAATAGTTTTATTAACAGAATAAGATAATGATTGAAACTCACAAAAGAAACTGACTTACACCCTCTTAACAGGACATGGTATGTTTCTGCATGCTTTGTCATGCAGAAAAAAAAACATGATTAGAACTACCTTATTTTCTCCATCTGTATTTAGTCCTTGACTTTGCTGACTTTAAAAGTGCACTGTCTAAACATTAAAATAAAATAAATTTTATAAGACAGTACATCTTCATGTTTATTATGTCAATAGTTAATGGTATAGTATAGTATGGGATGCACAGCATTGTGTAGTATTGGGATGCACAGCTAGGCCTATTTTAAGAGTAACTCTCAAGCAAGCAGAAACTATCTTTATCCAACATGAGCCAACATTCCCGCAAGAGAAATGTTGAAAGGTAACGGCTAATTAGTCTACTGTACTTTGAAAAAGTCCTGTATCGCCTCTTCCTTCCAACGGGGATGCAGGCTGCCCTGCGAGTTGGAATCCGGGAAGGGGAACAGTCGGGCAGGCATTGCCGTGGTACATAAACCGCAGCACGCGCCTTCCTCTGGTCAACCCGCCCAGTCCTGTCCTGCTAGTCAAAATTAAGGGACAGGGCCTGAAAAAAAAAGGGACACAAATTTTGGGCCAAAATAAGGGACGCCCCTTAGAATAAGGGACATATGGGAACCCTAGGTACAGATCACGGGTCGGGAACCTTTTTGACTCAGAGAGCCATGAAACCAAAGTATTTGGAAATTTATTTCAGTGAGAGCCATATAACAGTGCTGTCCAACTTCTAACTGATGACCTGGGGGGCCGGCCGCCCCCATCCCCGGCCCCGGCTGCCGGGATGCTTTGGGAGACAGGGAGGAGCCACGGGGCACCCCCCTCCCTTCCAAGGCATCCTGGCCGCAGATGAAGCTGGCGGTTTCGCCAGCTTCAGCTGCTGCCAGGATGCCTTGAAGGGAGAGAGGTGCGCGAGGGACCCCCTCTTGCAAGGCATCGCAGCAGTCGCGGAAGCCAGCGCCCGGCTTCAGCCGCTGCCGCGATGCCTTGCAAGGGAGGGAGGCGCCATGGGGAACACCCCTCCCTTGTAAAGCATCGCGGCAGCCGCGGAAGCTGGCGCCGGCTTCAGCCGCTGCCGCGATGCCTTGCAAGGGAGGGAGGCGCCGCTGGGGGACCCCCCTCCCTTGCAAAGCATTGCGGCAGCCGCGGAAGCCGGCGCCGGCTTCAGCCGCTGCCGCGATGCCTTGCAAGGGAGGGAGGCGCCGCCGGGGGCCCCCCCTCCCTTGCAAGGCATCGGCGCCGGTGAGAGAGGGAAGAAGAGGGCGGTGCAAGGAGGAGGAGCTAACTCTCTTCCTCCTCCTTGTACCACCCCTTGTCCCTCTCTCACCGGCGCCGATGCGATCCGGTTTGCATCGGCGGCGCAGAGAGAGGGATGGAGGGGGGGCAGGGAGGAGGAGCTGGCTCACTTCACTTCCTCCTCCCTGCCCCACCTCCCCCTCGACCGCCATTTTTTTTAAAAAATTAGATTTTTTTTAAAAAAATTAAAAATGGCGGCTGGGGGCATAGCGGGGGCCGTGTCTAACAGGCTGGGGGGGCGTGTATGGCCCCCGGGCCGCCAGTTGGACAGCCCTGCCATATAATATATAATATATTTTAAGATTGAATTCAACTAAATGTGAGTATATACGTACATACTATGAGAAAAGGATGTCCCCGGCAGAATGACGGGACACTTCAGACCTGGCTCTGCAAAAGGCATGCTCAGGACTCTGGGGAGGAAGAGAAGATGGAAGGAAGGAAGGGGGAAAGAAAGAAAGACAGACAGAGGAATTAAAGGAGGGAGGGGGAGAGGAAGAAAGAAAAGAAGAACAACCTATGGAAAAGGAAGAAAAGAAAAGCAGGAGAGAGACAAGGAGGGGAAAGAAAGAAGGAAATGGGAAAGGAGGAAAGGAAAAGGTGGGGAAAAGAAAGGAAAAAGTAAAATAATGAAGGGAAAAGAAGAAAAGAAAGAAGGGGAAAGAGAGGGAAGTGAGAGAAAGGAAGACTTGGGGGGAAAGAATAGAAGAGGAAGGAAGAGGGAGGGAGAATAAAGGAGGGCGAGAGAGGGAGGGAAAAGGAAGGAGAGAAGGAAAGGGTGAAGGGGGAGAAAGGAAGGAAGAGGAAGGAAGGACGAGGGAGAATGGAGGAAAGAAGGAAGGGGAGAGAGGGAGGGAAAAGGAAGGAGAGAAGGAGAAGGGAAGGGTGAAGGGGAGAAAGGAAGGAAGCAAGGAAGAGGGAGAATGGAGGAAAGAAGGAAGGGGAGAGAGGGAGGGAAAAGGAAGGAGAGAAGGAGAAGGAAAGGGTGGGGAGAAAGGAAGGAAGCAAGGAAGAGGGAGAATGGAGGAAAGAAGGAAGGGGAGAGAGGGAGGAAAAGGAAGGAGATAAGGAGAAGGGAAGGGTGAAGGGGAGAAAGGAAGGAAGCAAGGAAGAGGGAGAATGGAGGAAAGAAGGAAGGGGAGAGGGAGGGAAAAGGAAGGAGAGAAGGAACGAATGTAAGAGGAAGGAAGGAAGGAACAAAGAGGGAGGAAAGAAGGTAGGGAGAGAGGGAGGCAATAGAATGAAAGAAAAAAGAGAGGGGGGAAAGAAAGGAAGAGGAAGGAAGGAAGGAAGGAAGGAAGGAAGGAAGGAAGGAAGGAAGGAAGGAAGGTGCAGGCTGCTCTGGAGAGCCAGATGCAATCATGAAAAGAGACACATCTGGCTCCCGAGTCATAGGTTCCCTACCCCTGATATAGATGACGTATCTGAAGCTATAACTCTTTATTAGGAGCAAATATTTGAATCTCACCAACAGAAATCCCAGTAATGACTGCCCATGTTGCATATGTGTGTGATGAGCGGAAGGATTATAAAAGTAACGAAGGAAAGGAAACTAAGTAAACAGCAGCAATGTTCTACTCTGCGTGGTAAACATTTTCCGTCTGGAAGCAAGAGGATTGATAACCCTTGATTTCAGCTAGATCAAGGCAGCTGCAGATGCTATTCATATCCATCTAGTGTCTTAGAACATTTTTGTTTTAAATTACTGAGCCATTTTCAGCACCATAGTGGAAATTGCATGCTGAGATTCTCCTCTCATTATTTCAAATCATTTTTATTTAAGTGACTTATTTGGATCCTCTGCTACGAAAACTTTGAATTACTCTGTGTGCTTTGGCAAGCACACCCATGGGAATGAAGGTGGGGGTAAACTATATTCATATATAATTATTAGGCATGAGAAAAAAGTTATGAAAATGATTCGTTTCGTAAGAAATTCGTAAGAAATGCTACTTTCGAGTATTTCCGCACCTGGAACGCCAACCAGGAAGTGGACTTTCTTTTTCGAACCGGGGCCAGGATTTTCTTAAGTGTCATTATTAGGTCGTAAGGGGGGCATAAGGGAGGCACCCTCCTTCTCTCTCACCACCCTCCCGCCTCCCTTGCCAATAAGTATTATGGCAAGGCAAGCCCTAAACTCGCTCCTTCTTTCGGTTGGAGGGAAGCATGGAAAAAATGTAAACAGAGAGGATTACTCAGAAGTAAATCTGCAAAGGAGGGCACTTTGGATGAAGTGCCCTCCTTTGTGGATTTACTCTGAGTAAAACCTCTCTGTTTACATTTTTTCCAGGCTTCCCTGCCCCTTCTGCCTGCCAGGATCTAAAGCCTCAAAGAGTATTGGGGTGAGAAACCAACCTAATGTATAATAGAATGAATGCTACTGTAAGTGCCTAATATTATAAGTAATCCAACTGGTCATACCTACATTTCCATGCACATGCAATAATACAGCAGTAATAACAATAACAAGAGGTAAAATTCAAACCGAAGTATTCTGACTGGTCTCCTCATGCGGTGCAAACGGGCTCTTCTCTATTAGCCGGAAATTAGCCGGAAAAGCCAGCGTTTGCTGCTTGGGAGCACAAACATACATATTCTTGGGGGTGATTTGCTGCAGAATCCCGGCTCATAGAGAAGATTCTGCAGCAAATCCCCCAAAGAATATGTATGTGTGTGCACCCAAGCAGAAAACGCTGGCTTTTCCCGGGCTCACAGAGAAGAGCCCGTTTGCACCGCATGAGGAGGGACCAGTCAGAATACTTCGGTTTGAATTTTACCTCTTCTTATACCCATTGTTATTACTGCTGTATTATTGCATGTGCATGGAATGTAGGTATATGACCAGCCTGGGCAAACTTGGGCCCTCGCTCCCTCGGGATCGGGGTGAGAGAGAGACAGCGAGGAGCGAGGGGGGGGCTCCTCCTCCTTTTCTTTTGCTGCTTCCAAGAATAGAATACCCCCTCCCTCCCTCCCTCCTTTGCTCCCTCCTTCCTATTTGGAGAGTCCCATCTAGAATTCAGTGTGATTTATTCAAGTTTTGGCCTACAACTCCCAGAAATCCTAGCCAGTTTACCAGCTGTTAGGATTTCTGGGAGTTGTAGGCCAAAACCATCTGAATGCGCATGCGCTGGCATACGAACTACTAACGAATTTCGTTAGTAATTAAGTTACATTTTAGAAATTTTTGGAAAATTTTTGTAAGTCTTCCTATTACTAATCAAACCCCCCCCCCCAGGAGATTTGCGGTTTCCTATTTTTGGGTGCTACACCATGCCCTAGATATATATATATATATATATATCTATATATTTATATATATATATATATCAATCCAGCTATAACAACCCACACATTAAAATGATTAATACTATACTAAGCAGTTGTTTCTTACTTTTATTTTTGTTTTACGTCATGCCAGATGATGTATCTTTGATTGTATCTTAGCCTTATACAAAGTCCAACCCTACCATTGGGCAAAGTGAAATAACTGACTCAGGCAGGATCAGCACCTGGCTAAATCATCCTGAGCCCATTGATTTCCCCTCCTCTGTTGTAGGACAGTTTTGTGCATTGCAATTCCCAAATTAAAATATATCTCTCCCTCTCCCTCTCCCTCCCTCTCTCTCTCCCTCCCTCTCTCTCTCTCTCTCTCTCTCTCTGGCATTACTTTGCGATCGAAGATTCTTAGGAAGGACTCATCCCATGTTTTCTACAAGCACGTTGATCACTAAGGAGGTTGGGTGTGTCCTTCGAACCTGTGCAATTGGAGTGTAGCGTGCAAAGAACTGACCTCACCTTTTAAACCAAAGGTTTGTCTGGCGGGGCCTAGCAAGCTTAGGACGGTGGCAGCAAGGTCCTCAGGTCGTAGGTTTGGTTTGAGTTTTCTTCTCTAGATGGTTGACCTTACAGGGTTAGATGAGCACCATCTGCCTGAGTTTGAAATCAAAGTTTTCCTTCTCCTAGGACGGTTGCCAAAAGGTTAGAGAGCCCATCCTTCGGTTGTGACCTGTCTGGCATGGGAGACCCTACCAGTGGCTATGCCACCGCCAGCCTAGCTCACAACTTCATTAGGGTACACAAGCCACATCTGTCATTGACAACGAAATATCATGAGCTGGCTTTGCTGAGGATGAAAAATGTAATGTAAAGTCCTTCAAACATTTGATTTCCTTATGTCAGTCTTTCTCAACCAGTGTGCCATGGCACACTAGTGTGCCATGACGGACCTCCTGCTGTGCCGCGAGAAAAGCTCTCTGCCCCCCTTCCTCCCCCCCTCCTGCCGAAGTCCTGCTGCTTGGGGGAGGAGGAAGGGCCGGGCAGCGGCGAAGAAAAAAAAGAAGGGACCGGGGCGCCACCTCCTTCGGCCGTTTCCCCAGCCAGCCTCCAATCCGCCATGACTCCCACCATAACTCTCGCCCCTCGCTCGCTGAAGCCGCGTGAAGCCCCGCCCACTGAAGCCCATCCACCGCTCATGCTCCTCCTCTGTAAGAGAGCTGAAGCTGGGGGGAGGGGGAGGGGCATGGCGCAGCCTGTAGGAGCTGAAGCTGGAGGGAGGGGGCGGGGCATGGCACGTCTTGGCTCTGCCCCCTCCCCCAGCTTTGGCACTTCCAGCAGCTGCTCCAGCCTTGAGGGGACAGTGGCAAGCCAGCATTGTGCTGGCTCTGGCACCGCTGGCTTGGCACTGCCCCCTCAAGGCTGGAGCAGCTGCTGGGAGAGGTGAAGCCGGGGGTAGGGGGCGGGGCATGGCACAGCCTGACTCCACCCTCTCCCTGGCTTCGGCACTCCCAGCAGCTGCTCCCAGCAGGCCACCAACCTCCAGCCGTTCTTTACTGTGTTAGAGTGTCATTTTGTGTCATTTTGGTTGGTGGTGTGCCCCCGGATTTTTTTAATGTTAAAAGTGTGCCGCGGCTCAAAAAAGGTTGGGAAACACTGCCTTATGTATCTAAATTTCACAACACTTACGACAACAAGCTTCCTTCTCCTCCTTACATGGTTTGGGGCCAGTGTACTTGAGGGAGCAGCTTACCCCATATATGCTCAGAAGATCACTGCACTCAGAGGGTCACAACCTGCTCGAAGTCCCAGGTGTGAAGTCCTATAGATTGGCCAGCACCCGTCAGAGAGCATTCTCGGTGGCCGCTCCAGCCTTGTGGAACACGCTGGCAGCCGAGGTGCAGGCCCTGCAGGACCTGATGGCCTTTCGCAGGTCCTGCAAGACCTGGCTATTCAGGCAAGCATTCAGCGACTGATCAGCATCTGAACACTAACCTCGCCACCTAGTCGTGCTGCTCCTGTACTCTTCTGCAGATCGGTCTCGACCCGATCTATTGAGATATTTTATGTTATCTGATTGCTTTTAGGAATGTTTTATGTTTTATTATTTTTTTAGTATATCTGTGTGATTTTACTGTATTGGAAACCTCCCCGAGCTTCGGGAGGGGCGGTCTAGTAAGTCCAAATAATAAATAAATAAATAAAAAATAAATAAATAAATAATATGACCATCACCAACTCCTCCTTCTCTTCTTCCTCCCCTTTTGTGCAGAAACTAGCAAAAGCGCAAACAATAGGAACACCGGGAATGTGGCGCAGCTGGCTAAGTTTCAGCTGCGTAAGATATCTCTGACCAGTAGGTCATGAGTTCGAGGCCTGCCCAGGTCGAAGTGGGTTCTCGATCTCAAGTGTAGCCTGCTGTCGACCTTTGCAGCCCGAAAGACAGTTACATTTGTCAAGTAGGAGATAAAGGTACCCCATTAAAGTACGCTGAGAGATCCCAACCTTTTTGAGTCAGCTCCTTTTAACATTGGTCAGAAACCAAAATGCCTCTGTTCATCTATATCAGGGCTGGGGTTGGTGGCCCTGGGGCCTGCTGGGATCCGAAGCCGGGAGGGGCAGCCTGTTGCGCCATGCCTCGCCCCTACAGCTATGCCCCCAGCCGCCATTTTAATTTTTTAAAAAAATGGCAGTGCCAAGCTAGCGGGGCAGGGAGCCAGGAAATGCTGGCTTAGCCCTGCACCACAAGGCTGGTCCCTCTCTCCGATCCGAAGCCGGGGGAGGCAGGCGCCAAGGGTAGCCCCTCCGCCAGGCCTGTCACCTACAGGCTGCGCCATGCCCCGCCCCCAGCTTCAGCTCTCCTAGCAGGCCGCCCCATGCCCCGCCCCTCCTCCCCCAGGCAGCTCTCTCCTACAGGGCGGCGCCATGCCCCCTCCCCCCAGCTTTAGCTCTCCTACAGAGGGAGGGCATGAGCGGTGGATGGGCTTCAGTGGGCAGGGCTCCTCCCGCGCCCTAGGAAGAGTCATGGTGGGAGTCATGGCGATTGGAGGCTGGCTGGGGAAACCGCCAAGGAGGCGGGCAGTCCCGCTTTTTCACGCCAGGCCTTCCTCCGCCTCCCCGGCAGAGTTTGACAGGAGGGGGAGAGGGCGGGGCCTGAGATGGGGGCGGGGCCTGGGGCGGGGCCTGGGCTGGGGCCTGGGGGCAGGGCCGAGCAGCCCCCAAGGTCATCAGTGACCTCTATTCCGGCCCTGGACCCGGTAGAAGTTGGACAGCCCTGATCTATATGTATGTAATATGTCAAAAATGTATGTACTGCCCCATTCTGTGATAAATGTCACATGTAGAAGCCGAATGAAATAAATAGATAAAATGTTTATATGTCATATGTTGAACTGCAGGGATTGTCTGCAAGTATGTGTACTGTAATCCACTCTGAGTCCCCTAATAAAAATGAAAGACACCCACAAAGAGGTGGCAATAACCATTAAACTCCAAGGAGTTATATCATCTTTAGACCAGCTTGAAAGAGACCCTCATTAGTTAGGCTTACTGATTTTAGTGATTTTGATGAAATATTTGATTGCCTATTTTTTTGTTTGTTTAGACATTACTGTATCATTTGTCATTCCAAAAATCCTGAAGCGATTTACAAGACTGCAATATTAAGGCCCATGAAAGTCAGTCTGATGAAATAATAAAACAATAAACCAGTGATAAAAGAAAATGTTTCATTAAAATTGCTATTTTAAAAAAACCCCTCTGTTGTAACTCACTAGGTTGGTGAACAGGAAAATACACAGGCAACTCTATGTCTGCTTTGTTCTTCTATTACATGATTTTTACTGCGTTGGGTGGTTTCTAGCACTGTGATGTTGTAAACATCTTTGAGATCTTTGAATGAGCAGTGGCGTAGAAATGTCTTAATGAATACATGAAATTATCTGAGACACACCATGAGGTTGGCTGGTATTAAAACTTTCCCCATCGGGGAAAACTTTCTCCTCTTCCCCAGTCATGCTCCCGTGTACCTGCCCTGCAATTCATTACCAGCCTTCGTGGCAGCTTGCAAAATGATGAAGAGATGAAGGTGGAATCTAAAGTGACAGGAGACGGATGAGACCAGGCTTCAGTGGAAGTTAGGTTAAGCGAGGGGCTCGTTCTTTCCGCCACACAGCCTGTCTCTGAAGAATCGTCATCTAGGAAGCCCTGCAGGGAATTTAATGGTGCTCTTTCTTTCACTTATTGAGCGGGAACTGCTGGCACCCAACAAACCCTTATTATTGGTGCCAATAGCAATGCATCCATGGTATTCTGCCTTGCCCATTGTGAGAAATCGTCCCTCTTTGCCAAGATATGTCACTGAGAAAACCCATGCTGCAGCCACAGTCACAATTTGCATAGCATCATCCATTACATCCCACAATGTGCAAACACACCAGGGTACTTGTCCCGCAAGAACTGCACACGGTATGCTGAAACACAATAACAATACACAAGAATAAAGGTCTGGACTACAAATCCTCATGTAGGAGTGGGCTATCCCCCACGTCGCTCCTCGCTCAGCACGTCTGTCGGCGCGCTCCGCGACTGCACCACGTCATCAGGCGGCGCAGTGTTTACACTATACGCCATCAGTGCTGGACGTACCGCAAGCCTAGAGTTCCTCCGCACTGCGCCCACCTCCGTGCAACGTCATTAGCAGCAGACGCAGCGGGACGACTTTTCCCACGCCCCCCCCCCCCCCATCCTGTGGCTTCCCTTCCATTGTATGTACATAGGCCTCCTTCGTGGCGGACCTACATATTCTCGATTGACTTGTATGATCATGTGTTGATTTCGGCCCGTGGGTTATGTAACTCCAATCGTGTGTCGTTCATCCTTTCATTCATTGATTGCAACATTGTGTGTGTCTAAGGGGGGCGGGGATGATGGTCTTATCTCCCCACTAGCATGGCTCTACGGAGCATCTCTCCAGTGAGTGGATCGAGGGGGCAGCACACAGTCCCATTGGTGCTTTCTCCCGGCCCCGTGGGGGATAGCCCACTCCTACATGAGGATTTGTAGTCCAGACCTTTATTCTTGTGTATTGTTATTGTGTTTCAGCATACCGTGTGCAGATCCCACAATGTGCCTCAGCGTTACGAAGACTGTAGTTCGCTGATCGGTTAATCTAAGATAGTAATATTATTCATAGTGAAAATTCTCCAACTGTAGACTGATAAATTCTACCATAGAAAACTAGTGGCTGCCCTCCCTTTTATTTTGTTATTGTTGTTCACATAAGCTGGATTCAAAAGACCAATTTCTACCTGTACATACAGTATGGACTTTTGCAGATGTAGTATAGTGCCATTTGTACAGAATAAACAGACTGCGTGAACCTCAGCTTGGACTGTTTCTGGTCAACAGGTCTCATTCTGAATTGTGTGATCTTACGAATGACTCTCAATTTCAGGATGGCCATGGGTCTTGCCTTATGATCCTTCAAGGAGTGTTAGAAAACAGCTGTCAGTGTAAAGCAGGGGTGCTCACACCTTTTCAGCATGGGAGCTACTGATTAAAAAACCAAGTCCCAAAGATCACCTACCCAGAAATGTAAAACGTATAACTATTTTCTTATTTATTTATATTTATTATTCATTTTTATGTACCGCTCCTTCCAGCAGGCTCGGGGGGCAGTTTCAACATTTCAATTTAATAAAAATGCATAAAAATTCCAACCACCCCAGAAACTGCCATTTTACCAACATATTTCAGCCAAGGCTTTTAATAAGGCCAAAGGAAGTGACCCCAAAGCGTCCTTCTCCTCCTCCGTCATTGCTCCTATTTCTACGCCGCCAGCATGCGTGCTGCCTCCAAGAGCTCACGAGAAGTT
Organism: Anolis apletophallus; assembly: GCA_030556195.1. Taxonomy (NCBI): domain Eukaryota; kingdom Metazoa; phylum Chordata; class Lepidosauria; order Squamata; family Anolidae; genus Anolis; species Anolis apletophallus. The sequence goes on along the minus strand of JARBWK010000010.1, from coordinate 138,324,331 downwards.
CGAGAGGCAGAATGGGCGCTTCTGTGCATGCGCGCGGGGCCAGCCATGCATCGCGTTATCCAGGAGCGCCCCCTTTGGTCTCCTACGACTTTGAGTGGCTGGAGAAGGACGGAGGGAGGAGGAGGAATCCAAAAGAGGGGGCCCATTCTGCCTCTTGGACTCTGGAGCTTTTGGAGGCGGCGCACGAGCAGGGAGCGGGGAGGAGCAACGACAGCGGACTTCTTCGCAGCGTGCAGGGGCACGTGAAGAGGACCAACTGCAAAAAACCTGGTCAGGGGCCTCAAGATCACCAGGATGAGGCCCAAAGATCACCCTGGTGATCCCGATCACCATTCTGAGCACCCCTGGTGTAAAGGCTTCCTCTTTTTTTCTTCTTTTCCTTTCTTTCTTTCTTTCTTTGTTTGCAAAGCTGTCCAGTCCAGGTCTACCGGTTCAAAGCTTAAGAAGTCTCGTGAAAAAAAGAAAGCAATTGATTGAGCAGGTGTACAGATTACTTGATCATAGAATTTTTTTCTGACTATGGATAGATATATTATGTTGTTATTTAAATTGTAATAAGTATTTACAAATTTGTATCTACACATTCTCCTTGCATGCTGTGGCGAGGCTGATGGTTTTTTCCACCTGGCTGCCACAAAGAACTGTGGTGAGGGCTTGCCTAATCTCAAGGCTGGGCAGAATACAGGGTACTCTATTATGTAGAGCAGTGTTTCCCAACCTTTTTTGAGCCGCGGCACACTTTTGACATTAAAAAAACCCGGGACACACCACCAACCAAAATGACACAAAATGACACTCTAACACAGTAAAGAATGGCTGGGGGGTGTTGGCCTGCTGGGAGCAGCTGCTGGGAGTGCTGAAGCCAGGGGAGGGGCGGAGCCATGCCGTGCCATGCCCCTCCCCCTCCCCCCAGCTTCAGCTCTCCCAGCCTTGAGGGGGAAGTGCCAAGCCAGCGGTGGCAAAGCCAACACAATGTTGGCTTGGCACTGTCCCCTCAAGGCTGGAGCAGCTGCTGGGAGTGCCGAAGCCAGGGGGAGGAGGTGGAGCCAGGCTGTGCCATGCTCCGCCCCCTCCCCAGCTTCAGCTCTCCCACAGAGGAGGAGCATGAGCGGTGGACGGGCTTTAGTGGGCAGGGCTCCTCCTCCATGCAGCTTCAGCGAGCGAGGGGCGAGAGTCATGGCAGGAGTCATGGCGGATTGGAGGCTGGCTGGGGAAACAGCCAAAGGAGGCAGTGCCCCGGCCCCTTCTTCTTTTTTCTTCGCCACCGCCCGGCCCTTCCTCCTCCTCCCCCAAGCAGCAGGAGGGGGGAAGGAAGGGGGGCAGAGAGCTTTTCTCGTGGCACAGCAGGAGGTCCGTCACGGCACACTGGTTGAGAAACACTGATGTAGAGGCTGGAGAGGTTAGACTTGATTTACGCTGCCACCATTTAAAACCAGGGAGGATTTAAAACACTGAGAGGCAGGACTGGATAAACAAAAAACTGTGTTTATTTTTAACAACTTGCGAGAGATCACAGGCACAGGAGCGTTATGGTTGCAATGAAGCGATGGAGCGTGTGGTTACTAAAACAAACTGGCACAATGCTTAAAACAAGTTACAATTTAACTCAGCACCACAGATAATACTGCTGAAGTATTATCTGCTGCCTATAACTACCTGACTCTGCCTATTCTCAGCTAGAGTCCTACAAAACCCAGCAAAATGCTGCTAACTCACTCAGGAGCTAAACCCACTCTGACCTACTCTGTCAGCGACTGACCATCAACTCCCCCTCCAGAGTTCTGAGCCTCCCCTCTGCCTAACAGCTCCTCCAACTGTCAATTTTTAAATTTTAACTGACAATCTTCCCCTGGTGTATGGCCCAACTGCCTACTGGCTCCCTAAGGTTCCTTATCCCCTTTTCCTAGGCTAACTCAGCCTAACCTGGGATCCCTAACCTTACAATGGCCGTTCAACCAAACAGACCATTAACTGGCCACCCACCAAAAAGGGCTTTTTCCTCCTGGGCTTCTTTTGGCCCAAAAATATAGGCATTTCGTCACACATGCATACACACAGATGTAGCTGGTGACTTCCATATTGCTAAAGCATGTTTGAGTTTGGACATTAAAAGAGTTATCCATAGCACTGAAACTATTTTGGGAGAGTGGGTTTTTTTAAAAAAAATTAAATGCTCAGTTGAATGAACAAAGAAGATTCCCTGAATTTGTTGTCGAAGGCTTTCATGGCCGGAATCACTGGGTTGTTGTGAGTTTTCCAGACTGTATGGCCATGTCCACAAGCTTCTCTCCTGTCATCTCGCCTGCATCTATGGCAGGGATCCTCTGCGGTTGTGAGGTTTGTTGGAAACTAGGCAAGTGGGGTTTATATATCTTTACATTCAAATTTGCCTCAAGTAGTTCTTTCCCCCACCCTGGACATTCCACAGGTATACCTCTTCTTTCTTGTCCTCATTCTCCTCCTCTCAATTTTATTCTCACTGTGAGGAATATTAGATCGAGAGTCTGTGACTGGCACCAAATCAAGTAGTGGTGAGCTTTATGGATGAGTGGGGACCAGAACTTCAATTTCTCAAGTCTGTGTCCAATACTGTAATCACTATGTTTGCAGTGGAGTATGTATGTGGGTGTCACAACAATGTCTTATTCTGGCTAGACCTCTGATTTTCACAGACTACTATGACCGCCACCAATGATGGACCTGGACCAACCTTGGCACATAGATTGCCATTACCCATTTTACATCCTGGTGAAGTTTGGGAAGGATGGACCATAGACAATGGGAATTAAGTCCCTTTACTCACTTCCACAGACTATGGAGACACCCACCAATGCTGGAAACTTGGTAGACAGATCACCCATGGATCACTTTATGTCCTAGTGCAGTTTGGGTAAGGATGGACCACAGGTGATGGGATTTGCTGTACCTGCACCCACTTCCACAGACCATTGAGACCCCACCAATGAGGGACCTGAACCAAACTTGGGACACAGACCAACTTTAGATCCTGGTGAGGTTTGGGGGACGATGGACATCAGACAATGGGGATTGAAATCCCTTTACTCACTTCCACAGTCTATAGAGACGTCCACCAATGCTGGACCTGGACCAAACTTGGTAGACAGATCACCCATGGATCACTTTATGTCCTAGTGCAGTTTGGGTAAGGATGGACCACAGGTGATGGGATTTGCTGTACCTGCACCCACTTCCACAGACCATTGAGACCCCACCAATGATGGACCTGAACCAAACTTGGGACACAGACCAACTTTACATCCTGGGGAGGTTTGGGGGAGGATCAACCATGGATGATGGGATTTGCAGTACCTTCACCCACACCCCATGAGCCATGGACCTGCACCAAATTTAGGACATAGACCTCCCATGGCCCACTTTACTTCCTGGTGAGGTTTGGGGGGAGGGTGGACCACAGAAAATGGGATTTGAAGTACCTTCACAAACATCCAGAGACTTCAGAGCAATGGAAGTTGGGATATGGATGAGGGACTTCTCATGAGCTGCTGGAGCCAAGACATGGTGGAGCTGTGTCTGGCCATTCTTCTCTCCCTCAGAGGCCAAAGCAATTATGGGATGCTATGCAATAATCCTGTTGCGGCAAGAAAAACACAGATGGGTTGATTGTGAATTATATTATGGAGAAGGGAAATTTACACCCTGCTTGTTGGCGAGCGAGCGAGAATTCAGAAAACTTTCGTAGTCAGGAGGCAGAATAGCAGTACATTTCTTTCCCTCAGAAATCTGTTTTCTATTTTAGATCACATCAGAAAGAATGGCATGAGCTTTACTGAAACCTCCTACGGAATTAAACCCCCTTCCTACTGGTATTTCCCTCATATACAGTAGATGACTTTGCCCTTTCTCTAGCTTAGAAAGAGGAAAGATAGTGTGGCCCTCTTCCCAAAGTGGGGGGAAACGTAATCAGTGGTACTCAAAGGAGTTAGTAAAGACCAAGCTGCTACCACCTGTTGGTAGAGCATTCAAACAATCACCAATCCCTACTTCAATGAGTACTATCATGAGAAAACAGACACTGGTTTTTCAAAATTAAATAGGAATTCAGGAGACATCCTTCCAATGCCCAAAATCTCTTTTATTCCTACCTGCATCAAGCTCCCCCTACTTTTTTTCCCTACCCTATGTTTTCATGTTTCTCATGAAGCAGCTGGAAATGAGGGTATATGTCTTTGGTATATGTCGAGCCTTTGGGGAGTTTGAACAATAAATAAATAAATAAATATATTTATTATAATTATATTTATAATTTATATTATATTATAATTTATATTCATAATTTACATTATAATTATATTTATTATAAATAATTATATGTCGAGCCTTTAGGGAGTGGCGGCATATAAGTTTGAACAATAAATAAATAAATAAATAAATAATTGGCTTGAACTCCATTGTAGGTTTATATTGTTGTTGTTATTAAATTGAAATGTTGCTGTTTTACAAATTGATTTTATGTAAACCGACCTGAGCCTGCTGGAAGGAGCGGTATATAAAAATGAACAATAAATAAACAAATAGGTGCAAGAAGTGGATATTATGTGCAGTGCGACTGACTTGAATGGAGGCTACCGGCCCATTCCAGTCGAGGGATTTGAAGAGCTATAGTCCACATGAATAGCTTTTACATGCTTTGGTTCATAGTCTATACTAGTGTCTTTCAACGTTTTCTTGAGCCGCGGCACATTTTTTACATTTACAAAATCCTGGGACACACCACCAACCAAAATGACACAAAATGACACTCTAACACAGTGATACATATTACATACATATAGTTAATATGTTTTAAAATGTATTTATACATTCAGTGTGAAACCTGGGCCTGTTTCAATGAACACAACATAGATATCTTGGCAGGAATGGCAGAAAGAGTAAGGGTATTGGAGGTTCCTCTTCAGCGTTGAGTATTTATGTCACAGCGGATAGCAACAGAAATATAGAAGTTTAATTCCCCATCGGCCCAAAAACTCCAGTCTCTGTTCGTGTGAATAATGAAACTCTCATTCAATTCACAAGGTAAATATATAACTTTGTATTGAATTGTATTTAACAATAACTGGCAAAACATCGAAAAACAACAGCCATCACAGCTACCTTTCTAAACATCCTTTCCTCACAGATATTAAATCCCAACTGACAAATCCCAACTGTCACTTTGTAACTGACATTCCTCAAGGTTCCATTTAGCAGTCTTGAGACAGCGCCATCTGGTGTCAAACATGTCACACTGCAGGTCATCTCAAACTGCGAAAATATATCTTGTGCTGACTCATAAATTGCTATTCAAAATGCAATAATCTGACAGTTCCAATTTCCCACGACACACCTGATGATCGCTCACGGCACACTAGTGTGCCCCGGCACACTGGTTGGGAAACACTGGTCTATACTACCAGTAGGAAACTGCTGCAGGTCTAATGGTCGATTTTCTGCTCCAGGGTTCCTGTAGAGGCCACACAGTGTCAAAATGCTAAATATGAGGGGGAAATCAGAAGGGAAAGTGGTCAAAAGTGCACTGCTGCATTAGAAAAATAGGTATTTTGGGTATTAAGCAGGGCAGGGTGGTCAGCAACTGGTTTAAAATTTCCAGCAAAGGAAATTCAATGTTTTTTTCTTCCCCATTTTTTCTGTTTTCCAAAAAACATTCAGCCTAGGAGAATCTGAAAGACTTGAAATCTGTATAAAAACCATCCCCAAGGCTTATGATACATTCTGCTTGAAGTAATTTTTTCAAACACTCTTGCTTACACCATAATTCTTCTCCTAGCTAAAAAGAATATTTTTTGCAGCTGTCCCATTTTGTATTGCTTCCTCCACAGATAAAACTCTTCTGATCAATGATGCACCAAAGGAAAGCACTTTGGTGTAAACAGTTGGAATAATGTCTCATTAGCAAACAATATATCCCTGCTATGTAAACTTTGATACAGACAGTAGGATCTTGTGAGTCTGCTAGAAACTCTATCTTGTCTTTTCCGACAAGCTTCTGCTAGCTTTGAGGTCAGGCATAGGCCATCCAATTCAGGAGAGTACAAACCTTTTATTTATATTTTTTATATATATATATATACACACACACACACACACACTAGCTGTACCCGGCACGCGTTGCTGTGCCCTATTTAGGAGATGCAAGAAAGTCCAAGTATGTAAGGGTTGGAATTGATGTTACTTATGGTCTTGGTGGGGTCATGGCTGTGTCGTTGTGGGTTGTTCTGGTGGGTGGGATGTTGAAGTCCTGTGGAGTTGTCGGTGTGTGGTGTTCCTGGCGTTCTGCAGAGCTTGTGGATATACAATGTTTTTTGTCTTTCCGTCTGCTGTGTTGATGTAGAGGTTCTGTGGTTTCCCAACTCTGGAGCACACTACGTAGAGTTGTCTGTGGGAGAAGCATTCTGTGTCAAGGTGTATGCTACAGATTTGTAGTGTTTGTCCTTGAGCCTTGTTTATGATGATGGCAAAAGCTAGTGTAGTGCAGTGTCTTTCTGTTCTGGCGTTTGTTCTGCCCTTTTTTGTGTGATGTATGTAGCGTTGCGAGTGTGTCGTCCAATGCTGTTCTTTTTAGGAGGCATGGCTTGTCTTTTGGGTCAGCTTCTGCCTGTGTGGAAGGAAGGAATGGCATACAAATGGGTTGAGCAGTAGGTTGTGTTATGTGCATATTGTGTTGTGTGTAGGTATTACTTTTGTGTTATTCTGGGGGTATGTGTTTGTCAGTGGTGCCTGTGTCCCTGGTGCCCTATTTGTCTCCCTCCTAGATCTTGACCGTGGCAGTTTAACCCTCAACTGAAATCACTCAGCATTCTAAGTGGCTTTGCCCACCGTTACTATGGTAACTGATGTTGGCCAATGGATTTCGCTGGCTGCCGCAGAGGATGCTGGGAAATGTAGTTTTTTGTTTTGGGGGCCTTCAAGGTTTTGGGCGGGAAGTTTCTTTGCTAAAAACCTTCCTTGCCTGAGGCCTATTTGTGTTGGCAAGTTTGGTGTCTCTGCCTTGGAAGGTTTCTCTGTCTCTGTCAGTCGTTCGACGACGGGACTTCCTTTATATAATAGATACACAGCACAGAGAGATAAATCCAGCTCCACATGCCACCAGGTTACAGGGTAATTATAATATTGGGTCCCATTAAATGTAATTATCGAGCACCGCTGTTTGCTGTGGGAACAAGTAATTACAGAGTATGAAATAAAGATGGACAACCTGAAGTGTTCTGAGTTACCATGATATGGGAGAGAATGCTTTTGTTTTGAAAAATATAGATTTGGCTTTGAGTGAACACCTCTCTATTAAAAACAGTAGGAAAAAATCAACATGGCAACACTGAAATACCTAAGAACGCATAATGTGGGCATTGGTTAAAACGTGTGATTGTGGAGACCAGTGGGATTATTGTACTCCTTTTCTTGTACAGGGACCTCTTTGACCAGGGACCACTCTCCAACATTACTCCCAAAAGGGTCACAAATCAGTTTTTGGTCAACTTTAGATTTGGTTTGGCTATTTGGTGCGCCGATTCAGAAAATTGCATTGGATAGATCACATCTCTCTAGTTTCTGATACAGAACATATGCCATTTAGTAGTCGCCATCTGCTCACCCACAGAAAACCATATTTAATAAGCTTCAGAACTATAAGAAGGTTTCGCGAGACCAGTTCTTGTTGCAACGATGTAGTATTGGTGAGGCCGTGGACCATATTTTAGTTCTTGTGGACCACTGGTTGGGAACCACTGTTCTACTAAATATCTAAATAATATATTTCCAGCAAAACCATGGTTACCAGTAGGCTTGGGCAATCATGGTTCTAAATGGTTCTAAAGTACTTACAAAACTAAAGTTCTGGTGGTGAACACTGGGTGGCGCTGGTGCTTTGCTTCTACAGTGTTGCTAAAGTTCTGAGGGTGAACATTTCAGAACACTAACAAAACTTTCAAAATTTCGTTATAAATGGCAGTTCCTAATTGGTTCTGTCTTAAAAATCGCCAATAATGAAATAATAAGGAAGTGTTGAAAGTTTTGTTAGAGTTCTGAAATATTCACCACCAGAACTTTAGCAACAGTGTAGAAGCAAAGCACCAGCACCACCTAGTGTTCACCACGAGAACTTCAGTTTTGTAAGGATATGACTGAATGTCATCCAGTTACATAACTACAGGTCTCAACATACCATAGAGATGTGCTGGTGGACATAGCAAATTCCTAGTGAGAATACTTCTATGGTAACTCTGTGGTAACCTCTAGGGAAAATATAACATACAATTGCCTAAATGACCTAGCAATTTCCTAAAGAAACAATTTCCCTCCAGGTGTGGATAACTAAAAGCATGGATATGGGTTCTAGGATTACAGAGGTCTTGTGTAGAATTTTTAAAACTCCTGTTACAAAAGTTAAGACGCAAACTATGGGTGCATCTATACTGTAGAAGTAATGCAGTTTGATACCACTTTAACTGCAATAGTGCAAGACTATGAAGTACTGGGATTTGTAATTTAGTGAGACGCCAGCACTCTTTGGCACAGAAGGAGAACAACCATGTAAAATTATCACTTTCACAATTCCATTGCATCCAGTCATTATAGTCAAAGTAGTGCCAAACTACATTAATTATACAGTGTACATGCACCCTAAATAAAACAGGGCTGTCCAACTTCTACCGGCCCAGGCGCCTGAATTCCGGTCACTGATGACCTGTGGGGGGGCGTAGGGTTTGCCCCCGCCCCGGCTCCGCCCCCGGCTCCAATTTACTTACAATTCCTAGTTGCATTTTTAATTATAAAATAAATGTAATATTTTACTAACATTAAATGCAGGGGGGCATTCAAAAGGGCCATCCATACAATTAAATATAATATTTTACTAACATTAAATGCAGGGGGGCATTCAAATACACAATTACATAATAATAACATAAAGGTTAGCCTACCTTCCCAAACGCGCGGGATCCAGGAGCAGCCGGACCACAAGCAGAGGCGACGACCGAGCGAGGCAGCAGCCGGGAAGGTACAAATCACGGCTGCGTGGGCTGCAGGGATTAAGTAGCCGAGATTTCGGCAACAGGAGTATCGCAAGACTATGGAAGCCACACGGGATTTCGCTCTCAATGTAGGCGAGATTTCGCGTTGAGAGCGAAATCCGTGTGGCTTCCGTAGTCTCGATACTTGCTCGAAACCCGGAAGTGGGGAATTTTTAAAAATATTTTTTTAATTTTTTATTTTTTTTTTTATTAAAAAGCTTAGGGGGGCGTAGGGAAGGGGCTGGGGGGCCATATGCGGCCCCCGGGCCGCCAGTTGGACAGCCCTGTTATAAAACATAAATTTAAAATAATTTAAGTGCAAGACATTTAAAAATCAAAACACTACATCCATAATTTAAAAAAATATTTGCCAAAACAGAATATTTATTTATTCATTATTTTACTTAAAGCGTTTATATTCCACCCTTCTCACCCAGAAAGGGAACTCAGGGTGGAGCACAAATAATAATAATAATAATAATCTTTATTTATACCCTGCCACCATCTCCCCGATGGGGACTCGGGGCAGCTCACATGAGGCCAAGCCCAAACAACAAATTACAATAAAATAAAAATAAAAACATCAACAATAAACACAATAAAAATACATACATATAAATAAAAGAACAATATACAAATAGATGTCTAAAATCACAAATGACAAGTGACAAGGCGGGGCCGTATGCACGAATATAAAATGTTTAAAACTCAGGGTGAGATAAGAGGAGTAGCTTCTTTGCAAAGGAGAGCACATATAAACATGGGGGGGTGGACTGCAATAAATGGGGGCAATGGGGAGAGCAATGGTAAGAAATTAATGACTATTCTCTGAAGGCGCAGCAGAAAAGCCAGGTTTTAAGGTGTTTTTAAAATGCCCTATGAGATCACTTCGCTCCGAGGATACCAACCTTCTGGCTGTCCCCTCTGCAAAGGCTGCCAAACTTACCTCCACCCGCCGAAGGGCATTCTCGGTGATTGCACCAACGCTCTGGAATGCCCTTCCGGCAGATACGCGTGCCATTCACGACCTGCTCCCCTTCAAGCGGGCGTGCAAGACCCACCTGTTCCAGCTCGCCTTCCAGGTGTAGGTCCTAGTGCTATGCACCCCCCTGCTAGAAGAGACTCTTACCCAGGTCGTTGTTTTAACTGCTGTGTTTTATTGTGATATTTTAGTGATATTTTAATGATGTTTTTATGCTCTGTTTTTACTCTTGCTATTTTATGCTGTGTTTGGGGGGGGGGCTGTGAGCCGCCCCGAGCCCGCCGGGAGTGGCGGCATAGAAGCCGAACGAAATAAATAAATAAATAAAAGGTCTCCAAAGTGGGGGCTTTCCTCCAGGCAAGGAATTCCAGAGTCAGGTGGCCACAGAGGAAAAGGGCCCCTCCCGTGTGCCCACCAGACAGGGATGGAGGATCTCCCCCGAGGAGCAAAAGGTTTGAGCTGGTTCATGGAGGAAGATCCGGTCATGAAGGTAGGTGGGTCCCGAACCGTTTAGGGCTTTATAGCATGCCCGGATTACCCATAAGGCCAACATAGGCCATGGCCTAGGGGCGCAAGCTGAGGGGGGCACAGATCACGGACTCAAAAAAAACCCCTGGTCCGCGCCCCTCTTTCCCCCTTTCTCATGCCCCACCTCACTCCTTCTCCTGGCAAAGTCTCTGCTCCGTCCCCTCCATCTCTTGCTCTCTGGGCTGCGGCGGGGTCCTTGCATTGATCCATTGATTTGCCCGTGGATCTCTGGCTGGCCTGACCTCCTGGCTCCCAGGGAAGCCGTCTCCATGGCGACTCGCCCGGCTCCCCTGGTAGCAGACTGTAAATCCCTGCAGCCAGAGCCGAGCAGCAGAGTCCGGGAGAGGGCGGTGGGAGGGAGGGGAGAAAGAGGAGAAGGAGGCAACTAGGAGGAAAGAAAGAAAGCAAGTAAAGAAGGAAGAGAGGGAAGAAGGGAGAGGGGAGAGAAAGGGCGTTGCTTGGGTGGACCTCTCCCAGGTCCCAGGCTCGAGACCACACCAACCCAGGCTCGCTCCTGCGCTCTCGGACCAAACCGGGGTGGGCTGCTTGGCCAAAGGGAGCTGCAGGAAGGATCAAGGCCAGGGTCTGGCTCTCCTGCCTTCGGGAGCAGCCGAACAAAGGCCGCACAAACCCCAACCTGAATCCTCCCTCGCTCTGCGGGAGGGCACGCCAAGTGGACATCTCTCTCTCTCTCTCTCTCTCTCTTTCTCTCTCTCTCTCCTCTCTCGTGCGCGCCTTTGGAGTGAGTTTGCACCCGTTGCGCTCTCCCCAAGCCTTCCGAGGAGACCTTCAGAGCACAGCGGAGCTTTCCAGTCAGTGGGAATGGGGACCTTGGAAGTGGCGGGATGGTGCCTACTCGCCTTTCTCTTCTGTTCCGGAGGCGCCATGGTGAAAGCCAGCCAAGTGTGGGTCTGAGTGGTGTGGGGGGCGGGGAGGCGGTAGAGGTTGGCTTAAAGGGGGCGTAATTCCAAAGTGTGGCCTAGGACGCAAATAGGTGTTAATCCAGGCCTGCTTTATAGGTGATCATCTGCACCTTGAATTGAGACCGGAAAATAAACAGCAAAAATATAAATGGCAAACATTCAATGCTGGGACATAAATATGCTATACACATACTAACTAACTAACTAATTTTATTATTTATGAGTCGCCCTCCACAAGTGTGCTTCGGGCGACTTACACAGCTTGACATTTACAATACTAAAATATTAAAATATTAAAATGTTAAAATATTGGAATAGACAGATTCCAGGACACCGATTGTCACTCATGCATATGCTCTTCTAAATAGCCATGTCTTAAGTGCCGCCAGAAATGAAGGCAGGTCGAGGATGGCTCTTTGGTCTGGCAGCAGAGAGTTCCACAGGACAGGGGCCACAATGGAGAAAGATTTCTGTCTCGTGGACTCCAGATGAGCCTCTCTCAGACCCGGGACACAGAGAAGGTTCTCGTAGGCTGGCCGTGGTGCTCTCAGATGGATGGGTGGTATCAGATGGTCTTTTAAGTATGTAGGACCCTGGCCCCGCAAGGCCTTAGCTGTCAGGGTCTTATAGAGGATTCTCATACATCTCTCAACATTAAAATCCACTGTTTAAAACTGTCTCAATCATCCACATCGAATCCGGTTGGCATGGTAAGGTTTCCTATTGCTGCCTCATACTAGTGTGCTCCCACCTGGTTTCAAAACACAATCTACACTTTTATCTAGCAAGAGACTCTGTGGATAACCCACACATGTCTAAGAAATAATGCCTTTCCCCTGACCATATTGGATTTAGCTGTGTGAAACAAGACAGCTTCTAACAATACAATATTATCTATGGAACAAATTGGAAATTCTTGAACAGTAATTCGTTCTTTATGCCTGCCCCACAACTGTAGAACTTCATTTGCTAATCCCATAAAAAGATAGCCTTTTTGAGTGTCGATTATGAAACCAAGGTGAGAGGAAGGAGAATGTCTTATTTTAAAAACATGCTATCTTAAAGAAAGGAAAAAGGAGGGCAATTGGGTCCATTAAGGCAATGCTTAAACTTGACGCTAGCATTTTTTAATATGTAGAGCTCAGAATCTGGAAAACCGATATTTATTTATTAACTAGCTGTACCCGGCACGCGTTGCTGTGCCCTATTTAGGAGATGCGAGAAAGTCTGAGTATGTAAGGGTTGGAATTGTTGTTAGTTATGATATGTTTTGAAGTAGTACAAATCCCATTATCCATGGAGGTACTTCAAGTCCCATAATCCATGGTCCACCCTCCTCCAAACTGTAGTAGAATGTAGCGTGGGTCATAGGGTCTCTGTGTGCCAAGGTAGGTTACTGTAAATTCAGGCCATACACAATGTCCCATGAGCTGAGGCCTAGTCAGGAACAGCAAGTTAATGAAGCCTTACTGTCAATTCAGGCCATACACAATGTCCAATGAGCTGAGGCGTAGTCGGGAGAATCAAGTTAATGAAGCCTTACTGTCAATTCAGAGCGTAAACAGCATTCCATTAAGTGAGGCCTAGTCAGGGAAATTAAGTTAATGAAGCCTTACTGTCAATTTTGGGTGTGGTCTGTGAATTTCTGTGGGAAGTGAATTGGGTGTTTGTGCCTCAGCCCTTTGCCTTACTGACAGTTTATTAGGGGTCGGAATGTTCATGTTGGCTGGCCAGTACAGGAGTTATGCAAATCCGCCCTTATTGGCAGCCAATCATGTTGTCAGAATGTAGAGGCTGGGAGAGTCGTTGGCAGCCCCGGAGGATGCTGGGAAATGTAGTTTTTTTAACTTGTTGTTTTGGGGGCCTTCTAGGTTTTGGGGGGTAAAGTTTCTTTGCTACAAATGTACCTTGCTTGAGGCCTATTTCTGTTGGCAAGTTTGGTGTTTCTGCGTTGTAAGGTTTCTCTGTTTGGGACAGTCGTTCCATGACGGGAACCCCTTTATATAATAGATTTCTTCGATTTTATACCGCCACACCCAAAGGCTCGGGGTGGTTTACAAGGAGGAATAAACAATACAGAATAAAATGGTGGTTTAAAAACTCAGCAATTGTCAAAAGCCTGCCTGAAGACGTAGGTTTTGCATGCTCTACGAAAGGAGCTCAGATCTTGAAGGGCCCGAATCTCAGGTGGCAGGGAGATCCATAGGACCGGACCTATGATGGAGAATGCCCTCCACTGGGTTGCTGTTAGATGAAAGGAGCTGACACTAGGAATAGCAAGAAGGTTCAAATCCTCCGACCATAGTGACCTTGGGGGATTGTAAGGGAACAGGCAATCCCTTAGATACACTGGCCCCAGACCATGTAAGGCAGTCTTTCTCAACCAGTGTGCCGTGGCACACTAGTGTGCCGTGATGGACCTCCTGCTGTGCCGCGAGAAAAGCTCTCTGCCCTCCTTCCTCACCCCCTCCTGCCGAACTCCTGCTGCTTGGGGGAGGAGGAGGAAGGGCCGGGCAGTGGCGAAGAAAAAGAAGAAGGGACCAGGGCGGCGCCTCCTTCGGCCATTTCCCCAGCCAGCCTCCAATCCGCCATGACTCCCACCATGACTCTCGCCCCTCGCTCGCTGAAGCCGCGTGGAGGAGAAGCCCCGCCCACTGAAGCCGGTCCACCGCTCATGCTCTTCCTCTGCAGGAGAGCTGAAGCTGGGGGGAGGGGCGGGGCATGGCGCGGCCTGGCTCTGCCCCTCCCCCGGCTTCGGCACTCCCAGCAGCTGCTCCAGCCTTGAGGGGACAGTGCCAAGCCAGCATTGTGCTGGCTCTGGCACCACTGGCTTGGCACTGCCCCCTCAAGGCTGGAGCAGCTGCTGGGAGAGGTGAAGCTGGGGGTAGGGGGCGGGGCATGGCACAGCCTGGCTCCACCCCCTCCCCGGTTTTGGCACTCCCAGCAGCTGTTCCCAGCAGGCCACCAACCCCCAGACGATCTTTACTGTGTTAGAGTGTCATTTTGTGTCATTTTGGTTGGTGGTGTGCCCCCGGATTTTTTTAATGTTAAAAGTGTGCCGCGGCTCAAAAAAGGTTGGGAAACACTGATGTAAGGTCTTAAAAGTAAGAACTAACACCTTGAAAGGGATCCGGAATTTAATAGGCAACCAGTGCAGGTCTCGCAGGATAGGTGTTACATGACAGCTCTCAGGCTTCCCTGGGAGAAGCCGAGCTGCGGCGTTCTGCACTAGCTTGATTCTCCGGGTCGCAGTCAAGGGAAGGCCAATGTAAAGAGTATTACAGTAGTCAAGTCTTGAGATGACTGTAGCCTGGAGTACCGAGGCTAGGTCGTTCCGGGACAAATAGGGATCCAGCCGCTTCGCCTGCCGCAGGTGAAAGAATGCGGTCCTGCTGACAGTGGAGATTTGAGCCTCCATTGACAGCAGGGGGTCTAAAAGGACACCAAGATGGATTTCCATATCACCCGGACGGCCCAGCCATAGGATTTCCGTCTTCGCTGGATTCACCTTCAACCTGCTGGCATGCATGTACATTTTTTTCCTTAAATTTTAAAAGGCAAAAGTGAACAGTTACTCATTGCTTTAAAAGAGGGTGCCCAAATAGAGGATAACAATGTGCATAAAATGTGCCAATGATACTTGATCATATGTATATGCAAATTTAGAAATATAACTAAAGATACCATATAGCAGACTCAAGTGGAAAGGACTATGATCCGGCAACTGTCCAGCTACTGAGTAGTAATGGACAACATTGACACCCCTGTTCTCCCTGCCAGTGGTTCTTCATCCTTATTAAGAGCTGTTTCACATATAGAAATAAATGGCAGTTTCAACATTGGTGAAGTTGTAAATCTACTCCAAGTTTTAGCCTGGACTTTAGAAGAGTGATCTCTCGGATATAATCTTTAACATCTATCTATCTATCTATCTATCTATCTATCTATCTATCTATCTATAAAATAAAAGTGAGTGTTTGCGGTGGTGCGGTGGGAGGAATATGTGCCAGCGTTTCGATTGGTTGCCACTGTGGGATTATTTGCATAAAGGGCTCTGATTGGCCAGCCTCAGAACTCCAACATTCTACGGCCCCAGACAGAGGGGATTGGTTGCCACTAAAATTGTATTTGCATAAAGGACTCCGATTGGCCAGCCACATTCCAACATTCTAAGGTGACTCAGAGGGAAAAGGAAAGGCCTCAGGCAGTCAGCCACTGCGGCCCACAGCAATGACGGATCAAGACCAAACTTGGCAAAGAGGGGCCCAATGGCCCACTTCACAACCTGGTGTGGCTTAAGGCAGAATGGGCCACGGATGATGGGATTTGCAGTATCTTCACCTCATTTACTTCCCAAACAACACTGTAGTCCCTATAAATCACAGACCAGGCCCAAAATTGACAGCAAGGCTTCCTTAACTTGATTTTCCTAACTAGGCCTCAGCTCATGGGATATTGTTAGGCTTCCTCAATTGATTTTCCTGACTAGGCCCCCAACAATGACAGAACAAAACCAAACTTGGCACACAGACCCCCCAAGATGCACCCTACATTTGAGGGAGGATGGACCATAGATGATGGGACTTGCAGTACTTTAATTTACTATCTTAGAGCACTGTGGCCCACACCAATGATGAATCAGGACCAAACTTGGCACACAGAGGCCCAATGGCCCACTTTACAAACCTGCTGCGGTTTACGGCAGGATGGCTCACAAATGATGGGATTTGCAGTACCTTCACCCAATTCATTTCCCACAGAACATTGCAGCCCCTACAAATCAGAGACCAGGCCCAAACTTGGCACACAGAGTACCCATGACCTACTCTACATCCTGGTGCAGTTTTGAGTGGGATGGACCACGGATGATGGGAGTTGAAGTATCTTCACTCACTTTCTGAGACCGCTGCGACCCTCATCCAATGACTGATCAAGACCACACTTGGCACACAGAGCCCCCATGACCCACTCTACATCCTGGTGCAGTTTGGAGAATGGGGGACCATGGATGATGGGACTTCCAGTACCTTCCCTCACTTCCAGAGACTGCTGCAACCCTCATCCAAAGAATGACCAAGACCAAATGTGACACACAGAGCCCCCATGACCCACTCTACATCCTGGTGCTGTTTGGAGGGGGATGGACCATGGCCAATGGGACTTGCAGTACCTTCACTAAGTTCCTGAGACCACTCTAAGGCACATAAACATCTAATAGGAACCAACCTTGGCACACAATGCCTTCCTCAAATAACCCAGGCACCGCCGGGTCCTCAGCTAGTTCAGAATAAAACACTGAATGTATTCACCACATTATTGGTGTGGAGAACCTTCAGCTGTCACTGAATAATTTGTTATTGATAGGAAATCCGAAGAAGATCTCTTTAAGATGTTGTTTGTTTACAGATATGGGAAACCCAGCTTCAAGTACTCACTATTAGGCCTGGGTATGTTGCCGAACAACCAGACTATCCCCCCAGGCCGGTCGCCGAACAACCGGACAAGTCCCGCAGACCGACTGCGGGACAGAGGCCGCGAGGGTTCAGTTAACCTGGCGAGCCCGGAGCGACTAGGTCCTCGTAGCCTACCCGCCTCCCGTAGATCCAATTATGCTCACCAATACTGCAAGGTAGAAGCCACGAAATTGTTTATTCTGCTCAGCTGAGAGGATGCGAACCGCAATTCCCTGATTCCCGCAAAGAACGCATGCATAAACATTCAAAACATTGGTTTTTAAAGGTTACAGAACTGTCAAAACAATTGAATTTCCCGCCCGCCTTCTTCCGGGCCGGCTCCGTTGGTGATTGGTCGGAACGTTGAGGTCAGCTGATGGACGGGAGGCCGGTCAGTTCCAGGGAGCCTATCAACGCTTGCTCCCATTTGCCGGCTCCGGCCAACCAGAGGTCTGTGGCCATATATGGAGTTCCAGAAAGGGAGGCTTAGGCGGGGATCACTGACAGGTTTGGCATATGAATGAAAACAAAGAGTCCGAGCCAGGTAACGACCTGGGGCAACACCTGGAAGTGATGAAATCATTTAGTTGATGTGTCCCATCCGTATGTGAATGGGGAGAAGGGGAAGAAGGCCTGGTGATTTACTCAGACCCTTTTGGTGACAAAAGGACTTATTTTGGGGCACACCTGGTTTCCGAGGCCAGCTGTGACACCCGCTGTGAAGAGCAAACTTTTATTGTCCAAGTTCCAAAGGCTAGTTTAGTTAGACTGGAAATCCGACCGTTAAACTCGCCTCAGGACTGATGAAACGTGGGGCTTAAGTCAAGAGCTTAGCTTATCCATAACAAGATTTCCATCAGAAAGCGCATGCAATATGAATATGGTGATCCACAAAGGTTTGGGAACAGGGCTCAGTCGCATTTCCTCTTGACAAACATAGTAAACACTCTCAAGGCAATCTTTCTTAGATAAGGGCAAGGAGGGGAAGGGAAGGGTTACAAGGGGTCAAGGGAGACATGGGGCAATATTGTACAGATGCACAGATACAGGGATGAACCTTTATTATGATTTCTGTTTTCCTGATGTCAGCCCAAACACAAACAGATATGGCCCCCTGCTTCATAGGCCAATTCCTTTCTCAAAACTTTTCTTCCTGAGCTCAGAGACGTCCCAAGAGTGAGGGGAGAGGAAAAGAGGAGAATAAAGATAAAGAATGTAAAGCAAAAAACAAGTTCCTTTCCTCCCTTTGGGGGTCCCGAACCCGGGACTCCCGTCCCAAACGGCCTTGGCCCTGCCGCTTGAGCTACCGCATCTTTCCCTTGGACGCAGCTCTCCTCGCAGTCTTAAGGCGCCCGGGAAGCGGGAGGAGAGAAAAAAAATTATAAAAATTCAGGAGAAATAGGGAGAAAGTCAGAAAGAGAAAGAACCCTTTTGGACAGACTCCAGCGGGGCTTAGGGAAAGGACGTGTGGGTTTCCACCCGGGAACAGGCGTGCATGCTGAAGTTGGGACTTGTTCACTCGCGGAACGACCTGCGGCTTGAGAACTGTTGGCCTCGACAACAGGTAGGTCCAGTCGGAATGTTTGGAAATCGGAATAATTTCGACATAAATCCACTTTTGAAGTGGTATCAAAGCGATGTAAGCAACCCGGAAGTAAATTTGCCATTTCGAAGCCGCCTCGCCACCGCCATGTTTTTTTCCGATCCGTAAAGGGGGTCGTGAAAGATTCCCGCTCCTCCTGAGGTGCTTTCCCCTCATTGGCTGGAGGCAAGCAGATGTAGAGATTGCAAAAGGTCCTGTAGTTTAACAGCAGTTAAAACTCGCGGTTTCCCTTCCCTGGTGAGTGGCAATGCAAAGAGGAACGAGGTGGGCATGGCTAAGCACAGCTATTTTTGAAGGCCACACCCCCAGAAGGCCACCGTTGTTGGCAGGCCCGGATTAGCATCTTCGGCCGCCCGAGGCCAAGACGCCCCATGCCGCCCCCCCAGGGTGCGGGAAGCCACGCCCCCAGGGTGCGGGAAGCCACGCCCCAGGGCGCTGCTGCGCATGTGCGGCAGCAGCCCCGGCCATGCGGCTTCCGTTGCCTCCTCGCGCCCTCCTTCCGTTTGCGGGAGGAGGAGGAGGCCGGTGCCGTGCGGCTTCTGTCTCCTCCTTTTCCCACGACCGGAAGGAGGGCCCAAGGAGGTGGATGGAAGCCGCGCGGTGCCGGCCCTGCGGCTTCTGTCCACCTCGCGCTTTCCTTTTGGTCGCGGGAGGAGGAGGTGGACGGAAGGCGCGTGGCACTACTTGTGGGGCTTCTGTCCACCACCTTCTCCTCCTCCCGCGACCGAAAGAAAGGTGCGAGGAAGGGAAGTCCGCGCCTCCTCCTCGCGCCCTCCTTTTGGTCGCGGGAGGTGGAGGAGGCGGCAGACGGAAGCCCCACGAGCAGTGCCACGCGCATTCCGTCCACCTCCTCCTCCTCCTCCCACGACCGAAAGGAAGGCGAGAGGAGGATGAAGGAAGTCCGCGCCCTCCTCCTGGCTGCCTGGGCCGCCCCTTGCAAAGGAAGGAGGCGGCCAGGAGGAGGAGGAGGAAGGGAAGCCCGCTGGCGTGCGGGCGTGTGCATGCATGCATGCCCACCAGCGGGGCAGAGCTTCCCTTCCTCCTCCTCGCCGCCTCCTTCCTTTTCAAGGGGGCAGCCCAGGTGAGGGGAAGGCGCCATTCCCTCCTCCCCGCCCCCTCGCAGCGCTCTCCCCCGCCCTCTCCCGAGGTATGATGACTCTCTCAGGAGAGGGCGGGGGGAAAGCACTGCGAGGGGGCATTTAAAAAATATATATATGTTTTCGGGGGGGCCGAATCCGCTGCCCCCCAAAACCTGCCGCCCGAGGCCATGGCCTAGTCTGGCCTTATGGGTAATCCGGGCCTGGTTGTTGGGCTTGTGGCTACCAGGATTGTGGGATCTGAAGTGCAAGCAGATGCGAGAGATGGGAATTTCCATGAGCTAAGTTTCCCTGGTGGCAAACTGCTATGATTCTGCAGTGTGGATCCCGCCCTAGTTTCCCCCCAGTGCTTTCAATTTATTTATTTATTTATTTATTTATTATTTTGCATTTGTCTGTCGCCCCCCCCCCCCCCAACGGCTCGGGGCGACTTACAACAGTTCGTAAAATACAATTGTCAGATAACTCATAAACCACAGTAATACCATTAAGATGGAATTACAATTAGAACAGTTGAAGCAACAAATGGAGTCGCAGTGGGCTGACAGCTAGGCGGTGTGAGCTCAAGGTTAGCTAACTCCGAAGGCTTGTTGGACCAGCAATGTCTTGACTGCTCTCCTGAACGGGAGGAGGCCCTGGGTGGCACGGATGCCGGCGGGCAGTGCGTTCCACATGGTAGGGGCTGCAACAGAGAAAGCCCGGCGGCGGGTTGCGGACAGATGGTAGGTCCTCACATTTGGGATGACCAGGAGGTTTAGCTCTTCGGAGCGCAGTGATCTGGTGGGATGATATGGGACAAGGCAGTACAATTATGTCTTTAAATTGTGTAAAACAAGTCTTTCTCAATCACATCTTTGAATATCTTTATTTTTTTAAAAACAACAATGAAATGCTTCCTCTTACACATGTTGAAGACTTGATGCCAATAATTGTATTTCTTTTTTTTAAAAGGGAAGATGTAAAAGTTTGGGTACTCCTGAGAACTCTTCACATTCCTCTTCTCACCACAGGGATGTTACGGCATCAATGCCAGCTATCTTAAAATGGGTCAAAAAAACAGAACGCTCATTAAAGTGAGGTGTGACAGGAGCGAAGCACAGGGCGAGCTGAAATTGTGCGCACACATCTCATACTGACTATACCCCTCACTTTTGACACATTGGCCTCCTTATTTAAACACGAGGCCTTTGTACACACACACCTCCCCAGTGGGTGAGCTTTTAGGCCAGCAGTCCCCGCTATTTCAAAGGAGACACATCCATGCCTGGATCATCATATCCAAACTGCTGGTCTTCTTTTCATGTCCATTCCTGAGACTCATACAGGTTTCTCAGAAAGCATGAATTTCCTCTGGTATGCACTTTGAAGAAATCAGACATTTCCGAGAGGGCAAATATTATGGTTGCTTTCCTGCACTTGTATGGCTGCTTTTTAACTTAGGGAATCCCACCTTCTTATCTTTGGGTGGGATTTGCTTTTTCCTGTTGGCGTAAAATAAGAATGAACGATTCAGCTGTATGCTGATTTTTTTTAAACAAACTTCATAAACTAATTTGACAATAGCTGACCTCTCATCCATGGTGTTTATTTTTTGATGAGTTCTGCTATGCTAGAAATGCCATAACTGCAATACTGTGTGCCCATGGCCAACAATCAAAAGTTATAGCTACATCCAGTGCCAGACCCTGAAAACATCCCTGTAAACAGCAAACAAGCTTTAGATACATTCTGTGCTAGTCACAGAGACCTCAGATAAGGATTGCCATGTAAGCATTAAATATTGCTCTTTTGCACTTTGTCATTGTCTGCATAACTACAAAGTTCTAATAATAATAATAATAATAATTTCATTTCTTACCTGCCTCTCCTCACGGCTCGAGGTGGGTTACAACATTGCTAAAACACATAATCAAAACACATCATCCTTTCAAAACACATTCGTAGAATACACATATTAAAAAATATTTCAATAAAATACATATTAAAATATGAAAACCAAAAAATCTATATATATAAAGGAAGACCCGTCATCGAACGACCGTCCTAGGCAGAGAAACCTTACAAGGCAGAGACACCAAATTTGGCAACAAAAATAGGCCTCAGGCAAGGAAGGTTTTTAGCAAAGAAACTCCCAAAAAAACCCTAGAAGGCCCTCAAAACAACGATAAAAAACCTACATTTCCCAGCATCCTCTGCAGCCGCCAGCTAATCCCATTGGCCAACATCGGCCCACACAAAATGCAGGGAGCCTGAGTTCCCATAGTAACTGTGGGCAGAGACAGCCACGGCTAGATTAGAATGCTGAGTGATTTGAGTTTAGTCAGTTGGTGTTTGTGGGTTAAACTGCCAAGGCCAAGCTCAAGGAGGGAGCAGGTTCCCACACTCGAGAAACACAATTCAAAAGACCAAGCCAACACAAAATACCACACAACGCCAATATGCAGAAGATACACAACTATGTGCACAGAGCACATACATACCACTCACAGGACAAAAGACACCCACAACAAAAGACACTCACTTTACAAACACCACACCCACAACATGACAGCCACACAACTCGTGATGCCTACCTCTACAGACCCACAACACAACAGACACACAACACACACAATGCATACATACCACTGCTATACAGAAACCAACACAGTACAACCAACTAACACAGGAGGACATAACAACTACCAGGAGGACATAACACTAACATAAATAGGGCACCAGGAGGACACAGGCACCACTGACAAACACATACCGCCAGAATAATACAAACTTGCAAAACCCACAAAAAAACCCAATCCTGCAACACACAAACCCACCCCAACCAAAATTCACAACAAACACCACTGGCAAAAGCAACACCCCCTCCACATCACAACCAGCACACAGCCAGGCTGAGACAACTATGTCACCACAACACACACAAAATACACCCCACAAATACCTGACAACTTCCCCAACACAAAACCCAGGACTGCACTCACTACTCACCACTACTCACACCTCCAAATACACACACGTCCCAGGCACAATACTCCAGCAATTCCTACCCACACACAACACAACTTCCTTTCACAACCCATCCCCCCAACCTTACGGGACCCTGCACACACAACACCTACCACCACCACAAACAAAAACCAACTCCACCTATACTCCAACCACAACACACACCAACACTGTACTGATACTCTACAAACACACACAAACACCCACACTACCCCACCCACACCAGCATCACCCTCTACATCAACACAGCAGATGGAAAGACAAAAACATTGTATATCCACAAGCTCTGCGGAATGCCAGCAACACCACACACCAACAACTCCCTAGGACTTCAACATCCCACCCACCAGAACAACCCACAACGACACAGCCATGACCCCACCAAGACCATAAGTAACATCAATTCCAACCCTTACATACTCAGACTTTCTCCCATCTCCTAAATAGGGCACAGCAATGCGTGCCGGGTACAGCTAGTTAGATATAGAATGGAAGTTTAAAATTCATCATAAAATACTGGTGCTTGAAATAAACTTTATTTTGGCCAGTGCAGTGTGGAGATTCAACTAAAAGCACTGCTGGGGCTTGGTAAATCTACTTGGTAAATCTGCTTGCGACCTACCAGGACGCCCTATGTGATCGACTAGTAGATCACGATCTACCTAATGAGCACCCCTGCCTTAGTGACTTGTTACAAAGTTAGAACCTGCAGAATGTCACAGGCCATACAGATGACAGAGGTAACATTGAAATATAAAATGCCTTAGCAAATGTAATGCTGTAATAATACAAACATTGAACAGTCATCCTGTTGTCAAATGAGTTCCTTTCCATCAAATGATTAACTGATAATTACACCCAGGTTTTTACTCTGCAGAGTAATCAGCCCTGTCTCCGACAATTGTCCACTTTGAGATGCACTCTTAACACCCCACCTTTGAAGCTTTGAAAAATAAAGCAGCTAGATGTCTTGTCTTGTGCTGGCTCAGTCCTGAAAGCCATCACCAATTCACCACTAATGACATCTCTTAGAAATGCAATTAGCCCTCATTCATGGCAAAAGTGCATTAGAGGCTCAGAAACTCCAGGCAGGCTCCAATTGGGTGAGCCTATGAGACTTAGCACAGGGAAAACTGCATTAAGGAAAGGAAAAGACAACCAAAGACAAGGCTCTAATATTACTTAATTACCCCAAGACATCCTCGGATGTAATTGAGCTCAGAAGGCTAAATGAAGGCTGCATGTGTGATATCGCCTGATGCATTTATAATGACACCACTTTGTACGAAAGCCCTGGCCGTGAGGGGAAAAGAAACAAGAATAGTTCCTTCGGAGGAAATGTCAGGGGGAGAAAAATAATCACCCAAATTTTCTAAATGAGTGTTTTAAAAGATGTTTGGAGAAAGGCATCATAGGCGCACAGAAAGTCTTACGCAAGAGGCAAAGGATGTGTCTACATTATAGAATTAATGTATTTTGACTTCACTTTGACTGCCATGGGTCAATGTTGTCAAATCTTAGGAGTTGCTCAGCGGCGCTCAAGGAGCATACAACTCCTCTGTTGTGCCAGCTCCACTGGCTGCCAGTTTGCTACCGGGCACAATTCAAAGTGCTGGCTTTAGCCTTTAAAGCCCTAAACGGTTCTGTCCTAGCTTACTTGTCCGAACGCATCTCTCCCTATGAACCATCTAGGCCGTGCCCGCCCAACAGGCGGCCCGCAGGGCGTACACGGCCCGCCAGCCCCTTGCCTGCGGCCCGCTCAGCTTTTTTAAATAAATAAATATAGAAAATAAAATAAAATAATAATTAAAAATATTACCCACTTTCGGACTCGGGAGGAAGTATCGTGAGACTACGCCAGCCACATGGGATTTCCATCTCAACGCAGGCGTGATCTTGCGTTGAGATCGAAATCCCGTGTGTAGCTGGTGTAGTCTAGCTGGCGTAGTCTCACGATACTTCGCCTGTGTTGAGACCGAAATCCCGTGGCTGGCGTAGTCTCTGAATCTTGGCTACTGCGCGGCCCACACAGACAGGATTTGGACCTTCTTCGGCTCCTGCCTCGGTCATCGCCTTTCTCGTGGTCCGACTACTGGATCCTGCTCGTTTGGGAAGGTAGGCTGAAGCAGAGGGCTGTTTTGCTGGGGTGGGCTCCTTCCTTCCTTCCTTCCTTCCTTCCTTCCTTCCTTCCTTCCTTCCTTCCTTCCTTCCTTCCTTCCTTCCTTGCTTGCTTGCTTGCTTGCTTGCTTGCTTTAATTCTTGCTTTTATTTTATTTTATTGTATTTTTATTCCTCCCCCAATGCTTCCCTCCATCCATCTTCCTTTCTGTTATTATTTTATTAATGTATTTTTATTCCTCCCCCAATGCTTCCCTCTATCCATCTTCCTTCCTCTCTTCCTTTCTTTTATTATTATTATTTTATTATTACTGTATAATTGTATTTTAATTGATGTTAAAATACACTGGGGGGAGGGGGGAGCCGGGGGAGGGGGTGGGAGTGGAGCCGGGGAGGGGCGGAGCTGGGGGTGGAGGCAGACCCTTCGGCCCCCAGGTGATCAGTGCTCCAGCCCCTGGGGGTGGAGGCATCCCTGACTAGGTCTTTAAGATCATTTGGGAGGGCTCCCCAGGTGATCAGTGACGAGAGACAGGGCCTTCTCAGCAGTGGCCCCTGGGTGATAGAACACCCTCCCTATGGATAGCAGATCGGCCCCCTGCCTCTTAACATTTCAAAAAAGAGTTAAAACCTGGATTTTTGAGCAAACATTTGAAAATGCAATGTAACAGGCTAATTTAGATCCACGGAATTTCTTCCCCCCACCTAAGAACTGGGGTGACAGCTGCGTTAAAAGAGCATGCACCCCGACCCTTCCTCCAGGATAGTGCAGCAGAAGAGGAGGAGAATAAGGAGGTTGAAGAGAACGAGGACCCTGATCTACTCCCCAAGGGAGATCGAGATCGACGCCAGCCCTGTGGCGCTCGGCATCGGCTGCTTGATAGCGCGTGTATGCAGAATGGCGATTGAGCCCATCGGTATCAGGGAATATGGGCCGAAGGAGGAGGCGGGCTAGTGCTGTGCCATCTGCTTGCCGTTTAACACGGCTTTCACCCCAGTTCTCACGCGGAGGGAAGAAATCCGCACGGAAGGAAAGGCCAGGCCAGGTAAGGGAAACCTGCTGATTCCTTCCCAAAAAATTGTGGTGTTGGCTTCGAAATGGCAAATTCACATCCGGGTTGCTTACATCGCTTCAAAACCGCTTCAAAAGTGAATTTAATCTGAATTTATTCCCATTTTAGAAGCATTCCAACGGACCTACCCAGGCCTAATATGGAGTGCCCATGATGACTTTAGGTAACATAATTTGGGGAAAAATCTGTTTCCGCTTTTAAAGTGTTATTCCTGATTAATTATGCAGTACTTACTTTGAAAGTGTGGTGTTCCAGCCTAGTGGCCATAGACAGGCACCGGAGGTCCCAGCTGATCAGGATCAGATCGGGGATGATGGGTGGCCTGATGGATACGGGTCTGCAGAGGAAGACTTAGCCTGGGATGATGGATGGTTACATGGGTATGTGACTGCAGATTAGGATAATGATGACTCCATGGAATTTAGTTCTGAATTCGACAGTGAGAGGCCCAGCGACCTTGATTTTCACGAGAACTTCTACACTCCCTTGCCAGGTGAGCATTCCGAGGTTAGGGAGGACCAAGTTTCCCAGCTTGATAGTGAAACATCTGGGGATGCTAACGAACCGGAATTCGACAGGAGGGCCAGCATTAGATCCTCCCGGAGAGATTGGAGGAAGGGGGTGCGGCTGGTACCCAGGAGTTAGTTCCCTTTATTAGATTGTGTTCAAGCCTTTGTAGTCAGACCTGAAGCTACGTTCAGCTTAGGAGGTTTTCATGTTCAAGATTCTAAGTTCCTGTGACCGCCTTGTTTACTCTCGTTTGCTTTTCCACGGGATTTAAGCCAGTTCGGCTTGCCAGCTCGTGAACTCTTTGGACTATCTTTGGATTTACTTTGATTGCCATTACATCTTTATATCTTTGGACTATTCTTTATTCTAAATAAAAGTACATTTATTGCATCTGCCTGGTGTGTGTGATCTAGGGGGGGGGGGGCTGCCGCGATCTGAGGTGCAACAGAAAGTAGTCATTATACTCCAGAAACTTCATTTTTGTGGCTGCCACAAACTATGTAATCCAGTTCAAAGCAGATAATGTGGATTATCATATAATCCAGTTCAAAGCAGATGTGGATTATATGGCAGTGTAGAAGGGACCCAAAACCCCAATATACAGTTTCAAGACCACTCCATCATGCCTTGTTCTAGGTTTAATACACCCAAAGAGAAATGCAGAAATGTACTAGGACAAGGAGCATTGATGTTGAAGCAAGACCTGGCCAAATTAATTGATTCTTTTGGTCTTTATCACACAGTCTGGCATAGAAGCAAGACCGTACAGTGCGACCCCGGGGTGACTGTCCTAGCAAGTTGCTGGAAATCTCCCAATTGTGTGAATGCAGTGCGATGATGTCTTTGTGAAATAAAATCCAAAGAAAAAAAAGCACATGCTAACTTTTTGTATCAGAAAAAAAAATGTGCAGAAGGGAACAGCTGGAACCTGGTTTGATACACGGTATAGAACGAGATATTAAAATCCAAATGATCTCTAATAATTAACTCTCCTTTAAACATGATGCTTTTAAACTATCATTTGCAATTCTAATCCACCTGGTGAGGAAAGTCTCTGCTGGGATATTTTTCTTTTCAAACAAATTATGTATTCGTTTATTTATTTTTGAGGAGCATACCAGCCTTTATGTTATATATCTCAGTAGTCTTGGGATCAGAGCTTCTGTGAATGTCGCATTTTAGGGACTGCCGGAATGAGGACATTTAATGCCTACTAATTGTTTCACTTCTAATAATTGCTGTGAATAGTCACCACAGGAGAGAAACGCTTTCTGAAGACATAATAACAGGGGGGAAAGCCTGCCTCTGGCACAGACATATTAGCTGAATACTGTACTGTACTGTTACTGCTGTTTAAGCACCACAATGGGTGACAAATGGCTATTAACATATAGCTTCCCTGTCACTGAAGAAATGAGCACTTTTGAAAGCCAGCCTGCCTTAGGTGTGAGCAAAATACATTGCGTGTGCAAGGGTGATACACCTCGCGCCCAATGATAACACTGACACAAAGGTTGGACGAAAATGGCCACAACTCGTTTATTAAACAGAACAAAGGGTTGGCGGCCACGCAAGGGTCCAGGATCAGGGTAGTACAGGCCCCCCGCGAATGTCCAAAGGCACTTGCAAGCCTGGGTGCGAGCGGCCCAATGCCTCTCCACGGAACTCGGCACCCCAGGGGGCCGGGCGTTATCCCCTACCAACCAAGGGCGATAAGCCATCCTGATCCAGGGCCCTGCCACCTGCCAACACGGAGTTGCGACAAAGAATATTTATTTATTTAATTATTTACTCGGCTTTTATGCCGCCACTCCCAAACCGGCTCGGGGCGGCTCACAGCCAGAAGCAGACAATACACAATAAACAATAAACATATACGCTCTAAAATGCAATACAAAATGCAGGGTAAAAACACACGATAAAACATCATTAAGCACATACAGTTAAAATAATTAAGGCAGTCTGGCAACATTGGCATGGCTTGAGGAGCTCTTGGCCTATCCCTGGAAAGCCAGCTGGAAGAGATGCGTCTTGCACGCCCGCCTAAACGGGAGTAGGTCATGGATAGCCCGAGTGGCTGGCGGAAGGGCATTCCACAATGTCGGCGCTATGACCGAGAAGGCCCTTCGGCGAGTGGCAGTTCTTTTAGCCACCTTAACAGAGGGAACGGCTAAAAGATTAGAGTCCTCCGAATGAAGTGATCTAGAAGGGTAATATGGGGTGAGACGGTCCCGCAGATACGCTGGCCCCAGGCCGTGTAAGGCCTTAAAGGTGAGAACCAACACTTTGAAGGCAATCCGGTGCTCAATAGGCAGCCAGTGCAGATCCTGCAAAATAGGTGTTATGTGGCATCCTGCTGGGGAGCCAGACAGGAGCCGGGCGGCAGTGTTCTGCACCAGCCTGAGTTTCCGGGTTACCGACAGAGGAAGGCCAACGTAAAGAGCGTTACAGTAATCTAACCTCGAGATGACCATGGCTTGGATCACCGTGGTAACACATACTTTAACCAAGTAACAAACAACTCGAGTAAATGCACAATATGAACATGAATAAGCCATGTACCATGTAGGGAGGGCGGGAGGAAAAACCGAATTGGCCCCTGCCAGTGCTGGGGGCAGTCCCATGCAGCCTTAAATATGCTGCCTGGGCGAAGAGAAGGGCCAGCTAGCCACGTGGAGGGGAGAGGCGTGGCCAGCCCCCCTCATTGGCTAGCTGGCCCTGGCGGCGGGAAACTGGGTGCCGCCCCAGGGGTCTCTGGGAAGGAGAAGACCCCTGACCTCCCCAAGATGGCGACGAGGACAGCCCTACCCCGCAAAAGGGGTTGGCCGGTAAGTCGGCCATGCCCATTATTTATCACCCATTCATCTTCTCTTTCTTTACTAGCCTTTTAGGTGTAAGCTTGGATGAGGGTAAAGGAAGGTAGAGGCTCTACATTGCCCTTGCTGCCTCCAAAAAACTGATATCAGGGCCTCCTTGACACTGCACGAGTTAAACGCTATGAATTGTCAAAGGCTTTCATGGCTGGAATCGCTGGGTTGTTGTAAGTTTTTCAGGCTGTATTGCCATGTTCTAGAACAGGGCTGTCCAACTGGCGGCCCTGGGGCCGGACCCGCCCCCCCCCCAGCCCCTTCCATCCGGCCCCAGGTCCTATTTTAATTAAAAATAGAATTTTTTTAAAAAAATTCACTTCCGGGTTTGGAGCAAGTCCCGCGAGACTACGCAAATCACACGGGATTTCGCAGTCAACACTGGCGAAATCCCGTGTAGTTTGCGTAGTCTCGCGGGACCTGCAGTAAATAAATATCGCCTTCTGTCTTCCTGGATCCTTTTCGCTCGTGGTCGCCGCCTCGCTCGCTTGCTCGCTAGTCTCGCTCGCTTGCTCGCCAGCCTCGCTCGCTTGCTCGCCAGCCTCGCTAGGCCGCCGCCTGCCTGCCGACCTCGCTCGCCCATCGCCTGCCGGCCTCGCTCGCCCATCGCCTGCCGGCCTCGCTCACCCATCACTTGCCGGCCTCGCTCGGCCACCGCCTCGCTTGATCTCCACGTCCAGCGCTTTGGGAAAGGTAGGCCGAAGCAGGGGGCTGAAGGGGAAGAGGGGTTTGTTTATATGTGCTTGGTGGCTGGAGGGGGTAATAATATTACCTGTATTTTATTAGTGTGTTTATATTTGCATGTTTGAGGGAAGGAAGACTATTACCTGTATTTTATTAGTGTATTTATGTGGGAGGGAAGGATGAATATTACCTGTTTTTTATTAGGGCTTCAGGGGGAGAAGGGTTTGTAAATATAAGTATTAATAATGGTGCACTATGGTCTCTATAATGTCCCATGCATGCTTCCAGCCCCTTGGTGAATATAAATATTAGTAATGGTGCACTATGGCCTCCATCAGTGTCCCATGCATGCTTCCAGCCCCTTGGTGAATATAAATATTAATAATGGTGGTCTTTGGCCTCTATTAGTGCTCCCTGCATGCAGCCATAATCATGCTGTTCCATTGCTTTATTTATTTATTTTATAATTCATAATGCAAATAGTAATTGTAAGTATATTGGAACCCGGGGAGGTGGCGGAGCCGAGGAGGGGGCGGAGCCGGGGAGGGGCGGAGCTGGGGAGGGGCGGAGCCGGGAAGGGGGCGGGCCCGGGGAGGGGCAGAGCTTAGGCCCCCCAGTTGATCAGTATCCGATGATCAGGCCCCAGGGTTGGTAGAAGTTGGACAGCCCTGTTCTAGAACAGACCTGGGCATCTTACAGCCCGCCGACCGATTCTGATTGTCCTGGGGAGAAGAATATACAACCAGCACAAAGGGCGGCTATACCGCATGCAAAACACAGTAGAAAAGCACAGCGTAAAAGCTAATGCGAAAAGCAGAATCAGAATTTTTATTGATTAGCCGAAAGCCATATCAAATACACACAGAACACAGACAGAACACAGACACATCGCAATAGTTCTAAAAACAATCTAAGAAAATTTCTAAAAGCAAGTTAATGCGAGAATCAATAATACAAATGATAGTGGAGGCTTCTCTAGTTCCATGAGAACAAGCATGCAATATACAATACATCATAAGGTAAGTACCATAGCATTATACATAAACATAGTAGCGGTGAACAAGCTCACGCAAAGGTGAACGGAGACGCCCAGGCTCAGCGGAGGAGGATTCTCGGGTGATGATTTAAAGGCACAATCCCAGACGCCTTCCCAAACAGAGGAAAATGACCAAAATAATTGATTGATTGATTGATTGATTTTATTATTTATGAGTCGCCCTCCACGTCAGTGCTCCGGGCGACTTACACATAAAACACATAAAAGAGTTCAATAGTTAAAAGCTAAAAGAATAGGAAAATTAATTAAAATAGTTCCAGTAACTCAGGCTAAGTCTGGAAGGTGTCCTTAGCCGTAAGCCTTTCGGAAGAGCCAGGTCTTCAGTGCGGTCAGAAACTGGGGCATGTCCCGGATGGCTCTCTGATCCGCCGGCATCAAGTTCCAAAGAACAGGGGCCGCGATGGAAAAGGCTCTCCGTCTCGTGGTGTCGAGGCGGGCCTCACTCACACATGGAATGCAGAGAAGGTCCCTGTTCACTGAACGCGGCGACCTTAAATGGAGTGGTTCGAACAAGCGGTCTTTTAAATAAGCTGGGCCGGCGCCATGGAGGGCCTTAAAGGTAAGCGACAAGATCTTGTGGATGGCTCTGAGCTCGACTGGCAGCCAGTGCAGGCGCTGTAGAGATGGCGCGATATGGCATCTCAGAGGTGTCCCGGTGAGGAGTCTGGCGGCTGCATTCTGCACTAGCTGGATTTTACGAGTGGTTGACTGCGGCAACCCCACGTACAAGGCATTACAGTAGTCCAGCCGTGATGTCACTGTGGCATGGACCACCGTAGCCAGCGCATCTGATGGAAGATAAGGTGCCAGTTGACGTGCCTGGCGTAGGTGGAAAAAAGCTCCCTTACTTGTCGCAGCAACCTGGGCCTCCAGTGAGAGTCTCGAGTCTAGTATCACACCGAGACTCTTCACCAACGGGGCCGGGATCAGCGGCTCTCCCTCAAAGAGAGGCAGCGGAATGGGTGGCTCTGGGCGTCCCGGCCATAGAATCTCTGTCTTTGATGGATTGATCTTGAGTTTGTATGAGCGGAGCCATCTGGTCACTGCCTCTAGTCCTTGTCTGAAATTCTCAGGCACCGATGTTACACCTGGCTCAAACTTCAGCAGAAGCTGGGTGTCATCTGCATATTGGTAGCACCCAAATCCAAAACTTCTGGCTATGCTTGCCAAGGGTTGGACGTAGATGTTAAAAAGCGTGGGTGACAAAATGGCGCCTTGGGGGACTCCACAGTCCAGAGTGGATTTCTTGGACACTTGGCCTCGCCACTCAACACGCTGCGAATGGCCCCGCAGGAAGGAATCGAACCAGGCCAAAGCTGTGCCTTGAATCCCAATGGCTGATAGTCGCCGCAACAGCAAGTCATGGTCCACCGTGTCGAACGCCGCGGTGAGGTCAAGCAGTGGAGGCTTCTCTAGTTCCATGAGAACAAGCATGCAATATACAATACATCATAAGGTAAGTACCATAGCATTATACATAAACATAGTAGCGGTGAACAAGCTCACGCAAAGGTGAACGGAGACGCCCAGGCTCAGCGGAGGAGGATTCTCGGGTGATGATTTAAAGGCACAGTCCCAGACGCCTTCCCAAACAGAGGAAAATGACCAAAATAATTCAAAGGTTCGGGATAAATCCCATGATTGAAGCAATATCTTTAAGGGAGGTCGTCCTTAGGCCGACGAATGGATTCACGCGCCTTCGTTTCTCCCCGTATGGGGCTTCCTCAGGGCCAGGGGGCGTGGCCTAAATGGCGAAATCTCTGTGTTAGAGTGTCATTTTGTGTCATTTTGGTTGGTGGTGTGCCCCAGGATTTTGTAAATGTAAAAAGTGTGCCGTGGCTCAAAAAAGGTTGGGAAACACTGCCTTCTAGCAGTTTTTCCAAACATTTTTTGAGCCGCGGCACACTTTTTACATTGACCAAATCCCAGGGCACACCACCAACCAAAATGACACAAAATGACACTCTCACACAGTAATACATATAGTTAATATGTTTTTAAATGTATTTATACACTCAGTGTGAAACCAACATAGATATCCTGGCAGGAATGGCAGAAAGACACAAACTTCCCTCACAGAACTCCCAGAACCAAGAAAAAATGCTATAAGAGTTTGGTGGGCATTGACCTTGGGTTTTGGAGTTGTAGTTCACCTTTATCCAGAGAGTACTGTGGACTCAAACAATGTTGGATCAGGACCAAACTTGGCATGAATACTCAATATGCCCAAATGTGAACGCAGATGGAGTTCAGGGGAAATAGACCTTGACATTTGGGAGTTGTAGTTCCTGGGATTTATAGTTCCCCTACAGTCAAAGAGCATTCTGAACCCCACCAATGATAGAACTGGGCCAAACTTCCCACACAGAACCCCCAGGAGGCAAGAGGAGGTCTCTACTTGGGGAAAGGGAGGCGGGCCTTCCCAATGCACGGAGAGGGAGGGACCAAGTAGACCATGGGTGGGGAGGGGGGTGGTTGTAATTTTGTGCCTTTATCGAGGTAGGTTTCTTAGGGTTTTTATACTTCAACACACTAGACTCCCCCCCCCCCCCTTGAGGTTCCAATTTCCCACGGCACACCTGATGATCGTTCACGGCACACTAGTGTGCCCCGGCACACTGGTTGAGAAACACTGCCTTAGAGGAACTCAAAGCTGATTACAGTACACTAATAAGGCAAACATTAAATACCATTTTACACAAACGACATACAATAAACAGATAAGGTAAATTATTTATTTATTTACTTACTGCATTTCTATACCGCTTTTCTCACCCCTAGGGGGGATGCAAAGCGGTGTACAGCATAATAATTGGTAAAAAAAATTCAATGCCTCACATACAAATAAAAACAATACATTACATATCTTAAAACAATAACATATAACTGTAAATAAAAATCATTAAAACTGTCAGATATGATCGTTCGCCAGTTTGTGTAGTTTTCAATTACCAATCTTGTACACCAGTGTTTTTCAACCTTTTTTGAGCTGCGGCACATTTTTTACATTTCCAAAGTCCTGGGGCACACCACCAACCAAAATGACACAAAATGACACTCTAACACAGTCATACATATAGTTAATATGTTTTTAAATGTATTTGTACACTCAGTGTAAAACCTGGTCCTGTTTCGATGAACACAACATAGATATCCTGGCAGGAATGGCAGAAAGACACACACGAAGGTCTTGCTCAACAGCTGTCAGTCTCTCTCCGTGTTTAGTGGGCATTGACCTTGAGTTTTGGAGTTGTAGTTCACCTATATCCAGAGAGCACTGTGGACTCAAACAATGTTATGTTATTTGTTTTGTATCCAGAATCACAATGTTGGAAGGAGGCTCACCACTTTAAGGTCCCTAAAACAGGCATGGGAAAATTTCGGCCCTCTGGGTGCTTTGGACTTCAACTCCCACCATTCCTAACAGCCTGAGGCCCTTTCCTGCTTAAATGGCTGGGGGGGGGGGAGGAAAAGGGCCCGAGGTTTCTAGGAATGGTGGGAGTTGGAGTCCAAAACACCTGGAAGGTCCAAGTTTGCCCATGCCAGCTTTTGTCAGAGACCTCTTCCTCCCCCTTCCCCTTCGCACCCTTTCTTCCCCCTCCTGCCCAACACTTACTTTTTCTTCTCCACTCGAGCTCCCTTTTTCCCAGCCTCGTTCTTCTCGCTTTGCCTCGCTCACGCTGTCGCTTCTGCCGCCATTTTGATCCAAGGGGGCAGCATGAGCATGTTCAGGAGGGGAGGGGGGAGGGAGGAAGACGTGGGGCGAGTCTGCGCAGTAGCGCCCGCACGGGTCATGTCTTCCTCCCTCCCTCCCTCCTCCCCTCCTGAACACGGTCAGAAGCAGCAGCGTGAGCAAAGCGAGGCAAAGAGAAAAAGTGTTCGGCAGGAGGGGGAAGAAAGGGTATTGGAGGTTCCAATTTCCCACGGCACACCTGATGATCGCTCACAGCACACTAGTGTGCCGCGGCACACCGGTTGGGAAACACTGTTGTAGACAGTGCAATTATAATGAAAATTTGTGATGAGGACCAGAGCCACCAAGGCTACCCAACACAATCAGTACGGAATTTTATTTATTTATTTATTATTCGGGCTTCTATGCCGCCGACTCCCTGAGGCTCGCGGCGGCTTACAGGAGCCGAAGGGCACAGTAAAATACAGGCAATAAGCAGTTAAAAACAATTAAAAACAACAGCAGTACAGTAATTAATAACACAGTTAAAACAATGAACAGCACATCATCCTCAGAAGAACGAATAGATGGCGGGGCATGGGCAGGACTTACTCACCAAAGGCCTGCTTAAACAGGTATGTTTTACAGGCCCGTCTAAACGGGAGCAAGTCCTTCATAGCCCGAGTTCCGGCCGGGAGGGCGTTCCACAGCGTAGGTGCTATGACAGAGAACGCCCTCCGGCGGGTAGCAGTCAGCCTTGCGAGTTTAGCTGAAGGTATCTCCAGGAGATTGGAGTCCTCAGACCGAAGTGATCTCGGAGGGCAATATGGGGTGAGACGGTCCCTCAAATACGCTGGCCCCAGGCCGTGTAAGGCCTTAAAGGTGAGGACCAACACTTTGAAGGTGATCCGGTGCTCAATTGGCAGCCAGTGCAGATCCTGCAAAACAGGTGTTATGTGCGCCAGCTGGCGTGCCAGACAGGAGCCGGGCGGCAGTGTTCTGCACTAGCCTGAGCTTCGGGTCACCGACAGAGGAAGGCCAACGTAGAGCGCGTTGCAGTAATCCAGCCTTGAGATGACTGTGGCTTGGATCACCGTGGCCAGATCGTTCCGGGAGAGATAGGGGCCAGCCTCCTTGCCTGTCGCAGATGAAAAACGATCTTGCTGACCGCAGAGACCTGGGCCTCCATGGTCAGCTGGGAGTCCAAATGGACCCCCAGGCTCTTTACGGAAGGCGATGGGCATAACACCGCACCGTCCAGGCTCGGAAGCTGGACATTAACATCACCCGGGCGACCCAGCCACAAGATCTCCGTCTTCGCCGGATTCACCCTCAACCTACTGGCTCGCAGCCATCCAGTAACGGCTTTGAGGCAGTGTTGGAAATTATCGGGGACAGAACCCGGCCTGCCCTCCATCCTCAGAATGAGCTGGGTGTCGTCAGCGTACTGGTGACACTCCAGCCCATAACTCCGCACCAGCTGTGCAAGCGGCTGCATGTAGATGTTAAATAACAGAGGGAATTGATGGGAAAACCTCAGAGAGCAGTTTAGGTAATCCAGGTAAGTAGTCCTCACACATCAACAGATGTTACAGGTGCCGGGCAGCAAGGAGGCAAGGCAGTGGGGGCCATGGGGCTCCCTGCAGAGATGTTGCTGGTGCTGGTTGGCTCCCTGCTCAGATGTAGCTGATGAAAAGGTCTTCCCCTTTTCCATATCCGGTGTTGGGAGGCAATGATCAACTTCCAGCCATGGGGAGACGCTCTTGTTCCATTTTCCATGCCTAAGGAGCATGTTGTCTGTACACAGGACCGGACAAAGGTAAAAAATAGTAGTAAGCGAACCTTTTTTTGGTGCCCCCTGGGTCTTCAGAGTGGTGATGATGGCGCATGCGCACGCCGGATCACACATGCGCTTGTCCTTTTCGGCCTCTTGGAGTGTGTTTAGCACCTCCCTCCACCAGAAGTGCTCCGACCCGATGGCGGATGCGTGAAACTTTTGCGCATGCGCTATTAAAACAGAGCACTTCTGGTGGAGGGAGTTGCTAAGTGCACTCCCAAGAGTCCGAAAAGGACAAGCCAGGGAAAATTTAGCAGCCGGAGGCGGGAGGCTCCACCCCGGCTGCAAAATGTTCCCCCGTCCTTTTCATTCTCTTGGGAGTGCATTTAGCAACTCCCTCCATCAGAAGCGCTCGGTCCCAATTGCGCATGCATGAAACTTTCATGCATACGCCATCGGGTCGGACAAGCCAGGGAACATTTTGCAGCGAGAGCGGAGCCTCCCGCTCGCGTGCCACCCGCCCACAGCATGATGCGCCGAACCTGGCAGCCGTGGCTGGATGCGCCCTTGGCCACGTGGTGCCCTGAGGCGGCCGCTTACTTTGCCTCCACTAAGATCCGCCCCTGTCTGTACACATCTCCGATCTTTTTGCCGGCATGTCTGCATGTCTACATAGGGCACCCTATTACCTTCCTGCTGAAGCAGTACCTATTGATCTACTCGCATTGCATCCTTTTGAACTACTAGGTAGGCAGAAATAAAGTAAATTATAGGGGTGGTTGATCCATAAAAAAATTGATTCTAAACTCGGGGGGGGGGGGGGAGGGGGAATTTCCCTTGCTTGGTCATTATAGAAATTATTCCGAAAATTTCTAAATAAATTTCGTAATTGAAACGTAATTACTAACGATTTTTGGTTTTATTCGTTACGCCAGCTGGGAGGCTAGAATGGAGGGCTTGCTCTTCCCTCCCCCGAGCTCAGAAGCATTGCACATTATATTTAATGCGGGATGCCTCTCAGCTGGGAGGGGCAGGGAGGGAAGAAGGGAGAGCAAGCCCTCCCCTCTTCCCTCCCTCCCTCCCCAGCTCAGAAGCATCACAGGTTAAATATAACCCGGGATGCCTCTGAGCTTGCGAGGGGGGGGGGGGAGGAACGGAGGAGTGGATGATCCGCCCCTCCTTCCCTGCCAAGAACTAAACCACATCAAGCCTTGGAAGGAGGGAAGGGAGGGAAGGGAGCAGACGCCCCTCCTTCCCTGCCAAGATCTAAAGCGTGCCAAGGCTTGGTGCGGTTTAGTTCTTGGCAGTGAAAGGTGTGTTGAGGGCATCCCCTCGCGTCCTCCTTCCCTGCTGAAAACTAACTCCGAGATCCAGGCTCTCCCTGTGAGGAAGAGCTTGGAGAAATGGAGGAAAGCTCGGCCGGGCTGCTTCCAAAGTGCTCGCCTCAGCTCTCAGCTGGCGAGAGGAGAAAGGAGGGTGCTGCTGCCCTCCAGTCTCCTCTCGCCGGTTGATAACTGAGGAGGGGGGAAAAGACCTAATAATGTGACCTTTACAAAAAAAATGGCGATCTCGGGTTCGGTTTTGAAACTTCACTTCCGGGTTGCACGCCGAGGTTCGATATAAGGACAAAATAATTTCAGATACAAAATATTAACGGGTTTCAAAGTATTTAAATTGGAGGCATCCACCCCTAGTAAATAAATAAATAAAACATATTGAAACACAAACACAAGATTTTAATAGACCTGAATCCTATTGTTAATTCCAACTGGAAAAAAAGTCCATTGATCTTATTATTCAATGGTGAGTCAACATGTATAAATAGGATCACTTCAATCGGTTTCCTCTAGTTGTGACGACCAATGGTATCCAGACCAGAATGAAGGGGAAAGCATGGACTTTTCCTTAAATCTATTTTCTCATTCCATATTCAGAAGTGGTAGGTAGCACACCACTTGCCATCAGATAAATTAAATTGGAGTTGGAAAGGAGCTGTCTGTAGAAATGCCAAATTGAGTTTATTTATTTATTTATTTATTCGGGTTTCTATGCCGCCGACTCCCGAAGGCTCGCGGCGGCTTACAAGAGCCGAAGGCACAATAAAATACAGAAGGTTAAGAACAATTAAAAACAAGCAACACAGTAAAAACAACAACACAGTTGAGGTAGTGGCACAACCAAGACGCACGGGCCTACCCATCGAAGGCCTGCCTAAACAAATAGGTTTTACAAGCCCGCCTGAACGGGAGCAGGTCCTTCATTGCCCGGGTGTCGGCCGGGAGGGCGTTCCACAGCGTGGGAGCTATGACAGAAAATGCCCTCCAGCGGGTGGATGTCAGCCAAGCCAGCTTCGCCGAAGGTACCTCCAAGAAGTTAGCATCTTCGGACCGCAGTGATCTCAGAGGGCAATATGGAGTGAGACGGTCCCTCAGATACGCTGGCCCCAGGCCATGCAAGGCCTTAAAGGTGAAGAACGGAAGAAGTTAAAGAGAAGAACGGAACTGTTGTCATAGAATTCCATCATTCCATTAAATATCAACATGAAACCAGAGCATATTGCTCAGGTGAAACCAGTGTTGAAATTCTGAAGGTTGTTAAAAAGAATTTTATTGACTTGTGTGGGTTTTGGATATTTCTTGCCTGTATGATAGTCTCTGTATCTCTGAACTAGTCTGCTGTTTCAAAAGGGTTTCAAACGGAGCTCTAGAGAGCCTCCCTGAAGGCCCGGCTCAATTTTTTTATGGGGCTGCTTAACTTGTGGGAACCAACCTGTCATCTTCCATTTCATGTGCAATGACACCTAATGCAACATGCCATCCAGAAGCTTACAGATCCCAGCTAGCTTTCGTCCTTTCCAACAGTAACAGACACTGCCACAGGTAGAGTCCACAAATTGCTCAGGACATGTCCCTGTTGCTCCCGAGATCGGAGAAGTCAAGTGTGGGGAAGAGAATAAAACAAACAAGAAAGTCACCTAAGGCCTTTGCAGGATATTTTCCACATGAGTCTTAAATTGTCTTAAAAATGTATTTATTCCATTTCACCACTACTGTCCTTTCACAAATCTGAATGCAATTAACATACGAGGGCGGGTCAATAAGTCAGTGACTTTTTGAATGAAACACAGGATTTTGGATTAAAAAAACATTTTATTTTTCAACGTTGTCTCCTTTGAGCTCTATACACTTTGTCCAACGTTTCTCCAATTTTTTTATCCCTTCCAAAAAATAAGATTTGTCGAGGTCATCAAAATAGGTATTTGTTTGTGAGATGATTTCATTGTAGGAGTCAAATCTCTTTCTGCCGAGACATTTTGCAGACGACACTAAATTGTTCAGGGTAGTTAAAAATGAAACTGATTGTAAAGAGCTCCAGAAAGATCTCTCGAAATTGAGTGAATGGGCAACAAAGTGGCAAATGCATTTTAACCTAAACAAGTCTAAAGTCATGCACATCGGGGCAAAGAACCCCAACTACACCTACCAATTGATGGGGTCAAAGCTTTCCGAGACAAACCAGGAAAGGGATCTTGGGGTTTTGGTGGACAGCTCAATGAAGATGTCTACCCAGTGCGCAGCAGCAGTGAAAAAAGCAAATTCTATGCTTGGCATGATCAGAAAGGGAATCGAAAATAGGTCAGCAAATGTTGTATTACCTCTCTACAAATCGATGGTAAGGCCACATTTGGAGTACTGTGTACAATTCTGGTCTCCGCACCTCAAGAAGGATATAACGGAACTGGAAAAGGTACAAAGAAGGGCAACAAGAATGATCCAAGGGATGGAGCAGCTCCCTTATGAAATCAGGTTGCAACGCCTTGGTCTTTTCAGCCTTGAAAGACGGCGTTAAGAGGTGACTTGATCGAAGTGTATAAAATCATGCATGGGATAGAAAAGGTGAATAAAGAAAATTATTTTCTTTGTCACAAAACACTAGGACTAGAGGGCACTCCTGAAGCTCCAAGGTAGGAAAATTAGGACTAATAAAGGGAAATATTTCTTCACCCAGAGGGTCATTGGGTTATGGAACTCACTTCCAGAAGAGGTTGTGACCGCTGTCAGCCTGGACAGCTTCAAGGCAGGATTAGACAGATTCATGGATACCAAGTGTATCGGTAGTTACTGAAAAGGACATTCAAGTGCCACCTCGGAGTTGGTTGAGGTAGGCAGGATTTCCCTGGGTACTGGTTGTGGGGGGTCGGGAGCAGGTCAGGGTTTTGCCCTCCCTTCTGCTCGAGATCCCCGTGTACAACTGGTGGGCCACTGTGTGATACAGAATGCTGGACTAGATGGGCTGAGGTCCGATTCAGCATGGCTCTTCTTATGTTTTTATACCCCTTTTTTTCTCATTAGGAAGAGTTTTCAAAATGTAAATTAATTTCCTTCTCTGATTCAGAAAAAAAAAACCTTCTTTCATCAACTGTCTTATAAGTTCAGAGATGAGAGAAAAGGTAATCTGACCCAAATCAGAGTTGAAAAGTGGGTGGGATAATTGTTTCACCTTCAGCCCATGAAGAACACTAGGAAGAAAAGATCACCCGCTCCCAAACTTGGAGACCAGTTCTAAACAGCAATAAATTGAAGGGATATGTTTTGCCTGGATAAAAGATAATTAACGTGCAACATGAAAGTCAACTTAAAATATTTGAAAGACTGGCTCATAGGTGCTGTGGCAAACCTATTGGTCCAGAGGTTAGGAACTCAAATAAAGTGCTTAAGTTGCAGGAAACTCTATATAAGGAAGGGTGAGCAGGCTAGAGGATCTATGAGCTCCTTTCCATCTAAGTGGTTCTTTATGTCTTCTTTTGATTAGTGTTCTTTTTTAAAAAAATGATTTTTATTAAAATTTTTCATATTTTTATAGACAGTACAGAACATGCAAATTTACAATACACTGATACAAAGGGAAAGGGAATGGGGGAAGGGTATAGGAACAATGTTGACTTCCGTTCTTTTGATT
The DNA here is from genome assembly GCA_030556195.1 of Anolis apletophallus. Taxonomy (NCBI): domain Eukaryota; kingdom Metazoa; phylum Chordata; class Lepidosauria; order Squamata; family Anolidae; genus Anolis; species Anolis apletophallus. The sequence continues at coordinate 138,282,977 of JARBWK010000010.1, read as the reverse complement.
AGTGTTCTTGAATAAATAAATATCAATGTTCTTAAAGCTAAAGCCAGCCATGTAGTTGTTCAGGGATGAGGTAGAGATTATTCCTGGGCAATCAGTGTTCTAAATGGTTCTAAAGTACGTACGAAACTAAAGTTCTGGTGGTGAACACTAGGTGGCGCTGGTGCTTTGCTTCTGCAGTGTTGCTAAAGTTCTGGTGGTGAACATTTCAGAACTCTAACACAGTGGTTTTCAACCTTTTTTGAGCCACGGCACATTTTTTACATTTGCAAAATCCTGGGGCACACCACCAACCAAAATGACACAAAATGACACTCTAAACACAGTAATGCATATAGTTAATATGTTTTTATGTATTTATACACTCAGTGTGAAACCTGGGCCTGTTTCGAGGTAGGTTTCTTAGGGTTTTTATACTTCAACACACTAGACTCCCCCCCTCCCCTGGAGGTTCCAAATTCCCACGGCACATCTGGTGATCGCTCACGGCACACTAGTGTGCCCCGGCGCACTGGTTGAGAAACACTGGCCTACCAGTCCGGCTTCCGTATTGGGCAGGGGACAGAGACTGTGTTGGTCGCCATCATGGACCAGCTTCGCTGCCAATTGGACCAAGGGGGATCAGCACTGCTCGTGTTATTGGACCTCACAGCAGCTTTTGATATGGTAGATCATGCATTGTTAACCCACCGCCTAGCCATGACAGGGGTTATGAAATGGGTGTTCTGAAATGGGTGTCCTCCTTTCTCCTTGATCGGGGACAACGAGTGGAGAGGGGAGGTATGGTTTCCGAGAGGCTTCCCTTAAGCTGTGAGGTTCCTCAGGGAGTCATTCTTTCCCCTTTATTGTTTAACATCTACATGCGGCCACTTGTCAAATTGGTGTGGAGTTTTGGTCTGGAGTGTCATCAATACGCGGATGACACCCAGCTGGTGCTGAGGATGGACGGCCGGCCAGACTCTGTATCCGATTGTTTCCAACAATGCCTTGAAGCTGTGACTGGTTGGCTATGAGCCAGTCGGTTGAGAGTGAACCCGTCGAAGACGGAAATCCTTTGGCTGGCTCACCTGGGTGGGTGCAAGCGTCGGCTGCCTACTCTGGATGGCAAGGCACTACACCCGTCGCCCTTAGTAAGGAGTCTGGGGGTCCAGTTGGACCCGCTGCTGACAATGGAGGCTCAGGTCTCTGCTGTCAGCAGATCTGCTTTTTTCCATCTACGGCCGGCTAGGCGGCTGGCACCCTATCTCACTGGAAATGATCTAGCCATGGTGATCCAGGCGATGGTTATCTCGAGGCTGGACTACTGTAACGCCCTTTACATTGGTCTTCCTTTGTCGGTCATCTGGAAGCTTAAACTGGTGCAGAACGCAGCAGCGAGGCTCCTGGCTGGAGTGCCGGCCAGGACTCACATCACTCCAACTCGGCAGCGACTGCACTGGTTGCCAATTGAGCACCGGGTCATCTTCAAAATGTTGGTCTTGACCTTTAAGGCCTTGTATGGTCTGGGGCCGGTGTACCTGAGGGACCATCTACTCCCATATGTTCCCCAGAGATCTCTCAGATCTCCGCGAACCATTCACCTGTCGTCAACCAGACAGAGAGCTTTCTCTGTGGCAGCACCATGCCTGTGGATAAGCCTGCCGCCTGAAGTTCGAGCAGTTAGTGAACTGCCGGCTTTCCGGAAAGCTTGCAAAACTTGCAAAACGGCACTGTTCCGGTAGGCATTTAGTCCTTAACCATTCCTGGTTATAGTGGAATACTGTCTAAACCAGGGGTGCCCACACTTTTTCAGCATGCGAGCTCCTTAAACTAAAACCAAGTCAGAAAGATCTACCAAGAGATAACAGGGCGGAGCTGGGGAAGGGGGCGGGGCTTGGCGGGGCTTGCCTCCGCCCCCTCCTCCCTCTGGCTTCAGCATTTCCACTACTTCTCCTGGGTAGAAGAGGGTAATGCCAAGCCAGTGGTGGCATAGATAGCCACCACTGGCTTGGCATTATCCCCTTCTACTCTTGAGAAGCTGTGGAAATGCTGAAGCTGGCGGAGGGGGCGGAGCTTGGCAGGGCTTACCTCTGCCCCCCTTTCCTCTGGCTTCAGCATTTCCACAGCTTCTTCAGGGTACAGAAAGGTTATGCCAAGCCAGTGGTTGCTATCTATGCCACCACTGGCTTGGCATTATCCTTTCTACCCAGGAGAAGCAGTGGAAATGCTAAAGCCAGAGGAGCGGAGCTAAGCCCCACTCCGCCCCCCCCTCTGGCTTTAGCATTTCCACTGCTTCTCCTGGGTAGAAGAGGATAATGCCAAGCCAGTGGTGGCATAGATAGCCACCACTGGCTTGGCATTATCCTCTTCTATCTATACAAAGGTGGGGGGGGGGGGGTGTTGCAAGCAACACTATAAACAAGGAACAGCAAACGTGTAGTTTATCCAATATACATATAATCAAATACAGTTTAGTAGTACATCATCAGAATATCATCAGAATATTAACAGCATCACCCCGGAGGGTTCCTACCCTATGGTGTCGTGAGTCCAGATAAGGGTATACAAGTCCAAGATAATTCAAACATCAAGACAGGGTAATAGGGAAGAAGTCCGGGGGAAGTAGGTCGAAAACGCCCAAGTAGACAGGGATGGTAGGAAACGGAGTTAGGAGAAGAGTCGGTTGAGTTACTGGCAAAGCTGCAGTGGCGATACATCCAAGTGGACTCAAACCGCTCGAAGTATGCAGGCCTGCAGGGTAGGAACCCTCCGGGGTGATGCTGTTAATATTCTGATGATATTCTGATGATGTACTACTAAACTGTATTTGATTATATGTATATTGGATAAACTACACGTTTGCTGTTCCTTGTATATATTATCCTCTTCTACCCAGGAGAAGCAGTGGAAATGCTGAAGCCGGCGGAGGGGGCAGGGCTTGGCGCGACATGGCTCCGCCCCCTCAGAAGCATCCCATCCAGCTGGGATCGACCTCCCTGGGTCCCAAGAGCGACCAGTCGATCGCGATCGACTTTCTGAGCACCCCTGGTCTAAACTGTTTTATATTGTATTGTTTTTATGCTTTTATTGTAGTTGATATGCCTCTTTGATGTAGTTCAATATGCTGTAAACCATCCTGAGCCAATTGGAAAGGACGGTATACGAATCAAAATAATAAATAAATATAAATAAATAAATAAAAGTCTTCAGGGTTGTGTCTGCCAGAGGACTGTTCCCTTCCCCAGCTTTTGCTGACTGGGTATTTCATTGTTCCTAATGGTAGGGCCTGTCTGGATTTCTGTCTTCCTTTTCCTCCCAATCTTGGAGTCATAAAATATGCTGTGAGCCTGTGTATTATTTATTCTTCCCCGTTTTCCTTTTGAGCCACTTGTCCCTGTGTTGAGGACAAGTAAGCATTGCCAAGGAAACCATCTGTTACTGTTATGCCTCAGGGCTCACATACACAATCAAATATCAGCACTGGTTTTGTTTTTCTATTCTTCATTAGTTATGGAGTCTGGCAAACAAAAATGCTATAATGCTACCTGTGAGACAGTTGTGAGATCAACATGGTTGGCTTACCAATGGCAAGAGTCAAGCTCATTGGGAGAGAATGTCCTCCGTAACACATTTTTGCAGGTGGCATGGAAGATAATTTTGTAGTTTTCTGGGGCTGTTTCCCTCCAAATATATTGAAAACTGTTTGTCTGGGCTACAAAGAAACTTGGGTCATTTATGAATATAAAATTTTATTTATTTTATTTATTTATTTATTTCATCACACTTGTATACCACTTCCTCCCGCAGGCTCTAAGCGGTTTACATAGTTTGGGTGCCCAATGGCAACACCAACAACACAAAATACAATAGACATGGAAAGAACACGAGGTTAGGGAAAGGGAAGGGGGAGGGGGAAGAGGTCAGCAACGATACCTACTGAGGCACTACCCCGCCATCAAAAGAAGGTAGGCGGGGCGGACCCAGCAGGATCGTTGGCACAGGAGCGCAGACGGGGGACAGGAACCGACATCTCTCCCTTGGGAGTCCGTCCTTGGGGACCTGATCTGTCTGCGCGGAGTCCTCATTGGCTTTCACTGGGGTCTGAGGGGGCCTTTGGAGCTGCAACTGTCTGTAGCAGGAGCTCCAGAATGTCCTAGAGGAGAACGGCCTCCAAGGCCTTGTCGTCCTCGTTGCTGTATGACCACCTGCCGAGGGGCCAGCAGAGACTCTGGTTCTGACATCCCGGTTCCTTTAGACTCTCCAGCAGGGGGATGGGCCTGCTCTCGGGTCCATGGTCCGGGGGATGGGGAATTCACCTTCCCTTCGTTTCCGGCGACATCTCCTCCTCCTCCGGTGGCCTCGTTTCTCCCTGACCACGTTGCTGGTGGGAGCAGAGTCCTCCGAGGGCGGGGCCTCCGGGGCTTCCGGTGGGCTGCTGCAGCACCATTGCTACTAACGCCTTGAGAAAGCCTGCTACAGGGGGAACGGATTTTCTGGCCTAGGATATCTAGCATCTGCAGTCCGTCGGCGTTTCCTAGCCTGGATGGCGAGCAGGTAAGCCCGTCATCTCGGGTAAAAAGCCTAGGGGTCCAATTGGACCTATTGTTGACCATGGAGGCTCAGGTCTCCATGGTCAGCAAAACACAGTTTTTCCATCTACGACAGGCTAGGCGACTGGCCCCCTACTTGTCCAGGAACGACCTGGCCACGGTAATCCAAGCGACGGTCATCTCGAGAGTAGACTACTGTAACGCCCTCTACATAGGTCTTCCCTTGGTGACAATTCGGAAACTCAAGCTAGTGCAAAATGCTGCGGCTCGCTTGCTGGTGGGGGCATCAGCAAGAGAGCACGTTACTCCCATCTTACAGCAATTGCACTGGCTACCAATCAAGTACCAAATTGTCTTCAAGGTGTTGGTTTTGACCTTTAAGACCTTGCATGGTCTAGGGGCCAGTGTAACTGAGGGACCGCCTTACCCCGTATGGTCCCCCGAGATCACTTCGCTCGGAAGAGCAAAATTTATTGGGTGTACCATCAATCCGCTCCTGCCATCTGTCTACCACCAGGCAACGAGCTTTCTCAGTTGCTGCCCCGACATTGTGGAATGCGCTGCCGGAGGACGTCCGTGCCATTGTTGAGCTCGTTCCATTCCGGAGGGCATGTAAAACCGCCTTATTTAGGCTTGCCTTCAACTGAATCCCGGAAATTGTAACCGCCCATTGTTTTGCTGATGACATTTTATGTAATTTTATCCATTGTTTGTTGTTTTATTGCTTTTGTTGTACATTGTATGTTTGCTGGCTGTATGTAAACCGCCCCGAGCCTGCCGGAAGGAGCGGTATACAAGACCGAATAAATAAATAAATAAATAAATAAATAAATAATAAATCAATAATAAAAGAAAGAGGATAAAAAAGGGGAGCCATCTCTTCCTCCCAAAATAATGCGGCTGCCCTTCGCTTCCTCAAGAAATATTTACAGATTATTACTTATTCTTTCTATGCCTCCAGTGAATGTCATGTGGAAGAGGAAGAGCACAGTATATGTGTTGCTGGTTACCAGGGAGATGGGAAGGAATGACAGAGTCGGGGAGACTTAGGTCAGCTGAAGGTGGCAGTTGACAGAGAGAGAGAGAGAGAGAGAGAGAGAGAGAGAGAGAGAGAGAGAGGTGATGAAAGGCTGTGGAAACATGGAAGCCGCAGCATCAGTTTTATTTTTTAGCTTTTAGGGTGTTCATGCCATTGTTATACTGGGTTGTCTTCACATTGCATCTTCACCCAAAATATTATAATCAGGTTATTTGTAAAATAAATCCTCTTCTTCTTCCAGATAAATTCCAGGAGTGCACAATTTTCAGCAAGAACCCACTTTTGGTCGGTTTGAACATCTCCTTCCAATATATATTTGAATTTTAATGCTGGTCTTAGGGTCAGGCAAAGAATTATGGAGAGCATTCAGCAGATACAGTAACGCCCTGTTTCTCAGAAAGGTGTCTGAGATTTCTTCTTGCTTCTTTGATCTGAGGAGAAGCTATACACATACATATACGAGGTCAATAAGTCCGTGACTTTTTGAATTTCCCGCCTCTTAACTGAAAGGGCAACACTGCTCCTGTCAACAGGCATCTGTCAGTTGACTCCAGGGGCGGTCCTACAGGTAAGCCAAGGAAGCGGCCGCATGGGGCACCATCTGGGAAGGGGTGAATTCCCCTGCCCGCTGGGCGCCGGCGCCAGACAGCGTCCTGGGCCTGCTGATGTTCCTCAGGCAGCACCGCGACTGCCTGCTTTTGGCGCCCAGCCTTGTGAGCTCCAACGACGCTACTGGGCATGCGCGGAGGTTTTCGCGCAGGCAAAGTTGCTCCGGAGCTGAAGTTGAGCGCAGGAGCAACTGTGCATGTGCGAAAACCTCCGTGCATGCCCAGTAGCTCCTGTGCACAGAAGCCTGTAAGCAAAGCACTCCCTATCGGACAGGCAGGGAGTGCTTCCCCTCTCCCTTTGTCTCCGCCCTGCCGCCGAACACGGTGACCCAATTGGGCAGGCAGGGGCGGAGACAAAGGGAAGAGGAGGAGCCAAAGGGGTATTGGCGACGTATTGCCTCCTGACAGCTGCCACCGGAAGTAGCCGCCGCGCTGAGGCGAACTCCCTCGCCAGGCCCAATCACCATACCCGCCCACCTCCCTGTGCGCGCTGGCCAGGAGCATCAAGGAGAGGAAGGCGCAACTGCGCAGGCAAATAGTAATATATAATATTTTATTTTACTTTATTTTGGGTTATTTGAGTTTTATAGGAGTGATGAAAATATTTAGTAGAGGATAATTTTATTTAAATAAATAATTTTATTTATTATTTTATAATAATAATATAATAGAATGTTATATTATAATGTCAATATATTATAATATAATTTTATTGTAATAAAATATAATATAATTATGATATAATATAGTATGAGTATGTACTATAATATATTGTATATACATTGATACCATATAATACTACTAATAGTATTGTGATATTATAATTGTTTATTTGTTTTACTTGGGGGGGTCAAAATAATGTTTGGGGGGCGCCAAAATAATGTTCGCTTACCATATAAAATTACCTTAGACCGCCCCTGGTTGACTCCTGTCAAAATTTGAACAAGCCGCGTCATTTAGTTTGTGTTTGGCAGCCATCGATAGCAGACTACCGCGTGATTTGAGGAGAAAATGGAAAAAAGTGAATTTCGCGTGCTCATTAAGCATTTATTTTTGCTCACCGCCCCCCTAGAAATTTTTTTAAGAAAATAATTATTAGCAATTAAACAGAAAGATATATGTATCGGATGAAGGGGTTTGAAACAACAGAGTCCAGCTGGTCAAAAATTGTTAAAAGTGACATCAAAATAATAAAGAAAGTCTACCAGCTATTACTTGGTTGGGATACGGAGGAGAATCTGATTAAGGAAGTAATGATAAAGTGGGCCAGACTGGTGGGACATTCCATAGATTTGGATAAATGGGAAGAAGTATGGGGCAAAAAATTAAAATATACTTATGCCGTGGAGATAAAAGAAAACTGGTATAAGGTATTTTGCATGTGGTACCTAACACCAGTTAAGCTCGCAAAGTTCAGTAAAGGCAAATTGAATGCGAAGTGTTGGAAGTGTGGAGTCAGTGTAGGTACCTACTTCCATGTGTGGTGGGAGTGCAAGGTGGTAAAGAAATATTGGTGGGAGATATTCAAGAGGACAAAAGACATTTTGGGGAAAAAATTTGATTTTAAACCAGAGTATTTTTTACTGGGGATATTTGATTTTGAGTTAGATAAAAATGACGATAAAATCTTCTTTTATTTGGCCGCTGCAGCAAGGATAAGCCTGGCTAGATTCTGGAAACTCAAAGAAGTGCCAACTTACCAGGATTGGTTAACAAAAGTATACGACATAATGAATATGGATCTGCTGACGCAGAAAGTAGCGCAAAACAGGGCTCTAGAAAATAGAACAGATTGGAATAAATATATTGAATATCTAAAATCGAAGAAATATAAAATAATATGATTTGAACCTGCATATATCTGAAGTTATGGTAGTAAAGGACAAATAATTTATTTTTTATTTTTAACACAGGAAGGGGAAGTAAGGTCGATCCCCCTGTGTAAGGCGCAAAGAAGTACGGGGCCTCCGCAAAACGGACTAGGAAGACACTAGGGGAAATGTTGGTGTGCTGGGGGTGGTGTTGGCGGTGAGGGGAGGGAAGGGAGGGGGGACATGTTTTCATGTTTTTATGTTAATTGTATGTTAAGGTCCATGTGGGTATGTACGATGTGCTTGTATGTTTCTCTGTTGATTGATTGAATGAATTAAAAATATTATTTAAAAAAAAAGAAAGATATATGTATTAATGTTTCTACCTTTTTCGTAAAATATAGTAAAGAAAGGTGTAAATTAGAAACATTCAAGTTTGAAATTATGAAACTATTTATTCAACTTAGAATAGAAAGGTAATACCAATGTCGCATACTTCTGGAAAATGGGAAGGGGGAGATGATGTGCCCATTGGGTTCTCCATTATTGCTCCTGGCGCAGAAGAAGTGGGCTTTGTGCGGGAAGGGGGACAAGTTGGAATGCCCAGGCAGGCGTCGCCTGGAAACTGCAGCACCCACCCCTTCCTCTCAATTCCGCCCCACGCCCACGAGGACAAGTAGCAACCCAGCGCTCGGGTAATGCCACCACCCCCTTACTGGGCTTCAGCACATCCCCCCCCCCAATTTCACCGGAGGCTGCTACTGCCCCCCCTGGAATGCGCAACCACCCACCAGGGGTTGGTACCACCCACTTTGAGAATCACCGGTCTAGATCAAACAATGACAAAGAAACAACAAGAAATACTGTTTACCCACAAACATAAAGAAATTACTTTATTTTTCAGATTACCCGACTGGGCCACAGCAACACGTAGCAGGGGATGGCTAGTAAACATTATTATTATTACTAGCTTGGGAACCCGGCCCTGCCCGGATTATTTGAGAAAGACATTGTGTGCCAAGTTTGGTCCTTATCAGTTGTTTATTTGGCTTGCAGTGGTCTCGGGAAGTGAGTGAAGGTACTTCAAGTCCCATAATCCATGGTCCATCCTCCTCCAAGTTGCACCGGGATGTAAAGTGGGTCATGGGGGCTCTGTGTGCCAAGTTTGGTCTTGATCAGTCATTGGATGAGGGTCGCAGCAGTCTCGGGAAATGAGTGAAGGTACCTCAAGTCCCATCATCCGTGGTCCACCCTCCTCCAAACTGCAGTAGAATGTAGCGTGGGTCATAGGGGCTCTGTGTGCCAAGGTAGGTAATTGTCAATTCAGGCCATACACAATGTCCCATGAGCTGAGACCTAGTCAGGAAAATCAAGTTAATGAAGCCTTACTGTCAATTTTGGGCCTGGTCTGTGATTTATAGGGGCTACAGTGTTGTTTGGGAAGTGAATCAGGTGAAGGTACGGCAAATCCCATCATGTGTGGCCCATCCTGCCCTAAACCACACCAGGTTGTGAAGTGGGCCATTGGGCCTGTGTGTGCCAAGTTTGGTCCTGATCCGTCATTGCTGTGGACCACAGTGACTGACTGCCTGAGGCCTTTCCTTTTCCCTTTGCGTCACCTTAGAACGTTGGAATCTAGAAGCTGGCCAATCAGAGCCGGTTTTGCAAATTCTCCCTCAATGGCAACCAATCATGTTTGAATGAAAAGGCTTGGATTCTTGGATGCTGGCCAATCAGAGTCCTTTATGCAAATACTCCCTCAGTGGGAGCCAATGAGAAAGCTGCCACATATCTGCCTTAAACTCCCACCATGCCTGACTGCCTCAGGCCTTTTCATCCCCCCCCCCCCCCACGGCAGTTTAGAGTGTCGGAATGTTGGTGGTGCTGGCCAATCAGAGACATTATGCAAATAATCCCACAGTGGCAACCAATCGGAATGCTGTGACATATCCCTCCGCACGCATACATACATACAAACATTCTTTTTTATTATAGATAGATTATTATCTCTATATATAAAGGAGACACGGTCGTGCAAAGTCGTATATAGGCAACGAAACTATAAGTCGCAGAAAGACCAAACTAAACAACTGACTGGCCCTGACCACGAGGTACAGACAACAGTAAAAAAACCAGACCTACATACCTCCCAACACCCCAAAAAACGATCCCCAAAAAAATAGCCAACGGAACTCCCACCCCGGCCCACCGCTGCCAGCGCGAACGCTTAGAACGTTCGCACATGGCAGCCAGAGCGCCTCCTCCGCCTCCTCCTTTGATCAGGAAGAGCAGGGGGGGGGACCTGGAAGGAGGAGGGGAAACCCCTCCCCTCCTCCCCAGCCCCTCCCACCTCCTTCCGCGCCCCCTGCCACCGCCCGGTAAGAAAGAGCGGGGGGGGCTGGAAGGAGGAGGGAACCCCTCCCCTCCCCAGCCCCTCTCACCTCCCTCCTCACCCCCCGGCCGTCCCGCAGCTTCCCTCCCACCTCCGCCAGGATCGGGACCGGACCGAGGAAGGCCGTGGCGGCAAAGCCCGCTTTCCCGGTTCTCTCCCGATCCCTGAGGAGGCAGGAGGAAGCTTTTCCCGGGCACCTTTTTCCCTCCTATCCCGCCCCTCCTCCTACTCCAAAACACCCTCCCACCCCGACTCCCCTTCACCCGCCCTCCTCCTCCTCCCTCCCACCCCACCCGCCCCCGACTCCTTACCCGCCGCATCCAGGAAGGCAGCGGGCGAGAGGACGAGGACGCAGCGGAAAGGCGTCCGCCCGACCCGGCCCATGCGGCGCCTGGAAGGTAAGTGAACTACAGCTCCCAGAAGGCTCCGCGCCGGCCCGTTTCCCAGCGAGCGGCGCTGAGCCTTCTGGGAGGTGTAGTTCACACGCCCCCTCCCCAGCCCCTCCCACCTCCCCCCCCCCCCTCGCCACCCCGTTACAAAGAGTGGCGGAGGGGGCGTGGCAGGAGGCGGGGACACGCCTCCCCCTCCCCAGCCCCTCCCACCTCCTCCCGCCCCCCCCTCGCCGCCCCGTTACAAAGAGTGGCGGGTGGGCGTGGCAGGAGGCGGGGACACGCCCCCCTCCCCAGCCCCTCCCACCTCCTCCCGCCCCCCCCTCGCCGCCCCGTTACAAAGAGTGGCGGAGGGGGCGTGGCAGGAGGCGGGGACACGCCTCCCCCTCCCAGCCCCCCCCACCTCCCCCCCCGCCCCCCCTCGCCACCCCGTTACAAAGAGTGGCGGAGGGGGCATGGCAGGAGCGGGGACACGCCTCCCCCCTCCCCAGCCCCTCCCACCTCCTCCCGTGCCCCCCCCTCGCCGCCCCGTTAGAGAGAGAGATATACAGAGAGAGAGAGTGAGAGAGAGAGAGAGAAATAGAGAGAGATACAGAGAGAGAGAGAGAGAGAGAGAGAGAGAGAGAGAGAGAGATAGAGAGAGAGAGAGAGAGAGAGAGAGAGAGAGAGAGAGAGAGAGAGAGAGAGAGAGAGAGAGAGAGAGAGAGATAGAGAGAGAGAGAGAGAGAGAGAGAGAGAGAGAGAGAAATAGAGAGAGAGAGATACAGAGAGAGAGAGTGAGAGAGAGAGAAATAGAGAGAGATACAGAGAGAGAGAGAGAGAGAAATAGAGAGAGAGAGATAGAGAGAGAGAGAGAGAGAGAGAGAGAGAGAGAGAGATACAGAGAGAGAGAGTGAGAGAGAGAGAAATAGAGAGAGAGAGTGAGAGAGAGAGAAATAGAGAGAGATACAGAGAGAGAGAGAAATAGAGAGAGAGAGATACAGAGAGAGAGAGAGAGAGAGAGAGAGATACAGAGAGAGAGAGAGAGAGAGAGAGACAGAGAGAGAGAGAGAGAGAAATAGAGAGAGATACAGAGAGAGAGATGAGAGAGAGAGAGAGAGAGAGAGAGAGATAGAGAGAGAGATACAGAGAGAGAGAGAGGTACAGAGTGAGAGAGACAGAGTGAGAGAGATAGAGAAATAGAGAGAGAGACATCCCACCCACCAAAACCCACAACAACACAGCCATGACCCCAACAACACCATAACTAACAACAACTCCAACCCTAACATACTCAGACTTCCTCGCATCTCCAAAATAGGGCACAGCAACGCGTGCCGGGTACAGCTAGTCTATTATATAAAGGAGGTCCTGTCGTCCAACGACTGCCACAGACAGAGAAACCATCCAACGCAGAGACACCAAATTTGGCAACAGACATAGGCCTCAGGCAAGGTAGGTTTTAAGCAAAGAAACCCCCCCCCCAAAAAAACCTAGAAGGCCCCAAAACAACGATACAAAAAAACTACATTTTCCAGCATCCTCTGCGGCCGCCAGCAAAACCCATTGGCCAACATCAGTTACCATAGTAATGGTGGCCAAAGCCAGCCAAGGCTAGATTAGAATGCTGAGTGAATTCAGTTTAGTCAGTTGGAGTTTGAGGGTTAAACTGCCAAAGCCAAGATCTAGGAGGGAGACAAATAGGGCACCAGGGACACAGGCACCACTGACAAACACATACCCTCAGAATAACACAAAAGTAATACCTTCACACAACACAATACGCACATAACACAACCTTGCATCTACTGCTCAACCCATTTGTATGCCATTCCTTCCTTCCACACAGGCATAAGCTGACCCAAAAGACAAGCCATGCCTCCTAAAAAGAACAGCATCGGACGACACACTCACAACGCTACATACATCACACAAAAAAGGGCAGAACAAACGCCAGAACAGAAAGACACTGCACTACACTAGCTTTTGCCATCACCATAAACAAGGCTCAAGGACAAACACTACAAATCTGTGGCATAGACCTTGACACAGAATGCTTCTCCCACGGACAACTCTACGTGGCGTGCTCCAGAGTTGGGAAACCACAGAACCTCTACATCAACACAACAGACGGAAAGACAAAAAACATCCACAAGCTCTGCAGAACGCCAGCAACACCACACACCGACAACTCCACAGGACTTCAACATCCCACCCACCAGAACAACCCACAACGACACAGCCATGACCCCACCAAGACCATAAGTAACATCAATTCCAACCCTTACATACTCAGACTTTCTCGCATCTCCTAAATAGGGCACAGCAACGCGTGCCGGGTACAGCTAGTTAAACTATATAAAACAGTGCTGTCCAACTTCTAACCGGCCAAGGGCCGGATTCCAGGTCACTGATGACCTGGGGGGCTGCCCGGCCCCGCCCCTGGCCCGCCCTGGCCCGCACCCAGCCCGCCCCTGGCCACGCCCCCGGCCCGCCCCGGCTGCCGGGAAGCTTTGGGAGAGAGGGAGGAGCCACGCGGCACCCCTCCCTTCAAGGCATCCTAGCCACAGATGAAGCTGGCGGTTTCGCCGGCTTCAGCTGCTGCCGGGATGCCTTGGAAGGGAGAGAGGCGCCGCTGGGACCCTCCCTGCAAGCATCCCGGCAGCTGCAGAAGCCGGTGCTGGCTTCAGCCGCTGCCGCGATGCTTTGCAAGGGAGGGGGTGCTGCTGGGGACCCCCCTCCCTTGCAAAGCATCCCGGCAGCCGCAGAAACCGGTGCTGGCTTCAGCCGCTGCTGCGATGCTTTGCAAGGGAGGGAGTGCCGCTGGGACCCCTCCCTTGCAAAGCATCCCGGCAGCCGCAGAAACCCGGGCGCTGGCTTCAGCCGCTGCGCGATGCTTGCAAGGGAGGGGGTGCCGCCGGGGACCCCTTGCAAGGCATCGGCGCGCGGTGAGAGAGGGAAGAAGAGGGCGGTGCAGGGAGGAGGAGCTAGCCCTCTTCCTCCTTCTTGTACCACCCTTGTCCCTCTCTCACTGGCGCCGATGCAAGCGGTGGCGCAGAGAGAGGGACGGAGGGGGCGGTGCAGGGAGGAGGCGGGAGCTCTCTTCCGCCGCCCTGCCCCTCCCCCTCCCGGCCGCCATTTTTTTAAAAAATTTTTAGATTTTTTAAAAATTAAAAATGGCGGCTGGGGCATAGCTGGGGCCGTGCCCAACAGGCTGGGGGGCCGGATCCGGCCCCAGGGCCGCCAGTTGGACAGCCCTGATATAAAACACACAGATACATAACACAATATAAAAACAACCATTGAGCAACAACCAGTGGCCTGAAACAGTAGCAGTTTCTGGTTTCGGGTGGATGGGCTAATAGAAATAAATTGTGAGAACAGGGCTAATGGATAAAATGCACAAACCAGATGACAAAATTAGGGACAAAGGACAATATAGGGTGCAATGCTATATCTCTGTGCAGGGACAGTAGAAAAGTGCAGGGACAGTAGACAGCTAACTCCCCGAAATGTAGCCTCCACTTCAACAACTTGGCAGAAGCTTTTAAAACCTGGCTTGGCGATTTTCTTCCTAAGGACTTATCATCACAACAGCTTGCCCAAAATGTGCATACTAAATAGGACGTTCCCAGCAAGGCTCACTGATCTTCTCATCAGGAAGTAACAATGATTGAATATGTCACAAGACAATGACACTGGAGAGGGCATTGTTTTCCGTCTGCTGGACGGACCGTGCCAAAACACCTGTTTTGTTGCTTGAAGTCATTTGTACCTGTCTCTGGAGAAAGAGAGAGAGAGAGAGAGAAAGGCATTCCTAAATTAAATTAAATTAAACCAAACCATATATGCACCTGATGACAGAATAGGAATTCACTGGAAATATAAGGCAAGCTCAGGTGCTAGTTTTCCTTTCAACAATCTGGTTTGTTTGTTTGTTTGTTTGTTTGTTTGTTTATTTATTTATTTATTTATTTATTTATTTATTTATTTATTGGTTCGTCTTAATATACCGCTCTCTCTGGAGCCCAGAGCGGTTTACAGAGTTAATAGATAAAACACATAAAATGCAATAAAATACAATAAGACCAATTTAAAACCCCCAGTTAAAATCAATTCCAGCAAACTGCGATGGCAGTAGAAATATGCTGGCAGCGGCACAACAGGATGCTGATAATACTCATTAGTTATGGGCCAAATGCCTGTCTAAATAGCGGAACGGCGTTAATTCCCGGATGGCTCGTAACTCTTCAGGGAGGGTGTTCCACAGAGTTGGCGCGGCTACGGCAAACGCCCTCTGCCGCATGCTGGCAAGTCTATAGACCTTAATCCCAGGCACATCCAGTAGATTGAGCCCCTCTGAGCGCAGTGATCTCCTGGACACATAAGGGGTAAGCTGCTCCCTCAGGTACACTGGCCCCAAACCAGATAAGGCTTTGAAAGTTAAAACTAACACCTTGAAAGTGACCCGGAATTCAATAGGAAGCCAGTGCAGCTCGCGCAGGAGTGGAGTCAAGTGAGTGGATCTTGAGGCTCCTGAGAGCAGGCGTGCTACTGCGTTCTGCACCAGCTTGAGTTTCAGGATCGCCGACAAGGGTAGGCCAATGTACAGCGCATTACAGTAGTCGAGCCTCAAGATGACCGTGGCTTGGATCACCGTGGCCAGGTCGCAGCGGGAGAGGTAAGGAGCCAGACATTTTGCCTGTCGTAGGTGGTAGAAGGCTATCTTGCAGGCACAGGCAATCTGCGCCTCCATAGACAGCTGATGGTTGCGGGCAAAGAGCCATGCCGTCGAACATCGGCGACTGGGTCTCTACCCCCCCCCCCCCCGGCCCAGCCACAAGATCTCCGTCTTCGCCGGGTTTGTCACAGTCTTTAAAGAAAATAAGCGTCTAAATGCTAATTCATTCTTGTGGGCACCTCTTTGTAGGACAGAAATTCTCCAGCTGCTGTTAAGACAGCTTGACAATGTTTTGGAGAGAAAGCATAAAACATGGACGATTGGTATTAGCTTTTTTTTTTCTCCTCCTGCCACCCTGCTCCAGCAGACCCTAATCGAAAGCAGCATCCGACACCTTCCTGACATCTTTCACACTTTCGGAAGCATCCGAATATGTTCCGAAGGCAGATATTTAGAGTGTCACAGAACAAAAATCAGAACGGAAGAAAATCATTTTCAAAAACTCAGTCAAGCAATAAAGTTGTTAAGGCCACACAAATATGCGCACAATTGTGACACGTTTTTCGGATTGTGAAGTACAATGTTGCAAATCGCTGGGGAAAGGAGGTGTAATGACGTAAAGTATTACCACTGTGTATTTTCGCTGCCTCCGCTTGTAAAGATGTGAGGTTTCAAACGGTGTAATGGCCGCCACTTGTGAAGATTTTCTTTCTTGTCAGAAATCCCCCTTTTTATTTGACTTTTAATTCCGCTGCCACCATTTACTAGGAGATTTCCACAATGACACAGAGAGGCTTGTTGGCAAAAGAACAGTAACCTGGTTTATTTTATGACAAAAGCGTAGTTACAAGCGTAATGGTTACGATGTGTACATTCACTTAAGAAGATGTTGCCAAACAAGGTTTCAATATACTAACTAGGCATGAGAAAAAAGTTATGAAAATTAAATGATTCGGAAGGGATTCGTAAGAAATGCTACTTTTGAATATTTCCGCATCTGGAATGCCAACCAGGAAGTGGACTTTCTTTATAGAACTTCGGGGGCCAGGATTTTCTTAAGTATCGTAATAAGGTCGTAAGGGGGGGGGGGGGCACCCTCCTTCTCTCTCACCACCCTCCCGCCTCCCTTGCCAATAAGTATTGGCAAGGCAAGCCCTAAACTCGCTCCTTCTTTCGGCTGGAAGCCTGGAAAAATGTAAACAGAGAGGTTTACTCAGAAGTAAATCTGCAAAGGAAGTAAACAGAGAGGTTTACTCATGAGTAAATCCGCAAAGGAGGGCACTTTGGATGAAGTGCCCTCCTTGGTGGATTTACTCTTGAGTAAACCTCTCTGTTACATTTTCAGGCTTCCAGCCAAACCGGGGGCTCCTGCCCCTCCTGCCTGCCAGGATCTAAAGCATCAAAGAGTATTGGGGTAGTTGCACACAACACGTGAGAAACCAACCTAATGTATAATAGAATGAATGCTAACTTATAGAGTAAGTGCCTAAATATTATAAGTAATCCAACTGGTCATATACCTACATTCCATGCACATGCAATAATACAGCAGTAATAACAATGGGTATAAGAAGAGGTAGGGGTTAACAACATAAAATTCAAACCGAAGTATTCTGACTCTGGTCCCTCCTCAAGCGGTGCAAACTGCAAACGGCTCTTCTCTATGAGCCAGGGAGGCAGCCTCTCCCGGGAAAAGCCCGGGCACAGCGTTTGCTGCCTGCGTGCACATACATATTCTTTGGGGAGGATTTGCTGCAGAATCCGGGCTCATAGAGAAGAGCCCGTTTGCACCGCTTGAGGAGGGACCAGAGTCAGAATACTTCGGTTTGAATTTTATGTTGTTAACCCTACCTCTTCTTATACCCATTGTTATTACTGCTGTATTATTGCATGTGCATGGAATGTAGGTATATGACCAGTTGGATTACTTATAATATTTAGGCACTTACTCTATAAGTTAGCATTCATTCTATTATACATTAGGTTGGTTTCTCAGGATCTAAAGCGTGCCAAGCCTTGATGCGCCTTAGATCCTGGCAGGGCAGGAGGAGTGGACGGGCCCTTCCTGCCCCTTCTGCCTGCCAGGATCTAAAGCCTTGAAGAGGCTTCATGAGGGGCCAACTTCAGCCCTCCAGGTGTTTTGGACTTCAACTCCCACCATTCCTCACAGCCTCAGGCCTCTTCCTTTTCCTCTCAGCCTGGGCAAACTTGGGCCCTCGCTCCCTCAGGATCGGGGTGAGAGAGAGGCAGCGAGGAGCGAGGAGGGGGGCTCCTCCTTGTTTTTGCTGCTTCCCAGAATAGAACACCCCCTCCCTCCCTCCCTTCCTCCTTCCCTCCCTCCTTCCTATTTGGAGAGTCCCATCTAGAATTCAGTGTGGTTTATTCAAGTTTTGGCCTACAACTCCCAGAAATCCCAGCCAATTTACCAGCTGTTAGGATTTCTGGGAGTTGTAAACCAAACTCATCTGAATGCGCATGCGCTGGCATACGAACTACTAATGAATTTCGTTAGTAATTACGTTACATTTTAGAAATTTTTGGAAATTTTTTTGTAAGTCTTTCTATTACTAATAAAAAAATCCCCCCCCCCCCATTAGATTTTCGATTCCCTATTTTTGGGTTCTAAACCATGCCTAATACTAACATTAGCCAATGGGTTCCTGAATAACTTGAGCTTGACAAAGGGGTCCTGACCATGTGGCCCTTCCACTCCCTTCTCGGTGATCCAGGCCACGGTCATCTCAAGACTTGACTACTGTAATGCTCTTACATTGGCCTTCCCTTGACTGTGATCCGGAGACTCAAACTAGTGCAGAATGCCGCTGCTCGGCTCCTCCTAGGGAAGCCTATACTGCGTGACCTGCATTGGTTACCAATTGAATTCTGGATCACTTTCAAGGTGCTAGTTCTTACTTTTAAGGTCTTGTATGGTCTGGGGCCAGTGTATCTAAAGGATCGCCTGTTCCCATACAACCCCTCGAGATCATTGTGGTCAGGAGACTCGAATCTTCTCTGCGTCCCCAGTATTAGAACTTCCCGCCTATTGGCAACCCGACGAAGGGCATTCTCCATCATAGGCCCGGTGCTATGGAATTCTCTGCTGCCTGGAATTTGGGCTCTGTGAGACCTAAGCTCTTTCCACAGAGCATGTAAGACTCACTTGTTCAGACAGGCTTTTGACTGATGTTTGACATTTTAATCATTGTTTTATTGCTTGATGTTTTGGTATTCTTCCTTGTAAACCGCCCCGAGCCTCTGGGAGTGGTGGTATAAAATCAAATAAATAAATAAATAAATACTGTCACAGCTCCCAGTTGTCAATCAACTAGCTCCCTAGCTAGTAGGCCTGTTTCCGATCTTTGAATAGATCCGATTTTCAGATGTTTCTTTATGCAACTCCGATAACAGAAGCGATAACGAGCACATGTTCCCAAACAGGAAGTGGCTTCGCCATTACGAAGGCTCCATCCCCTAACTCGATAAGGGCTCGTATGTCAATGGCTGATGGCAATCTGGTGGTAAACACCCAGATTGGAAGCGGGATAAAATCCCTCCCCAAAAGATCTGGGGAAAGCCTCGTTTCCCCAGATTTGCTGGGAGGGATTTTATCCCGCTTCCAATCTGGGTGTAAATGAGGACTCTGGGGGAAACAAGGCCTTCCCTCTGGATATGAAGGGCCCCACCGGATCTGGATGGGGCCCTTCATATCCGGAGGGAAGGCCTGGGCTTCCCAACTGGGTTAAAACACCCAGTTTGGAGTGGATGCTATCATGTTTAAACTGGGTTAAGCATGACAGCATCTGCCATTATTGAAGCCATTCTGAATTTCGGAATTAATTCTGAATTGATGTCGAAAATACTGCCTAAAACTTCGGATGTCTATCACAGTGTTTCCCAACCTTTTTTGAGCCGCGGCACACTTTTTACATTTGCAAAATCCTGGGGCACACCACCAACCAAAATGACACAAAATGACACTCTAACACAGTAATACATATACTTAATATGTTTTAAAATGTATTTATACACTCAGTGTGAAAACTGGACCTGTTTCGATGAACTCAACATACGGTAGATATCCTGGCAGGAATGGCAGAAAGACACAAACTTCCCACACAGAACCCCAAGAGGCAAGAGGAGGTCTCTACTTGGGGAAAGGGAGGCGGGCCTTCCCAATGCATGGAGCGGAAGAGACCAAGTAGACAACGGGTGGGGAGGGGGGGTGTTTGTAATTTTGTGCCTTTATCGAGGTAGGTTTCTTAGGGTTTTTATACTTTGACACACTAGACTCTCCCCCCCCCCCTTTCCTGGAGGTTCCAATTTACCACGGCACACCTGATGATCGCTCACGGCACACTAGTGTGCCCCGGCACACTGGTTGGGAAACACTGGTCTATCAGATATGAGGTGTCATCGCACACTACATCCGAAGCGACTTTTGAAGCAGTTTTTTCCGTGATAAAACAGGCCTACAAATCCTTTCCTTGTCAGCGACAGTTGGTCCTGCCCCTTTTCCAGCTTGGAGCAGGTTGCTATAGCAATGCCTTGGAGCTCATGCCCTTCTTCTGACCAATATTTGTTCTATCTAATCTTATACATTTTAACAGAATATTATCTTATATACGTTCATCTGTAAATAAACGGTTATAGCATCTTATATACATAAAATTCAAATACTTACACATTTCCAAAGGCACAAAACACATTTTCTGAAATAAAAAGATATTGTCATTTCTCACTTCATGACAGGAGGGTAGGTTGAAGGTTAGTTTGGTGCATGCTCAAGAATCCTATCCCCAAATTCTGCATAGTCAGATTCTTAACAGGGAACAGGGAAAAAACCTGCCGATTTTATTACTGAACCACAAAGTTTTAGATAAGTTGGTCTGTTAATTCTTGGAGCAAAAGGATGCATAATAGCCCATTTTCTCAGTTTTGAAAATATAGCATCAAGTCCTAGTAATTACTGATTTACTCTAAAACAGATGTAGAAAATGTGGATTTCCACATGTGGAGTGCAAATCTCAGCATTTCTAACCATGGGTAAGCTGGCTAAGGCTACTGGTCATCCCTTCCCTTGTTGTAGTAGTAGTAGTAGTAGTAGTAGTAGTAGTAAATAATAGTAATAATAATAATCGTTATTTATCCCCCGCCACCATCTCCCCAAAGGGGACTCGGGACAGCTAAAATGAGGCCAAGCCCAAAATTACAACAAAATGCAATACAAGTACAGCAAAATAAAATACAAAACGCAACAATACCATCAAAATAAATACATAACATAACAAAATAACATAATGGGAATCCTTTCTTCCCCCTCCTGCCGAACTCCTGTTGCTGCTGCTTCCGGGAGGAAGGGCTGGGCGGCGGCAAAGAAGAAGGAGGGGCCGGGGCACCGCCTCCTTCGGCCTTTTTCCCTCCGCACGCGCCAGCCAGCCTCCAATCAAGGGAGGGAGGAGGGAGGGGTGACGTCACTCGGGCCCCGCTCACTTCCCAGCGGTTGCCATTTGAGGAGGAGGAAAGGCCGGCAGAGAGGCTGAGGTGAGTGGAGGGAGGGTCGGAAAGGGGTGGAGTGTCCCCGTCCCCATGAGGAAGAGGCCTGCCCATCATTATTTGAGTTCATAATTGGGCATATTGTCACGATGCACGGACTTGACCGGCCCCTTAATCACACACACAGAGACGGACTGAAGGCTAACTACTTTATTGAATATAGAAACAGTTCAAAAGGAATATTGTCCATAAAAATAGCAAAAAAGCAATCCAAAGGCTAAGCAATCAATTGTCCAAAAACAGCTTGATGAATAATCCAAAAGGCTTGGCAAAGCTCCGCACGGCAATGCGGAATCAGGAACAAACAAGGTACGAAATACAAGGCAAGACTTGGTGGCCACTAACCCACTTCGCTACATGTCTACCCAGAAGAGACGTGGCCGAAGCACTGGGGATTAGTTCCCACGGATCCTATACTTAATCTTTCGGCCGAGGTCCCCGACGCTCTAGGCTTCATCGTCTCCAATCTCTGCTGATGGACCTCGGCCTGTCTAGGCTATGGTACCATCCCCTTCTGCTGGACTCGATGCTACGTCTCCTATCAAAGGTTCGGCCTTGTCTCCCAGCACCTGGGTCTCTATCTTCATGAGAGCTCTCCTCCCTAGAATCTTCCCAGCCGCTCTCTTCCATGTTTTGATTCACAAGCTCCTGTGAGCCTCTCCCACCCGGGTGTTCATAACTTTCGCTATCACTGCTTTCCATTTGCACCTGGTTATCATCTATGTCTGCATAAGGGTCAAGCCAACTTTCATCCCAAGCCAAGCTTTCAGTGGGAGAAAGGGGCCCAGAAATGGGAAACGCTCCTTCAGGTAACCCTTCCAAATCCTCTTCTGAATCTATCTCTGCTGGTGCAGGCCCTAATGCTAATGGAACCCCCGGTCCTGTTCCCTGGCCCCCAGGCACAAACGAGAACTGCTGTGCTACACATATTGAGTATTCATGCCAAGTGTGGTCCATATCCAACATTGTTTGAGTCCACAGTGCTCTCTGGGTATAGGTGAACTACAACTCTTATAGTATTTTTCTCTTGGTTGTGGGAGTTCTGTGTGGGAAGTTTGATTCCATTCCATCATTGATGGAGTTCGGAAGGTATAAATACATTTAAAAACATATTAACTATATGTATTACTGTGTTAGAGTGTAATTTTGGTTGGTCGTGTAACCCAGGATTTTGTAAATGTAAAAAATGTGCCGCGGCTCAAAAAAGGTTGAAAAACACTACCTTAATAGACTATAGAAATGCCAGATTTCCATAGGCTGCAGCCATAGCCATTAAAACAAATTGGTGTTATATTTGTGTTATGAGAAAGGGCCCCAGGTCACATACAGGATAAGGTCACCGTGCACTCAATATTGTTTTGAAGTGAGTGTGAATAGAAAATACCCTGAATGTTGGAGAGACTAAAATGCTGTTGAGGAAGTATAGTTGTATATCCCAACTCAATGGACCCTTTGAAATTTTTTCGATTTGTACAGGCGTCATAATAAAAGTAGTTGTTTAACCCATTGACAAATCAATTGCAGAAAGGGTTGTGCGCACGATCCCAAATCCAAGTCTACAGCACACACAATTCTTAGCAAAGATCATGCTCATAAATAATCGTTTTAGCGCCACATATTTTCATCTCCATTTCCCCCCTGACATTTCCAGAGAAAAGCCATTTCCTCACTGGGGGTAAAGTGGAGTTCACCTTGCCTCGCCTTGCCTTAAATAGCACAGGTTGTTTTCTTACTTTGCTTTTAAGTGGAGATGGGAGGGCTTTTTCCTCTGATGATGACACTAATACAAACACACACATGTTCTTAATTTTTAAAGGTTACATGAGATCTATGACACCATTCTTTTTAAGAAGTGAATCTTTGATTCTGGAGGAAGGGTAGCTGAATGTGCCTGTAGGTGGAACTATTGATGTTGAAACAATTCCTCCAGCCGGAAAAAAATAAGTTTCCTTTTTCTTCCGAATTCTCTAACAAAGAAGTCACTCCACCAGATGAACCCAGCTAAATTCTTATCTGACAGGAGATTCATTTTTGTGTCTAGGAGTGTATCTACACCAGTGTTTCCCAACCAGTGTGCCGGGGCACACTAGTGTGCCGTGAGTGATCATCAGGTGTGCCGTGGGAAATTGGAACCTCCAGGAAGGAGGGGGGGAGAGTCTAGTGTGTTGAAGTATAAAAACCCTAAGAAACCTACCTCGATAAAGGCACAAAATTACAAGCACCCCCCCTCCCCACCCGTTGTCTACTTGGTCTCTCCCTCTCCATGCATTGGGAAGGCCCGCCTCCCTTTCCCCAAGTAGAGACCTCCCCTTGCCTCCTGGGGGTTCTGTGTGGGAAGTTTGGCCCAGTTCTATCATTGGTGGGTCCAGAATGCTCTTTGATTGTAGGGGAACTATAAATCCCAGCAACTACAACTCCCAAACGTCAAGTTCTATTTCCCCCCAAACTCCATCTGTGTTCATATTTGGGCATATTGAGTATTCATGCCAAGTTTGGTCCTGATCCAACATTGTTTGAGTCCACAGTGCTCTCTGGATATAGGTGAACTACAACTCCAATACTCAAGGTCAATGCCCACCAAACTCTTATAGCAGTTTCTCTTGGTTATGGGAGTTCTGTGTGGGAAGTTTGTGTCTTTCTGCCATTCCTGCCAGGATACCTATGTTGAGTTCATCGAAACAGGCCCAGGTTTCACACTGAGTGTATAAATACATTTAAAAAACATATTAACTATATGTATTACTGTGTTAGAGTGTCATTTTGTGTCATTTTGGTTGGTGGTGTGCCCCAGGATTTTGCAAATGTAAAAAGTGTGCCGCGGCTCAAAAAAGGTTGGGAAACACTGATCTACACTGTAGAATTCAGTCTGAAACCATTTTAACTGCCATGGCTCAATGCTATGGAATCCTGAGATCTATAGTTTGAGGAGGCTGTGGCGTCCTGCCAGGGCCAAAAAAAGGGACTTGAAAAGGATGGATGAACTCTATAGGCCCTGGGGGTCGCATTCTAGCCTTCCCATGCACAAGAAACCTGGAGAGTCTCTAAGCCAGTGTTTTTCAACCTTCTCTGAGCCGCGGCACATTTTTACATTTACAAAATCCTGGGGCACACCACCAACCAAAATGACATAAAATGACACTCTAACACAGTAATACATATAGTTAATATGTTTTTAAATGTATTTATACACTCAGTGTGAAACCTGGGCCTGTTTCGATGAACACAACATTGATATCCTGGCAGGAATGGCAGAAAGACACAAACTTCCCACACAGAACTCCCATAACCAAGAGAAAATACTATAAGAGTTTGGTGGGCATTGACCTTGGGTTTTGGAGTTGTAGTTCACCTATATCCAGAGGGCACTGTGGACTCAAACAATGTTGGATCAGGACCAAACTTGGCATGAATACTCAATATGCCCAAATGTGAACACAGATTGAGTTTGGGGAAAATAGACCTTGACATTTGGGAGTTACAGTTTCTGGGATTTATAGTTAACACACAATCAAAGAGCATCCTGAACTCTTGCAACAATGGAATTGAACCAAACTTGGCATATTGAACTCTCATTACCAACAGAAAGTCCTGAAAGGGTTTGCTTGGGAATTTACCTTGAGTTTGGAAGTTGTAGTTCACCTACACCCAGAGAGCACTGTGGACTCAAACAATGTTATGTTATGTTGTTTGTTTTCTATCCAGAATCACAATGTTGGAAAGAGGCTCACCACTTTCAGGTCCCTAAAACAGGCATGGGAAAACTTTGGCCCTCTGGGTGCTTTGGACTTCAACTCCCACCATTCCTAACAGCCTGAGGCCCTTTCCTGCTTAAATGGCTGAGGGGGGTGAGAAAAAGGGCCTGAGGCTGCTAGGAATGGTGGGAGTTGGAGTCCAAAACACCTGGAAGATCCAAGTTTGCCCATGCCAGCTTTCGACAGAAACCTCTTCCTCCCTCTTCCCCTTCACGCCCTTTCTTCCCCCTCCTGCCCAACACTTACTTTTTCTTCTACCCTGCCGCTTCTGCCGCCATTTTGATCCGAGGGGGCAGCGTGAGTGTGTTCAGGAGGGGAGGGGGAGGGAGGAAGATGTGACCCGTGCGGGCGCTACTGCGCAGACTCGCCCCAGCGTAAAGCGAGGCAAAGTGAGCAGAGCAAGGCTGGGAAGAAATGAGCCCGAGTGGAGAAGAAAAAGTGTTTGGCAGGAGGGAGAAGAAAGGGGATTGGAGGTTCCAATTTCCCACGGCACACCTGACGATCGCTGACGGCACACTGGTTGGGAAACACTGCTCTAAGCAATGAGTTCAGGACTCAAAAAGGGTGAACTCAAAACAAGTTTATTTGTTTAACAACCAGTAAAAATGCTGGTGGCCCAAAAAGCTTGAAGTTGGTTGTTAGAAAGGTTCCTTTGAGAAAAGGAATAGCGTCCACTTTCCTTTGCAGAGTGAAGGAGCCTCTCTTAGGTTCCAGGTTTCTCTGTTGCTCCTCAAATGGTCCTCTGGCTCATGAAGTCCTTGATTCCCCAAAGAAATACATTCTCTGTTGAAGGGCTGACCCTTCCTATTACTGAATTCCTTGGTTTGAGAGCGTTGGGTAGGCTATATGTAAACGAAGGTGCTTTGTCTGAGCGTTGGCTCCAGATTTCCGCCTGCTTCATCCGCATGCTCTCCTGGAATGAGGCCAGAGAGGAAATCCAGCCTCCCAGGTAAACTCAGGAAGGGGAGGAGGTAAGGGTGGTGATGCCAGGTTGGCACCAAACGCAACTCCTCCCATCACAGTCCACATGGCTGAACAATGGAACAAAGGCCCATGCAGGTGCCGGGCAAACAGGTACACAGTACAGGTACAAAACAAGCCCCAGGGGGCGTAACCGAGGCACTGACATTCTTGAGCAGAGAAGGCTAAAGGTCCATTATCTCTTTTGGGGATAATGGACCTTAGATTGGATAAGTTGGAAATGATGGATAAAGAGATTTTTATAACAATTACCACCGCAGCAAAAATTTTATATGCAAAATATCGGAAATCTAAGTTAGCCCCAACTAAAGAAGAGTGGATCACAACAATTTTAGATGTGGTACAAATGGATAGGTTGACAGAGGCATTCAAGGACACAGACAAAAAGAATAATGAAAATAGCAAAAACAATTGGTCAAAGATACAAGAATATTGTAAGAATGAATTTAATGTTGACATAAACTTTTTATAAGTAAATTCTTTTTTAAAATATATGCTTTATTTTCCTACTATATTTTAGGATACTGATTTGATTAATAAGGAAGGATAAGGGATGTTCAGCTTCCAACCCTGGACGGCGTGACATTATGTCCGTCGCCCTCCGTTAAGAGCTTAGGAGTAACCTTGGACCCCCTGTTGTCGATGGAGGCCCACGTCTCCAGCGTCAGCAGGGTAGCATTTTTCCATCTTCGCCAGGAGAGGAAGCTGCCCCCCTATTTGTCCCGGCGCGACCTAGCCACAGTGATCCAAGCAACGGTCATCTCGAGGCTGGACTACTGTAATGCTCTTTACATTGGCCTTCCTCTGTCGGTAATCCGGAGACTCAAGCTGGTGCAGAACGCCGCAGCGCGACTCCTGGCAGGGGTCCCGATTGGCCACCACATCACGCCAATCCTGCGCGAACTGCACTGGCTCCCAATTGAATGCCGGATTGCCTTCAAAGTGTTAGTCCTGACTTTTAAGGCCTTACATGGTCTGGGGCCAGTGTACCTGCGGGACCGCCTTGTCCCATATCATCCCACCAGATCACTGCGCTCCGAAGTGCTAAACCTCCTGGTCATCCCAAATGTGAGGACCTACCATCTGTCCGCAACCCGCCGCCGGGCTTTCTCTGTTGCAGCCCCTACCATGTGGAACGCACTGCCCGCCGGCATCCGTGCCACCCAGGGCCTCCTCCCGTTCAGGAGAGCAGTTAAGACATTGCTGTTCCAACAAGCCTTCGGAGTTAGCTAAACTGTAGCTCGCACCGCCTAGCTGTCAGCCCACTGCGACTCCATTTGTTGCTTCAACTGTTCTAATTGTAATTCCATCTTAATGGTATTACTGTGAGTTATTATGAGTTATCTGACAATTGTATTTTTACTTAACTGTTGTAAGTCGCCCGAGCCGTTGGGGGCGACAGACAAATGCGAAATAATAAATAAATAAATAAATAAAGGAATTAATATACAATGTGAATCCTGACCATCTTTAAGATAATTATTTACACCACTACCTCCACTACTCTAAGTGCACAATCTATTACTTTTTTAATGTTATTCAATGTTAATTGTTTTCCTTATCTGTTTTGCTGATTTGTCTCTCCTCTTGTTTTGTTTTGTCTTCTTCTTTTCCTGTTTTATTTCCTTGCTTTCTTATATGTATATTTGTACGGCAGACCTCGAAGAAGAAGACGGCGTATATATACGCTATCGTACTGATGGTAGCTAGTTCAACTAAAGCTGTCTGAGGGCTCGCACTAAGACTCTAAACTATCTAGTTCGTGAGCTGCTTTTTGCTGACGATGCTGCCCTTGTCGCCCATTCAGAAGCAGCCCTGCAGTGCCTAACATCCTGCTTTGCAACAGCTGCAGAGCTGTTTGGGCTGGAAGTCAGCCTGAAGAAAACGGAAGTCCTCTACCAGCCTGCACCACAGGAAGAACACCATCATCCCACCGTCAGCATAGACAAATCTGTGCTTAAGTCCATCCAGCAGTTCACCTACCTGGGAAGATAAAAAGATAGATCACAGATTATCAAAGGCATATAGTGCATTCGGAAGGCTTCACAAAAGAGTCTGGAGCAGCAAGCACCTGAGGCAAAGCACCAAAATCATTGTGTACAGAGCTATCATATTGTCTATTCTCCTCTATGGGTCTGAAACATGGGTCACCTATCGCCAACACCTACGACTCCTTGAACGCTTTCATCAGCGCTGTCTTCGCACAATCCTAAATATGCACTGGACTGACTATGTGACTAATGTTGCTGTCCTTGAGCAAACAGGGATCACCAGCATTGAGGCCATGTTATTGAGAGCTGCGCTGGGCAGGGCACGTCTCTAGGATGGAGGACCACCTCCTCCCAAAGATACTACTCTATGGTGAACTCGCCACGGGTCAGCGCAAGAGAGGCGCCCCCAAAAAGAGATATAAGGACTCCCTGAAACAACATCTCAGGCTCGGCCAGATTGATCACCAACAATGGTCCACCCTGGCCTCACATCGGGAGGCATGGAGACGCACTATCCACAATGCTGCGGCCTCTTTCGAGAAGACACGCTGAATGGGTCTCGAAGAGAAACGACAACGCAGAAAGAACCGCAACTTGGAAACAACATCACCCAAGAAGACTTTCTGCTGTGCTTTCTGCAACCAAACTTGCCTATCTCAGATTGGCCTTTTTAGTCATCAACGCGCTTGTAAAAAGCGTGGGATGAGTCCTTCCTAAGAATCTTCGTTCACGAAGTAATGCCGAGAGAGATTTGTATTTTACTATTGTAAACTTCATAAAAACTATTTTTTAAAAAAGAAGAAAAAGAAGGACTTTCTTTTTCTACCCAGCCTCCATCTCCCCGAGGGGACTCGGGGCAGCTTACACGAGGCCAAGCCCAAGGCAACATACAATTAAAAACAGAACAATAACATATTAAAATAGCATAAAAACAGCATAATCAACAGGGATAACCTCTAGACCCAAATTTTTTGAGGGGGAGGCATTGGGCCAATCTGTGAAGCGAGTTAAAGAATAGGCTGGTTAATAAGGTGGGTATAACGTATAGTAGCATAGGAATAAAGCAATTAAATAGGATCATTTCAGCTTAACTTAAAAGTATAGTAATCATTAGGCATGTTTTAGAATCCTAAAATGGCGATTCTTATATCAAATGGGGGGGGGGATTTTTTGATTAGTATATCAAAGACTTACAAAAAATTTCCCAAAAATTTCGGAAATGTAACTTAAGTACTAACGAAATTCGTTAGTAATTCGTATGCCAGAGCATGCGCATTCCAGATGGTTTTGGCCTACAACTCCCAGAAATCCTAACAGCTGGTAAATTGGCTGGGATTTCTGGGAGTTGTAGGCCAAAACTTGAATAAATCACACTGAATTCTAGATGGGACTCTCCAAATAGGAAGGAGGGAGGGAAGGAGGGAGGGAGGGAAGGAGGGAGGGAGGGAGGGGGTATTCTATTCTTGGAAGCAGCAAAAGAAAAGGAGGAGGAGCCCCCCCCAGCTCCTCGCTGCCTCTCTCTCACCCCGATCCCCAGGGAGCGAGGGCCCAAGTTTGCCCAGGCTGGTCATATACCTACATTCTATGCACATGCAATAATACAGCAGTAATAACAATGGGTATAAGAATAGGTAAAATTCAAACCAGTATTCTGACTGGTCCCTGCCTCATGCGGTGCAAACGGGCTCTTCTCTGTGAGCCCGGAAATTAGCCGGGAAAAGACAGCATTTCCTGCTTGGGTGCACACACATACATATTCTTTGGGGGGGGATTTGCTGCAGAATCCCGGCCTCATAGAGAAGATTCTGCAGCAAATCCCCCCTCCCAATAACATGTATGTGTGTGCACCCAAAGAGAAAACGCTGGCTTCCCCCCCCCCCCGGGCTAATTTCCCGAGCCCCGTTTGCACCGCATGAGGAGAGACCAGTCAGAATACTTCGGTTTGAATTTTACCTCTTGTTATTGTTATTACTGCTGTATTATTGCATGTGCATGGAATGTAGGTATGACCAGATGGATTACTTATAATATTAGGCAGTGGCACTTACAGTAGCATTCATTGTATTATACATTAGGTTGGTTTCTCACCCCAATACTCTTTGATGCTTTAGATCCTGGCAGGCAGGAGAGGCAGGAAGCCTGTAAAATTGTAAACAGAGTGGTTTACTCAGAAGTAAATCCACAAAGAAGGGCCCTTCATCCAAAGTGCCCTCCTTTGCAGATTTACTTCTGAGTAATCCTCTCTGTTTACATTTTTTCCGGCTTCCTTCCAGCCGAGCGAAGGAGTGAGTTTAGGGCTTGCCTTGCCATAATATTGGCAAGGGAGGCGGGAGGGTGGTGAGAGAGAAGGAGGGTGCCCCCTTATGCCCCCTTACGACCTAATAACGACACTTAAGAAAATCCTGGCCTCCAAAGTTCGAAAAATTAAGTCCACTTCCTGGTTGACGTTCCAGGTGCGGAAAAGCTCGAAAGTAGCATTTCTTACGAATTTCTTACGAAACGAATCATTTTCATAACTTTTTTCTCATGCCTAGTAATCATATATACGAATTTGAATTCAGGTCATGGTTAGAGACCATCTGTCAAAGGAGTCGTCAGTCAAGTACACAATGAAACTTTAGGCCTGGTTAATCCATTAAAAATGGTTCAAAACTCGTTTCGGATGTAGGGGGCACTGGCGCTTCGAATCTGAATGACCTCCGAAATTTTCCAGAAAAATTTCGAAACTCATTCGGAAACATTCTGAAATTTTGGAATGGCTTTGTTAATGGCGTCAGCAATTGCGCAATGCATGAAAACCTGAAAAAAAAACCTCCCAGGTCCTTCTCGTGGGAGCCCTGTTTAACCCAGTTTGGAAGCTGATCCCCCCCCCCCTGCATCAGGGAGGAAGGAAATCAGCTTCCAAACCATGTTAAACAAGGCCCCTTCTCTCCCATGAGAAGGACCTGCAGCAGGAGCCGGGTTTAACCCGCTTTGGAAGCTGATTTCTTCCCTCCCGCGTCAGCCGATTCCTTTCCGATTCTTTTCCGAAAATGGCAGCGGTGGCTTCAAAATTGCAAATTCACTTCCGGGTTGCTTACATTGCTTCAAAACCACTTCAAAGGTGAATTTAATCCGAATTCATTCCGACTTTAGAAGCATTCCGAAGAACCTAACCAGGCCTACAAAACATCAATCTCCCATGATTCCATAGCATTGAAACAT
The DNA here is from genome assembly GCA_030556195.1 of Anolis apletophallus. Classification (NCBI taxonomy): domain Eukaryota; kingdom Metazoa; phylum Chordata; class Lepidosauria; order Squamata; family Anolidae; genus Anolis; species Anolis apletophallus. The sequence goes on along the minus strand of JARBWK010000010.1, from coordinate 138,252,071 downwards.
ATCAGTTAAAGAAGTTTTGAGGTCCATTAATTCTACAGTGTAGCTCCACCCTAACACATCCTAGAAGTGCTTCTCAACCAGATGTTTTGGCCTTCCCAGAATTCCTAACAGCTGGTAATCCTGGCTGGGATTTCTGGGAGTTACAGGCCAAAAACACTTAGAGGCCCACAGGTTGAGAACCCCTGCCCATGAACTATAAAAAATACTTTTTTGGAATATAACTCCCCAAATCCCCAAAATAGCTGGTAAGAAATGGCTATCTGGAATTTCACTTGTTCCTCATCCCTATTCCACATGTTTAAACTGCTCCCCATATGGGCTTCACATTTTCCCTGTCCCAGGCCCGGATTAACACTTTTTTGCGCCCTAGGCCAAAGCTTGGAATTACGCCCCCTTTAAGCCAACCTCCCGCCACCTCCAAGGTCCCCATTCCCACTGGCTGGAAAGCTCCGCTGTGCTCTGAAGGTCTCCTCGGGAGTCGGGAGGCTTGGGGAGAGCGCAGCGGGTGCAAACTCGCTCCAAAGGCGCGCACGAGAGAGAATGCGCGCGCGAGAGAGAGCTTGCGAGAGAGCGATAGAGAGAGCACATGAGAGAGAGAGAGAGAGAGAGAGAGAGAGTGCTCTAGAGCAAGAGAGAGAGCGGCGAGAGAGCACATGCGCAAGAGAGAGAGCAAGAGAGAGAGCGCGCGCAAAAAAGAGAGAGAGAGAGAGACGGAGGGGACAGAGCAGAGACTTTGCTGGAGGAAGGAGCGAGGAGGGGCATGAGAAGGGGGGAAAGAGGGGCGCAGACCAGTTTTGGGTTCTTTTGGTCCATGATCTGTGCCCCCTCCTCTGCTTGCGCCCCTAGGCCATGGCCTCATTGGCCTTATGGGTAATCCGGGCATGCCCTGTCCCCTGCTTTTAAAGATTTTCAATAATTTAACTACAATTCAACAAATAAAATACAGACACTAAAGTAATAATAAAAATATAAAACAAAAGAATCCTATACAAAAAATAACCCATAATATTCCCACCCTATTACACCTCTCATCCCTGCCAACTAATACCACCAAGCAAACTCTATCCGCTGTCCCCCCTTTTCTTTTTCTTTTAAAAATAGAAAACACTTAAAAACTGAATTCTTCTCTCCTCAAGCAAAGACAACTAAGTGCTTTCTTAAGCCGCGGCTTTTGTCAGTTGTGTTGTCCGACTGCATGGAACAGTGGCTGCGTCCACATATATAGGTTCTAGGTTATAATATGTGTGTAATGCTATACCGGATTATATAAATATGAGAACTTTTGATGTTTTATCTAATGGATATCGGACCAGTGGATTTGTGCAGTGGATTATTGTGTGACAGGTCCCGAAGAAGCCGGAAACGGCGAAACGGCAGGGCCTAAAAAACCGTCGACCCGACATTGGTTTTGATCCGGATTATATAAGGATGATGAAAAAAATTACCTTATGGATTATAATTTTGTGAAGGAAATATACCAATGTTTTGATGTCATATAGATCTGCATTCCACTATCCACTTTAAATATAATTTTGAAAGATTGAAAGACTGAACAATAAATCAAATTGAGTTGTGAAGAAAAGTGGTTTCCCGCATTGATTTTGATTGCAGATGGCTATCCAGTCTCTGCTTAAATATCTCCTCCATGAATTATTTATTTATTTATTTTCATTTCTAACCCGCCCTTCTCTACCCCCGAAGGGGGACTCAGGGCAGCTCACAAAAGGCAACAATTCAATGCCGCATACAAGAACAGAACCACAACATATCAAAAAATACAACAAAGCGAATAAAAAACCAGTTACATATCAAATCCCCTATAATCCCCGTTCCATATTCGTAGGCTGTCAGCCAATCTACAGTCTGCCAACACAACCCTATCCTATTCAGATTGTCTGTCCATTGCTCCACGTCAACCCAACTCCCGGTCCCACAGCCACGTCTTTAGCTTTTTTGTAAAGCAGTGTTTCCCAACCTTTTTTGAGCCGCGGTAGACTTTTTACATTTCCAAAATCCAGGGGCACACCACCATCCAAAATGACACAAAAGGACACTCTAACACAGTAATACATATAGGTAATAGGAATTTACCTTGAGTTTTTGGAGTTCTAGTTCACCTACATCCAGAGAGCACTTGGGACTCGGGACCGGCGAAGCAGGCAGGAAGGAAGGTGCTGCGGCCGCGGGCAGGAAGCCAAAGGAAGGCTGAAAGCAATTTCCCGTGCACCGGGGAGGATGGGGAGGAGGGAGGGCCTGGGCCCTGCGGGAAGCTGTTCTCTCGCTTCGCGGAGCCGCGAACTAGGAGAAAGGCATCCCGAGGTGCCCAGGTTCCCACCTCCTCCTCCTCCAGAAGTGAGCCCACAGGATAAACGCGATCCGGTGGGCTCACTTCCGGAGGAGGAGGAGAGCATCGCCCGGCCCCTCCCCTCCTGAGCCTTCCCTGCCTCTCTAGGTCCTAGAGAGGGTCGTGTTTCCAACCGCTGTTCCGCGATCAGCTGGTGTGCCGCAGGAAAACCTCTCTCAGCAGGAGGGGGGAGAGAGGTTTTCTCACGGAACATCAGCTGATCTCCCACAGAACACTAGTGTGCCACGTCACACCGGTTAGGAAACACTGTTCTAAAGCAGGGCTGTCCAACTGGCGGCCCAGGGGCCGTATACGGCCCCCAGCCCCTCCCCCCCCCCCGGCCCCCTAAGCTTTTTAATAAAAAATAAAAATTGAAAAAAAAAAAACAAACCCTACTTCCGGGTTCAGAGCAAGTATCGCGAGAATACGCAATCCACACGGGATTTCGCTGTCAACGCGAGATCACGCCGGCGTTGACAGCAAAATCCCGTGTGGTTTGTGTATTCTCACGATACTCTTTGGCTACTCTACTACTGGATCGCTGAGGTCCACAGACGCGATTAGGACCTTCTTCGACTCAGTCGGTCGTCGCCTCTCTGGTCGTCCGGGTACTCCTGGATCCTGCACGTTTGGAAAAGGTAGCCCGAAGCAGGGGACTCCTCAGGGGGCTCCTCATTCCCTCCCCCCATCTCCCCTCATGTATTAAATATAAAATTAAATATACAGTATTTAAAGATGAAATAAGGGGAGATGGGATACATTAAGGGGGGAGGGGAGGATGGAATTAAATATATTTAATATTAAATTAAAATAAGGGGAGAGGGGAGGATGGAATTAAATATATTTATTATTAAATTAAAATAATTTAATATCATATCCCTGCATTTTATCTCAGTAAAAGATTATACTTGACTGTATGGATGCCCCTTTTGAATGCCCACCCTGCATTTTATCTCAGTAAAAGATTATATTTGACTGTATGCATGCAGGGGCGTGGCGGGGGTGGAGCCAGGGGAGAGGGCAGAGCTGGGGGCGGAGCCGGGGCGGGGCAGACCCTACGGCCCCCCAGGTCATCAGTGACCGGAATTCAGGCCCCTGGGCCAGTAGAAGTTGGACAGCCCTGTTCTAAAGGAAAGGAGGGAAGAAGTTGATCTTATTTCACTGGAGAGTGAGTTCCACAGGCGAGGGGCCTCTACCAAGGGGGCCCTGTCTCTTGTCCCCACCAAACATATTTGCGACGGAAAGAACCCATCTCTTCCTGATAATAATAATAATAATAATAATAATAACTTTATTTCTTGTGAGTCGCCCTCCACCGATGGTGCTCCGGGCGACTTACATCATTTAAAAAATACATCTAATTAAAAACACGAGTTCAAAGAATCACAAAGGGCCCAATCCCCAAGATTAGTCAATCCCCAAACGCCTGGCGGAAGAGCCAAGTTTTCAGCTCGGACAGGAATCTGGCTGGGGCCGATATGGCCCTAAGAGCAGGCGGAAGTGTATTCCAGATTACAGGAGCCACCACAGAGAAAGCTCTCCGTCGGGTCTTTGTCAGCCGGGCCTCTCACCCTGGGATAACTATACAGTCAACATTTATTTCACGCGATGGTCTTTCACTGTGTTGGTCTATTAACCGGTCGCCCAGATAGGCTGGTCCGGTTCTTTGCCGTGCTTTGAAAGTTATCGCCATGAGTTTATAGACCACTCTGAACTCTGTAGGGAGCCAGTGAAGAGCTTTTAGGATTGGCGAGATATGGTTCCTAGCCGATGCCCCGGAGATGAGTCTGGCCGCTGCGTTCTGTACAAGTCTCAGCCTCCGAGACATTGCTTATCAACAAATTAAAGTTTCTTTCTTGTAATATTCATCTGTTCATTCTAATGATGCTTCTAGAATGGCAAAAAGAAAAATAACAAGCTTGCCCCATTGCTTCCAAGACTGACCTCCCTTTAGTTCACTGGTTCCCAACCTCTGGTAAGCTGACTGGGATTTCTGGGACTTGAAGTTCAAAACAACTGGAGGAACCACTGCTCTATCTGAAGTTACTCCCACTCTCCCCCCATCTTCTCTTTACCACGATAAACATTGCCAAACATTCCTCATTAGATATCGTTTCCAGATGCACCACTAGCTGGCTTTTGAAGCGGTAGATAATGCATTATTGACCCACCGTTTAGCCGCGTCGGGAGTTAGGGGGACTGCCCTTAAATAGGTGGCTTCCTTTCTTCAAGACCGGGGACAACGAGTGGAGAGGGGAGGGATGGCCTCCGGGAGACTCCCATTAAGTTGCGGGGTCCCCCAGGGAGCTATCCTTTCCCCTTTATTGTTTAACATCTACATACATCCGCTCGCCCGACTGGTTCGCGATTTTGATCTAGAGTGCCATCAGTATGCTGATGACACCCAGGTGGTGCTGAGAATGGATGGCAGGCTGGACACCGTACCCAATTGTTTCCATCAATGCCTTGAAGCCGTGACTGGATGACTGCGCACCAGCCGGTTGAAGGTGAATCCATCGAAGATGGAGATCATATGGCTGGGTCGTCCTGGTATGGGTGAGTGCCGGTTGCCTACCCTGGATGGCGAGCGGCTAAGCCCGCTGTCTTTGTTAAAAAGCCTGGGGGTTCAATTAGACCCACTGCTATCGATGGAGACTCAGATCTCCACGGTTAGCAGGACAGCATTTTTCCATCTTTGACAGGCTAGGTAACTGGTTCCTTACCTATCCAGGAATGACCTAGCTACGGTGATCCAGGCAACGGTCATCTCGAGGTTAGACTACTGTAATGCCCTCTACATTGGCCTTCCCTTGTTGACAACCCGGAAACTCAAGCTGGCGCAAAATGCTGCCGCTCGATTGCTGGTGGGAGCACCTGCGAGAGAGCACATCACACCAATCCTACAGCAATTGTACTGGCTGTCAATAGAGTGCCGGATTGTTTTCAAGGTGCTGGTTTTGACCTTGAAGGCCTTGTATGGTCTAGGGCCAGTGTACCCGAGGGGCCGCCTCACCCCATACGTTCCCACGGGATCTCTGCGCTTAGAAGAACAATACCTTCTGATTATTCCATCAGTTCATTCCTGTCGCCTCTCAGTGACAAGACAACGAGCCTTCTCCATGGTGGGATTGATGCTATGGAACGCGTTACCAGACGACATTCAGGCTATCACGGAGTTATCCCCCTTCTGGAGGGCCTGCAAGACGACCCTTTTTAAGCAGGCCTTCAATCTAAGTTCCCCCGGACAACTCTGACCATGACCTTGCATTTTATATCATAATAATAATAATAATAATAATAATAATAATAATAATACACTTTATTTATATTCTGCTCTTCTCACCCAGAAGGGGACTCAGAGCGGATTACATCACACATACAGCAGACAGTCCCTGCCGGTTCCACATACAATTACATACAACATACAACATATGACAAGTACAATTTTAGAAGGATTTTCTTCAGGCTGCATCACAGGGTGCGTCACAGGGTGTGATTGCATCATTACGTCACAAGGGGGTGCTGTTGCTTCATCCTCATGACAGACAGCCTCTGTTTTCCGCATTCCACCTTCAGGCAGCCGATCTTACTTTATTTAGGCATTGTAAGTCCTTGAAAAAATCCTTCCCCTCTTGGCGGTTCCCAGTTTTATCTAAACACAGCTGAACTGTTTTCGAACTGTTGGGTAAACAGTGGACAGGGCTCACAGCTGGGTGTCCAAACCAGCCCGGGATTCAAGCATGCAACCTTCAGATTGCCAGCACAGTTGTTGTTACCACTGTGCTGTCTCTCCGGCCTCAAAGTGTTTTATCTGTATTTTAATCTGTTGTTTTATGTAAACCACCCCGAGCCTGCAGGGAGGAGCGGTATATAAAAATGAAAAATAAATAAATAAATATCTTGTTTCCCCCCTCTGGACACAATATGGGAAACCACCTACTAAAATATTGTGGATGCAGACAATCCACAATATCTTTCCAACCAGGATGAAAAGAAACAATTATTTCTCATGATCTGGACACTCCACTTCTGTGCATAAAATGTAAGCTTTTACTGGCGTTTTAGTAGCTGCCACATCACAATGCTGTCTCATAATCAACTAAGACACCAAGGCAGATTTAGGCAGTGTGTGAAATGAATAGAATTCATGCATGCAAACCCTTCATGAGGTAGGTAGATACGGAAATGGTGTTATTTTTGTATCTTAATCCATATTGTTGTTGTCGTCAGTGCTATAAGGCAGAAAGATACTTCAAACATTTTCTTAAGTAAAGGAGTTTACTACAATTTTAAAGCACTTAGAATTTGAATATTTCTGTGTGTTTTCATCCAGAAATCCACTTCTGCAACAGCTTAATTATTATCTTATGGCTGCAAGACTTCAGATAATTTTTGTGGGTGAGAGAGAAAAAAAGTTGAGACTAAATCAAAAAATAAATATTTTATTGTTGCACATGTTTGAATTTGGCCTTATAACTTTATAGAGAGTTTGGGTAACTAAATAAATGAGTCCCTGGTTAATCACAGGCAAGTCTCAGTTGCTCTCACATTACAATAAATATGAAATGTCTAGAGAAATTATTATCCTACAGTTTTTAAAGGAAACAATTCTGTATGGTTACTGTTTTTATTAACTTCTGCCGGTAGTTTGCTTGCAAAAAAAAAAAGGTGAGGGAAAAGGATGATCATTTAGTTATGATAAGTCTAGTTTCATGCAATCATGAAAAATGGCATAAAGCAGGGGTTGGGAACCTATGGCTCGGGAGCCAGGTGTGGCTCTTTTCATGATTGCATCTGGCTCTCCAGAGCAGCCAGGGCCTCGGTTTCCCAGCAGGTAGCAGGGAGGAGTGACGCAAATGCGCTGTGACTGCCGCTTCCGCGCCGCCATCGCCGCCATCGCCGCCATCGCCGCCATCGCCGCCATCGCCGCCATCGCCGCCATCGCCGCCATCGCCGCCATCGCCGCTTATCGCCGCCATCGCCGCCATCGCCGCCATCGCCGCCATCGCCGCCATCGCCGCCATCGCTTCCATCGCCGCCGTCGCCTCCATCGCCGCCATCACCGCCGTCGCCGCCAGACCCGGCCTCGCTGCCCCCAGGGGAGACCCAGCTCATTGCCCTCATCCTCGGGCAGCTCAAGAGCTGCGGCCTCTTCGATGCCTTCTGGAGGGACTGTCTCGCCGACATCGATAACAAGGTCCGCCTTGGCCCCGCGCTCTCCTCCCCCTTCCTTCCTTCCTTTTCCTTTCTTTTCCCCTCTCTTTTGCTTTCATTCTCTTCCTCTCTCTCTCCCTACCTTCTTTCCTCCCTCCCTCTTCGTTCCTTCCTTCCTCTTCCATTCTTTCATTCTCTCCTTCCTTTTCCCTCCCTCTCGTCCCTTCCTTCTTTCCTCCATTCTCCCTCTTCCTTCCTTCCTTCCTTCCTTCCTTTCCCCCTTCACCCTTTCCTTCTCCTTCTCTCCTTCCTTTTCCCTCCCTCTCTCCGTCCTTCTTTCCTCCATTCTCCCTCCCTCTTCCTTCGTTCTTTCCTCTCCTAGTCTTTTCCCCCAAGTCTTCCTTTCCTTCTCCTTCCTTTCTTTTTCACTTCCCTCTCTCTCCCCTTCTTTCTTTTCATCTTTTCCCTTCATTATTTTACTTTTTCCTCACTCCCTTTCCTTTCTTTTCCCCACCCTTTCCTTTCCCCCCTTCCCATTTCCTTCTTTCTTTTCCTTTCCTTCTCTCTCTCTTGCTTTTCTTTTCTTCCTTTTCCATAGTTTGTTCTTTTTTTCTTTCTTCCTCTCCCCCTCCCTCCTTTATTTCCTCTATCTTTCTTTCTTTCCCCTTTTCTTCCGTCTTCTCTTCCTTCCCAGAGTCCTGAGCATGCCTTTTTCAGAGCCAGGTCTGAAGTGTCCTGTCATTCTGCCGGGGGAATCCTTTTCTCATAGTATGTATGTATATATTCACATTTAGTTGAATTCAGTCTTAATATATATATATATTATATGACTCTCACTGAAATAAATTTCCAAATATTTTGCTTTCATGGCTCTCTGAGTCTAAAAGGTTCCCGACCCCTGGCATAAAGTATAAAAGATAAAAAGGTTTTTATGTACATACTGTGAAAGTATTAAGTTTTATGTTTTATGTATTAGATGAAATGTGTGCATGCCTTCCAATCGCCTGTTGACTTTTTATAATTATTTTAAACGGTTCATATTTATAACTCCAAATTATTCAATCCCCTGCTTTATCACCTTAAAATTAAAAAGAGCAGTTGGCTTATCTTCCTCTTTTGTAGTCATATTTAAATCAAAATCCCCGTCCCCTGGATGGATTGTAATCTCATCGTGGTGAAGGGTCCTGTGTTTTCCAGTGAAGCTGTGGGCAAAACCATCAAAGCTTTGTGGTCCCAGTGGATCTCCCAAGATCACAGGGGAGAAACCAGACCAAGCCCAATCTGAAGTCCTCAACAGTGGAGCAGGTGGATGATAACATGGTATATATTACAATGGCCGTGAAGGTAGAACAAGGCAACAACAGATGAGAGGCCAACAGCCATCAGGTTAACCATACTACTGGAACTGAATCTCTTTCTGTGAAGAGTATTTGTTGATAAGGTAGAAATTTAGGTACCACTTTGTGGAGAGGCTAATTTAACTGATTTACGAGGCCACAAATCTCCAGGAAGTATGTGAAAGAATGAAGGAATGCAACAGCTCCCCCTGGTGGCCAGAAGCTGGAATGTTAAATTGCCTCTGAGTGTTTGTCTATATATGTTGGGTGTCTATGGCATTGAATGTTTGCCTGTATATATACACTAGCTGTACCCAGCACGCGTTGCTGTGCCCTATATAGGAGATACGAGAAAGTCTGAGTACGTAAGGGTTGGAATTGATGTTACTCCTCTGAACTGCAGTCGGATGGAGTGTGGGTCATGGGGGGCATTGTGTGCCAAGTTTGGTCTTGGTTCTGGGCCTTGGTTCTGGGCCACAGTGGTCTGTGGGGAATGATGGGTTTTGAAGTAGTACAAATCCCATTATCCATGGAGGTACTTCAAGTCCCATAATCCATGGTCCACCCTCCTCCAAACTGTAGTAGAATGTAGCATGGGTCATAGGGGCTCTGTGTGCCAAGGTAGGTTACTGTAAATTCAGGCCATACACAATGTCCCATGAGCTGAGGCCTAGTCAGGAACAGCAAGTTAATGAAGCCTTACTGTCAATTCAGGCCATACACAATGTCCAATGAGCTGAGGGCTAGTCGGGAGAATCAAGTTAATGAAGCCTTACTGTCAATTCAGAGTGTAAATAGCATTCCATTAAGTGAGGCCTAGTCAGGGAAATTAAGTTAATGAAGCCTTACTGTCAATTTTGGGCGTGGTCTGTGATTTGTAGGGGTGTAAATTTTCTGTGGGAAGTGAATTGGGTGTTTGTGTTTGTGCCTCAGCCCTTTGCCTTATCCTCCTGACAGTTTATTATGGGTCAGAATGTTCATGTTGGCTGGCCAGTACAGGAGTTATGCAAATCTGCCCTTATTGGCAGCCAATCATGTTGTCAGAATGTAGAGGCTGGGAGAGTCATTGGCAGCCCTGGAGGATGCTGGGAAATGTAGTTTTTTTACTCGTTGTTTTGGGGGCCTTTTAGGTTTTGGGGGGGAAAGTTTCTTTGCTACAAACATACCTTGCTTGAGGCCTATTTCTGTTGGCAAGTTTGGTGTTTCTGCGTTGTAAGGTTTCTCTGTTTGGGACGGTCGGTCCATGACGGGAACCCTTTTATATAATAGATTGTAATCCACCCTGAGTCCTCTGTGGGGTGAGACGGGCGGAATATAAATGATGTAAATATAAATGATGTGAATGATGTAAATAAGGTGTGCACTGATCCTCACACATAAAACTAATTCATGCACAGGCATCTTCCATGAAAAAGAAAAGAAAACCAACAAACGTTCCATGAAGATCTGCAAGTCCTGGAGACCAAGGCCTTGAGTGACAGACCAGGAAAGAAGATGGCAGATGACCTTGGGGACACCCCCAGTCACGCCGCATCGCTAGACTCATCACGCAGGCATAGAAGGAGGTGTGGATGAAGACGCAGGAAGTCCCTGCACTCTCCACGAGATCTTGCAGATTATGCCGTTCCAGCTCAGGGTGACGTCATTTCCTCTGAAACCGGAACAAGGATGGTGGGGCGGGTCCTGCCACCTAAACAGGGAGGAAGTATGGGTATTGGCACTGTTGTTGCCGGCCGGGACCTGGCAAGGATCTCTCTACCTGCTTCCAACCGACAAGGGACTTCTGGACGACCCAAGAAGCGGAGTAAATTCCGCTCCAGGACATTCTGGAATGTGGGCTTCAGGAGCTGGGTAGGATTGCGGGAAGAACCCCGTTTCCAGAAACAGATGGTCGGGACGGGAAAACGATGTGCTCCTGAGCCCTCAAAATCAGTTTGAGGGTTCAGATCCTCCCTTCCTGAGGGCAAACTTCGTTTTCCACCACGGGACTTGAGTTACACTCTGGCCCCACAACCTGGTGTCAGCTGCACCGAGAACTATAGGCCGCCAGATTTCTCAGGACAGAACTCTGAGCTGCGGATTAGCTCCACCAATTGTTAATTGCTGTATTTATAGTATCCGTTTGTCTTGTTTATGTGTGCTCTTTGTAAGCTGTGCTTTTAGTAAACCACTCCAAGCCTTCGGGGAGTGGCGGTATACAAATTAGAAGTATAAATAAATAAGTCGCGACAGGGGCAGGACTGTGAAATCTGGAAGCCCTTAGCCACAGACTGGCAGATGAGAAGTGGATATAGACTCGGTTGTTCTAACTCAAGGTCCAAGGCGGTTGAGCAGTTCAGCAAGTGTATCCATGACTGAGCAGACCTATTGAGGATCCACTCTGCTCACCCTATATGAAGAGGGGGCTAGAAAAGGTGTCCCAATCATAGTCTGCTTCTCTCACCTTTCCCTGACTGGACTGCCAGATCCAGAGGAGTCACCAACTTGTGATCAAGAAAACACAAATTAACTTTGGAACATGAGACATATGGACACAGTTGGAAAACACAGACAATGAATACTCTGAATTCAGGACCTCTATTATTTCAAGGGATCTTAGGTGAATTAATATCAATATAGCAGTGTTTCAAGAGACCCAGAGAGCAGAAGAGGGACAGCTAAAAGAAGAAAAAGGAGGCTACACCTTCTGGAAGAAACTGCCTGAACAAGAATCAAGAATACACGGAGTCGGCTTTGCAATCAAGAATGACCTGGTGAAGCATCTGTCTGAAGCACCCATCAGCATTAATGAACAACTCTCAACCCTCTGAATTAATCTTGCCAAAAAACCAGCAGGCAACTTTCTTAAGTGAGATGCTGATGAAACATTCTATTGTCAGCTAGACACCACTTCCTGGGTGATTTTAATGAAAGAGTTGGATGAGTTTTCGTCCTGTGGCCAGGGATTATAGGGAAAGAAAGGATTGGAAACAACAACCCAAACGGCATTGTACTCCTGACCAAATATGCAGAACACAACCCAGTCATCATAAACATACTCTTCCACCAGAAAAAACAAGCTTAAAACATCCCAAAACACCCTCAGTCAAAGGACTGGCATGTCTTAGACCAGGGCTGTCCAACTGGCGGCCCGCGGGCTGTATACGGCCCCCAGCCCCTTCCCTACGGCCCCATAAGCTTTTTAATAAAAAAAATAAAAATTGAATAATAAAATAAATAATAATTTTTTTAAAAAAACCTACTTCCGGGTTCGGAGCAAGTATCGCGAAAATATGCAATCCACACGGGATTTCGCTGTCAACGCAAGATCACGATGGTGTTGACAGCGGAATCCCGTGTGGATTGCGTATTCTCGAGATACTCTTCGGCTACTCTACTACTGGATCGCTGAGGCCCACAGACGCGATTGGGACCTTCTTCGACTCAGTCGGTCGTCGCCTCTCTCGTCGTCCGGGTACTCCTGGATTCTGCGCATTTGGAAAAGGTAGGCCGAAGCAGGGGGCTCCTCAGGGGGCTCCTCATTCCCTCCCCCCATCTCCCCTCAGGTATTAAATATAAAATTAAATATATTTAAAGATGAAATAAGGGGAGATGGGATACATTAAAATAAGGGGGGAGGGGAGGAAGGAATTAAATATATTTAATATTAAATAAAAATAAAGGGAGAGGGGAGGATGGAATTAACATAAGAACATAAGAACATAAGAAGAGCCATGCTGAATCGGACCTCAGCCCATCTAGTCCAGCATTCTGTATCACACAGTGGCCCACCAATTGTACACGGGGATCTCGAGCAGAAGGGAGGGCAAAACCTGCTCCCGACCCCCCACAACCAGTACCCAGGGAAATCCTGCCTACCTCAACCAACTCCGAGGTGGCACTTGAATGTCCTTTTCAGTAACTACCGATACACTTGGTATCCATGAATCTGTCTAATCCTGCCTTGAAGTTGTTCAGGCTGACAGCTGTCACAACCTCTTCTGGAAGTGAGTTCCATAACCCAATGACCCTCTGGGTGAAGAAATATTTCCCTTTATTAGTCCTAATTTTCCTACCTTGGAGCTTCAGGGAGTGCCCTCTAGTCCTAGTATTTTGTGATAAAGAAAATAATTTTTCTTTATTCACCTTTTCTATCCCATGCATGATTTTACACACTTCGATCAAGTCACCTCTTAGATGCCGTCTTTCAAGGCTGAAAAGACCAAGGCGTTGCAACCTGATTTCATAAGGGAGCTGCTCCATCCCTTGGATCATTCTTGTTGCCCTTTTCTGTACCTTTTCCAGTTCCGTTATATCCTTCTTAAGGTGCGGAGACCAGAATTGTACACAGTACTCCAAATGTGGCCTTACCATCGATTTGTAGAGAGGTAATACAACATTTGCTGACCTATTTTCGATTCCCTTTCTGATCATGCCAAGCATAGAATTTGCTTTTTTCACAGCTGCTGCGCACTGGGTAGACATCTTCATTGAGCTGTCCACCAAAACCCCAAGATCCCTTTCCTGGTTTGTCTCGGAAAGCTTTGACCCCATCAATTGGTAGGTGTAGTTGGGGTTCTTTGCCCCGATGTGCATGACTTTACACTTGTTTAGGTTAAAATGCATTTGCCACTTTGTTGCCCATTCACTCAATTTCGAGAGATCTTTCTGGAGCTCTTTACAATCAGTTTCATTTTTAACTACCCTGAACAATTTAGTGTCGTCTGCAAACTTTGCTACCTCAGAATTCACTCCTACATCCAGGTCATTAATGAATAAATTAAAAAGTAACGGACCCAAAACTGAACCTTGGGGTACGCCACTTCTCACCTCTTTCCACCCAGAGAAATGTCCATTTATCACCACCCTTTGTTTCCTACAGTTTAGCCAGGTTCCCATCCAGGACAAGACCTGTCCCCTGATTCCATGGCTGAAGAGCTTATTTAGGAGCCTTTGGTGAGGGACTTCGTCAAAAGCCTTTTGAAAGTCAAGGTAAACAATATCAATTGGGTCCCCTTTATCTATGTGTTTATTTACACCCTCAAAGAATTCTAACAAGTTAGTAAGACATGATTTGCCTTTGCAGAAACCATGTTGATTTTCTTTCAGCAATGCCTGTTCTTCTATGTGCCTACTAATATTTTCTTTAATAATGGTTTCCATCACTTTGCCTGGAACTGAGGTTAAACTGACTGGTCTATAATTTCCTGGATCACCCTGGATCCTTTCTTGAAGATCGGTGTTACATTTGCCTCCCTCCAGTCCTCGGTACAGTGCCTGATCTTAGAGAAAGGTTATATATCTTAGCTAGAAGTTCAGCAATTTCACACTTGAGTTCCTTAAGAACTCTGGGGTGGATGCCGTCTGGCCCTGGTGATTTGTTGACATTTAGTTTAGTAAGGCAATTAAATATATTTAATATTAAATAAAAATAAGGGGAGATGGGAGGGTGGAGCCAGGGCCGGGGGCAGACCCTACGGGCCCCCAGGTCATCAGTGACCGGAATTCAGGCCCCTGGGCCGGTAGAAGTTGGACAGCCCTGTCTTAGACTATGGCTGAAGTGTGATTTATCAAGCGGGACGACCAAATTACGTTCTGGAATTGACACTATATATGTGAACATTATTTAGAATATAAAACCACAATATATGGATAATCTCTGATGTGAAGAAAGAAATATATCATTTTGAACTGTGGATATAATTTTGTGTGGATATAACCCGCAACTCAAACTGTGGATATAATTAGATGTGGATATAACCCGGATTAAACAACCTTGAACTATTGTAACTGTCACGAGGCAGAGACTTCAAAGCCAGACCCAGGAGTAAAAGGGGATAACAAAAAGTTTATTGAACAACAACTGGAGAAAGGACAAAGAAAAAAGTAGCCAACTCGGCTCAAAAAACCCTCAAAAATCCCAGAGAAGAGTCCCACAAAATAAAGCAACAAAAACAGGCCAAAACAAACACTAGATGTCCGTCTGCGAAGTCCTGAAGGGAGAATCCAGAAGCGTAGTCACGAGTCCAGTCCAGAAGTCCAAAGCCGGAGAAAGGTAGTTGAAAAGAAGGAGACGTTCCAAGGGTCATAGGAGGTAAACTCAGCAGAGAGCAAGCCCCGCCTCAGGGACACAGGGCAGGTAAGAGTATCAGGAAACTGGAACAAGGTACTTGATATCAGGAACACAGGAGAGTCAGAGCCAAGAACCAGACATCAACTCTTTGACCGCCGCAAAGACAGCCCCAAAATTCATTTCTTATATAGCACTTACACATCACTGTCTTCTGAAGACTCCCCTTGATCAGGAGCACCAGCTGCTGTATCTCCTACAGCTGCAGTGCTCTGTGTTTGCCTCCACTCTTGCCAACGCTGTTGCATGCTTAAAGAGTCCCAACCTGTTTCTGAACCCCCAGAAGGCCAGAATAAATCACTGTCAAAGCTGTTACGCTGTTGATGTGGCATCGAATTGTGCCTGCTGTAAGCCGCTCTGAGTCCCCCCTCGGGGGTTGAGAAGAGCGGGGTAAAATCCTGAAATAAATAAATAAATAAATAAATAAATAAATAAAGCCACAAAACGTGTCAGAATTAGACTCTTCGTTACACACATCCCTTACTTCCTGAACCAATGTTGAATCTAAATCCGTATCACTTTCCTCTGACCCCATTTCTTCTTTCCCAGAAAAACCTTGGAAAGTGTCTGAATCAAAAGGTGCTCTAAGTATCTTCCGGATTCTTTTTCTTTGTTCCAATCCTTCCACACTAGAGTCACTAGCAGCCCTTTTCCTTCCAGCTGCAGACTCTTCATCACCCAGAGCCACACCCCAGTCCATACTATTGCTTGATGCTATTGACCCAGCATCTTCCCCAATGCTACTACCGTGTTTCCCCGAAAGTAAGACAGCGTCTTACTTTCTTTTCCCCCCAAAAAGTCCCCCTATGTCTTACTTTCGGGGTACGTCTTATATAAACAAAGACGTACCCCGTCGCCACGCCCACGCCGCCGCCGCCGTCACGCCGCCGCCGCCGCCGCAACCGGCCCATCGGCGCACCTTTCTGCTAGGCCTCTCCAAGGAAGGGAGGGGGAAGAGTCCCAGAGGCGTGGCTAAGCGGCGCTGCAACCGAGTGACGCGTCGCCGCTTAGCCACGCCTCTGGGACTCTTCCCCCTCCCTTCGTTGAGAAAGGGAGGAAGAGGAAGAGTCCCAGAGGCGTGCCTAGCGGCGACGCGTCACTCTGACGCAGCGCTGCTTAGCCACGCCTCTGGGACTCTTCCCCTCCCTTCGTTGGAGAATGGGAGGAAGAGGAAGAGTCCCAGAGGCGTGGCTAAGTGGCGACGCATCACTCTGACGCAGCGCCGCTTAGCCACGCCTCTGAGACTCTTCTCCCTCCCTCCCTTGGAGAATGGGAGGGAGGAGGAAGAGTCCCAGAGGCGTGGCTAAGCCGGCGGTCAGAGTGACGCGTCGCCGCGCCAGCCACGCCTCTGGGACTCTTCCCCCTTCGTTGGACAAAGGGAGGAAAGAGGAAGAGTCCCCAGAGGCGTGGCTAGCGGCCACGCGTCACTCTGGACGCAGTGCCGCTTAGCCACGCCTCTGGGACTCTTCCCCTGGCGACCAGGTACGGCTTACATTCGGGGTACGGCTTACATTAGCCGACCCCCCTGACACCCCCGATACGTCTTACAATCGGGGGTGTCATACTTTCGGGGAAACACGGTAGTAGTAGCAGCTGAAGGCTCAATCACAACAGTAACGGTGGAGTGAGTCCTTTTTTCAACTGGAATATTTATACACCTGAAACACAACATTTATATATCAACCTTGGAGGATTATATAAGGGGAACATTGAAAAAGACATATTAGATATTTTTGTTGTGGAACTTTCCTTTATTGTGACCAGCCGATGATATCCCGGTACAACAAAACAAATAGCCGTGAGTGACTTTGTTTTCCCTTTACAATAAGACTCACCAGCAACCATACACAGGACTGAGTTGGGGTAATATTGACCCTATAGTTATATAACTAGATAGTTAATACTTCTCCATACCAGTGATTTTGATATTGTTTTTTTGCTCTGCTGTATCATTGAAACAGTTTTGAATAGCAATGACCCATTTAAGGTGGAATCAAGTGTCAAACAGGGATGAGCTATTGCCCCAACCTTATTTTCCATCTTCATAACTATGATTCCATACATTGTTGGTGGGAAGCTTCCCACCAGTGTGGAAATCACCTATCAGACAGTTAACAAGCTATTAAACCTCATACACGAGGTCAACTTATACATGAATCATATACAGTATTAATCCCATAAAATGGTCCGATTGAATCCATAGCAACTTCTCATTAAAGTCAAGGGCCTATTCTATTTGGATTTAGGCCATTGTGTAGGTCCGCATTTGTCACTGTCACAGCTGATCTTCGTGCATCATATCCTCCAAAGATACTAAAATAACCTATGTATCTATAAAGGATGAATTCATCATATGTACACATTGTATTTTTATACATCTATTAGTCAAGTAATGTTTGCAAACACCTTTAGAAATGCCTTTTTAATTCATCACTTATTTTCATTGGACACACTTTCTCTGAAGAAGTGTTTGGATTTGAAACAATTAAGATCTGGGGCAATGTTATGAGAAATTAATAATGTGGGTTTATCTAAGCTATTTCTATACCAAGTCACATTTGCATGGCTGTAGGTGTTTTGTGGGTTTGGTTTGTTTTCCACCCTTCATGCTCAGTTGGCAAACCTAGAAATGCTTATTGCTAAGCTGCTTAATGGAAGGTGACAACTGGTAGAGAGCTGAAGCATCAAATAGGCGGTGTGTATGGGTATTTTATCAACCTCTTTCGACCTCCCCTCCCACCCAAAGGTAGGGTTGTGGTTGTGGTTTTTTTGGTTCAAATAAGGCAGGGATAAGAATTCACACGAATCAGAAGAGTTTATCGTCTTGTTTTTTAGTTTCTTGGGCCAGTTGTTAGTCTGGCCCAATGGGGAGATGCTTTCATGGGATCAACACCAATCTGAACCATCATAACATCTATATCTGTATACCTTAATAAAGCGGAATGTTTGTATGTATGTATGTATGTATGTATGTATGTATGTATGTGTGCGGAGGGCGGAAGGGTGGAAGGGCGGATATGTGGCAGCTATTTGCATAAAGTCCTTTGATTGGCCAGCCTCGCCACTCCAAAATTCTAAGGCACCAGACAGAGGGCATTGATTGCCACTGATTAGCCAGCATCCCAGAATCCAGGCCTCTACATTCAAACAACAGGATTTGGATATGTGGCAGCTATTTGCATAAAGTCCTTTGATTGCCCAGCCTCGCCACTCCAAAATTCTAAGGCAATTGATACCAATTACCAGCAGAGCAGGCCAAAACATTACAGGCCCCAAAAGAGAGTTTAGGACAGGATGGGCCACGAATGATGGGATTTGCACTACCTTCACCCAATTCACTTCCCAGAAAACACTGTAGTCCCTACAAATCACAAACCAGGCCCAAAATTTACAGTACGGATTCATTAACTTGATTTCCCTGACTAGGCCTCAGTTAATGGGACATTGTGTATGGCCTGAATTAACAGTAACCAACCTTGGCACACTGAGCCCCTATGACCCATGATTCATTCTACTGCAGTTTGGAGTAGGGAGGACCATGGATGATGGGACTTGAAGTACCATCACAGGTTATGAGATTTGTAGTACTTTCAAACTCTTCATTCCCCACAGACCAAGGCGGCCCTGAACCACAAGACCAAACTTGGCACACAGTACCCCCATGACCCACATTCCATCCTACTGCAGTTTAGAGGAGGATGGACCATGCCCGCTGCGACCCTCATCCAGTGCATAATCATGACCACACTTGGCACAAAAAGCCCCCATGACCCAATGGACGTCCTGATGCAGTTCAGAGGGCGGACCACGGATGATGGGACTTGAAGTACCTCCACTCATTTCACCAGACCATTGCCAACCTCATCCAAACACTGATCAAGACCAAATTTGGCACACAGAGCCCCCATGACTCATTCTACATTCCGGTGCAGTATTGAGGAGGATGGACCACGAATGATGGGACTTGAAGTACCTCCACTCACATCCCAAGACTGCTGCGACCCTCATTCAATGACTAATCAAGACCAAACTTGGCACACAAAGCCCTCATGACCCACTCTACATCCTGGTGCTGTTTGGAGGGGGATGGACCATGGATGACGGGACTTGAAGTACCTTCACTCACCTTCTGAGACTACTGTGACCCTCATCCAATGAATGATCAACGACAAACGTGGCACTAAGAGCCCCCATGACCCACTCTACATCCTGGTGCTGTTGGGAGAGGGATGGACCATGGCCAATGGGACTTGCAGTAGCTTCACTAACTTCCTGAGACCACTGCAAGCCACATACACATCTAATAGGAACCAACCTTGGCACACAATGCCTTCCTCAAATAACCCGGGCACTGTCGGGTCCTCAGCTAGTATATAATAAAGCGGAATGTTTGTTTGTATGTTTGTATGTATATTTGTTTGTTTGTATGTATGTATGTGGCAGCATTCTGGTTGGCTCCCGGCCTCTACATTCTGACAACGTGATTGGTTGCCACTGAGGGAGTATTTGCATAATGCCTCTAATTGGCCAGCCAACACGAACATTCCAACACTCTAAACTGCCAGAGGGGGATAAGGCAAAGGCCTGAGGCAGTCAGCCATGGTGGGAACACTTTGTGGCTCCCAACAATGACAGAACAAGACCAAACTTGACACACAAAACCCCCAAGACCCACTCTACATCCTGGTGCAGTTTGAAGGAGGGCAGACCATGGATGATGGGACTTTAAGTACCTCTAATCACTTCCCCAGACCGCTGCTACCCTCATCCACTGACTGATCAAGACCAAACATGGCACACAGAGCCCCCACGACCCACTTTACATCCTAGTGCAGGTTGGAGGAAGGCAGACCATGCATGATGGGACTTGAAGTACCTTCACTCACTTTCCAAGACTGCTGCAAACCTAATCCAATGACTGATCAGGACCAAACCTGACACACAGAGCCCTCATGACCCACTCTACATCCTGGTGCAGTTTTGTGTGGGACTGACCATGGATGATGGGACTTGAAGTACCATTACTCACTTCCTGAGAGCACTGTGACCCTCATCCAATGACCAATACAGACCAAACTTTGCACACAAAAACCCCAAAACCCACTCTACATCCTAGTGCAGTTTGAAGGAGGGCAGACCATGGATGATGGCACTTTAAGTAACTCCAATCACTTCCCCAGACCGCTGCAACCCTCATCCACTGAATGATCAAGACCAAACTTGCCGCACAGAGCCTCCATGACCCACTTTACATCCTGGCGCAGTTTGGAGGAGGGCACACCATGCATGATGGGACTTGAAGTACCTTCACTCACTTCCCAAAACTGCTGCGAACCTAATCCAATGACTGATCAAGACCAAACCTGACACACCGAGCCCTCATGACCCACTCTACATCCTGGTGCAGTTTTGTGTGGGACGGACCATGGATGATGGGATTTGAAGTACCTTCACTCACTTCCTGAGAGCACTGTGACCCTCATCCAATGACCAATACAGACCAAACTTGCCACACAGAGCCCTCATGACCCACTCTACATCCTGGTGCTGTTGGGAGGGGGATGGACCATGGCTGATGGGACTTGCAGTACCTTCACTAACTTCCTGAGACCACTGCAAGCCACGTAAACATCTGATAAGGACCAACCTTGGCACACAATGCTTTTCTCAAATAACCCGGGCAGGGTCGGGTCCCCAAGCTAGTCATTCTATAAAAATGACCTCCTTTTAGAAACAATAATAATACACTTTATTTATATTCCGCTCTTCTCACCCCGAAGGGGACTCAGAGCGGATTACAGGTACATATACTTAGCAGACAATCCCTGCGGTTACCACAATACACAACATATATACGAACAGAGGCAAACTCTGGCCACCAGGGGGAGCTGACGCACTCCTCATCTCTCAGCATTCCCAGCGTCCCTTGTTGTTCCTTCCGCATTCCTCAGCGTTCCTGGAGTTCTTTAATGGCCTCATAATTCAGTCAAAATTTGCCTCCCCACTTAATGTGGTACCTTTATCTCCTACTTGACAGATGCAACTGTCTTTCGGGCTGCAAGGGTCGACAGCAGGCTACACTTAAAGGTCGAGCACCCACCTCGACCCGGACAGGCCTCGAACTCATAACCTACTGGTCAGAGAGATCTTATGCAGCTGACACTTAGCCAGTGCACCACATTCTTTCTTTTTAAAAGGGCATAGCGCAGTGTTTCCCAACCAGTGTGCCGGGGCACACTAGTGTGCTGTGAGCGATCATCAGGTGTGCCGTGGGAAATTGGAACCTCCAGGAAGGGGGGGGGGAGTCTAGTGTGTTGAAGTATAAAAACCCTAAGAAACCTACCTCAATAAAGACACAAAATTACAAACACCCCCCTCCCCACCCGTTGTCTACTTGGTCTCTCCCTCTCCATGCATTGGGAAGGCCCGCCTCCCGTTCTCCAAGTAGAGACCTCCTCTTGCCTCCTGGGGGTTCTGTGTGGGAAGTTTGGCCCAGTTCTATCATTGGTGGGGTTCAGAATGCTCTTTGATTGTAGGGGAACTATAAGTCCCAGCAACTACAACTCCCAACTGCCAAGGTCTATTTCCCACAAACTCCATCTGTGTGCACATTTGGGCATATTGAGTATTCATGCCAAGTTTGGTCCTGATCCAACATTGTTTGAGTCCACAGTGCTCTCTGGATATAGGTGAACTACAACTCCAAAACCCAAGGTCAATGCCCACCAGACTCTTATAGTATTTTCTCTTGGTTATGGGAGTTCTGTATGGGAAGTTTGTGTCTTTCTGCCATTCCTGCCAGGATATCTATGTTGTGTTCATTGAAACAGGCTCAGGTTTCACACTGAGTGTATAAATACATTTTGAAAACCTATTAACTATATATATATTACTGTGTTAGAGTGTCATTTTGTGTCATTTTGGTTGGTGGTGTGCCCCAGGATTTTGCAAATGTAAAAAGTGTTGCGAAACACTGGCATATAGAACTGCAGCATGTGCGCATCTTTTCATGTTACAGTAGATGACAGAGGGAGAGAAAACAGGGCTATGGTTGTTATTGATATAAAGGTAATGATTTTGATATCTTTTATTATCAGGACGCCCAGGCGTAAAACAAAACGCTGTAATATTTATAACTAGCTGTACCCGGCACGCGTTGCTGTGCCCTTTTTAGGAGATGCGAGAAAGTCCAATCATCCACGGTGTGCCCTCCTCTAAACTGCAGTTGGATGGAGTGTGGGTCATGGGGGGCATGGTGTGCCAAGTTGGGTCTTTATTGGTCTTGGTTCTGGGCCACAGTGGTCTGTGGGGAATGATGGGTTTTGAAGTACTACAAATCCCATTTTCCATGGTGGTACTTCAAGTCCCATCATGCATGGTCGGGGCTCTGTGTGCCAAGGTAGGTTACTGTAAATTCAGGCCATACACAATGTCCCATGAGCTGAGGCCTAGTTAGGAACAGCAAGTTAATGAAGCCTTACTGTCAATTCAGGCCATACACAATGTCCAATGAGCTGAGGCCTAGTCGGGAGAATCAAGTTAATGAAGTCTTACTGTCAATTCAGAGCGTAAACAGCTTCCCAGTAAGTGAGGCCTAGTTAGGGAAATCAAGTTAATGAAGTCTAACTGTCAATTTAGAGCGTAAACAGCTTCCCAGTAAGTGAGGGCTAGTTAGGGAAATCAAGTTAATGAAGCCTTACTGTCAATTTTGGGCGTGGTCTGTGATTTTTTGGGGTGTAAATTTTCATTTGGAAATGATTTGGGTGTTTGTGTTGGGGATTGGCTCAGGCCTTTTCCTTATTATGTGTTGGCAGTTTATTTCGGATCGGAATTTTCATGTTGGCTGGCCAGTGCAGCAGTTATGCAAATCCGCCCTTATTGGCAGCCAATCATGTTGTTCAGAATGTAGAGGCTGGGTGAGTCTTTGGCTGCCCCGGAGGATGCTGGTAAATGTAGTTTTATTTTTACTCGTTGTTTTGGGGGCCTTTTAGGTTTTGGGGGGAAAGTTTCTTTGCTACAAACGTACCTTGCTTGAGGCCTATTTCTGTTGGCAAGTATTGTGTTTCTGCGTTGTATGGTTTCTTTGTTTGAGGTATACATCACATGCCGTGAACCCATTTATATAATAGATGTGCCAGGTCTTTTTATTAGGTAGTCTGACGTGACAAATGAGGACAGGTTCAAAGGTGTCAATTAAAGAGAAATGCCGTTCTGTAACTCTCCTTCCCTCCCTGCTTCCTTCCTCGATGTGCAGATGCTGCCTACCAAATATCAGGCAGCTAAAAAGATTCCTGGCCATTCGGTTAGCTTTTAAAGACTCAGCAGCTGCAATCCATCTAATGCCCTGTTTTATGTACTTATAGCTGCAATTCTATGCCCAAATTTGTGGGAATAAGCATCCTGGAACACACTGGACATTGTTAAACTGTTTTTTTCTAGATAAGCAAAGAAGACATTCCTTCAGCTGTTTTGGTTTGGCAGTTTCAATTAATCCTCTGTCATTGCAAAGGCTGCTTTTAAAATTGCCCAGCTTCTCACTCTTCCTCCCACTTTGTCCTCATCTTATTTCCACTGGAGTAGGGTTGCCTCATGTCCTGTATTATACGGGACGTCCCGTATTTCAGCTCTAAATTTTGTGTCCCTTATTTTAGCCTCCAGTCCTGTATTTTCAGCTCACTCTTGCTCCTCCTGGTTCCCCAGTGCCGCCGCTCGACCGCCGCTAAGAAGCCCCACCTCTCTGGGTCTCCTGCCCACGAAACGAGTGATACTTCCGGGGTCCTGCTAGAGCCGCTGATGCGCTGGTGATGCGAGGACCCCGGAAGTATCACTCGTTTCGCCGCCCGAATTCGGGCTTTACTTGGGGCTTACTGCCCCTAGGAATTCTCCTCCTCGTTCTGGGTTCCCGCCCTTGGCCTACTCAGGTTGTATTGTATTAGGACGGGACCTTACAGCGTCTTGATAACCCGTGATTGTATTTTGGATGGCCTTTTGATGCTCTCATTCACGGATTGTGTTATATACCTATTGATTGCTTTTCACTGTTCATGCTGACCATTTTGTATGGAATCTATGTAATTTGGGGATATGTCTTGATATATTGTTATGTACTTTTGATGCGGTTCTCTATATTGTGTACTACATATTGTTGATTGAAATGTATTTTGATATAATACTGTCTATGACTGTTTATTATATACCTTAGCTGTGTTTGTGCTTTATCACAGTACTGCCCCCTGTCTTTCTAGTCTTCACCTGAGGTCACTACCTTTAACTCCTCTTCCAGAAGTCACATGGGAGGGAGCATTTCCTCTCTGGCCTCACTTCCAGCAGAGCACATGGACAAAGCAGGCTGAAGTCTGGAGCTAGGCTCAGACAAAGCACTTCGGTTCACGTATAGCCTTCCAGCGCTCTCAAAACCAAGGAATTCAGCAATAGGAAGGGCCAGCACTTCAACAGAGTTTACTGATTGTAAGCCAATAAACCTGTTTCGAGTTCACCCTTTTGAGTCCTGAACTCATTGCTTAAAGCAGGGGTGCTCACACTTTTTCAGCATGCGAGCTACTCTTAAAGCAACCAAGTCCAAAAGATCTACCTGCCACCACCGCCGTGTGCTCCCGCCGCCGCGTGTGCTCCTGCTGCTGTTTTCCGCCCGTGCAGCGCTTCTTCCGCCTGCGGGGCATTGCAGGAAGGAGACAGCACAAGGCGGGGCATCCAGAGGGAGCGCTCCGCCCTGCCTGTCTCACCGGCAACGGAGGCTGCACAGCTGCTTCTGGATGAGAGAGAGAGGCAGGGCACTCCCTCCAGAGGCCCCGCCTCGTGCTTCCTTCTTCCTGCAATGCCCCGCAGGCGAAAGAAGCACCCCAAGAGCGGAAGCCAGCAGCAGGAGCGCACATGTGCGCAGGGTGTGCATGTGCATGGCAGGAGCGCCCCACCCAGCTGGTGAGGCCCAAAGATTATTTATTTATTTATTACCTCAAACTTGTATACCGCCACTCCCCGAAGGCTCGGAGCAGTTTACAACAGTTTGAGTGCCCAGTGGCACATGAAGACAACATAATACATAGTACACAAGGGAAAAACAAGAGGGTGGGGAGAGAGGAGGGGGTGGGGTAGTGTCAACAGTAGTGCCGATCAAGGCACCACTCTACCATCAAAGGAGGGCAGGCAAGGTTGTCCCAACAGGAACATCGATGCCACCGCAGCAGTAGGAAGCGGGAACCGCCGACTTCCATCTGGAGGTCTGTGCTGAGAGACCCGGCCCATCAGTGCAGTGTCCTTCCTGTCTGTTATAGAAGACCAGTGGGACCCTTGGAGCTTCGGTCGCTTGTAGCGAGAGCTCCAAAATGTCCTAGTTGAGAACGTCTTCGAGGTTGTCACTGGTCTCAGTGTTGATCGCCCTTCTGTGGTCAAGACCTCAAGGGGGCCAGTTCCGGGGGCGCGGTCCCGTCGGTCTCTCCAGCAGGGGGGTGGGCCTGACTTCCGGTCCCAGGCCTGTGACTGGCCTTCCTTCCGCTTCCGGCGCCGTGTCCTCCTCCTCCTCACCTGGAAGAGGGCCAAAGATCTACTAGTAGCTCCCGAGCTATCTAATGAGCACCCCTGGCTTAAAGACTCTCCAGGTTTTCTTTTATGGGAAGGCTGTAACGCGACCTCCAGGGCCCTATAGAATTCGTCCATCCTTTTAAAGCTCATTTTTCGGGTCCTGGGCGGGACGCCACAGTGGCAGATGGAGATAAGGGTTCACCATCAAAAGTTGGCAGCGAACGCACCACTCCTGCCGGGCGACCGGGACATAGGATCTCGGTCTTCGCCGGATTCACCTTCAGCCTGCTAGCCCGCAACCATCTCATCACGGCCTCAAGGCACAGGGTGAAATTATCAGGTACTGAGGTTGCCCCGGGCTCCAGATGCAGTAGGGGCATTCTAGAATCCAAAAATAAATTTTCCACTTATATCTAATGGTGTTATCGTATATAGTATATGTTTGGGTATATGTTATAGTATATGTTTGGGCTGGAAGTCAGCCTGAATAAAACGGAAGTCCTCTACCAGCCCACACCACAGGAAGAACACCATCATCCCCACGTCAGCATAGGCCAATCTGTGCTTAAGTCCGTTCAGCAGTTCACCTGCCTGGGAAGCATCATCTCTTCAGACGCCAAGATTGACAAAGAGATAGATCACAGATTATCAAAGGCATATAGTGCATTCGGAAGGCTTCACAAATGAGTCTGGAGCAACAACCACCTGAGGCAAAGCACCAAAATCAGTGTGTACAGAGCTATCATACTGTCTATTCTCCTATATGGGTCTGAAACATGGGTTACCTATCGCCAACACCTACGACTCCTCAAATGTTTTCATCAGTGCTGTCTTCGCACAATCCTAAATATACACTGGACCGACTATGTGACTAATGTTGCTGTCCTTGAGCAAGCAAGGGATCACCAGCCTTGAGGCCATGCTATTGAGAACACAGCTGCGCTGGGCAGGGGCCATCTCTAGGATGGAGGACCACCGCCTCCCAAAGATACTACTCTATGGTGAACTCGCCACGGGTCAGCGCAAGAGAGGCCCCTCCAAAAAGAGATATAAGGACTCCCTGAAACAACATCTCAGGCTCGGCCAACAATGGTCCACCCTGGCCTCACATCGGGAGGCGTGGAGACGCACTATCCACAATGCTGCGGCCTCTTTCGAGAAGACACGCCGAATGGGTCTCGAAGAGAAACGACAACGCAGAAAGAACCGTAACTTGGAAACAACATTACCCAAGGAGACTTTCTGCTGTGCTTTCTGCAACCGGACTTGCCTATCTCAGATTGGCCTTTTTAGTCATCAACGCGCTTGTAAAAAGCGTGGGATGAGTCCTTCCTGAATCTTTGTTCGCGAAGTAATGCCGAGAGAGATAGTATATCAATGAGTTTAAAATGCGAGACTATCCAGTTTTCTCTCACACGCAAATGCACCCATTTTATTTCAAGAGAAAGAAAGATTTTTAACCTCAAGTGCCCGGTGAGTTTCTCTGCCAGCTCGACCCTTTTTCAGATGTAAACGTTTGTATTAAATGGCCTGTTGGAGATTTGCTGGCACTTTTCAGGCTCAGGCAGTCCTGTTTTTATTTCAATTGCCTTTAAGCTGCTTCATGCGATTTTCATATATAAATATGGAAATATGCAAAGTCTTCGGATTTATAGGACCTGACATTGTGGGTGAAATGAATCCCAAATGATTTGGTCTCTTCCTGGCTTCTCCCTTCCTTCCTTCCCTTCCCTTTCCATGATGCAGTCCCATTCTTCACTCAATAGCAACCCCTGCTGGTGGCCCACAAACAGGCTTGGTCCCACTAAGCCTGCCTTTACCATGTGATTTGTCACCCACCATTTATTTCACTTTAGAATGTATTTACTTGCCAAATGAGTCTGCTGGTAGCATGCTGGGTTTAGCCTAATATTGTTTGCTAAGGAAATGTCAACTCGAGAATGAAGAGACAAGCAAGGAAGTTTTCATATGTTAAGAAAATTAGTCATCTAGTTCATTGGTATGTTTTTATCTTCTCTCTTCTTCGCCAAGGCCATCACAAACCTCTCTGCGGAGAAGCAATTGTGCATATGATCACGCTTTTCTTAATGGACTGGCCTTCAAGCTTAATTTAGATTTTGTTATCAATTTTGTATCTTTCTCTTTCTCCCAAGGAGCTATGGGTAACATTCATGTTATCCTCACAACACCTGTGTCTGGAAGGTTGTCTGACTTGGCCACGGCAGTCCACGCTCTGGTTATATCGCGTATAGACTACTGCAATGCTCTCTACGTGGGGCTGCCTTTGAAGACTGTTTGGAAGCTTCAATTGGTCCAACGGACAGCAGCCAAGTTGGTAACAATTCAAGTGCTGGCTTTAAAGCCCTAAACCAGGGGCTGGAAACCTATGGCTCGGGAGCCAGTTGTAGCTCTTTTCATGATTACATCTGGCTCTCCAGAGCAGCCCGGACCTCGGTTTCCCAGCATGCAGCGGGAATTCTTCCATTCTTTCCTTCCTTTTCCCTCCCTCCCTCCCCTTCCTTCTTTCCTTTCTCCCCCTTCACCCTTTCCTTATGTTTCTCTCCTTCCTTTCCCCCCTCTCTTCCCTTCCTTTTTTCCTCCATTCTCCCTCTTCCTTCCTTCCTTCCTTCCTTCCTCTTCCTTTCTTTCTCCCCTTCACCCTTTCCTTCTCCTTCCCTCCTTCCTTTTCCCTCCTTCTCTCACCTTCCTTCTTTCCTCCATTCTCCCTCCTTCTTCCTTCCTTCCTATTCTATTCTTTCCCCCAAGTCTCCCTTTCCTTCTCCTTTCTTTCTTTTCACTTCCCTCTCCCCCTTATTTCTTTTCTCTTTTTCCCCTCATTATTTTACTTTTTCCTCACTCCCTTTCCTTTCTTTTCCCCACCCTTTCCTTTCCTCTCTTCCCATTCCCTTCTTTCGTTTCCCCTACTTGTCTCTCCCCTGCTTTTCTTTTCTTCCTTTTCCATAGTTCGTTCTTCTTTTCTTTCCCCCTTCCTTCCTTCTGTCTTCTCTTCCTTCCCAGAGTCCTGAGTGTGCATTTTGCAGAGCCAGGTCTGAAGTGTCCCGTCATTCTGCCGGGGGAATCCTTTTCTCATAGTATATAAGTATATACTCACATTTAGTTGAATTCAGTCAATATATATATATTGTCTCTCACTGAAATAAATTTCCAAATATTTTGCTTTCATGGCTCTCTGAGTCAAAAAGGTTCCCGACCCCTGCCCTAAACGGTCCAGCTTACCTGTCCAAACGCATCTCTCCCTATGAACCATCTAGGTGTTTAAGATCGTCCGAAGAGGCCCTGCTCTCGGTCCTGCCTTCTTCGCAGATCCGATTGGTGGGGATGAGAAACAGGGCCTTCTCAATGGTGGCCCCTCGACTTTGGAACGCCCTCCCTAGAGACATCAGATCAGCCCCCTCCCTCCTAACATTTTGAAAGAAAGTTCAGACCTGGCTGTTTGAGCAGGCATTTGCAGATGAATTATAACTGTTTAATTAGACCTAAGGAATAATATGACGATGCGACGGAAAATGATTTTAATGATGAGACACTGAGAATTTTATGGTTTTAATTGCTAATTTTATATAGTATTTTTATGGTTATTGTTTTAATTTGTTGTGATTGTGTTTTATCTGTGGGCATTAATTTCCATATGTAAACCGCCTCGAGTCGCCTTTGGGCTGAGAGGGGCGGTATAGAAAGATAATAAATAAATAGTAATTGAGCCCATAGGTACCAGTGACCACAACACAATAACCTTCAACTTAAGTTTGGATAGCAAACTGTCAGTGAAAACTAACACAGAGACCTTAAATTTTCAAAAGGGAATTTCACCAAAATGAGAAAAATAGTAAAGAACAAACTAAAAGGAACAGTAAAAAAAATCAAATCCCTCCAAAATGCTTGAAACTGTTTAAAAATACTTTAAAACAAGCCGAACTAAAATGCATTCCTAAAATAAGAAAGACGACACTAAATTGTTCAGGGTAGTTAAAAATGAAACTGATTGTATAGAGCTCCAGAAAGATCTCTCGAAATTGAGTAAATGGGCAACAAAGTGGCAAATGCATTTTAACCTAAACAAGTGTAAAGTCATGCACATCGGGCCAAGACCCCCAACGACACCTACCAATTGATGGGGTCAAAGCTTTCCGAGACAAACCAGGAAAGGGATCTTGGGGTTTGGGTGGACAGCTCAATGAAGATGTCAACCCAGTGCGCAGCAGCAGTGAAAAAAGCAAATTCTATGCTTGGCATGATCAGGAAGGGAATCGAAAATAGGTCGTCAAATGTTGTATTGCCTCTCTACAAATCTATGGTGAGGCCACATCTGGAGTACTGTGTACAATTCTGGTCACCGCACCTCAAGAAGGATATAACGGAACTGGAAAAGGTACAGAAAAGGGCAACAAGAATGATCAAGGGATGGAGCAGCTCCCTTACGAAATCAGGTTGCAACGCCTTGGTCTTTTCAGCCTTGAAAGACGGCGTTAAGAGGTGACTTGATCGAAGTGTATAAAATCATGCATGGGATAGAAAAGGTGAATAAAGAAAAAATATTTTCTCTGTCACACAACACTAGGACTAGGGGCACTCCTAAAGCTCAAGGTAGGAAAGTTATGACTAATAAAGGGAAATATTTCTTCACCCAGAGGGTCATTGGGTTATGGAACTCACTTCCAGAGGAGGTTGTGACAGCTGTCAGCCTGGACAGCTTCAAGGCAGGATTAGACAGATTCATGGATACCAAGGGAATCAGTAGTTACTGAAATGGACATCCAAGTGCCACCTCTGTGTTGATGGAGGCAGGCAGGATTTTCCCGGGTACTGGTTGGGGGGTCGGGAGCAGGTGAGGTTTTGCCCTCCCTTCTGCTCGAGATCCCCGTGTACAACTGGTGGGCCACTGTGTGACACAGAATGCTGGACTAGATGGGCTGAGGCCCGATTCAGCATGGCTCTTCTTATGTTCTTATGTTCTTAATAATAAAACAATTGCTAGAGCTTGGAAAAGTTGCTTTTGGAACTCTAATTCACATAATTTTCCATCCAGCATAACCCCGGCGCTCTGGAACTCTCTCCCGGACGACGCCCGAGCCGCTACAGAGCTCATCCCGTTCCGCAGGGCCTGCAAGACCGCCCT
The DNA here is from genome assembly GCA_030556195.1 of Anolis apletophallus. Classification (NCBI taxonomy): domain Eukaryota; kingdom Metazoa; phylum Chordata; class Lepidosauria; order Squamata; family Anolidae; genus Anolis; species Anolis apletophallus. The sequence continues at coordinate 138,221,451 of JARBWK010000010.1, read as the reverse complement.
TTTTAGACTAGCCTTTGGTTAGGCAAACAAACCCAGCGTACCGCTCTGTATAACCAATACCCTGGTTCAAGGGAATGCCACAGTATGTGATGTGATTTTTATGTCTCGGGATATATGTTGCATTTTTATGCTTGTGTTTTATTGTATGGCTGCTTGGATGCCACATGTCAGCCTATTTTATATGTTGTTATCCGCCCCGAGCCTGCAGGGAGGAGCGGAATACAAGATGGAACAATAAATAAATAAACAAGAAATAAACCAATGCTCGTGTTAATTGGGGGAAATTATGGTGCAAAAGGGACCTTTTCCATGTTCTGCAACTTTCCAATTTTGCCATTAACTAATGAGGCATCTCTTGGTAAGGCTCATTCTAGGTCAGGCAACATATGCTGTTTAAGAGGACAACACTAAGGTGATGGCAATCCAATCTGTGAATGAAACACAGATTGGAATGATCTTATTATCTTTTGGTGGGATTGAAAATGTTGTCCTATTGCCAGTTTTGGAGAAAGGTTCAACTGTCCTTGAGCTTTTGTATGTGTAATTGAGTAGGTGTGCCATTTTATCTGTGGTCTCGGGCCAAAAAAACCCCAATCTTAGGTTTGTTTTTCCCAAGAAGCTTCATAGTGGAACAACAAGCAGAACAACCCCAGCTCTTGTATGTTGTAATGATTTAACCTCCTTCACAGGGATAAAGATAGATGCTGTCTGAATGAGTCAACATCAGCTGGCATTCTGTCAGTGAAATGTACAGACATACGTATCCTTTATGCCCCCCTATATATATAGGATTGTTGAGGAGGGAGGTATGCACTATCTCCCTATTGAATTATTAATATATCTCGGGCTTACTTCTTCCTGCTGCCCTCCCTCCTCCCAACATCCATGTGCTAAGCAGCCAAGGATCATCCAGCTGTTTTCTGATAGCTGAATACACGGCAATGCAAGTACCTTCAAGAAGGTCTGGATTAACACCTTTTTGCACCCTAGGCCACACTTTGGAATTACGCCCCTTTAAGCCAACCTTATTATGAGCCAGAATGAAAGCAGACAGATCTTTCTGCTGTAAGGCCATTCAATGCTTGGCAATATGGACAATAAAACATTTAGAAATGCACCCAAACAGTTATTTCTCCCACCCTGACATAATTCCAGAGATACTATCAGGCAGAATGAAAGCAGACAGACCTTTGAGCTGCAAGGTTGTTTGTCCTTCCTCGTGGCTTGTCTTTGCGCGCCGCCGCATGCTCCATCCATGCAGCGCACCTTCTGCTGCCTCTGAAGCCAGAGGAGGTGTGGGGCAAGTGAAACAGGCCCCCGGATGGCCTTGGCCATGCAGGCAGCTGGTTCGCTCCCCCTTCGCCCCCTCTGAAGTCAGAGGAGGCGCAGGGTGAGTGAAAAAGGCCCCCGGACGGCCTCCCTTTTGTGTTTCAAGCTTGGAAGGGCCCGCCATGTGTCGTCTTCCATGGCCCGAATATCGACTTTTTTTTACTGGGGTGCCTGATCTGCACCCCTCTTGGCTTGCGCCCCTAGGCCATGGCCTAGGTTGGCCTTACCGGTAATCCGGGCCTGCCGTCAAGGGATCTCTTCATAGACTTTTGGAGGTCTTAGAATATAGTCAAAACAGAGATAGATGACTCTCAACTGCCCTCCTTTCTCTCCAGCTACTATATGGTAATATATGGTCATATCCGTGGTTACCAAAGTGGGCAGTACCGCCCCCTAGTGGGCAGTGAGGCAATCCAAGGGGGCAGTGGGAGGCTCAGGAGAATTTGGGGGGCACTGAAGCCCTGTAAGGGAGCGGTGGCGGGATTCCAACTCGCAAGCGCACAAGTGTGCACCTGCCAGTTGGAAACCCCGTGCAGGTGCTGCCTGGAAACTGCAGCGCGCGCCCCCTTCCTCTCCTCAACTCCGCCCACAGCGAGTCCCGTGGAAGGAAGGGGCGATACGGGACTGTGCAGTGTATTCAAATTTGGGCATATTGAGTATTTGTGCCAAATTTGGTCCAGATCCAGGGTTGTTTGGATTCAGAATGCTCTCCAAATGTAGGTGAACTACATCTCCCCTAAATCACTGTCAATTCCTTCCAAACCCCTCCAGTATTTTCCGTTGGTCATGGGGGTTCTGTGTGCAAAGTTTGGTCCAGGTCTGTCATTCATGGGGTCTTGGCTGTGGAAGTCAGAGCTGAATTGGTTGAAGGTACTGCAAATCCCATCATCCATTGTCCATACTCCCCCAAACATATTGTTTTTGTGATTACTCACAATGTTTTAATTATGTTTAATTTGTAACAATGAAAATACATCCTGCATATTAGATATTTGCATTAGAATTCATAAGGGTAGCAAAAGTATTTATGAAGTAGCAACAAAAAATATGGTTGGGGTCACCACAACATGATGAACCTTATTAAGGGCTCACAGCATTAGAAAGGTTGAGAACCACTGCATTAATACTTATATCTTTCTGTTTAATTGCTATTACATTTTTTACAAAATTAATTTCTAGGGGGCGGTGAGTAAATGTTTTTCTGGAAAGGGGGCAGTAGGCCAAAATAGTTTAGGAACCACTGGTCATATCAAGGAAAGGGGACTGCAAGGAAAACTGTGAGTCTCTGTAGAATGGGGAGATGCGGTGCAATTGCAACGCAATCAGGTTGCAACGCCTTGGTCTTTTCAGCCTTGAAAGACGGCGTTTAAGAGGTGACTTGATCGAAGTGTATAAAATCATGCATGGGATAGAAAAGGTGAATAAAGAAAAAATATTTTCTTTGTCACAAAACACTAGGACTAGAGGGCACTCCCTGAAGCTCCAAGGTAGGAAAATTAGGACTAATAAAGGGAAATATTTCTTCACCCAGAGGGTCATTGGGTTATGGAACTCACTTCCAGAAGAGGTTGTGACAGCTGTCAGCCTGGACAGCTTCAAGGCAGGATTAGACAGATTCATGGATACCAAGTGTATCGGTAGTTACTGAAAAGGACATTCAAGTGCCACCTCGGAGTTGGTTGAGGTAGGCAGGATTTCCCTGGGTACTGGTTGTGGGGGGTTGGGAGCAGGTCAGGGTTTTGCCCTCCCTTCTGCTCGAGATCCCCGTGTACAACTGGTGGGCCACTGTGTGATACAGAATGCTGGACTAGATGGGCTGAGGTCCGATTCAGCATGGCTCTTCTTATGTTCTTATGTTCTGCTACCTGGAAGAATTGGTCCCTCACATTGTTCGCAACATTGTGTGATGGACATCATGCCCATCCATTATTGGACTAGGGGGGAAACATGCTAGGATACTTTAAAAAAAAAGAAGCTCCATGTGGATTGTAATGATTTCAGGGCATTTCCATGCTGGAATGTGTGGACTCATGGTAGAAATGCTGGAGCAAATTATTCCAGATTATTTCCAATGGTGTTGATGCATTTTTGATTTTCTTTCTGCCCACTGTGAGATAAATCAGGGCTGTCCAATTTCTACTGGCACAAGGGTCGTAATGCCGGTCACTGATCACCTGGGGGGCCATGGGGGCGCAGCGGGGGCAGGGCCACTCACAGGGGGACCGCTCGTGGGCATGCGCAGCAGAGCGGGAGCGGCGAGCTGCCCTCCGCCATGTCCCTGGTTGCTGCAGCGGCCGCCCCGGGCGCTTTCCTTCCTTTCTCGGGACATGGCGGAGGGCAGCTCGCCGCTCCCGCCCTGCCGCACATGCCCAGCATCCTGTGCGGCCCGCCCCCTTTCAGCGGGGCTGGGTGACGTCAGGCGTGACCCGCCCTGGCTTCCCTCCACCTCTTCCTCCTCATTGCCGTGCACCACTCCTGACGTCACCCAGCCCCGCCGAAAAGGGGCCGGCCGCGCAGGACGCCATGTCCCTGGCTGTGGCAGCAGACATGCCCGGGGGCTTACCTTCCTTCTCCGAAGGAAGCGAAAGGAAGGTAAGCTCCCGGGGCGGCCGCTGCAGCAGCCAGGGACATGGCGGAGGGCGCCTCACCGCTCCCGCCCTGCCGCGCATGCCCGCAAGCGGCCCCGCGCGAGCGATGAACAGGCGGGGGAAGTCCCGCCCCTAGGGCGTCTGACGTGGCTTCCCTCCGCCTCCTCCTCACTCGGGTCAGCCCCGCCCCTCCTCGCATCGCCCCCACCCCCCCGGAGATCGAATTTTTAAAAAATAATTTAAAAACAGCTGATTTCTTGCAGGAGGGTAAGTGGGCCGCAATCAAGGGGCTCGCGGGCCGCATGCGGGCCGCATGTTGGGCAGGTCTGAGATAAATCAGGCTGAGGGGGGAAACTATCCAGGAACACCCAATAACTTTCATGATTCATTGGGGACTAGAATGTGGTTTTACAATGTCCCTGTCTAGCATTCCAACCATTACACCCATATGTTGACCCATTAACTTGGAAAAAATAATAATAGGATGGCCCAACATGGTCATCTAGACCAGTGTTTCCCAACCAGTGTGCCACAGCACACTAGTGTGGCTTGAGCGATCACCAGGTGTGCCATGGGAAATTGGCACTCTTCCCCCTCCTAGCAGGTCTTTCTCCCTCTTTCCCTCCCCAAAGATCCTCCCTGAGGCAAAGGAAGGGCTCCGCCGAATGCCAGGGCCAGGCCCGCCTGGAGGAAGCCTTCAGGAGCCGCGACTCAGCATGTGTCCATACTCTATACATTTCATAGATCTGTGTGGCCTCTTTCACTGCCTCCCTCCTCCTACCACAAAAAGCAGAGCACTGGGTGGAAGTGATTGAGTCGGCGTTTTCTCGCGAGAACAGCCAAAGCCGGAAGCTCCACGTCGGTGAATTGGGCAGTGAGTGAACCTGGGAGCATTGGGAGGCTGAAGCATTCACAGGTTTCCAAGAAACAAATTGAGCCTCTCTGCTTGGATTTTTTAAAAAAACTATTTTACTGGATTTTTCGAGAGTCCCCCCCCCCCTCCCAAAGGAACTGTTTATAACAGCTTCATGACATCCATAGTTAACTGGAAGCAAGTTTCACTCAGGGTGAAATTTCACAAGGGTCTGGAGAACAAGCCCTATGAGGAGCGGCTTGAAGAGCTGGGCATGTTTAGCCTGAAGAAGAGAAGGCTGAGAGAAGACATGATAGCTATGTATAAGTATGTGAGAGGAAGTCATATATATGTTGTGTTCATCGAAGCAGGCCCAGGTTTCACACTGAGTGTATAAATACATTTAAAAACATATTAACTATATGTATTACTGTGTTAAGAGTGTCATTTTGTGTCATTTTGGTTGGTGGTGTGCCCCAGGATTTTGTAAATGTAAAAAATGTGTCGTGGCTCAAAAAAAGGTTGAAAAACACTGATCTAGACTCTCTATTTCAGAAGCTGGCTTGTAAGGACTCACCTATTCTAGGTAGGCCGGGGCCTGTTTTGCAGTTTGGCTCCCTGGTGGAATTAGCTGGCATCCATCTTGGGAAGGGAGTTCAGCAGAGCAGACATTAGAGTGAGGGAGTTGCCAGAGAAAGGGGGAGTGGTCTAGCTGCTCTTCTGTATGGATACAGACTCTCCCAAGTAATTGGCTGAGAGCCATGGGGGGAGGAGTCTAGCTTTGTAGGAGAGAGGATTCCTGACAGGAATAGTTTAGTCTTGTGGGAGGCTTCAGATGAGAAGCATCTGAGCCTCGTGTGTCTTGTGCTAGGCTGTGATTGAGAAACATCTCAGCCTTAGCAGTCTTGAAGAGGCTTTTGGATAAGCAACATCCTAGCCTCTGAGGTGAATCTGAAACAGTCTATTCTTTAGTGGATCACCTAGGAATTAGTCTGTACTAAGGGGTCAGCTAAGCTGACAGTTCTTAGGGACAGCATAGGATTCAGGGGGCCACTTAGAAGGGTAGAGCCGGTATACACCTTGGAGTCTCTTGTTACAGAGAAAGGTGGGCTCTTAGGCTGGGGGGGAAGCTAGCACGAGTCTGTTAGCTCCACTCAGAAGCAAGACTCGGGGAACTGTCTTGGAGGAAGTTCCTGGTTGAAACAAACTGTTCGCACTAGTTGCAGTTTAGTGGGACAGGGCTATTTCAGTCACGACTCAGCACTGACTGGAATTGCTGGTTTTAAGATCTAAGATTTAAAGAAACCTCTGTGGTAACCGTACGCTCCAGCACACTTAGATGTTTTGGAAACCATACGCTTTTGGCATTAATTGTTTAACCATACGCTCGTTACCTCAAAGTGAATAACCATACGCTCGTTGCCTCGTTAGTAGTTAACCATCAAGCTTGTGCCTCGTTTGTTTGTAAAAGTTAATAAATTCATTCTATTTTAACTTTTACCACAGTCTCCATCGCATTTCCTCACCATTACCTCATAGCTGGTTATTTAGTTAGGAGCCTAACTGAACATCTTGGTTAATTTTCAAAATCCTAATTAGTTTAATTAGGTTGGTGGCAGTGATTAGAATATTGGGTGCATCCGAAGTCGTCACACTGCTCTTCCACATTCTATTTATCAGACATACATATTTTTATAGCAGACTTTTTAAGGCATCCAGAAGGCCTTGGTTCTTTTTTAGGATCTCGCTTCTGCTTCGACGGTGCTCCCTTGTTCTTCCCATTCTCCCTTAAGTCATATAAAGTCCTTTTTAATGAAACCTGTCCTGGAAAAGAACTGACAGTGGTGAAATGGAAGCTGCAGGTGCCATCAAAGGCAAGGGCAAACTGACATTGGTCCCAGAGACCAGCTTTTAGAAAAGACCACACACAAAAGCAGGGCATTCTTTTCATCCCTCCCGTGGGGTAAATATTCAGTGTGCTGCTTGCAGGGACAAAGCTGCAGAGCGTTGAATTCCCAATGACACGAACACACAGCACTCCTGCCAACTCTGCTTCAGGGAGATATAATCTTTACTGTTCTTTTTCAGTCACACATTGCCGCCCAACATGAATGAGAACTCGCAGAGTCCCTCTTTGATCCCAAAGGTATTTTCCCTCTTATTGAACTTGCTGTAACCTCCGTTTTCATCTGTATTCCAAGTCTTTCTCTTTGTTTATCAGCTGGAAAGGCAGCACTATCAACAGGGGTTTTGTTACATTGTCCAACATCAATGGAGAAATTAGATGGTCCTCTTCAGGCAGAATGGTGCCCATACTGGTAGGAGAATTGTGGGAGCTGTACGGTACAACCCTCGTATTCATGGGACCGGTATCTGTGGTTTTGTTTAAGGTACATCCAACAAAATATGTAATCTCTAGGCATTGTCTAGTTCTTCAACATACCGTATTTTTCGCACCATAAGACGCAGTTTTTTCCTCCCAAATTAGGAAGAAAAATCAGCCGCGTCTTATGGAGCGAAGATGCAGGCAGGGAGGGGGGGAGGCGCTGGAGCAGAGGGGGGCGGCGATATACTCACCAAAAGTGTCTGGAGACCGCCGCCTCTGTCGCCGCCTCTCCTCTTCTCTGGTCCGTTGCTGGTCCGTCCCTTTCCTTCCCCCCGCCCTTTCTTCCCTCGAGCAAAGGGCGGGGGAAAGGAGCAGGAGGAGGAGCGAAGCAGCGTCGCGTCAGACGCTCTGGCGGCTCTGACGCTGCCGCTCCTCCTCCTGCTCCTTTTCCTTCCCCTCCCTTTCTTCCCTCGAGCAAAGGGCGGGGGGAAATGAGCAGGAGGAGGAGCGAAGCAGCGTCGCGTCAGACGCTCTGACGCTCTGACGCTGCTTCGCTCCTCCTCCTGCTCCTTTTCCTTCCCCCCGCCCTTTCTTCCCTCGAGCAAAGGGCGGGGGAAATGAGCAGGAGGAGGAGCGAAGCAGCGTCACGTCAGGCGCTCTGACGGCTCTGACGCTGCTTCGCTCCTCCTCCTGCTCCTTTTCCTTCCCCCACCCTTTCTTCCCTCGAGCAAAGGGCGGGGGGAAATGAGCAGGAGGAGGAGCGAAGCAGCATCGCGTCAGAGGAGGAAAATAGGAAAAATATTTTTTTTCTATTTTCCTCCTCTAAAATCTAGGTGCGTCTTATCAGCCGGTGCGCCTTATGGTGCGAAAAATACGGTAATTCTAAGATATACTTGGATAGGATGTCTTTCTTTTCAATAGGGTTCACTATTATCTGAGATTCTGTTTATCATGCAAATCTGGGAATGCATAAGGGGGGCACGTTACTCGAAAAAAGTAATTCTTCCTACTTCTTCCTCTACCTGTGGTGTCCCAGCCTAGTTTGGTGTTCCAGCCTAGTGGTCAGAGACAGGCACCGGGGGTCCCAGCCTTCCCGGATCAGAATGGGGATGATGGGTGACCAGATGGATATGGGTCTGCAAATGAAGACTTAGCATGGGATGATGGCTGGCTTCATGGATATGGGCCGGAAGATGAGGATAGCGAAGAGTTCATGGAAGCCAGTTCTGAAGTAGATAGCGAGAGGCCTAGCGACCTTGATTCTCACGAGAGTTTCTCTACTCCCTTGCCAGATGAGCATTCTGGGGAATGGGAGGAATCGGTTTCTCAGGATGATTGTACTGCACCTGGGGCCGCTAATGAGATGGAATTTGACAGGAGGGCCAGCATCCGATCCTCTCGGAAAGATTAGAGCCTGAGAAAGGGGGTGCGTTGGGCACATAGGAAATAGCTTCCTTTATTAGATTGTGCCTGGGTGATTCTAGTCAGACCTGAAGCTACGTTTAGTTTGGAAAGGACTATCGTTCATGTCTCCAAGTTCACGGAACCACAGGAGTGGTTTGTCTCAAGTTTCTAGTTGACTGCAAGGAGCGGTTTGCCTGCGGTTTGCCTTGTCTACGGATCTTTGCCTTGTCTACGGATTGTTGCCTTGTCTATGGACTATTGCCTCCGTTGGTATTTCTGCCAATTGAGTGTGCAGCTCGAGAACTTTGTTGGACTATTTTTGGATTTTGCTTTGATTGCTTTATTACTTCATCTTTGGACTATTCTTTATTCTTTATTCTAAATAAAAGTACATTTATTGCATCTGCCTGGTGTGTGATCTAAGGGGGACTGCCGGCGGTCTGAGGTGCAACACTACCACTGCCCATCTGGGGAAATACCCCTTTGTAAAGACCCTCACTGCCTGCTGTAAGTACTATTATCTTCTCCCATAAGCTGTGTACTAGGCCTGGTAAGGTTTCTCGTTAGTCAATGAATTTCGTTTTAAATTCGTTAAAAACTTACATTAGAAATGGTTTTGAAGTGTGTCAAGCAACCCGGAAGCGACCTTTTAGTTTTGAAGCCATGGTCGTCAGGTTTCGTTAGGTTTTTCGTATGTGTGTTGGCTCCTTCCCAGGGGCCAGAGATGGAGAGAATCAGCTCCACTCCTGGAGGTTGCGCTCGGAGGGGGGGGGAGGGAGAGCAAGAGCAGAGGAGAGGAGGGGGCTGCGAGAGCCCCTCCCTCCCCTCTGCATCTCTCTCTTCCTCAGCTATACAAGCCCGCACGCTGATCCTTCTGCTGCTGCCGCTGCTCTTCCTGCTTGAGGCGATCTCCGCTTATCCCTTTCCCCTCCCGTCCCAAGCAAGGCAGCCCTGGCTCTCGGAGTCACCCCATTGTGCTGGAAGCCATGGCCTTGGTGGGCATGAAATATGTGCTCCTGGGGCTGGCCAAATCTCCCAGCAAGAGAGTCGGCACAGGAGCTGGGGAATGGCCTCGAGTGAGGAGGAAGGCAACAACAAGGAGGGCGCCAAGGAAGAATGGGCAGCAGGAGCCAGGAAGGTTTCCCTCACCTTGGCTTCCTCCTGCAGTCCCGCATGCGGCTTGCCCGGCATGTTGCGGAAGGCAAGGCGTGGCCCTTTAAGGACTGGCTAAGGCAGCCAGGGGCAAACTTCGGCCCTCCAGGTGTTTTGGAATCCAACCAGAAGGCTGCTATGAATTGTGGGAGTTGGTCCAAAACACCTGGAGGGCCGAAGTTTGTCCAAAGCCTGGGCTAAGGTATCTTAAGAGCGTGTTTCTGGTTGGCATTTCTGACACGTGGGAGCAGGACCGTAGCCAGGATTTTGGTTCAGGGGGGGGGGGCTGAGTTTGGTTCGGGGGGGCGGGCTGAGACTGGGTGGAAGAGGGTTTACCCTAGCAAACCTTTTGTATTGTTATCCCAATAACCCCATGAAGGTGGGATATAATGAGCATTGTGATCAGATCATGATATGAATAAACATAACAGTTTAAATAATGTACCAGTAAGGCCTTCTCGCGGACCACCCTGAGAATTTCGGGGCTGAAGCCCCTTAGCCCCCGGCTACATGCCTGTGTGGGAGGCACCTTTCCCCTCCACTTTTCCCCTCCACTCCTGGCCTCTGGGAAGGAGCCAATGCCACAAAGCGGAAGACCTGAGCTGTCAAACCCAGTATTGGCAGGTTTTCGCGCATTGCGCATGTGCACCCGCCATTAACGGATTATTAACAAATTTGGTAATTTTTACAAAATAATTTTGAAATATTTTAATAAAAAATTTGGAACTCCACCAGATACGAAACGCCATCTACAGGCCTACTGTGTACTATCCAAATTCATGTGGCATAAAGGTGAAACTCAACTGTCATATAGGATTCCCAGATCAGTGGTAGGATTTCTCTTTCAGAATAGCAGTATCTTAACTACTAGTGGCAAAGCCACCGTGAGGACTATTGCCGATGACCTTTAACAAATGCCTTATTTTTCTCTATGAAAATACCAAATTCTAATGCTACGGAGAAGGTGGTGATAGGTAGGTGTGATTCCTTGCTGTATCACTCCCATTACCTTAACAAGGACAACATTTTATCTCATTCCACTTTCAGCAGTTCAGAGAGATTATCATAGGCACATATTTCAACAGTCTCTCTCTCGACAAGCACGCTGATGACTAAAAAGGCCAATCTGAGATAGGCAAGTCCGGTTGGAGAAAGCACAGCAGAAAGTCTCCTTGGGTGATGTTGTTTCCAAGTTGCGGTTCTTTCTGCGTTGTCGTTTCTCTTCGAGACCCATTCGGCGTGTCTTCTCGAAAGAGGCCGCAGCATTGTGGATAGTGCGTCTCCATGCCTCCCGATGTGAGGCCAGGGTTGACCATTGTTGGTGATCAATCTGGCCGAGCCTGAGATGTTGTTTCAGGGAGTCCTTATAACTCTTTTTGGGGCGCCTCTCTTGTGCTGACCCGTGGCAAGTTCACCATAGAGTAGTATCTTTGGGAGGCGGTGGTCCTCCATCCTAGAGACGTGCCCTGCCCAGCGCAGCTGTGTTCTCAATAGCATGACTTCAACGCTGGTGATTCCTGCTTGCTCAAGGACAGCAACATTCATCACATAGTCGGTCCAGTGTATATTTAGGATTGTGCGAAGACAGAGCTGATGAAAGTGTTCAAGGAGTCGTAGGTGTTGGCGATAGGTGACCCAAGTTTCAGAACCATATAGGAGAATAGACAGTACGATAGCTCCGTACACACTGATTTTAGTGCTTTGCCTCAGGTGTTTGTTGCTCCAGACTCTTTTGTGAAGCCTTCCGAATGCACTCTATGCCTTTGCTAACCTGTGATCTATCTCTTTGTCAATCTTGGCGTCTGAAGAGATGATGCTTCCCAGGTAAGTGAACTGCTGAACGGACTTAAGCACAGATGTGCCTATGCTGATGTGGGGATGATGGTGTTCTTCCTGTGGTGCGGGCTGGTAGAGGACTTCAATTTTCTTCAGGCTGACTTCCAGCCCAAACAGCTCTGCAGCTGCTGACGATTTCAACAGTACTATAACATTAAATACTTAACAAATATTTTGAAAAGAATCTCAGTCCAATATCAATTTTTTTCACTTGTTTCCAATTTGTTGTTGATGTCCTTTATATCCCATCAAGTTGGCTTCAACATATGGTGACTCTAAAAATGAGAGACAGTCCTGTTCAGTGTATTGTGAAACGCTTTCATGGCTGGAATCACTGGGTTGTTGTAGGCTATTCGGGCTGTATGGCCATGTTCTAGAAGCATTCTAGATGAGAATGCTTCTAGAACAGAACCATGGCTTCTTTAACAGATCGATCCATCTGTCTTCCTCTTTTCCTACTGCCTCCACTTTGCCGTGTATTGCTGTCTTTTGCAGTGAGTCATGTAATTTCATGATATGCCTGAAGTATACTATTCACTAGGCATGAGAACAAAGTTATGAAAATTAAATGATTCGGAAGGGATTCGTAAGAAATGCTACTTTTGAATATTTCCGCATCTGGAACGCCAACCAGGAAGTGGACTTTCTTTCTAGAGCTTCGGGGGCCAGGATTTTCTTAAGTATCGTAATAAGGTCGTAAGGGGGGGCACCCTCCTTCTCTCTCACCACCCTCCCGCCTCCCTTGCCAATAAGCAAGCCCTAAACTCGCTCCTTCTTTCGGCTGCAAGCCTGGAAAAATGTAAACAGAGAGGTTTACTCAGAAGTAAATCTGCAAAGGAAGTAAACAGAGAGGTTTACTCATGAGTAAAGCCGCAAAGGAGGGCACTTTGGTTGACGTGCCCTCTCTTGTGGATTTACTCTTGAGTAAACCTCTCTGTTTACATTTTTCCAGGCTTCCAGCCAAACGGGGGGGCCCTCCCTGCCCCTCCTGCCTGCCAGGAACTAAAGCATCAAAGAGTATTGGGGTAGTTGCACACAACACATGAGAAACCAACCTAATGTATAACAGAATGAATGCTAACTTATAGAGTAAGTGCCTAATATTATAAGTAATCCAACTGGTCATATACCTACATTCCATGCACATGCAATAATACAGCAGTAATAACAATGGGTATAAGAAGAGGTAGGGGTTAAACAACATAAAATTCAAACTGAAGTATTCTGACTCTGGTCCCTCCTCAAGCGGTGCAAACTGCAAACGGCTCTTCTCTATGAGCCTGGGAGGCAGCCTCTCCCGGGAAAAGCCCGGGCGCAGCGTTTGCTGCCTGCGTGCACATACATATTCTTTGGGGGAGGATTTGCTGCAGAATCTCGGGCTCATAGAGAAGAGCCCGTTTGCACCGCTTGAGGAGGGACCAGTCAGAATACTTCGGTTTGAATTTTATGTTGTTAACCCCTACCTCTTCTTATACCCATTGTTATTACTGCTGTATTATTGCATGTGCATGGAATGTAGGTATATGACCAGTTGGATTACTTATAATATTTAGGCACCTATTCTATAAGTTAGCATTCATTCTATTATACATTAGGTTGGTTTCTCACAGGATCTAAAGTGTGCCAAGCCTTGATGCGCTTTAGATCCTGGCAGGGCAGGAGGAGTGGACCTCCCTGCCCCTTCTGCCTGCCAGGATCTAAAGCCTTGAAGAGGCTTCATGACGGGCCAATTTCAGCCCTCCAAATGTTTTGGACTTCAACTCCCACCATTCCTCACAGCCTCGGGCCTCTTCCTTTTCCTTTAATTGTTGAAGTGTTTTGGGGTTTATATTGTTATTATGTGGGCATCGAATTGTGCCGTACTGTAAGCCGCTCTGAGTCCCCCCTTGGGGGTTGAGAAGAGCGGGGTAAAATCCCGAAATAAATAAATCAATTTTCCTCTCAGCCTGGGCAAACTTGGGCCCTCGCTCCCTCAGGATCGGGGTGAGAGAGAGGCAGCGAGGAGCGAGGGGGGGCCTCCTCCTTTTTTTTGCTGCTTCCAAGAATAGAATACCCCCCTCCCTCCCTCCTTCCTATTTGGAGAGTCCCATCTAGAATTCAGTGTGATTTATTCAAGTTTTGGCCTACAACTCCCAGAAATCCCAGCCAATTTACCAGCTGTTAGGATTTCTGGGAGTTGTAGGCCAAAACCATCTGGAATGCGCATGCGCTGGCATACGAACTACTAACGAATTTCGTTAGTTATTACGTTACATTTTAGATTTTTTTGGAAATTTTTTTTGCAAGTCTTTCTATTACTAATTAAAAATCCCCCATTAGATGTCCGATTCCCTATTTTTGGGTTCTAAACCAGGGCTGTCCAACTTCTACCTGGTCCAGGGCCGGAATAGAGGTCACTGATGACCTTGGGGACCGCTCGGTCCCGCCACAGGCCCCGCCCCCAGGCCCGCCCCAGGCCCCGCCCCAGCCCAGGCCCCGCCCTCTCCTAAAGCTGTCATTTTCCCTCCTCCTCCTCCTACTCTTTCCCGGGCACCGTGGCTGTCCCGGGCACCGTGGCGCGGCGCCCGGGAAAGAGGAGTAGGAGGGAGAGCAGAAGGCGGCGCCAAGGGCAGAGCGTCGCAGGCCTGGCGTGACGCGCTGCCCTTGGCGCCGCCTACTCCTCCTTTTACGGCGCCCCCGCCCTTCCTAGGGCGGAGAGCCGCCGAAAGGAGCAGGCGCCGCCAAGGGCAGCGCGTCACAGGCCTGGCATGACGTGCTGCCCTTGGCGCCGCCTACTCCTCCTTTTCGGCACGGAGAGAGGGACGGAGGGGTCGGTGCAGGGAGGAGGAGCTAGCTCTCTTCCTCCTCCCTGTCCCGCCTCCCCCTTCCCCCCGGCCTCCATTTTTTTAAAAAAATTAGACTTTTTTTTTAAATTTAAAAATGGCGGCTGGGGGCATAGCTGGGGCCGTGCCCAACAGGCTGGGGGGCCGGATACGGCCCCAGGGCCGCCAGTTGGACAGCCCTATTCTAAACCATGCCTACTATTCACTTTTGTGTTTTACTCTTCTTATTCAAAAGAAGAAAAATGCCTATTACTAGGAAATGTAAGACACAGAAGAAACTTTTCCTTGTTTTCCTCATATGAACCTGTAAGAGTTATAAGATTTACAGGGGAAGATTCGACTGTCTCTTTCCTTGCTGTCCTTTTTGCTGGCAGGCAACCTTTTTGTTAAAGTAGGCTTTAATGTGTGAGCAGAGAAGGTCCTTATTGAGATGGGTGCTTTATTTATTTCTTACCTTCCATATGTCTCTTCTCTCATATGCTGTGTACTACTCAATTTCAAGAGGCAGCATACAAATGAAATGAAATATTTTTCACTAGCTTGAAAATGCACTGGAGTTAAATTCTTACTGTAATATCACATATTATTTTCCTCTCTTCCACGATGCCACTAGAGCAGGGGCCAGGAACCTATGGCTCGGGAGCCAGATGTGGCTCTTTTCATGATTGCATCTGGCTCTTCAGAACAGCCCGAGCCTCGGTTTCCTAGCATGCACCAAGGAGTGATGCAATGCGCCCAGGGGCGGTCCAAGGTAATTTCCAATGGTAGGCGAACATTACTTTGGCCCCCCCTCCAAAAACATTGTTTCCCCCTCAAACATTACTTTGGCGCCGCCCCCAAATATTTTTGAAGCGGTACCTCGCGCGCGCGCTTTTCTCCCGCGCGCCGCTCCCGCGTGCCGCCGCTCCCGCGAGGCATTGTAGAGCGAGGAGGGGCCTTCGCGCTTCCTGGTTCCCCCTGCCTGTGGGAGGGGCTGGCAGAGGGAACCAGGAAGAGCGAAGGGGAGCCTTTGAAAGCCCCTCCTCACGCTTCCCGGTTTCCCCCTGCCAGCCCCCCCCCCATGGGGCATTGCACAGGGCAAGGGAGAGCTCTCCCTTGCCCTGTGCAATGCCCTGTGGGGGGGGGGCTGGCAGGGGAAACCAGGAAGCGTGAGGAGGGGCCTTTGAAGGCCTCTCCTAGCGCTTCCTGGTGCCTGCTGCCAGCCCCTCCCATGGGGCATTGCAGAGGGCGGGAGAGCGCTCTCCCTTTCCCTGTGCAACGCCCCGTGGGTGGGGCTGGCAGGGGAAACCAGGAAGCGTGAGGAGGGGCCTTCGAAGGCCTCTCCTAGCGCTTCCTGGTGCCCGCTGCCAGCCCCTCCCATGGGGCGTTTCACAGGGCAAGGGAGAGCGCTCCAGAGGTTCTGGGCATGTGCGAAAATCTCCGCGCATGCTCAGAAGCTGCTTCAGGCAGCAGGGAGGTTTGCTACGGTGGCGCGGCCAGCGTGGCGGCGCCCATCCAAGATGGCACCCCATGCGGCCGCGTAGGTTGCTTACATGGGCGGACCGCCCCTGAATGCGCCGTGACTGCCGCTTCCACGCTGCCATCGCCGCCTCTTCCAGTTCATCGCCCTCATCGTCGGGCAGCTCAAGAGCCGCTGCCTCTTTGGAGCCTTCTGGAGGGACTGCCTTGCCAACCTTGACACCAAGGTCTGCCTTGGCCCCGCACCCTCCTACCCCTTTCTTCCTTCTTTTCTTTTCATTTCTACCCTATGGTTTTGTCATTTCTAATGCATTGTACTGCTATTATAAAGCTATTAGTAGTAGTAGTGTATGTAGTACATGCAGTACAAAGCACTAGGTATAACAAAACATGCAGAAACATACTATGTACTGTTAAGAGGGTGTAAGTCAGTTTCTTTTATTAATTTCAATCATGATCTTATTCTGTTAATAAAACTATTTATACCTAACATTTGATTTCCAACTTTTTATGAAGTGTCCCTTATTTTTGTGAAAATCCCGTATTTTTAGGTAAATGTCCCTTATTTCTTATATCACTTTTTGTCAGTCAGTCACGTTTATTGAATAACCGTCAGGTCATTTCAAATAAAAGCTCCAACAGCAGTAGTAGTATACAACAGTCTTTCTCAACCAGTGTGCCGTGGCACACTAGTGTGCCGTGACGGACCTCCTGCTGTGCCGCGAGAAAAGCTCTCTGCCCCCCTTCCTCCCCCCCTCCTGCCGAACTCCTGCTGCTTGGGGGAGGAGGAAGGGCCGGGCAGTGGCGAAGAAAAAGAAGAAGGGGCCAGGGCGCCGCCTCCTTCGGCCGTTTTCCCAGCCAGCCTCCAATCCGCCATGACTTCCACCATGACTCTCGCCCCTCGCTCGCTGAAGCCGCATGGAGGAGGAGCCCCGCCCACTGAAGCCCGTCCACTGCTCATGCTCCTCCTCTGTAGGAGAGCTGAAGCTGGGGGGAGGGGGCGGGGCATGGCGCGACCTGTAGGAGAGCTGAAGCTGGGGGGGGGCGGAACATGGCGCAGCCTGGCTCTGCCCCTCCCCGGCCCGGCACTCCCAGAAGCTGCTCCAGCCTTGAGGGGACAGTGCCAAGCCAGCATTGTGCTGGCTCTGGCACCGCTGGCTTGGCACTGCCCCCTCAAGGCTGGAGTAGCTGCTGGGAGAGGTGAAGCCAGGGTTAGGGGGCGGGGCATGGCACAGCCTGGCTCCGCCCCCTCCCCAGCTTCGGCACTCCCAGCAGCTGCTCCCAGCAGGCCACCAACCCCCAGCTGTTCTTTACTGTGTTGGAGTGTCATTTTGTGTCATTTTGGTTGATGGTGTGCCCCCGGATTTTTTTAATGTTAAAAGTGTGCCACGGCTCAAAAAAGGTTGGGAAACACTGCTATAGGGTGTGGCAACATATCTGCCGGCCCTCACCATAGACTCGAATTGCTTGAACCTAGCTCTAGTTAGGGCAATCCTAAGGTGAGGTAGGAGCGGGCGAGCCAGATACGGGGCAGTATCAAAGTGGTTGGGTTGTTGGGCTAACCAGTGCATGGATTTAACCCTAGCCAAATGGGCTAGGTCATCTTGGGCACATACATCGAGTACCCTCTGCTTCACCCGGTTCATCATTGAAGTCACTCTGATGTTCGACGGATCCACCTGGAGCCCCTGTAGGTTGAGATATGTCATTATGGAGCCCCCATGTTTTCTGAGAGGGAACTCTGAATTGCTCCATCAGGCACAACTTGGGCAGTCTCACATCTTCTAGATTGTTTACCTTGCACCAGTAGTTAATGGCTCCAATTTTTGCTAGGCCTGAGATTTGGTGTCTGCCTAATTCGGACCTGACTGCCGCTGCAACCCTAGTCAACATGCAAACACAAGATACGTCCAGATGCAAGGTGCATTCTTGAAAGATTTTTTCTCTCTCTCTTGAACCTATTCAAAGTGATTTCATTGGGCTGAGATTGAAGCAGAACTGCATGATGGATGCTATTAGCCCATCTTTGTTATCTACTCCCATGCACTTGGCTCATATGAATGTAATTAATTGGTGGCACTTGCTCCAAAAAAAGTCAATTCAGTGGTAATTTGAATCCTAATGCCGGCACTTATGTTCCTCATAATGGAATCACAAAATGTGTTCTTTGTAACATGCCACATTCCACCAGATATGCCTGTGTTTAATTCCACAGCAATTGCTTCTTTTCTCCATTTCCTTCCACCTTTTTATACCGTCTCTTCTTCCATTTTATTCCTCAACATGAATCATCCTATTATTAACTTGTGACACCATTAGCTCTTGCTGTCACCAGAGCTGACAGTTCAAAGGCCCCGAGAGCTCTCTGCAAAGACACAATAAATGAGATCTCTTAATTAACACCTCCCTTAACTAAATAAATTAATTTTATGCAGCTGATATGTCATCTTCACAATTTCATTGTGATTGTATATCCTCTCTGGCTTAATGTTCTTCTACCTTGGCTCTGTCACTTCATAAGTCTGATCTGAGCTTTGGGTTTAGTTGGGTTTTGAGAAGATAGGACTGATGTGCTAATGAACTGTTTGACAAAGTAACAGCAAAGCGGGGTGGTTGCAAAGTAACGTGTTCAAAAGGAGGATACAGACGTAGTATGATGCAAAAATGTTTATAAGCAAGAAAATAATATTCAAAAAGCCACACCGGGCTGAAATTTATGTATATATAGTCACAAATAAACAATGTGCACAAATGTGCTAGTAGCAATGAAGTGTCCTAGAGGGTAAATACCCCAGGGTTAGTCCATGTCCAAATTATATGTTTCCAAATGGAATACCAAAGACGGAGGTAAGCCAGCTGAGTGGAGAAATTGTAATCCAAAGTAAAACGCCCCAAACGGGTGTATTTGTAATCCACAGAGTAGGCTGATGTACAGGGCCAACGAGGAAACCGTTGTAAGGATCCAGCACTCGTTTCGACCTAATACCGGTCTTTCTCAAGGCCAAAATAATTCCATCAAGAGGTAATATTGGTCATGGCTGGACTTGCCTGTGACAAAAACATATATATACACATCTCAGTATATGTAACAATGATTATGGCAGTAAATACAACAGTAAAGGACACAAAGTATCCCATATGCAACCAATCAGTATCCAAACAAATTAACAATCAGTAAACATTAACAGAAAACGAAAAATAAAGCATACAGTAGCTACAATGCTAATATCAAAATCGAGCATAATGGCAACAGCAGTTAATAACAAGTAAGCGGGTGGAAGGACGCTCACCAAGCAAGGGGAAATCACTCCAAGGCACTCCAAATCACTTCAGTCCGCATTTGCCCGTGCCCAACGGGTCCCGAGGTCCCAGCTGCTTGGGGATGCCCCACACAAAACCATTAAGGATCGCCTTGTTTGGCCTCTAACGCTGACTACTAACTCTTCACGCCTCAGGAAGGTTGTGTGCAGATATTGGCCCATGCTTAAGGATATTCCAGGATTATCCAAACCACCCATAATTGCACACAAGCGCACCCAAAACATACGAGATGTTGTGGTACATTCGGACATACGAGTCCCTCATCTCAAAAGCAACTTTACTCCTAAGACCCACCGGTGTAGTAATTGTGCACAGTGTGACTTCGTTTTCCCAGGGAAAGAGATTTATATTCCGGGTACAGGTCGTAATTTCAGCTTTAAGGATTTTTTTACGTGCAAATCTGAATCCTGTATCTATGGACTCCAGTGCCCATGTGGCTTAGTTTACGTGGGCATGACTCGGCAGATGATGGGAACCCGAGTTTCGGATCATCGTTCTAGGATCCGGAATTTATCCGAAGATTCTCCTCTTTACTGTCATTTTAAGACTGCACAGCATGGCCCCAACAGCCTCCGCTTTTTCGGGATTGAAAAGGTTAAAGTTCCACCACATGCTGATATTGATTACCATCTGCACCACCATGAAACCCGCTGGATTCTCTCTCTAAATTGTGAATTTCCCTCCGGGTAAACGAGAAAGTCCGTATCAACGATCTGTTACGCTAACCAGCCCTCACACCTGTTGCGCTTTTCCCTCCGCTTTACTTAAACTCTTTTCACTTTGTGCTGTTTGCTACACGCCCTGGACTCTGCCTTGGAGTGATTTCCCCTTGCTTGGTGAGCGTCCTTCCACCCGCTTACTTGTTATTAACTGCTGTTGCCATTATGCTCGATTTTGATATTAGCATTGTAGCTACTGTATGCTTTATTTTTCGTTTTCTGTTAATGTTTACTGATTGTTAATTTGTTTGGATACTGATTGGTTGCATATGGGATACTTTGTGTCCTTTACTGTTGTATTTACTGCCATAATCATTGTTACATATACTGAGATGTGTATATATATGTTTTTGTCACAGGCAAGTCCAGCCATGACCAATATTACCCCTTGATGGAATTATTTTGGCCTTGAGAAAAGACCGGTATTAGGTCGAAATGAGTGCTGGATCCTTACAACGGTTTCCTCGTCGGCCCTGTACATCAGCCTACTCTGTGGATTACAAATACACCCGTTTGGGGCGTTTTACTTTGGATTACAATTTCTCCACTCAGCTGGCTTACCTCCGTCTTTGGTATTCCATTTGGAAACATATAATTTGGACATGGACTAACCCTGGTGTATTTACCCTCTAGGACACTTCATTGCTACTAGCACATTTGTGCACATTGTTTATTTGTGACTATATATACATAAATTTCAGCCCGGTGTGGCTTTTTGAATATTATTTTCTTGCTTATAAACATTTTCGCATCATACTACGTGTGTATCCTCCTTTTGAACACAATGAACTGTTTGACCCCATGGCGACAATTCTCCCCAGTCCCCTAGACCAGTGTTTTTCAACCTTTTTGAGCTGTGGCACATTTTTTACATTTACAAAATCCTGGGGCACACCACCAACCAAAATGACACAAAATGACACTCTAACACAGCAGGGGCGGTCCGACGTATAAGCGAAGTAAGCGGCCACTTAGGGCGCAAACTTCTGGGAAGGGCGCCATCTTCTGGGAAGGGCGCCACCACGCTGGCCGCGCCGCCGGAGCAAACCTCCCTGCTCCTGCATCGGCTTCAGCGCCTGGCCTGCAGGAGCTTCTGGGCATGTGCGGAGATTTTCGCGCATGCGCAGTGGCTCCGGAGCTGAAGTTGAGCTCCGGAGCCCCTGCACATGCCCATAAGCTCCTGCAGGCGCTAAAACCAAAGCCTGTAAACACGTCACGTCAGCACTCCGTCCGTATTCGGCATGCAGGGGGTGGAGGCAAAGGGAGAGGCTTAACCTTTGTCTCCGCCCCCTGCGTGCCAAATACGGACAGAGTGCTGACGTGACATGTTTACAGGCTTCGGCTTCTGTGCCTGCAGGAGCTTCTGGGCATGCGCAGAAGCTCCTGCAGGCACAGAAGCCTGTAAACACGTCACGTGACGCAATTGGGCAGGCAGGGGGCGGAGGCAAAGGGAAAGGGGGCGGAGACCAAGGAAAAGGGGGCAGAGACAAAGGGGGGGGGCCAAAGTAATGTTCACTTACCATATAAAATAACCTTAGACCGCCCCTCAACACAGTAATACATATAGTTAATATGTTTTTTAATGTATTTGTAAACTCAGTGTGAAACCTGGGCCTGTCTTGATGAACACAGCATAGGTATCCTGGCAGGAATGGCAGAAAGACACAAACTTCCCACACAGAATTCCCATAACCAAGAGAAAATACTATAAGAGTTTGGTGGGCATTGACCTTGGGTTTTGGAGTTGTAGTTCACCTATAACAAGAGAGCACTGTGGACTCAAACAATGTTGGATCAGGACCAAACTTGGCATGAATACTCATTATGCCCAAATGTGAACACAGATGGAGTTTGGGGGAAATAGACCTTGACATTTGGGAGTTACAGTTTCTGGGATTTATAGTTAACACACAATCAAAGAGCACCCTGAACTCTTGCAACAATGGAATTGAAACAAACTTGGCATATTGAACTCTCGTTACCAACAGAAAGTACGGAAAGGGTTTGCTTGGGAATTGACCTTGAGTTTGGAAGTTGTAGTTCACCTACACCCAGAAAGCACTGTGGACTCAAACAATGTTTGTTATGTTGTTGTTTGTTTTCTATCCAGAATCACAATGTTGGAAGGAGGCTCGCCACTTTAAGGTCCCTCAAACAGGCATGGGAAAACTTCGGCCCTCTGGGTGCTTTGGACTTCAACTCCCACCATTCCTAACAGCCTGAGGCCCTTTCCTGCTTAAGTGGCTGAGGGGGAGGAAAAGAGCGTGAGGCTGCTAGGAATGGTGGGAGTTGGAGTCCAAAACACCTGGAAGGTCCAAGTTTGCCCATGCCAACTTTCGACAGAGACCTCTTCCTCCCCCTTCCCCTTCGCGCCCTTTCTTCCCCCTCCTGTTGAACACTTACTTTTTCTTCTACATTGCCGCTTCTGCCGCCATTTCGATCCGAGGGGGCAGCGTGAACGTGTTCAGGAGGGGAGGGGGAGGGAGGAAGACATGACCCGTGCGGGCTCTACTGCACAGACTTGCCCCAGAGCAAAGCGAGGCAAAGCGAGCAGAGCGAGGCTGGGAAGATAGGAGCCCGAGTGGAGAAGAAAACGTGTTCGGCAGGAGGGGGAAGAAAGGGGATTGGAGGTTCCAATTTCCCACGGCACACCTGATGATCGCTCATGGCACACTAGTGTGCCACGGCACACTGGTTGGGAAACACTGCCCTAGACAGTGTATGTGACTTTTTCACAGTGAACAAAAGCTCCAATTTTCTTCACCATCACTGGCTTAGCCTTTCAACTTGAGATGCTTGAGTAATGAAGTGTGGAATTACTCTTGGCAATCCATTCAAACAACCTAGGGGACCACTGACAGAAGTGTGAGAGAGGCATGAGTGGAATCACCATAAGAAACAGCCCATACTGTGTGGAATCTTCTGAATCACAGATTGAGAGAGATTGGTTATGACGTGGAGAGGATCCTTGGGACTGAGAGGATGACCACTTGCGCTCTGGATCCTTGCCCTTCCTGGTTAGTGAAACTGGCCAGAGAGAGGTTGTTGGAATGGTTTGTTGCAATAATAAATGCTTTATTGGGCCAAGGGAAATTTCCGTCTTGCCTTAAGCAGGTGGTGGTAAAACCTCTACTAAAGAAGACCTCATTTGACTTAACATGTGACAACTACAGACCAATTTCCAACCTCCCTTTTCTGGGCAAGGTTCTGGAGTGGGTGGTTGCCTTGCAGCTTCAGGGATTCCTCGATGACACTGATTTCCTAGATCAGGGCTGTCCAACTGGCGGCCCGGGGGCCGCACACGCCCCCCAGCCTGTTGGGCACGGCCCCTGCTATGCCCCCGGCCGCCATTTTTATTTTTTTTAAAAAAAAATTAATTTTTTTAAAATGGCGGCCGAGGGGAGGGGGGGGGAGGCAGGGCAGGGAGGAGGAAGTGAGCCAGCTCCTCCTCCCTGCACCACCCCTCCGTCCCTCTCTCCGCGCCGCCGGTGCATCGGCGCCGGTGAGAGGGACAAGGGGTGGTACGAGGAGGAAGAGGGCTAGCTCCTCCTCCCTGCACCGCCCTCTTCTTCCCCCTCTCGCCGGCGCCGATCCCTTGCAAGGCGGGGGTCCCCGGCGGGGCCTCCGTCCCCTTGCAAGGGATCGCAGCAGCAGCTGAAGCCAGCGCCGGCCTCAGCCGCTGCTGCGATCCTTTGCAAGGGCGGGGGTCCCCGGGCGGGCCTCCGTCCCTTGCAAGGGATCGCAGCAGCAGCTGAAGCCAGCGCCGGCCTCAGCCGCTGCTGCGATCCTTTGCAAGGGCGGGGGTCCCCGGCAGGGCCTCCGTCCCTTGCAAGGGATCGCAGCAGCAGCTGAAGCCAGCGCCCGGCCTCAGCCGCTGCTGCGATCCTTTGCAGGCGGGGGTCCCCGGGCGGGGCCTCCGTCCCTTGCAAGGGATCGCAGCAGCAGCTGAAGCCAGCGCCCGCCTCAGCCGCTGCTGCGATCCTTTGCAAGGCGGGGATCCCCGGCGGAGCCTCCGTCCCTTGCAAGGGATCGCAGCAGTAGCTGAAGCCAGCGCCCGGCCTCAGCCGCTGCTGCGATCCCTTGCAAGGAGGGGGTCCCCGGCGGGGCCTCTCTCCTTCCAAGGCATCCCGGCAGCAGCTGAAGCCGGCGAAACCGCCAGCTTCATCTGCGGCTAGGATGCCTTGAAAGGGAGGGGGTGCCGTGGCTCCCTCCCCCTCTCCCAAAGCTTCCGGCAGCCGGGCGGGGCGGGGCCAGGGTGGGGGCGGGGCGGGGCCAGGGCGGGGCGGCCGGCCCCAGGTCATCAGTGACCTGGAATCCGGCCCTTGGCCGCTTAGAAGTTGGACAGCACTGTCCTAGATAATTCACAGTCTGGCTTTCGGCCTTGGTACAGTACCGAGATGGCTTTGGTCGCCTTGGTGGATGACCTCCGCTGGGAACTGGGCAGAGAGAGTGTGACCCTGCTTGTTCTCTTGGATATCTCAGTGGCTTTCGATACCATCGACCATGATATCCTTCTGGGAAGACTTGCTGAGATGGGTCTCGGAGGCACGGTTCTTCTGTGGCTCCGGTTCTTCCTGGAGGGTTGTTCCCAGCTCCTCTTCGAGACTGGTTCGGCGTGTCTTCTCGAAAGAGGCCGCAGCATTGTGGATAGTGAGTCTCCATGCCTCCCGATGTGAGGCCAGGGTGGACCATTGTTGGTGATCAATCTGGCCGAGCCTGAGATGTTGTTTCAGGGAGTCCTTATATCTCTTGGGGGGCGCCTCTCTTGCGCCAACCCATGGCGAGTTCACCATAGAGTAGTATCTTTGGGAGATGGTGGTCCTCCATCCTAGAGATGTGCCCTGCACAGCGCAGTTGAGTTCTTAATAGCATGGCCTCAATGCTGGTGATCCCTGCTTGCTCAAGGATAGCAACATTAGTCACATAGTCGGTACAGTATATATTTAGGATTGTGCGAAGACAGCGCTGATGAAATCGTTCGAGGAGTTGTAGGTGTTAGCGATAGGTGACCCATGTTTCAGACCCATAGAGGAGAATAGATAGTACAATAGCTCTGTACACACTGATTTTAGTGCTTTGCCTCAGGTGCTTGTTGCTCCAGACTCTTTTGTGAAGCCTTTCCAATGCACTATATGCCTTTGCTAATCTGTGATCTATCTCTTTATCAATCTTGGCGTCTGAAGAGATGATGCTTCCCAGGAAGGTGAACTGCTGAACGGACTTAAGCACAGATTTGCCTATGCTGATGTGGGGATGATGGTGTTCTTCCTGTGGTGCGGGCTGGTAGAGGACTTCCGTTTTCTTCAGGCTGACTTATTAAGAAAGTTAGAAGTAAAATGTGAATTTCTTTATTTTTGCTCTTTGCTGTTCTTTCTTTCTTTCTTCCATTGTTTTTTTCTTTTCTGTTTTCTTTTTTGCATATTGTTTTTTTCTTCTGACTGTATTTTATTGTTTTGGAAATTCTTTAATAAATTCCCCCAAACTGTCTGAGTTATGTGTCAACCGACTGATCGGGGATACACAGGAAATTGAGAGTTCTTCATATTTTCTGGGTGTACACGGAGGTGCACGATGTTTTCCTAGAGTGTACCAAGAGGCCAGGCATTTATCTCCAAGATGCTGGTATCAACCTCAAAATAGAAAGCAAAAGGGTTGAGGAATGTCTCTCCATAGTTCATTCTCTAAAGTTTCAAATAGTTTCTAAAACTCTTGCCGTGAAAGAAGCTTTAAAGTTTTATGGAGGGGCTTAGCTTTCTTTAAGCTGATTTAAGAAGGTGCCCTTTAGAAAGTTAACTAAGAAAGCCCATCAGAATGCAATGGATCTAAAATAACAGCAGTGAAAGCACTTTTGAATGTGCATCAATTTGGAAAAAAAATAAACAAACCAATGGTCCAGCTTTAAGCATTATGCCAACTATAAACCTTAAGATTTTTTAAATTGGATAATTGATTTTAAATCGAAGTCTCTCCGAAAACAAATCAATATTTTTCTTTTCTTTTTTAAAAAGCAAGAGCCATTCTGAGTCATGTTTTATGAAGCAGAAGAGTGGGATGGGAAGAAATAAATGGAAAATTGTCAGTATCTTTCACTGTGAGATTTACTGTCTGGGAATAGCTTTAAGGAACTGCAAAATTATTGCAAGTCTCTCTCCAAGTCCATAATAACAAATTAGGATGCAAACCCAGCTCCAATCCGCCAGATGATTTAAGACCTGGTAGTTTCTAGTGTCTAATTAAGCATGGTGCCCTATAATTGCAGTTCAACTATGCCTTCTTATATTTTGAAATCAAGTTTATTTATTTATTTATTATTTCACATTTGTCTGTCGCCCCCCCCCCCCCCAACGGCTCGGGGCGACTTACAACAGTTCGTAAAATACAATTGTCAGATAACTCATAATAACTCACAGTAATACCATTAAGATGGGATTACAATTAGAACAGTTGAAGCAACAAATGGAGTCGCAGTGGGCTGACAGCTAGGCGGTGTGAGCTACAGTTTAGCTAACTCCGAAGGCTTGTTGGAACAGCAATGTCTTAACTGCTCTCCTGAACGGGAGGAGGCCCTGGGTGGCACGGATGCCGGCGGGCAGTGTGTTCCACATGGTAGGGGCTGCAACAGAGAAAGCCCGGCGGCGGGTTGCGGACAGATGGTAGGTCCTCACATTTGGGATGACCAGGAGGTTTAGCTCTTCGGAGCGCAGTGATCTGGTGGGATGATATGGGACAAGGCGGTCCCGCAGGTACACTGGCCCCAGACCATGTAAGGCCTTAAGAGTCAGGACTAACACTTTGAAGGCAATCCGGCATTCAATTGGGAGCCAGTGCAGTTCGCGCAGGATTGGCGTGATGTGGTGGCCAATCGGGACCCCTGCCAGGAGTCGTGCTGCAGCATTCTGCACCAGCTTGAGTCTCGGATTACCGACAGAGGAAGGGCAATGTAAAGAGCGTTACAGTAGTCCAGCCTCGAGATGACTGTGGGTTGGATCACTGTGGCTAAGTCGCGCCGGGACAAATAGGGGGCCAGCTTCCTCGCCCTGTGAAGATGGAAAAATGCTACCCTGCTGACGCTGGAGACGTGGGCCTCCATCGACAACAGGGGGTCCAAGGTTACTCCTAAGCTCTTAACAGAGGGCGATGGACATAATGTCACGCCGTCCAGGGTTGGAAGCTGAACATCCCTACAGCCCGGAGGACCCAGCCACAGGATCTCCGTCTTTGCCGGATTCACCTTCAACCTACTGGCTCACAGCCATCCAGTGACGGCCTCAAGGCAACGATGGAAATTATCGGGTACGGATTCGAGGCTGCCCTCCATCTTCAAGATAAGCTGGGTGTCATCAGCGTCTCTGATGACAGAGTTGATGACAGAGTTGCATCTCTGCCCTGGATGATCAGCCAATAGGGACAGGTATCAAGAAAACAGGTTGTCTTCCTTACCATCCCCAGCAGCTTGTTCACATTCATAGTACTCATCATTTGAAACTGATCCAGTGTAATCCCACTCACAGAGTTGCTGGACACCTCATTTCTGGCCTCTGCTCCAATTATACATCTAAGTCAGCTTTCATGCATCCCAGGGATTCTAACAATGGGTTCGGAGGGGAGGACACCTGGGTTAAGCCTCTCACCACTCTGAACAGCTCAGCTGGATGTGAATCTGCAGGTGCAATGCGTGTACAAAAGAAAGCTTTCTTTGCTTCACATATTGCCACCCTATAGGAGTGAAGGTACTCTCTATTCCAGGGGTCGGGAACCTTTTTAACTCAGAGAGCCATGAAAGCAAAATATTTGGAAATTTATTTCAGTAAGCCATATAACAGGGCTGTCCAACTTCGACCGGCCCAGGGGCCTGAATTCCGGTCACTGATGACCTGGGGGGCCGTAGGGTCTGCCCCTGCCCCTGGCTCCACCCCGCCCCGGCTCCGCCCCCTCCCCACCCCCAGCTCCACCCTCTCCCCCGGCTCCGCCCCTGCCCCGCCCAAGCCCCTGCATGCATACAGTCAAATATAATATTTTACTGAGATAAAATGCAGGGATAAGATATTAAATTATTTTAATTTAATATTAAATACATTTAATTCCATCCTCCCCTCTCCCCTTATTATAATTTAATATTAAATATATTTAATTCCATCCTCCCATCTCCCCTTCTTTTAATTTAATATTAAATATATTTAATTCCATCCTCCCCTCCCCCCTTATTTTAATGTATCCCATCTCCCCTTATTTCATCTTTAAATATATTTAATTTTATATTTAATACATATGGGGAGATGGGGGGAGGGAATGAGGAGCCCCCTGAGGCGCCCTCTGCTTCGGCCTACCTTTTCCAAACGCGCAGGATCCAGGAGTACCCGGACGATGAGAGAGGCGACGACCGACTGAGTCGAAGAAGGTCCTAATCGCGTCTGTGGGCCTCAGCGATCCAGTAGTAGAGTAGCCGAAGAGTATCGCGAGAATACGCAATCCACACGGGATTTCATTGTCAATGCCGGCGTGATCTCGCATTGACAGCAAAATCCAGTGTGGATTGCGTATTCTCACGATACTTGTTCCAACCCGGAAGTAGGTATTTTTTTAAAAAAATTATTATTTATTTTATTTTTCAAATTTTTATTTTTTATTTAAAAAGTATAGGGGGCCGGAGGGAAGGGGCTGGGGGCCGTATACGGCCACCGGGCCGCCAGTTGGACAGCCCTGCCATATAATATATATAATATATTTTAAGACTGAATTCAACGAAATATGAGTATATACTATGAGAAAGGGATTCCCCGGCAGAATGACGGGACACTTCAAACCTGGCTTTGTAAAAGGCATGCTCAGGACTCTGGGAAAGAACAGAAGGCGGAAGGAAGCAAGGGGGAAAGAAAGAAAGAAAGAAAGACAGAGGAAATAAAGGAGGGAGGGGAGAGGAAGAAAGAAAAGAAGAACAAACCATGGAAAAGGAAGAAAAGAAAAGCAGGAGAGAGACAAGGAAGGGAAAGAAAGAAGGAAATTGGAAGGGAAAGGATGGGGAAAATAAAAGGAAGGGGGTGAGAAAAAGTTACATAATGAAGGGAAAAGAAGAAAAGAAAGAAGGGGAGCGAGAGGGAAGTGAATAGAAAGGAAGGAGAAGGAAAGAAAGACTTGGGAAAAAGAATAGAAAAGGAAGAAAGGAAGGAGGGAGGGGGAATGGAGGAAAGAAGGAAGGGGAGGAGGGAGGGAAAAGGGAAGGGAAAAAGGAAGGACTGAAGAAGAAGGAAAGGGTGAAGGGGAGAAAGGAAGGAAGGAAGAGGAAGGAAGGGAGAGAATGGAAGAAAGAAGCAGGGAGAGAGAGGGAGGGAAAAGGAAAGAGAGAAGGAAAGAATGGAAGAGTCGTGGCACATTTGCGTCACTCCTCTCTGCTTTATGCTGGGAAACATAGCTGCTCTGGAGAGCCAGAGGCAATAATGAAAAGAGCCGCATCTGGCTCCCGAGCCATAGTTCCCCTACCCCTGCTATTGTCCCATACCATGTATTGTCCCATAAACATCTCACATAATGACTTGGCCACGGTAGTCCATGCTCTGGTTACATCCTGTTTAGATTACTTCAACGCGCTCTACGTGGGGCTGCCTTTGAAGACGGTTCAGAGACTTCAGTTACTACAACGGTCGGCAGCCAGATTATTAACTGGGGCGGCATACAGGGAGCATACTACCCCCTCTTGTGTCAGCTCCGAGCTCAATTCAAAGTGCTGGTTTTGACCTATAAAGCTCTAAATGGTTCTGGCCCAGCGTACTTGTCTGAACACATCCACCCCTATGTCCCGCCTCAAAATCTAATATCATCCAGGGAGTCCCTGCTCTCACTTCCGCCAAAAGCTCAAATGCACCTGGTGGGGATGA
Organism: Anolis apletophallus; assembly: GCA_030556195.1. Classification (NCBI taxonomy): domain Eukaryota; kingdom Metazoa; phylum Chordata; class Lepidosauria; order Squamata; family Anolidae; genus Anolis; species Anolis apletophallus. Next base: position 138,191,771 of record JARBWK010000010.1, on the reverse strand, counting down.
GGGACAGGACCTTCTCGGCGGTGGCTCCTCAACTATGGAATGCTCTTCCAACTGAATTAAGATCAGTCCCTCCCGTAAGAAATTAAAGGCATGGTTTTGGGACCAGGCTTTTGGGCAAAAGATGTAGCAGCAATGGTGATATGACTGTCGAGACTGGTTTATATTGTTCAATTTTTGAATGATTTTTAACGATGTATTGTTTTTATGATGTTGATGTTTTAATATGTGTTTTTATTATTGTAATTTTGTAAATAGCCTCTAATTGGGCTTAATTGTAATGCCGTTCAGAGTCCCCCTTCGGGGGTTGAGAAGTTGACGGGATATAAATGCGAGAAATAAATAAATAATAAATAAATAATCACCCATATGTTCTACTGAAAAAAAAGGGTCAAATTTAAGAGGAGGTCCCCTTGACAATCTTTTCCTTTTATCCTTTACAACGTCTCCCAACCAGTGTGCCGTGGCACACTAGTGTGCCGTGGGAGATCATCAGGTGTGCCGTGGGAAATTGGAACCTTTCTTCCCCCACCTAGCAGTTCTTTCTCCCTCTTTCCATCCCCAAAGATCCTTGCCGAGGCAAAGGAAGGGCTCCGCCAAATGCCAGGGCCAGGTCCGCCTTGAGGAAGCCTTCAGGAGCCTCGACCATGGATCCAGCTCCTGCTCAGGGCTGCTTCAGCCTCCCAATGCACCCAGGTTCACTCACTGCCCAATTCACCAACGTGGAGCTTCCGGCCTTGGCTGTTCTCGCGAGAAATCCAAGCCAACGCAAAAACGCCGACTCAATCACTTCTGCCCAGTGCTCTGCTTTTGCGGAGGGAGGAGGGAGGCAGCAAAAGAGGCCACACAGATCTATGAAACGTATAGACTACCCATTCACAGGTTTCCAAGAAACAAATAGAGCCTCTCCGCTTGGAAATGTTTTTTTAACTATTTTACTGATTTTTTTGAGAGTTGCACCCCCCAGGAACTGCTTTTAACAGCTTCATGACATCCATAGTTAACTGGAAGCAAGTTTCACTCAGGGTGAAATTTCACAAAGGTCCGGAGAACAAGCCCTATGAGGAGCGGCTTGAAGAGCTGGGCATGTTTAGCCTGAAGAAGAGAAGGCTGAGATGAGACATGATAGCCATATGCAAAAATAAACGATTTCAAAGATTCTCCTCACTGGCTAAGATTTTAAGACTAGTTTCGATCTCCTGGGTTTTGAGGAGAAAGAGGACTTCTGGGGCCCCCTCCTCAAGAAACATCAGAAGCGAATCTCCAAACTGTACTCCAAGCTACTGGAGTGGGCCACAGAAACTGAAGTGGTGAAAGACTGCATGGTGAAGTGGGCCAAGAATATCGGCAGGCCAATCACACTCCACGAGTGGGAGAAAGTATGGAAGAAAAGATTGAAGTACACCTACGCGATGGAGCTGACGGAAAACTGGCACAAAATGTTCAATCGGTGGTACATGACACCACACAAGCTGAGCCTCATGTGCAAAGAGACGCAAAACAAATGCTGGAAGTGCGCTTCCCAGACGGGCACTTTCTACCACATGTGGTGGTCCTGCCAACACGCTGTGCAATTCTGGAAGAAGATCCACATCGCCACACAAAAGATTCTAGGTCTCTCCATGGAACTTAAACCTCAAGCCTATCTACTGGGACTAACGTCCGAAGAGGACATGCCGGACGAGAATGCGGAAAGACTATTTGCGTACCTGTCGACGACGGCGAGAATAGTCTACGCGAGGAAGTGGAAGAGCGAGGAGGTCCCCGAGCTGGAGGAATGGCTGGACAAAGTACGAGACGCCATGGATATGGACAAACTTTCCTTTTACTTATCGGAAACGGGAGGATACCCCCTCAAGAGAACTGACTGGTCCCCGGTGAAAGCCTTCCTGAAATCACGAGGTCCATCTTGAACAATCTGAAACCCAGCCACCTCTCGCTCAACCTCTTCACGAGAGCAGGAGGGGATAGCTACGAGCTTGTAGTTCATTAGGTCACACGACAGAAGGTTTTTCCCTCCCCCAGAGACCCAGAGGCTTTCTCCTTCTTTTTGGGACAAGAAAAGACACTGCTACCTCCCCCCCCAGAGACTGCCCCCAATGCCCCCCTCCCGCTTACTCCATAGTAGCCTAACCTCCCTCCCCCTCCCCACTCCCACCACCTCCGACCCCCCCATTCCCGGTTAACACCCCCTCCCACCCACGCCCCCCTTCCCACTGCCTCTATCCCTCCCTCCCTCACCACCACTCCCAACCTCTCCCCTCTCTATCTTTCCTACTGTTCTCTACCTGAAATTGTTCTCCCACTTTTACTGTCTATGAAAAAACCCTAATAAATATATATTTTTAAAAAAAGACTAGTTTCAAAGGATCTTAAACAAGTACAGGTACAAGATTCCTATTTTTTCCTCCCCTTCAAAGCAAACAAAGGGATCCTCTACTTTCTAGTAACGCAAATAATGCAGTTACCTTTTCCTTTCCCCACCTAGGCATGAAAAAGAAAACCAGTTCAGCTCAAAATTCCATACCAAAACACCAAACAGCTTCACTCTCTTTCATGATTCTCATTATCTCAACTATTCCTCCTTGCTCACTTACTTCACTCAATGGCACAGATGTGTTGAGAGACCTGTGCATTGTGGGTTCGGTTTTCATTATTTTTTTTTGGAGAGATGTCATAAATTTTAAATATTGTAAATTGAGACAACACAAACGGCAACTTGTCTGTGCTTTGAGAGATCACTCGTTTCAATTTTACATCTTAATATAACAGAGTCAAAAAGAAATTCTGACTAATGCTTTATATCAAAACTAGCTGTACCCGGCACGCGTTGCTGTGCCCTATTTAGGAGATGCGAGAAAGTCTGAGTATGTAAGGGTTGGAAATGATGTTACTTACGGTCTTGGTGGGGTCATGTAGGCATGAATTGCGCACTTTCTATGTGTGCTCCAAATGATGTCACCTGGAAGCATGAGTTGTATTGTCTTATATAGCGGAGGAAGTGTTTTGATTCTGGAGTGTGTCCACTCAGCAAAGTCTGTAGTGGTTGTGGAGGAGTGGCAAGTGGTGGTAGAGAGACTTTACCGGCTAGGCAGCACATTCCCGGTGTTTCTGCTGGGTATTTCAGGGCTTTGCAGTGTGTGCAGATGTGCGTTAGGGTGCCAATGTCGGCCTCTGGTGCCATGCTGTAGTCTTCTGCAGCGTTGTATCTGAAGGCTAGGTGGTGGAATTGGTTGTGGTGTTTTTGAAGTTTGTTTTCTGTGTTGCGACGTCATTTTTCTGCGCTCCTTGCGCGCTGCTGTTGTGTTGCACTTCTGCGTCTTTGTTGTTCCTGGCTGCGCGCTTCTTCATGCCGTGCAGTTCTTTGCATTTGGTTCTCAGCTGTGCGTCGTGCAGTGACCTGTTGTCTGTGTCTCTGCTGCGCAGTGTATTTCTGTTCTGGCGTTTGTTCTGCCCTTTTTTGTTTGATGTATGTAGCGTTGCGAGTTTGTCATCCGATGCTGTTATTTTTAGAAGGCATGGCTTGTCTTTTGGGTCAGTTTCTGTCTGTGTGGAAGGAAGGAATGGTTTTTGTTTGTGGTGGTGGTAAGTGTTGTGTGTACGGGGTCCCGTAAGGTTGGTGGGATGGGTTGTGATTGGAAGTCGTGTTGTGTGGGTAGGAAGTGCTGGAGAATTGCTCCCTCATAGAGTTTGGTTTTGACAGTTTAACCCTCAAACACCAACTGACAACTGAAATCTCTCAGCATTCTATCCTAGCCTTGGATGGCTCTGGCCAGCGTTGCTATGGTTACTCATCCTCCCTGCATTTTGTGTGGACCGATTATGTCCAATGGCATTCGCTGGCAGCCGCAGAGGATGCTGGGAAATGTAGGGTTTTTTTACTCGTTGTTTTGAGGGCCTTTTAGGTTTTGGGGGGGGAGTTTCTTTGCTACAAACGTACCTTGCATGAGGCCTATTTCTGTTGGCAAGTTTGGTGTTTCTGTGTTGTAAGGTTTCTCTGTTTGGGACGGTCATTCCATGATGGGAACCCCTTTATATAATAGATGCCACTTTTCAAAATATTCTAAAGAGCTTCAGTGTTCCTTCTGCGTGCAGTAGCTGGTATCCAAAGAGTTGTAAACGGACCATATTGATTTGAATAAGAGTGCTTCTGTGGATTTTTTTTTTACAGTATACCTTACCAAGACCAGACTAACATTTGGTACAGTGAGGCATCTGTCTCAGGCTGAACACAGGGGCGGATCTTAGTGGCAGCAAAGTAAGTGGCTGCTTCACGGCACCACATGGCCAAGGGCGCATCCAGCTGCGGCCACCAGGTTCGGCGCATCATTGCTGCGAGCGGGCGGCGCATGGGCGGGAGGCTCCGCCCCGGCTGCAAAATGTTCCCCCGTCCTTTTATTTATTTATTTACTTCATTTATATTCCGCTCTTCTCACCCCGAAGGGGACTCAGAGCAGGGGACTCAGAGCGGATTGCAGGTACACATACTTGCAGACAATCCCTGCAGTTCAACATATATAGACATATTTTTAGACATATATTGACAAACATAGACGAACAAAGAGGCAAACTTCTGGCAAACTTCTGGCCACCAGGGGGAGCTGACGCACTCCTCATCTCTCTCAGCGTTTTTTTCCCAGCATCCCTTGTTCTTCCGCAATCCTCAGCGATTCCTGGAGTTCTTTATGGTCTCATAAATCAGTCAAAATTTGCCTCCCCACTTAATGTGGTACCTTTATCTCCTACTTGTAAATGAAGATCCGAGCCCCTGACCTTTTGAGCCAAAGGAATTCTTTTGTTCTTGGTGAGAAACAGGAATTTGTCCTTAACAACCCTCCTTGTTGCAAAGAGCCACATGCAGATTTCCCATGAGAGTTTTTAGTCTTCTGGATGGTAAATAAATGAAATAACTGTAGCTATGTGTTGGTTTCCGAGGCCAACAGTGATAGCCGGTTAGGAAATATGAAATATAGTTATGCCATATTGTGATGAGGTGGTTATTTATATGTTAATCACATGTTTGTTTATATGTTTAGAAGGAACATTCTTTAAAAACTGCAGAGAGTGAGCCGTAGAACATTCCTAGCAGCAGGCTTTAGGCAGAGGCTGTTGCCATGGCAACAGAGGCCACTCTGTTGTTTTAGAATGTTCAGTTTGAATCTGACAGTTGAAGAATGTCAGTTGGTCAGCTGCTGTGAGCAGAGTTGGTTAGGAATTAGAGGCTGAAGCAGCAAGCTGTCTGTAGGAACTGCAGTGTGCAGTTCAGTTCTGTGTGTGGGTTGAGGGAAACCCAAGTGTGTGGGACAGAGTTTAGTCCCAGGGTTGAGAGTAACCCAGTATTAAGTAGTTACTTGTGTGTAACTGTATCAGGGTAAAACCCCAGTGTTACATTGTTTAAAATTACAAGTTTGTACCTCTTCGGAGCACCTTTGAAACCACCTAAGCTATTAGCCCATTTGTGTAAAATAAACTGTTAAACACTTTCAACAAAAACATCTGTGGAAGTCGTTTGTACACAAAGACCCTCACATCCAGTGGTCAAGCATTGACAAATGGTGGCAGCAAGATAATTATTAATAAAGACAGAAAACCTTGAGTATTGGTAGCAGTGGTCAGTCGTCCAGTTAATCCAGTACGAGGTTTAGGAACCTGTCACACATATGTTCTATAAACGTGGGACGAGGCTAATCTCAGAGGGTCCAGTGTTTATAAAACAAAAGGAGTCTTTCAAAAATGGGGAGAAGGGAAAGAAGAAACTTCTCCGAAACCAGAAAGAGTCCTCTGTCATGCAAATTGTTTGAAATGATTGGATTAAAGGGTGCAGCCAGGAATGTGGTTTCATCCTGATCTCAAAACAACACCTGTCATATTATTTTACACATGGGGAGGGAAAAACGTGCAGGAAAATAGTTACATAGAAGGGGAGAGTTGCAGGGAAATACCACTACCAATATCTCATAATTATTTCATATGCAAGGAGTAGAAAGAAAGTCCATATGATCTTGAAAAGCATCAAATCCATATTTACTTACTTATTACTTACTTACTTTGCTTCTAGACCGCCTCGCTCAGCCCGAAGGCGACTCGAGGTGGTGTACAAATAGCAGGAACTGCTCAAGACAAACGATCAACAATTATCAATACAATTCCAACATATACAATTTAGCATTTTACCATATGCTTTGGGGAAAGTCCATCTGTGTCCTTGGGAAAACTATCAGAGAAAAGTCCTTTTTTGCTAATAACCAGAAGAGAGCAGGGGCGGTCTAAGGTAATTTTAAATGGTAGGCGAACATTATTTTGGTGCCCCCAAAAACATTATTTTGCCCCCATGTAAAACAAATATACAATTATAATATCACAATACCATTAGTAGTATTATATTGTATCAATGTATATACAATATATTATACCATACTCATATTATATTATATCATAATTATATTATACTACATTACAATATAATTATAACATATTGACTTTATAATATAATATAACATTCTATTATATTATTATTATTATAAAATAATAAATAAAATTATTTATTTAAATAAATTTTTCCTCTACTAAATATTTTCATTACTCCTATAAAACTCAAATAACCCAAAATAAAGTAAAATAAAATATATATTACTATTTTGTACAATACCACTATACTGCAATATTGTTTGTAATATTACATGTAATATAAAATATATCATTATTCTATTGTTATATTGTATTTTTATTATATTGTATGACAATATTAAGCAGAACTGTATAATAATCAACACGAAATGCAATGTAAATGCATCAAAATCAGAATATATTACCTATCACCCGACTCATAATTCATAGGAGTCTCCCATAAGTCCAAAATTAGGATCCCAATGTAAATGTAAATAGAAAAACAGCCAAAATGTTCAAATGAGGTTGAATACAGGCAGCGCGGCCTGGGCAAACTTGGGCCCTCCCTGCCTCCCTCCAGGTGTTTTGGACTCCAACTCCCACAACTCCTCATAGCCTCAGGCCCCTCAGGTCTAGACAGAAATAGTGCCGAAGAAAGGAAGGAGGGAGAGAAGAGGTCACAGAGGAGGAGGAGGAGGAAAGCCCTTCATTCATTCCTTCACTTACACTTCCTTCACTGATTCTTTTCTCCTTCCCTGCAAATGCGCACGCGTCGGAGACAAAAGGAGAGGGGAAGCACTCCCTTCCTGCCCGATAGGGAGTGCTTTGCTTACAGGCTTCTGCGCAAGGGAGCTACTGGGCATGCGCGGAGGTTTTCGCGCATGTGCAGTTGCTCCTGCGCTCAACTTCAGCTCTGGAGCAACTGCGCCTGCGCGAAAACCTCCGCGCATGCCCAGAAGCAGTATCGGAGCACACAAGGCCGGGGCCCAAAAGCAGGCAGCTGCGGCGCTGTCTGAGGAACATCAGCAGGGCCAGGATGGCGCCCCATTTGGCCAGGATGGCGCCCCCTTCCCAGATGGCACCCTAGGCGGCCGCCTACTTGGCCTACCTTGTAGGACCGCCCCTGGAAGAGAGTCCAAATACATGAAAATCCTTGGAAAACTATGTCTCCCAAACCTCTCTGGGCTTGACCCTGTTGGCCTGTCCACATGCAACTCCGTCCACAAAGAGTCCATGGCTTCAGGTCAAGTGAGGCAAGAAAACAGAGAGGTAGAAATGGCTGGAGGTCTTTTGATGCCAAATCCCAGCCTTTGGTGCTAGAGATGCCAGACCACATGTGAAGGAACGTTGGAACTCCCTGCTGCAGGTCAAACCAATTAGGATGCAGATGGGCTCTTTCTGGGGCTCGCCTTCAGTAGTTCACCTACATCCAGAGAGCACACTGGAATCAAACCATGATGGATCTGAACCAAATTTGGCACTAATACTCAATACGCCTAAATGTAAATACTGGTGGAGTTTGAGGGAAATAGACCCTTGACATTTGGAAGTTGTGGTTGCTGGGATTTATAGTTCATCTACAATCAAAGAGCATTCTGAACCCCACCAACTATAGAGTTGGACCAAACTTCCCACATGGAACCCCCATGACCAATAGAAAATACTGCGTTTTCTGTTGGTCTTTGGTGGCCCCTCTGACTCCTCCTAACGACCCCTCCAGAGGTCCCAACCCCCAGGTTGAGAAACACTCTTAGCTAGTCACCTGTCCTTAGGAATTCAGTGCCAAAATTGAAAATCTTAGCAATTTTTGATTCCGCTTTCCTATTTGCCTCAGGCAGCACAATGTCTAGGTTTAGCTTTGTTCCTTTCTACCACAGGAGAAGTAGTTCCAGGCCCGGATTAAGGTCTTCGGCCGCCCGAGGCCAAGACGCCCCGCACCGCCCCCCCAGGGTGCGGAAAGTCATGCCCCCAGGGCGCGGAAAGCCATGCCCCCAGGGTGCGGAAAGCCATGCCCCCAGGGCGCGGAAAGCCACGCCCCCAGGGTGCGGAAAGCCATGCCCCCAGGGCGTGGAAAACCATGCCCCCAGGGCATGGAAAGCCATGCCCCCAGGGCGCGGAAAGCCATGCCCCCAGGGTGCGGAAAGCCATGCCCCCAGGGCGCGGAAAGTCATGCCCCCAGGGTGCGGAAAGCCATGCCCCCAGGGTGCGGAAAGCCATGCCCCCAGGGTGCGGAAAGCCATGCCCCCAGGGCGCGGAAAGCCACGCCCCCAGGGCGCTGCTGCGCATGTGTTGCAGCAGCCCCGGGCGTGCGGCTTCCGTTGCCGCCTCCTCCCGTAACCGGAAGGAGGGCCCGAGGAGGTGGATGGAAGCCACGCGGCACCGGCCCTACGGCTTCCATCCATCTCGCGCCTTCCTTTCAGTCGCGGGAGGAGGAGGTGGACGGAAGGCGTGCGGCACCGTGGGGCTTCCGTCCGCCGCCTCCTCCACCTCCCGTGACCAAAAGGAGGGCGCGAAGAGGAGGGCGGGACTTCCCTTCCTCCTCCTCGCGCCTTCCTTTTGGTCGCAGGAGGTGGAGGAGGCGGCGGACGGAAGCCCCACGGTGCCGCGCACCTTCCGTCCACCTCCCGCGACCGAAAGGAAGGCGCGAGGAGGAGGAAGGGAAGTCCCGCCCTCCTCCTCGCTGCCTGGGCCGCCCCCTTGCAAAGGAAGGAGGCGGCCAGGAGGAGGAGGAGGAAGGGAAGCCCGCTGGCGGGCATGCATGCGTATGCATGTATGCCCGCTGGCGGCGGAGCTTCCTTTCCTCCTCCTCTTCCTCCTTCCTTTGCAAGGGGCGGCCCAGGCGAGGGGAGGGCGCCATTCCCTCCTCTCCGCCCCCTCGCAGCGCTCCCCCCCGCCCTCTCCTGACTCTCTTGGGAGAGGGCGGGGGGGACAGCGCTGCGAGGGGGCGGTTTTTTTGTTCTTTTAATTTCGGGGTGCCGAATCCGCTGCTTCCCAAACCTACCGCCCAAGGCCATGGCCTAGTCTGGCCTTATGGGTAATCCGGGCCTGAGTAGTTCCTGGTCATTAAGTAACAAAGAGAGGCAAAGAAGTGCTTCTGCCAAGAGATAGCCATGCTGAAAGGCAGTATCTAATCCTGGAGGGAAAAGAACAACAAAGTGCTTGTGCAAATCTACCTCAAAGCAGGATAAATCTATTCCTGCATTGGAGCTGAGGTCTTCCCTTTCTTTCTGATAGGTCTCTTACATCAAAAAGCCTCATGCTGGCACTTTGATGGCCAAGATCTTTGCACATACTGGGTTGAGTCCAAATATTGGGCCATGCCAGACCCCACAGTGTCAAATTGATCTGATTACCCACAAAGAGAAGTATACTCATAGTCAATATGTATTAGCCCTTTGAAATGCTGAGTCTCTATTTCTCGCTATCTCTTTCAGTTTATGTGTGTGTGCGTGCACACTCATATGATAAGTCACTTGTGACAACTGTAGCGGCGTTTCATATACAGCTCAAGTATCCCATGCTCTGCAGGGAAGGAAAAGGCAAAGAAGGCATAACTAATGGGCCAATGTTATTTGGTAGGGCTGGTTGATCCCAAAAAAATTGTTTCTAAACTTGTGGGGGGGGGGGGGGGATGTGTGAGAGAGGCCCTGTTCTTTCGAAATAGAAAGTCTTCCAAAAAAATTTTGGAAATATTTTGAAATTGGTTCGTATTTAATAATGAAATTCGTTATCATTTTGTTATTGGTGCCACACATGCGCAGTGCGCATGGCATGCCCGCCTCCACGCCCCCTCGCCAGCTCAAAATCAACCTGCGATATCTCTAACTCGGGTTGATTCTCAGCTGGTGAGAAGGGATGGAGTGCATGCCCGCCACGCCACCTCGCCAGCTGAGAACCAACACAGGTTATGTTTAACCCGCGTTGGTTGTCAGCTGGCAGGGGTGAGTGGAGGGCAGCGCCTCCACTCTCCCCCTTGCCAGCTGAGAACCAACGCAGGTTAAAGATAAGAAAGGCAATAACACACTGAAAAATGGATATCTCTGAGTAAACAGGCACTACAAAAATAGTGTAGCAATGTATCAATATCTGTATCTGTATACCTTTATAAAACGGAATGTTTGTATGTGTGTATGTGTGTGTGTATGTGTGTATGTGTGTATGCGGAGGGCGGAAGGGCGGATATGTGGCAGCTATTTGCATAAAGTCCTTTGATTGGACAGCCTCGCCACTCCAAAATTCTAAGGCACCAGACAGAGGGCATTGATAGCCACTGATTAGCCAGCAACCAAGAATCCAGGCCTCTACATTCAAACAACAGGATTTCTTCCCACTGAGGGGAAAAATGCACAATCAACATTCCCTCCCCACTTGGCTCTGTGAAAACAAAATGGATTCCTGTATTCTCCTCCCCTCAGCTTTTAGAAAACGGCTGCCTGCCATGCACCCTTTTAAAGTTACCAATAGCAGGCCATAACATTACAGGCCCCAAAATAGAGTTTAGGGCAGGATGGCGACGAATGATGGGATTTGCATCCCAATTCACTTCCCAGAAAACATTGTAGCCCCTACAAATCCCCTTCTCCCAGATAGGCCCAAAAGAGGCATCCATCTTCCCTCTTCAACACAGTGTCAGAGAAAGGCAGCTTCTGACAGGATCTTTAGAACAGGCACTGTCACTCTACAAGGTAAGGCCCTACTTCACTCAAAAGACACAAGAGAAAACAATAAATACCTTTCTCTAATGCCTTTTAATGCTTATATAAATAATTCTGGCCCAAAGCCCCTCACCCAGCCTCATTGGACCTTACTGCTAATTCCATGCAGGCCTTTTCCATTTTTTTACTCTTTTCTGTTTTACACCGGTATACTTTCACAGGCCAGGGCGGATATGTGGCAGCCACTTTCACAGGCCAGGGCGGATATGTGGCAGCCACTTTCACAGGCCACAGCAACCAGCGCGGGTGATGGACCTGCACCAAACTTGGTACACATAACCCCCCTATGACATGACCCACGTATTATGGGATTTGTAGTACTTTTTCCAAGACTTTGGTTCCCACAGACCACTGAGGCCACCAAAAGGACCAATACAGACCACACTCAGCACACACAGCCCCCATGACCCACTCTACGTCCTGGTGCAGTTCGGAGGAGGGTGGGCCATGGATGATGGGACTTGAAGTGCCTCTACTCACTTCCCAAGTCCGCTGCAACCCTCATCCAATCACTGATCGAGACCAAACTTGCCATACATAACCCCCATGACTGCCTTCACATCCTGGTGAGGTTTGGGGGAGGACTGACAATGGTTGATGGGATTTGTAGTACTTTTACACCCCTCTGTTCCCACAGACCACTGTGGCCCCCAACAAACACGGGAAAGTCCACACTTGGCACACAGAGCCCCAGTGACCCACTCTACATCCTACTGAAGTTTGGAGGGGACAGACCATGGATGATGGGACTTGCAGTACCTTCCCTCACTTCCCAATCCTGCTACAAACCTAATCCAATGACTGATCAACACCAAATCTGGCACACAGAGCCCTCATGACCCACTCTACAGCCTGGTGCAGTTTACTGTGAGACGGACCACGGATGATGGGACTTGAAGTACCTTCACTCACTTCCGAAAAACAATGCATCCTCATCCATTCACCAATACAGACCAAACTTAGCACACAGAGCCCCCATGACCCAATCTACATCCTACTACACTTTGGGGGACGGGACACACAGAGATGATGGGACTTGCACTACCATCAGTAATTTCATGATACCACTGCAACTCCCAATAATGATGGATCAAGACTAAACTTGGCACACAGAGCCCCCATGACCCACTCTACATCCTGCTGCACTTCTCAAATGACCCGGGCAGGGCCGGGTCCCCAAGCTAGTATTGTATATAATGTATCAAATCATTAAAAGAGCAGACCAATTCCAAACATAGGGAAATACATACAGTAGTTCAAATACAAGTCATCATATACAGTATACTCCAAGTGGAAGACACAAAAGCACAATATCGCAATTGGTATATGCAAGGTAAAATTCTTATAATGCAAAATACATCAGCATATATATACAAAAAGAAGCCCCAGCAGAATGTATATAAGGGGTGAATCCCAAAATAAATCCAGGCTCAAGGCACATATCAAATAAGCTTTAGCTAAATCAACAATAATAATACATATGAGTACCCAGAAAACCAGGTAATAGATGGTCTACGGAGGAAGTTGCGAGGCGTGTGTGGAGTAGCCGCGTCAGGCTAGACGTGCCACTGACGAGCGATGCTCTTTCCCATTGACGGGGCTTCGAGGCGGAGACCACTACACGTCATACACCAGTGACGCTGCTACAGTCAAGCGGGCGCGCCTCCTGGCTTCTCCATCTGGCACGTCTAGCCTGACGCGGCTACTCCACACACGCCTCATTACTTCCTCCGTTGGCCATCAATTACCTGGTTTTCTGGGTACTCATATGTATTATTATTGTTGATTTAGCTAAAGCTTATTTGATATGTGCCTTGAGCCTGATTTATTTTGGGATTCACCCCTTATATACATTCTGCTGGGGCTTCTTTTTGTATATATATGCTGATGTATTTTGCATTATAAGAATTTTACCTTGCATATACCAATTGCGATATTGTGCTTTTGTGTCTTCCACTTGGAGTATACTGTATATGATGACTTGTATTTCAACTATGTATTTCCCTATGTTTGGAATTGGTCTGCTCTTTTAATGATTTGATACATTATATACAATATATTGATACATTGCTACACTATTTTTGTAGTGCCTGTTTACTCAGAGATATCCATTTTTCAGTGTGTTATTTATTGCCTAACTGTATGCCAGTACTCTATTGTGCTCTGTGTTACTTATAAAGATAAAGGGCAGAAATAAAAATGACATAATAACACGCCCTTTACGGAAATGACGGACCCGGTTTCGATTTAGAAACGTCACTTCTGGAATGCTGGCCGTGGGTCGAATTAGGGTCAAAATTGATTTTAATACGAAATAATAATGGTTTTCTAAGGATAACAGCTGGAGGTATCCACCCCTATTATTTAGCAAATGGCTAGGTCGTCCGGGCGATAGGGAAATTCAACTGCCGACCCTGGATGGCGAGGCATTACGCCCGTCATCATCAGTAAAAAGCCTTGGTGTCCATTTGGACCCTCTGCTGTCAATGGAGACCCAAATCTCCACTGTAAGCAGAATCACGTTCTTCCACCTGCGACAGGCGAAGCGTTTGGCCCCTTATCTGTCCCGGAACAACCTGGCCACGGTACTCCAAGCCACGGTCATCTCAAGACTTGACTACTGTAATGCTCTTTACATTGGCCTACCCTTGCACTTAAGCTAGTGCAGAATGCTGTAGCCCAGCTGCTCACGGGGGAGCCCGTGACCTGCCGTATAACACTGATCCTGCAAGATCTGCACTGGCTGCCAATTGAATTCCGGATCACCTTCAAGGTGTTAGTTCTTACTTTTAAGGCCTTACATGGTCTGGGTCCAGTGTACCTGCGGGATTGCCTGAATCCATATAAACCTCCGAGATCACTACGCTCAGAAGACATGAATCTTCTGAACATTCCTAGTGTAAAATCCTTTCACTTGACATCCACCAGGCAAAGAGCCTTTTCTATCATCGCTCCAACCCTGTGGAACGCCCTGCCACCAGAGACACGATCTCTGCAATATTTGTACAGCTTTTCGCAGAGCGTGTAAGACACACTTATTTAGGCAGGCTTTTGAGGGCTTATGAATAATCTTTACCTGCGTTTTACTTTGTTTTTACTGTGTTTTTACTGTTTTATTATGTTGCTATCTTCTACCGTGTTTTCCCGAAAGTAAGACAGCGTCTTACTTTCTTTTCCCCCCGAAAAGTCCCCCTACGTCTTACTTTCAGGGTACGTCTTATATAAACTAAGACGTACCCCATCGCCACGATCACGCCGCCGCGGCACACCTCTGCGGCGCAGCTTTCTGGACAAAGGAAGGGAGGGAAGAGAGCCAGAAGCATGGCAAGCGCCGCTGCGTCAGAGTGACGCGTCGTCGCTTGCCCCGCCCTGGCCTCTTCCTCTCCTCCCTTCCTGGAAGGAGGGAGAAGAGAGAGCCAGGGGCGGGGGCAAAGCGCCGCTGCATCAGAGTGACGCGTCGTCGCTTGCCCCGCCCCTGGCTCTTCCCCCTCCCTTCCTTGACAAAGGAAGGGAGGGGAAGAGAGCCAGAAGCATGGCAAGCGCCGCAGCGCCAGAGTGACGCGTCGTCGCTTGCCCCGCCCTGGCTCTCTTCCCCCTCCCTTCTGACAAGGAGGGAGGGGGAAGAGAGTCAGGGGGCGGGGCAAAGCGACGACGTGTCACTGACGCAGCGCACGCTTTGCCATGCTTCTGGCTCTCTTCCCCCTCCCTTCCTTGGAGGCCTGGCAGAAAGGTGCGCCGCGGAGGTGTGCCGCGCGGATGGGCCGGTTGCGGCGGCGGAGGCGGCGGCATGGCCGTGGTGACGAGGTACAGCTTACATTCGGGGTACGGCTTACATTAGCCTACCCCCCTGACACCCCCGATACGTCTTACAATCGGGGGTGTCATACTTTCGGGGAAACATGGTATGTATTTGTATATTGCTGTAAACCGCACCGAGCCTCTGGGAGTGGCAGTGTACAAATCGAATAAAGAAATAATTAAATAAATACATAAATAAATGCTACGTATTCAGGATATGGAGATATGAGTAATGCGAAGCCGAACTATTTCAGAAGCCATTTTTTGTTGATTTTTTCCCCTCCTGAACCTTCCAGAAAAAGCAGGTCAGTTTGCAGAATTTTGTCTGAATATTCTCCACCATTTTTCATGGCAGCTCCCCACCAAATGCTCCAAAATAATGTCACATCTGGGGCACTATAAATGCGAAAACATGGACCAAAACACTGCTTCTGCTTTGTTTTTGGTTTGTTTGTTTGTTTGTTTTTAATAAGAGCATAATGCGCACACACAGGAGGGAAAAAAACCCTTGATAGAGGCGATGTGTTCCTGGTGCTGCTATGGATGTCAATCAAAACTTTATTACGGTCACAGACCAGCACAAAGCGGGCACAAGCGCCCTAAGAGGAGAAGGACAACTCCCCAGGAAACAGTTATTTAAAATCAGACTAGAAATCAATATAAAAATATATTTTAAAAGACAGGATATTGTTGCCTTACGGTGTCAATCATCACCCGTCTGATGTTAAGGGCAGCAGCACAGAACTTAGCAACACTGTAAGTCATTGCAGTGTTAGAGTCCGAAAGCAGCAGGGTGAATAACATCTTCCACTGCGCCCCGGGTACTTTAAAAGCCATGGTCCAATGAGATTGGATCTAAGATCTCTGTAGAACATGCATTGAAGAAGCACGTGCTCAGTTGTTTCCACATGACCAGACCCACAGGGGCATAGTCTCTGTTTGGAGGGGGTCTTCCGATACCTCCCCTCCAATACAGCCGATGGGAGGGGCTATGGATGAAAATCATTCACATTAAATTGTTGAAAATTGGATCTCCTCGCAGAGAAATCTCATGAAATGTCCACCACTACTAATGTGTCTGTGTACAAATGTGGTGATGTGAAACCATTTATGCTCAATTAGGGTTCCCATATGTCCCTTATTCTAAGGGACGTCCCTTATTTTGGCCCTAAAATTTGTGTCCCTTATTTTCAGGCCCTGTCCCTTATTTTTGACTAGCAGGACAGGACTGGGCGGGGTTGACCAGAGGAAGGTGCGTGCTGTGGTTTCCACGGCAATGCCTGCCCGGGGATTCCAACTCGCAGGGCAGCCTGCGTCCCCGTTGGAAGGAAGAGGCGATACAGGACTTTTTCAAAGTACAGTAGACTAATTAACCGTTACCCAAGGGGAATATTGGATCATGTTGGATAAAGATAGTTTCTGGTTGCTTGAGAGTTACTCTTAAAATAGGCCTGGCTGTGCATCCCAATACTATACAATGCTGTGTATCCCATACTATACTATACCATTAACTATTGACATAATTGATTGATTGATTGATTTTATTATTTATGAGTCGCCCTCCACGTCAGTGCTCCGGGCGACTTAAACATAAAACACATAAAACAGTTCAAATAGTTAAAAGCTAAAAGAATAGGAAATTAGTTAAAATAGTTCCAGTAACTCAGGCTAAGTCTGGGAGGTGTCCTTAGCCGTAAGCCTTTCGGAAGAGCCAGGTCTTCAATGCGGTCAGGAACTGGGGCATGTCCAGGATAGCTCTCTGCTCCGCCGGCATCAGGTTCCAAAGAACAGGGGCCGCGATGGAAAAGGCTCTCCGTCTTGTGATGTCGAGGCGGGCCTCACTCACACCTGGAATGCGGAGAAGGTCCCTGTTCACTGAACGCGGCGACCTTAAATGGACTGGTTCGGACAAGCGGTCTTTTACATAAGCTGGGCCGGCGCCATGGAGGGCCTTAAAGGTAAGCGACAAGATCTTGTGGATGGCTCTGAGCTCGACTGGCAGCCAGTGCAGGCGCTGTAGAGATGGCGCGATATGGCATCTCAGCGGTGTCCCGGTGAGGAGTCTGGCGGCTGCATTCTGCACTAGCTGGATTTTACGAGTGGTTGACTGCGGCAACCTCACGTACAAGGCATTACAATAGTCCAGCCGCGATGTCACTGTGGCATGGACCACCGTAGCCAGCGCATCTGATGGAAGGTAAGGTGCCAGTTGACGTGCCTGGCGTAGGTGGAAGAAAGCTCCCTTACTTGTCGCAGCAACCTGGGCCTCCAGCGAGAGTCTCGAGTCTAGTATCACACCGAGGCTCTTCACCGACGGGGCCGGGATCAGCGGCTCTCCCTCGAAGGGAGGCAGCGGAATGGGTGGCTCTGGGCGTCCCGGCCATAGAATCTCTGTCTTTGATGGATTGATCTTGAGTTTGTATGAGCGGAGCCATCTGGTCACTGCCTCTAGTCCTGAAGATGTACTGTCTTATGAAATTTATTTTATTTTAATGTTTAGACAGTGCACTTTTAAAGTCAGCAAAGTCAAGGACTAAATACAGATGGAGAAAATTAGGTAGTTCAGAAACATACCATGTACTGTTAAGAGGGTGTAAGTCAGTTTCTTTTGTGAGTTTCAATCATTATCTTATTCTGTTAATAAAACTATTTCTACCTAATGTTTGAGTTTCAAGTTTTTAATTTCTTATGAAAAATCCGTAAAAAAATGACAACCCTATGCTCAATCCTTTCTGGGACGTACGTTGCAATTTGTCAACTTTGCTATTTCTCTCTGCACTCCTGCGCATGGAAGCATCCTTTTTTGTTTTGCAAATGAATCAGTGTCATAAATCTTACGCTGGTAATTAAAAACAAGGTGCTGGATCTATGCTTTTCCAACAAGGAGGGGGAAAGTGCCTTCAGTGACAACTTATTCATGAAGCAGTTGTAGAAACAGTTCATTCACCTCATATTCAAACACAGAGACAAATAAATAATACTGTTCAACATTCATTCCTCCCCTCACCTCCCCAACCCTTTCGTTGGCTATTTAATTAAACTAATTTGGTGCGTGAGCTAACTCTGTGGGGTTTATTCCCCTTTAGAAAATAATGAACACATTTTTCTTTGGTGACAGCCCTCTATGGGGAACGTATCACAGGGTATGACTGGGGTCGTTCATTATTATTCATACAGGGTGCCCTCTTTAAGAAACCTCAGCCTACCAACTACTCCGCTGAAAGACTTCCTCAGCAATCGTAAGTAGGGCTTACACCTAAAGGGGATTTGAAAAATGATGAGTTGCAAAATGTGTTGGTGTGTTCCAGGTGATAAATTTGCAGGAGGCAGAACAGCATCAACATGTTCAAAGCATCAAAGGCCAAAAAGGAATGGCGCAGAGGTTTTGCTGTTGAAATTAGATCATTTCTCCACCTTCCTCCTGATTTATAGAAATAACTTAGATGTGTGAGCGGATGTTGCTATTGACAATGAAAACAACTTATTTCTCTCTTTTAAAAAAATTCCGAAGCTGGCGTTCCGATCTGATTCAATACATTTTGCTACCTGAAGCAAAACACCAATTTGGGGAGCCGGGGGAGAGAGAACTGTCACAATGCTGGGTCCTGGCCCGGCCCCTTAAGCACACACACAGAGACAATGATCAATTAACTATTTCTTGAGTAATAAAGAACAGGTGAAAAAAGTAAATTGTCCAATAAGAAATTGTCAATATTCCCAAGTGAAAACAAGTGAATGTTCAAAAAGCAAAAAGCATAGAACCAAAAAGCAAGGTAATCCGTGGAAACACAACAAGGCAAAGTCCATGAGAATACGAGGTCCAAGGCAAGGTACTTGGCAAGGCAGCCAGACTATGGCTTCCAGGAACACGGTCGCTTCACTCCCTTCAGATCAGAAGTGGCCGACCAACTGAGGAACTGTTCCCAGGGAACGTATACTTAATCCCCCCCTTTCGGAACCCAACGCCGCTCTAGGCTTAGCTTCCATTCCCTACGATGGGACTCGATGCTTCTCCTACGATCAAAACACCCTTCAGACCAGTCTGCAGCGGGCTCACTATCTTCCTGAGAACCTTCCTCCCCTTCGGTTTCCATCAACTCATCCCCTGCAGGTTCCCAGATGCGTTCCTGGGAACCGTGCCCTCCCGGTCTCTCATAACTATCAGAATCTGGGTCATCCTCCCCTTCGCCGTCCGAATATGCCTCAGGCCAGGTGTCATCCCACTGCAAACTATCTGTTGGAGATGCGGGCCCAGCAGCCCCATCATCCGCATCACCTGTATCTACAGCAATCGGGTCCAAAGCAATTGGCACCCCCAGAGCGGCCCCCTGGCTGAAATGGAGGCTGGGTTGCTACAAGAACCCAGCCCAAATCAAGGTGGAAATAGAGCTTATAAGTACTGTTCCAAAAGCTAGTACTTTACTGGTGCTTTTAAAACAAAAAAATATAGTATTTCTCAATCTTCAGAACTGGTAAGAAAAAAGCATGTTTCAATAATGCCATATTACTCCATTGATTTTTTTTAAAAGTGTTTTTAAAATATTAAAAAACTGGTCAGAATGCTCCCAGCTTCCAAAAATGTCTCGCAAAAATAACCATTTGGAACAAGTAAATTCATTTATTAATTAAACATCTATATTTAACATCTATATGTGTCCACTTGCTCAACTGGTACGAAGCTTTGGGCTGGAGTGTCACCAGTACGCTGATGACACCCAGCTCCTCCTGAGGATGGAGGGCCGACCAAGTGCCACTCGGAGTTGGTTGATAATTTCCACCAGTGCCTTGAAGCCGTTACTGGATGGCTGTGTGCCAGCAGGTTGAGGGTGAACCCGGCTTATGTAGATGGAAATGCTATGGCTAGGTCGCCCGGGCAATAGGGATATCCAGCTGCCTACTCTGGATGTTGAAGCATTACGCCCGTCAACATTAGTAAAAAGCCCGGGAGTCCTCTTGGACCCTCTGCTGACGATGGAGGCTCAAATCTCCACCGTGAGCAGGACAGCATTCTTTCACCTCCATCAGGCTAGACGGCTGGCCCCCTATCTGTCCCGAAGCGACCTGGTTACGGTGATCCAGGTCACGGTCATCTTGAAGCTTGACTACTGTAATGCCCTGTTAGTTCCTGGTAGGGGCTACGAACAAACCATGCTCACACAGGTTTCTTCCTGGGACATGTAGTTTATTCACTCCTGACTCCAAGCCAGCCGGCTGAAGGTGAATCCGTCGAAGACGGAGATCTTGTGGCCCGGTCGCCCTGGGCTGGATGAGAGCCGGTTGCCTACCCTGGATGGCGAGCAACTTAGCCCATCATCCCTTGTTAAGAGCCTAGGTGTCCAATTGGACCCTCTGCTATCCATGGAGGCCCAGGTCTCCATGGTTAGCAAAACGTCGTTTTTCCATCTACGACAGCCTAGGCACCTGGCCCCCTACCTTTCCAGGGACGACCTGGCCACGGTGATCCAAGCGACGGTCATCTCGAGGCTGGACTACTGTAACGCCCTCTACGTAGGCCTTCCCTTGTCGACGATCCGGAAACTCAAGCTGGTGCAGAATGCTGCTGCTCGCTTGCTGGTGGGAGCACCAGCGAGGGAGCACATCACTCCCATCCTCCGGCAACTGCACTGGCTTCCTATCGAGTACCGGATTGCCTTCAAGGTGCTGGTTTTAACCTTTAAGGCCTTGTACGGTCTAGGGCCTGCGTACCTAAGGGACCGCCTTACCCCGTATGTTCCCCCGAGATCACTACGCTCGGAAGAGCAGAATTTGTTGGTTGTACCATCATCCCGCTCCTGCCATTTATCCAGTACGAGACAACGGGCCTTCTCTGCCGTGGCTCCTGCGATTTGGAACTCACTCCCTAGCCATGTTCGGACGATTCAAGAACTTGCCCCTTTTCGAAGGGCCTGCAAGACGGCCCTCTTTAGGCTGGCGTTTGGCTAATCTGAATGTGGATGGCGCACTTCCGCCTGTCTTTGAATTGTAATCTATTGGCATTTTGTCATGTATTAAGTTTTATCTGACGTTTTATGTTTTTATTTGACGTTTTATTGTATGTTTTATTGATTGTTGTGATCCGCCCCGAGCCTGCAGGGAGGAGCGGAATATAAAATTGAATAATAAATACATAAATAAATAAAGATAGAACTGAGCAATCCCATGCAAACACTCTTTCAAATTCCCCCAGTTCCCTCCTCCCTCTCCCTCCCACCGTTTTTCCTTTTACAACAAGGAATCCACATGCCACCTCCCAGTCTTCCTCCGGCCAGATGTCTTCTTATCAGATGCCAGTGGGGCCAGGGCTGTAGGTTTATGTAACTGTCTTTGGCCACAACTGACATTACGCCCCCACGGCTCGACTGCCCTGCAGGAAGACAAAGGAACAAAAAACCCCACAAAGGGTTAAGGGCCAGGCTTTCCAGGAAAGGAGGCATGGAACCGTTTAGTTAGTCTAGGGGCCCAAACATGCTCCGCTAACACCCATTTAGGGTGCAAGTCTCTGGCGGACCTCTGCACTAAGTAGCACAACTTTCCCCGATGTCGTTTGGAGTCTAAAATGTCTCTAATTTCAAAATGGGCGTGCACCCCCACCATGATGGGGGCGGGGGCCGACTCTGGCATCGTCCATTTGCGGCTGGCACAAGCCTTCTTCAGCAAGCTGACATGGAAGACCAGGTGGACCTTCCTCTAGTTATGAGGGAGGTCCGGCTTGGCTGCCACTGGGTTAATAACAGCAACTACACGGAAAGGTCCCACAAACCTTTCTGTGAACTTCCGGGAGAGTTGGGTGGTCTTAAGGTATTTGGTTGACAAGTAGACCAGGTCCCCCACTACATAGTCAGGCTGCGGGGCCCTCTTTTTGCCTGCATACTTTTTGTAATCCAGTTTGGCCGAGGTCAGTGCCGCTACAATTTCAGGCCAGACTGCTGCCACTTTGGCCCCCCAGCCCTCCGGGAAGTTTGCAGAAAGGTTTGTGGGACCTTTCCATGTAGTTGCTGTTATTAACCCAGTGGCGGTCAAACTGGACCTCCCTCATAACTGGAGGTCCTGGCCACAACTGTCTCTGGCCACAACTGACACGCCCTTTACATTGGCTTACCTCTGATGGTGATCCAGAACCTCAAGCTAGTGCAGAATGCTGCAGCCCAGCTGCTCACTGGGGAGTCAGTGAGTTGCCATATAACACCGGTCCTTCAGCAGCTGCACTGGCTGCCGATTGAATACCGGATCACCTTCAAAGTGTTAGTTCTTACTTTTAAGGCCTTGTATGGTCTGGGGCCAGTGTACTTGAGGGATCGCCTTGTCCCATATAAACCTCAGAGATCACTGCGTTCAGAAGACCAAGACCTCTTAGAAATCCCTGACCTGAAGAAGTATCACCTGACAGCAACCAGGACCCCTATATCTCCCGGAATGACCTGGCCACGGTGATCCAAGCTACGGTCATCTCAAGGCTGGATTACTGTAACGCTTTACGTTGGCCTTCCTTTGTCGGCGACCTGGAAGCTCAAGCTGGTGCAGAACACTGCCGCCCGGCTCCTGTCTGGAACCCCAGCAGGCCGCCACATCACACCTGTTTTGCAGGATCTGCACTGGCTCCCAATCGAGCACCGGATCTCCTTCAAGGTGTCGGTTCTTACCTTTAAGGCCTTGCACGGCCTGGGGCCAGCGTACTTGAGGGACCGACTCACCCCACACTGTCCCCCGAGATCACTACGCTCCGAGGATGCTAATTTGTTAGAGATACCCTCGGCGAAATCGGCTAAACTGACATCTACTCGCCGGAGGCGTTCTCCGTTATAGCTCCTACGCTGTGGAACGCCCTCCCGGCTGAACGCATGAGCTATAAAGGACCTGCTTCCGTTTAGACGCGCCTGCAAAACTTATTTGTTTAAGCAGGCCTTCGGTGAGTAGGTCCTGCCCATGTTCCGCTTTAGCCGCTGTCCTGGGGTGTCACACTATCTAATTTCTGAACTGTACCTGGGGGTTTTGTATTTTGCTGTTTTAACTGTTTAATTGTCTTAGATGTTTTATCGCATTGCTTGTGTGTAGTTGTACCTTCGGTTCCTGTGAGCCGCCGCGAGCCTCAGGGAGTCGGCGGCATAGAAACCCGAATAATAAATAAATAAATAAATAAAGGGCTTTTACGATCATTGCCCCGTCACTCTGGAACACCCTCCCTTCCTCAGGCCCGAGCAATGCGTGATTTGGGAACTTTCCGAAAAGCTTGCACAACCTTCCTTTTCCAGCTGTAATGGTATGTTTTAAATTGAAACTGTTTTAAATTGTATTCTTATTCTGTAAACCGCCCCGAGCCTCTGGGAGTGGCGGTGTATAAGTCGAATAAATAAATAATAAATTTATTATTATTTATTTTTTATTTATTTATTACTTCAAACTTGTATACCGCCACTCCCCGAAGGCTCAGAGCGGTTTACAGCAGTTTAAGTAACACAACAGCAATGACAAACAACACAACAACAATGGGGGAAAGAACAGAGGGGGGAAGGGAGGGGATAGGGTAGAAGGCCAAGCAGCTAAGTCTACTGAGGCCCCATTCCACCATCAAAATAAATGTTAGTCATTACTAGGCCTGTTTTATCACAGAAAAAAGTCTTCAAAACTCGCTTTGAATGTAGGGGGCGCTGGCGCCTTGTATCTGATAGACTTCCGAAGTTTTCAGCAGTTTTTTCGAAATTGATTCGGATGTACTTCCGAAATTCGGAAGTCTTCGTTAATGGCATCCACAATTGCGCAATGCATGGAGACCTGCAGAAGGGACAGTCAAAACTTGGGGGATTCCCTTTCCCTCTGTTTTTGACCGCTACTACTGACAAAACTAGCCATACTGGTACAAAATACTGAACACATTTAACATATTAATAAACATTTAAAACATTTTAAACGCAATGGGACAAAAATAGAGAAGGGCGGAAATGATATACGAGCCACATCCAAATATGGCAACGGAGACTTCAAAATGGAAAATCCACTTCCGATTTCCTTAATTCTCTTCATAATCACTTCAAAAGTCAAAAACATCCGAATTACATCCGAATTTCGGATGTATCCGAAGTTTGAAAACAAGCCTAGTCATTACATATGAAGATGTAACATTAGGAGTCCTTGCATTATATTTTGAAGCAACATTGATATGTTACATGAGGTAAAATTGTTATTTCCAGGGTGTTTTGCCCAGGCTCTGCCCAAAAATCAGCCATGAAATTGTGTTACATTAAAGTTTGGGGGGGATTGAATGAGCACTTCTCCCAATCTGTGGTAGTAAATGAGAAATAAAAGGAAAAATTATAACAAACCTCTCCAAGGTTAATTCAAATATTGCAATCCGGGTTCAAGGGAAGTACCTCTTTGTTAATTTGATTCTTACTTTAAGAATCAAATAATATTAGCAATTTTGTTCCCATTGCAAGAGAAAAAAAATACTCAGGGGCGGTCTTACATATACACGAACTATGCGGCCGCGTAGGGCGCCAACTTGGATGGGGGCGCCACCGTGGCCGCACTGCCCGCACCGCCGCTGCATCGCCTTCAGCGCCTGCAGCAGCTTCTGGGCATGCACAGAGATTTTCGCGCATGCCCAGTGGCTCCGGAGCTCAACCTGAGTTCCGGAGTCACTGCGCATGCACGCAAACCTTCGCGCATGCTCAGAGGCAGCTGCAGGCACTGAAGCTGAAGGCTTCACAGGCTTCTGCGCCTGCAGCAGCTTCTGGGCATGCGTGGAGATTTTCGGCGCATGCGCAGTGGCTCCAGAGCACAACTTGAGCTCCAGAGCCACTGCGCATGCGCGAAAAACCTCCGTGCATGCCCAGAAGCTGAGCTGAGCGGTGAGGAGGAGGGAGCGGAGGAAGAAGCAGCAGCACCACATGGCGGCGCCGCCTCCTCCTCCTCCCTGACCGGCCCCCTTCCTCTCCGCCTCCTTGCGGCGTGAGCCGAGCGGCAGCTCCTCCTCCAAGAGAGAGAGAGAAAGAAAGAAAGGGAGAGGAAGGAAGGGAAGGAAGGAAGGAAGGAAGGAAGGAAGGAAGGAAGGAAGGAAGAGGAAGGAAAGAAGAGGTAGGGTAGGGAAAAGGTTTGTTTTACATTGGGGGAAATAATGTTTTTGGGGGCGCCAAAATAATGTTCGCTTACCATTTAAAAGGACCTTAGACCACCCCTGAAAATACTGCACTAGTTTTGTGCAAAAGTTAGAGGTGTTTTTGCACTAATTTTTGGGTGTATTTTCTTTTCCACACACCCCACACAAACAGCTTCACTGTCTGTTTTTTTCCCTTTTCTTTCTTTTTCTTGGTCAAGCTGTCCCCTCTTCTGTCACTTTTATTCTTCCCATCTTAAAATACTTCAAAATATGGTTAAATAATATAAATGTGACTATACAGAGTAGAAACAGACAGTAGAAAAGTCACTGTCTAGAGCAGGGGTGCTCAGAATGGTGATCGCGAGCACCTAGTCGATCTTCGGCTCTCTTCCTGGTGATCTTTGGGCCTCACCAGCTGTTCTTGGGACTGAACCCGAGGAGGGGGGGGCTGCGGGGATGGAGACTCTGCCTTGCCCTCACTTGCCCTCGAAGAGGAAAGGCAGCGAGGGCACAAGCAGCAGCAGCAAGTGGGGCCTCCTCCTCTGCTCTTCTGCTTTCCCCCTTCCTCCGCAGAATCGTCACAGACCAAAGGAGGGAGCTGATGCGATGCCCTCCTTTGGTCCGTGACTACTCTGAGGAGGGAGGGGGAAAGCAGAAGAGCGAAGGAGGAGGTGGCTATGGATGACGCCGCCTCCTCTGCTCTTCTGCTTTCCCCCTCCCTCCCTCCTCAGAATGTCACAGGCCAAAGGAGGGGGTGGCCGTGGGTGACGCGATGCGCTGCTCGCCTGCGCAGAAGTGCCCATTCTGCCTCTTTGACACCTCATGCGCACTTGGAGGCGGCGCACGTGCAGGCGGCGTGCGAAGAGAACCACGACAGAGGAGAAACAGGAGGCTTTGAGAGCCATTTCCTGACCAAATTGTAGCACAAAGGTCAGTCTTTTTTTATTTCTGCCCGAGAATATGCCAGGGTGAGAGGAAGGGGTGCCTGGATGTATTTTTGCATGCCCATTTGTTTACATTCCTGAAAAGTAATGGCCTTGCAGCTGAAAGGTCTCACTGTTTTCTTTCTGCCTGAGAATATCTGTGGGGAAATGCCAGGGTGAGAGGAAGGGGTGCCTGGATGTATTTTTGCATGCCCCTTTGTTTACCTTGCTGAGTATTAAATGGCCTTGCAGTTCAACAGCCTCTCTTCTTACTTTCTGGCTGATAATATGTGTGGTAATACGGCAGTGTGGGAGAAATGGGGTGGTTGGATGTATTTTTATGCTCTGTTTTATATTGTTGTTATTAAATTGAAATGGTGATGTTTTATAACTTCATTTACGTAAACTGCCCGAGCCTGCTGGAAGGAGCGGTACATAAAAATGAATAATAAATATAAATAAATAAATAATAAAACAGTTATACGTTTTACATTTCTGGGTAGTTGATCTTTGGGACTTGGTTTGTTAATCAGTAGCTCCCATGCTGAAAAAGTGTGAGCACCCCTGGTCTAGAGCCTATTTCCTGTCAGAAAGTAACTTCACCCTTGGGATTATCTGGGTGAGGAGCATAGCTGTTCTGCCTCTTCCCACGGGCAATACAGAGGCTATTTCATCAATAGGGTTGCTTTCCCCCAATCTGCATGGTGAAGTGGGCAAATGACAGGCAAAGGAAAGGAAAAGATGCCTTTTGGCTTCTCTGAGAGCACACACACTTCTCTGAATCATAGCAT
The DNA here is from genome assembly GCA_030556195.1 of Anolis apletophallus. Classification (NCBI taxonomy): domain Eukaryota; kingdom Metazoa; phylum Chordata; class Lepidosauria; order Squamata; family Anolidae; genus Anolis; species Anolis apletophallus. Next base: position 138,165,067 of record JARBWK010000010.1, on the reverse strand, counting down.
TTTCAGTCTGGATTAGATCAAGACTAGGACGAAATTTTGCTCTGTTGTCAAACTGAGCCGAAGGCCCCTTTCCCCTCCCCTCCCCTCACTCACCATCACCTCCATTTTATTTTCTGCTTATTGCTTGAAGGGCAGGAAATGTCACGTTAATTTTCCTTGTAAACTTTGTAGAAAAGAAAACCTACTTGGACCCATCCCCGTTGCTTAAAGCAGACGGAAAGGCACCCTGTATGATCTGGATGACAATAAGGCTGGTGTTGTCTTTTAAAAACGAGATGTCAAGAAAATGGGATTTTTTAGACTGAACAAGGCATGTCTCTTGTGAATTAAAAAAAGAATGCAGATATTCAATATTATGGTGGTAAAGAAATGTCTGTCAAGTGTAAGAAGGACAAGGGCAGTTTTATGCACTGTTGGTGGCATTGTAAGATCCTGAGGAAATTCTGGGGGGAGATCCACCTCCATGTGGAAAACATTTTGGGGGTTAAATTCGAAATGAAACCGGACTTTTATTTGCTCCATATTATGGACAGGAATTGGGATAGCAATGAGGATAAGATCTTTTTATGTTAGCTACTGCGGCAAGAATGGAAATTGGGAACACAAAAGGAGAACCACAAGGCTATAATAACAAGCTCAATAATATTGCAAAATGCTATAACAGTTGATCTAAATTAATAAACATGAAACATTATATGTCAGCATTCTTGTTATTCACACATATATTGAAGTATGACAAAACATGTATGGCAAAAGCATGTGCGCCTAGCAATTGCATACAAAGCTATGAGCAGTTACAAGTTTGTGTTGGATATACAATATGTAGCATTACAATGGTCAGCACAATTAACAGAAATGAGGGTCCATAAGGAGGGGAGGTGATTCCACCGTAAATGATAATGTTGAAAAAGTTCTTGGAGGCGACACAGGCGAAGGTACCCCCCGCAATGTTGCGGCGAGGAACCCAAGCGCGGCGCTGAAGTGGAAGCAACCGGCAGGCTCTCCCCAGCGCGGTTGCTTCCACCCGAAAAGCGCGCTTGCTGAGTTCCCCGCCTGTGGCACACCATTGTTTGCCTCATTTACGGACTTTTCAACATTATCATTTCGATTAATTGTGCTGACCATTGTAATGCTACATATTGTATATCAACACAAACTTGTAACTGCTCCTAGCTTTGTATGCAATTGCTAGGCGACATATTTTGTCATACCTTCGTCACTAATATATATGTGAATAACAAGAATGCTGACATATAATGTTTCATGTTAATTTAGATCAACTGTTATAGCATTTTGCAATATTATTGAGCTTGTTATTATAGCCTTTTGTGTTCCCTGTTAGCCCAGAGCTACCCCCACCCTTTTTCTTGGTCTGCTTAAGAATGGAAATTGCCCAGAACTGGAAAAGGGAAGGTCCGATATCAGTGAAGAACTGGTTTGTCCGCATCAGGGAAATCATGGACCTTGATAACTTAAGGAGTATGATTAACGACCACAGCAGCAAGGATAAGACGAACTGGGCTAAAGTCTGCAGATATATAAATGAATTAAGCTCAAAGACTATAGGCAAGATTAGCCGATAATCTCGTCCGTTGGGCAACAACGGTAGGGGACTAAGATGGCATAAAGGCCATAAGAGAATGCGAGGGTACCCAGTTTTGGGGGACCAAGCCGACTGGACGGGAGCCTATTGTGTACCCTCAACCCTCCTGTGTCTTACCCTCACCCCCTTTCCCTCCCCTCCTGCCCCCGATGGCCCCAAGTTTTATTCCTGTAACTGAAATGCAATAAAAAAAAAAAAAAAAGAAATGTCTGTCACAACACACCTACTCATTCCATCCATTACCATAGTGCAGAATGCTGCTTTAGGCAATTGGGTGCCAACCATCTTTTTTTTCTGGATGAACAGATATTTTAATAAAAAATCAAGGTAAAGATTTCCTCTTGATGCTAAGTCTATTCATGATTCAAAGAGTGGTAACTCTAGTAAGTAAAGTCCTGGTAGGGAGGAACTTAAAGACTATCCAGTCAACAAATAGCAGTTTCAAATAATATATTGTATGATGATCTATATAATCATAAACATATCAAATCATTCTTATCATCATAATGTTTTGCCCGCAATTGGGTAAGCATACACATCAGTAATTTCATGCAGTGATCAGTACAATAATTCATTGATATTCACAATAATTCATTGATATTCATTCAATTACATAAATTCAACACATTCTGCATCAGTCCCATCTCATGAGTCCCATAGTCCATTATTGCAATATTCACAATGATAAGGCAATCTTGGGTAAATAATAATAATAGTTCAAAGTAGGCTTCTAAAAACAAATGGGGGAGGGATTTTTTTTGATGCTTAACGTAATGACTTACAAAAAAATTTCAAAAAAATTCTTATTTGATATGTTATTACTTACCAAATTTTGTAATTAGTTCTAAATTGTCCAAAGCAGGGAAACAGGAGTGACACTGTTTTAAGCACAGGCAAATCAAGGGGCAACATTTCCCTTCTTCTCTGGAGTGCAATTCACTGGAACCTATTATTATTATTATAAAATGCCTGGGCCTGCTTGGAGGGAAATATAATGAATTTATATTAATATTATTATTATTATTATTATTATTATTATTATAAAATGCCCCTGGGCCTCCTTGCAGGGAAATATAATGAATTATTATTATTATTATTGTTATAAAATGCCTCTGGGCCTCCTTGCAGGGAAATATAATGAATTAATATTATTAATTATTGTTATTATTATTATAAAATGCCCTGGGCTTCCTTGCAGGGAAATATAATGAATTAATATTATTATTATTATTATTATAAAATAGTTGCCCACCTCTGGTCTAGGACTTGCTTCTCAAATGCTCTTCTGACTCTCTCACTCCAGCTTTTCCCCTTCAGTTTTCCAAACACCTGTAGGAACCTCCGTTTGTCCTCTATGGTTTTTCTTGATTCTCTTTACTTTTCCTTCTCCTCTCTGTGCTCTTCTCACTCCCTGCTCCCCTTCTTTCAGCCTTACTTATGTCCTTCTCCTCTGTCCTTCTATCTAGCCTAATTCCCTGGGGGTTTAAACGGCTTTTTTCCTCTCAGTCCTCCAAACCGCTATAGGACTAGTGCTGTGGTTCTCTATGGTTCCGGTTGCTTTTTCACTTCCTAGAGCAGTGTTTCTCAACCTGGGGGTCAGGACCCCTAGAGGGGTCGTGAGGGGTGTCAGAGTGGTCACCAAAGACCATCCGAAAACACAGTATCTTCTGTTGGTCATGGGGGTTCAGTGTGGGAAGTTTGGCCCAATTCTCTCGGTGGGGTTCAGAATGCTCTTCGATTGTAGGTGAACTATAAATCCCAGGAACTACAACTCCCAAATGTCAAGGTCTATTTTCCCCAAACTCCACCAGTGTTCAGATGTGGGCATATTGAGTATTTGTGCCAAGTTTGGTCCAGATCCATCATTGTTTGAGTTCACAGTGCTGACTGGATGTAGGTGAACTACAACTCCAAAACTCAAAGTCAATGCCCACCAAATCCTTCCAGTGTTTTCTGTTGGTCATGGGAGTTCTGTGTGCCAAGTTTGGTTCAATTCCATCATTGGTGGAGTTCAGAATGCTCTTTGATTGTAGGTTAACTATAAATCCCAGCAACTGCAACTCCCAAATGGCAAAATCAACGCCCCCTGAACTACAGCAGTATTCACATTTGGGCATATCAGGTATTTGTGCCAAATGTGTCCCAGTGAATGAAACTACATCCTGTATATCAGATATTTACATGACGATTCATGACAGTACCAAAATTACAGTGATGAAGTAGCAATGAAAATAATTTTATGGTTGAGGGTCACCACAACATGAGGAACTATATCAAGGGGTCGCGGCATTAGGAAGGTTGAGAGCCACTGTCCTAGAGGAAGGCCTTTCAATTAAATTAGGCTCCGACCATGCAAAGACCCTGATCTGACTGTGAGTAATGTCTGGAAAGCTATTTTGGAGGGGATAATTTTCCTGTTAGAGGGACATCCGAAATAATTTCAATAATAAAGAACTTTTGGGCCCACGAAGTGCGGTAAACAAAGTCCACTTCCGGTTTGGCGGGAAAAGTGCGGTAAAGCTCAAAATTAGCATTTTGAACGGATCAAATATGAACTAATTTAATTTCTTCATCCGACAACCCAACCCTACAGAATGCCATTCTAATTTTCTTTACATCTGCTGCACATATGGCTAATGTAGATATGAGTCTCTATCCATTTTTTGTTGTGTTCCCATTTTCCCACAACTTTTCTAGTTACAGGTTCCAGATTTCATACTTTGAATGGAATTAAATGTAAATTGTAGACACTATTTTTAAAAATAAAAATAAAAATGCACACTTTTTACATGCATTCTCAATTTGTGACAAGCAGTTTGAACGAGATCTCCAAAACCTGAATCTTCCAGACACATTGCTGTGGCATATATTGCTTTACATTCATAACAATCTTGTTTCAATCATTGTCATTTCTTAAGAGGATACTTCACACTGAACCACTCAAATGAAATAATGATTTGCACACTCATGAAAATTGTGGGTCTTTTTTACTCCATATAATCAACTTCTGATCCCCATAGTCACAGCCCCCAGTGAGTTTGGAAAGTCTTTTTGGGAACATTAGATCTGTTTTGCAAGGAGACCCTCAGGAAAGGATCCGTGGAGCAGGAAATTTGAATAGCTGTCAACTGTATAAAACCTCATGTCTGCAGGCCCGGATTACCCATAAGGCCATCCGAGGCCCGGGCCTCAGGCGGCGGATTTTGGGGGGCGGGATTTCCAGGCCTGAGGAAGGGGTGAGGGGAAGTCCCGCCGCCCCTAGGGCGATTAACGGGGCTTCCCCCCCCCCCCCGCTTGCCTGTGTCCCAAACACGAACGGGGTGGCGGCAGGGAAGCCGCGTGAGTCGCCCTAGCGGCAGGGCTTCCAGCAGCGCCTTCTCCCTCACGCCGGCAGCGGCTCTGCCCCTCCTCCCTTCAGTGAAGGGAGGGCAGAACCGGCGTGAGGAGAGAAGGCGCCGCTGGAAGTCCTACCGCTAGGCGACCACGCGGCTTCCCGCCACCCCGCTCGTGTTTGAGGCACCGGCGAGTGGGGCGGCGGCGGGGGAAGCCGTGTGAGTCGCCCTAGAGGCGGGACTTCCAGCAGCGCCTTCTCCCCTCATGCCGGTTCCGCCTCTTCCCTTCACTGAAGGGAGGAGGTGCGGAGTGCGGAGGAGGTGAGCGCGCCGGCCGAGAGGCGCGCGGAAGTCTCGCCCTAGGGCAACTCACGCAGCTTCCCTCGCCACCGCCGTGCTCGCATCAGCGCCCCTCCTCCCTGAAGGGAAGAGGGGTACCAGCGCGAGCGCGGCGGCAGCGGGGAAGCTGCGCAAGTCGCCCTAGGGGCGAGACTTCCGTCGGCGCCTTCTCCTTCTCGCCGGCCCGCCCCCCGCAAAAGGCCCCGCCCCCCGGGGGCCAGCATTTAGACAGGCGGCCATGGGCGGCACAGTCCGTTAATCCGGGCCTGCATGTCTGCGTACTGTATGATTATGCTTGTACATTTTTGCCACTAGCTGTACTTGCATCCTTTCTGGCAGATTGCTGATAAACCTCTGTGGCTGCTTTCACCTGGTGAGTGTGTCCTTCAACCAGGAACTATGGGCTTTACCATAAATGCTCACTAAGCATGGGCCCTCTTTACCCATGACGCACTCCTCATCTCTCAGCGTTCCCGGCGTCCGTTGTTGTTCCTTCCGCAATCCTCAGCGTTCCTGGAGTTCTTTAATGGCCTCATAATTCAGTCAAAATTTGCCTCCCCACTTAAGGTAGTACCTTAATCTCCTACTTGACAGATGCAACTGTCTTTCGGGCTGCAAAGGTCGACAGTAGGCTACACTTAAAGGTCGAGCACCCACCTTGCCCGGCAGGCCTCGAACTCATGACCAACTTTTAAAATTCCACGGTTTTCACCTTTACAGAAGTGTTGTGCTCCTAAACCTAGTGAATGTGGAGGGCTGGCTGTATTACATTCAAACTGTACATCTCTCTCTAAAAAATCCACCTTATCTTTTGTTCCTTCATTTGGCAATCTTCATTTGAAAAAAGAATAACTGAATTAATATAGAAAGATGTTTTTAACTCCTCTGTTGTGCCAGCTCCACTGGCTGCCAGTTTGCTACCGGGCACAATTCAAAGTGCTGGCTTTAGCCTTTAGAGCCCTAAACGGTTCGGGTCCAACTTACCTGTCCGAACGCATCTCTCCCTATGAACCATCGAGATGTTTAAGATCATCTGGAGAGGCCCTGCTCTCAGTCCTGCCTTCATCGCAGGCACGACTGGCGGGGACGAGAGACAGGGCCTTTTCAGTGGTGGCTCCTCGGCTTTGGAACGCCTCCCTAGAGACATCAGATCGGCCCTCCCTCCTGACGTTTCGCAAGAAAGTCAAGACCTGGTTATTTGAGCAGGCATTTGTTGATGAAATATAAGGCTTAATTGGATATAAGGAACGTTGTGATGGAAACTGATTACAACATGCCACTGAGGCTGCAATTGTATGTCTTTAATTGTTAAATTGTTAATCTATGTTTTTTTCGGGCGGGGGGGGGGGGTTGATTTGTTGCTGTGTTGTATTGAGGGCAGAGACTGCCTGTGTAAACCGTCCCGAGTCGCCTTTGGGCTGAGAGGGGCGGTATAGAAACGTGACAAATAAATAAATAAATAAATAAATTAAAATGGCCTAGAACAGTGTTTCTCAACCAGTGTGCCGGGGCACACTAGTGTGCCATGAGCCATCATCAGGTGTGCCGTGGGAAATTGGAACATCCAGGAAGGGGGGAAGAGTCTAGTGTGTTGAAGTATAAAAACCCTAAGAAACCTACCTCGATAAAGGCACAAACACCCCCTCCCCACCCGTTGTCTATTTGGTCTCTCCTCTCCATGCATTGGGAAGGCCCGCCTCCCTTTCCCCAAGTAGAGACCTCCTCTTGCCTCCTGGGGGTTCTGTGTGGGAAGTTTGGCCCAGTTCTATCATTGGTGGGGTTCAGAATGCTCTTTGATTGCAGGGAACTATAAATCCCAGCAACTACAACTCCCAAATGTCAAGGTCTAATTCCCTGAACTCCATCTGCGTTCATATTTGGGCATATTGAGTATTCATGCCAAGTTTGGTCCTGATCCAACATTGTTTGGGTCCATTGGCTTTCTAGCCAGGATATCTATTTTCTCAAAACAGGTCCAGGTTTCACAAGTGTATAAATACATTAAAAACATATTAACTATACGTATTACTGTGTTAAGTGTCATTTTGTGTCATTTCTGCCCCAGGATTTTGTAAAAAAAGGTCCTCAAAAAAGGTTGGGAAACACTGGAAGATCTGAAAGGTACTCCAAATGCTTCTCCTGAAAACAGGTCCTCCAGAAGATCTGAATTGTGTATCCGTGACCAGCTACAAAGAAGAGGGGAAATTTCCCTCTGAATAATCATCTGCTTCGTCTTCTCTTTTATCTCTCCTGGAGAATGGCAGAAAGAAAGTTAGCTTCGGTCCAAGCAAAGGGATAGGAAAGTGGCAGAACATATTGCTGAACTGAATTATGTCTAGTTTTGGAAGCCTGCTAAATAAATCCCACCTAGCCGCCCTCATTGAAGAGACAGGCAGACACAAGAGGAGCCGAAGAAAACCTCCTTTTGCATAATAATACTTGGGTGGAAGGAGAAAGTAGACTTCTTTCCGAACCAAAAAGCTTTTGGCACCCTCTTGCAGATCCCGCTAAAAGATGTTTTTAACAACGATCAAAAAAAGCCATTTAGCTAGGGATTAGCACTACAATCTCCTGCAGCCTGATGCTCACCCTTCGCCTCCGAGTGAACTCTAAACTGTTTATTCACAGCAGCAGCTCTGGAGAAACGGTAGCAAAAGAAACAATAAAAGGTGCTGAAAATGGACTTTATTTTTTCAAGAAAGACTGGGATTGAAGATGGTTAAGACTTGATCAATACACACTGTATTTCAAATAGTAATGACTCAAGAAGGTTTGGGCCCAATACAAAATAAAAGGCTGGACAAAGAACCATTGCGATTAAGTTGGTCTTAGTAATGGTTTCCCAGATTTTTCTACTTACTATTTTTCCCTTGTATATTGTGATGAGGTGGTTATTTATATGTTAATCACATGTTTGTTTATGTATTTAGAAGGGACAGTCTTTGAAGCTGCATAGAGTGAGCCGTGGAATGTTCGCAGCAGAAAGCAGAAAGCAGAGGCTGTTGCCATGACAACAGAGGCCATTCTGGCTTTAGAATGTTCAGTTTGAATCTGACAGTTGGGGAATGTCAGTTGGCCAGCAGCTGTGACCAGAGTTAGTGGGGAATTAGCAGTTGCTGAAGCTGCAAGCTGTCTGTAGGAACTGCAGTGTGCAGTTCAGTTCTGTGTGTGGGTTTAAGGAAACCCAAGTGTGGGACAAGTTAGTCCTAGGGTTGAGAGTAACCCAGTATTAAGTAGTTACTTGTGATAGTAACTGTGTAAGGGGAAGTTAAATCCCCAGTGTTATATTGTTTAACATTGCAAGTTTGTACCTCTTCGGAGTTTTGAAACCACCTAAGCTTTGAGCCCATTTCTGTAAAATAAACTGTTAAACACTTTCAACACTACATCTGTGGAAGTTGTTTATTCACAAAGACCCTCACATCTAGTGGTCAAGTATTGACAAATGGTGGCAGCAAGTTAATAATTAATAATAAACAAGCAAAACACTGAGTATTGGTGGCAGTGGTCAGTCGTCCACAGTGAATCCAGTACTAGGTTTGGAACCTGTTTACAATTGGTGGCAGCGGTTGGTTAGCCTGCCCTGCCACGGTTCGAAAAGTAAACAGGGTGAAGTTTCATCTATTACGACATATATGTGTCCAGAGGGATCATTTTGGGACAGCTGCTTCCAAGTTCAGATTCCTAGCGTCATAAATAGGTGTCAGATTCTTAGTTCAGATACATTTTTAAGTGCTAACGATGGGAAGAAGTACTTTACGGCTTTTCCCTCTTCATGGGCCAAAATATTCATTCATTCATTCAATCAATTTAATATTTGTTAATCACCCTCCATCCCAGATGCTCCGAGCAATTTACATTAAGATACAGCATTAAAACAGACAAGTATTAAAATCAGAATTATAAAACAAAAGCTCTATTAAAAAGCCAGGTCTTAAGTGCCTGCGCAAAGCATCGCAGATCGCGCATGGCTCTCAGATAAGGGGGCAGAGAGTTCCATAGAACAGGAGCAGTAATAGAAAAGGCCCTGCGTCTCGTACTATCAGGGCGTACTTCTCTGGGACCTGGTACATACAAAAGATTTCGTTGAGTGGGGCGAGGCAACCGTTGATGGTGGAGAGAAGAGAGGCGGTCTCTGGGGTACACTGGCCCCTGGTCATACAAGGCTTTAAACATCAGGACCTGCATCTTGTACAGGGCCCGGGCTGATGCCGGCACCAGGGGCAGGGCTTTCCTTCCTTCCTCCTCCTCACGCACGCCCTCCTTCCTTGACTCATGAAAGGAGGGTGCGCCCAGAAGAGGAGGAGGCAGAGGGAAGCCCCGCCCCCAGGGACGATGCCGGCACCGGGGCTTCCCTTCCTTCCTCCTCCTCGCGCGCCCTCCTTCCTTGACTTAAGGAAGGAGGGCGCACGGCGCTGAGAGGAGTAGGAGGGGGTGCGGTAGAGGTTGGTTTGGGGGCGTAAGTGCAAAGTGTGGCCTAGGGTGCCAAAAGGGGTTAATCCGGGCCTGGGAGAAGGAGGTGGGAGAAGAGATGTCTTTACCCATTTGGCAAGCCACTTTCATCCATCCTGCATCAAACTGATGTGGGATGGATGAAAGTGGCTTGCAAACTGGGTTAAACAGTGTCTGCCATCAATGAAGGACTTCCGAAATTTACGAAATGTCATTAATTTTGAAGTTTTTTCAATGAAAATTTCGGAAATCAGTCCAAAATCGAATCACCAGCGCCCCCTACAGCCGAAGTGAGTTTTAAACCTTTTTTTTGGGATCAACCAGCCCTAATAGTTACACCTATAGGCACTTTTAGCAACCCTTCCTCCAGAATAAAAGATTCACATCTTAAAAATAACAGTGTCATAGAGCTTGTGTAACCTTTAAAAATTAAGAACATGTGTGTGTTTGTATTAGTGTCATCATCAGATAAAGAGTCCTCCCACCCCCAGTTAAAAGAAATGACTTCAACGAAGTAAGAAAACAACCAGAGCTATTTAAGGCCAGGCAAAGTAAGGCAAGACAAACTCCACTTTACCCCTAGGCCAAAACATCTGGGGACTCACAGACTGAGAACCACTGAACCACCATTGAGGACAGGCAGCCACTCACAAGTAACAATGTCAGTTAGTCCTGGGTCAAACACATTCATCAACCCAGCAGAGGCAAAACACAGGGATAGTCAGAGTTCAAGCCAGGCAATATCAACAAATCCAAACTGTCTTCCAAAGCATAGTCAACTTCAGCTAGAGTCAAGTTGCAAAGCAAGCACAGTCAGTCCAACAAGGGTCAAGATCCAAGACAAGAGCTCACCATCAGGTATTCTGGCTGTACAATTCAACAAAAATTGCTCCCAGCACAGAACCAGTCCAGCCTTCAACTCTTTATGGTACTTTCCCAAGTGCCAGAAAGAGCTGAAGTCCAAACTGTCTTCCAAAGCATAGTCAACTTCAGCCAGAGTCAAAGTGCAAAGCAAGTATAGTCAGTCCAACAAGGGCAGGGCCGGTTCGTCCATTAGGCGGACTACGCAGGCGCGTGAGGGGCGACGTCACCTGGGAGGGGCGTCGCCACCTGGGAGGGCGCCGCTGCGCTGGCTCCGCCCCACCCCGCCACCCGCGCCACGTTGCCCCACCCCGCCTGCGCCGGCCAGGCCTCCGTAGCCGGCTCCGCGGCCTGTGCCGTGCCGCCACGCCAGCCGGGCCTTCGTTAGGCCGGCTGCACCTCCGCATGCGCAGAAGCTTTTAGAGGCGCCACAGCGCCTGTAGGAGCTTCTGCGCATGCACGAAAAGCTCTGCGCATGCGTACTGGCTCCAGAGCGCACCTCCCGCTTTGGAGCCAGTGCGCGTGCTCGCAGTTTCACGCATGCACACTGGGCTCCAAAGCGGGAGGCACACTTTGGAGCCAGTGCGCGTGCGCACAGATTAGCGCATGCGCACTGGGCTCCCCTTGGGAGCAACTGGGGGACGCCAAAATTTTTGCGTACTCCCGAACAGGTAGGTCCGCCCCTGAACAAGGGTCAAGGCAAGAGCTCACCATCATGTCTTCTGGCTATACAATTCAACAAAAATTGCTCCCAGCACAGAACCAGTCCAGCCTTCAGCTCTTTATGGCTGAGCCAACCAATTAGATCTTATTATTTATTTATTTATTTAGATCATTTGTCTCAGCTGATTGTCCTGAGTTCTCAATTGCTGCCGAGCTGGGATACTCAACTCCTGCTCTTCCACTGGACTCATTCTCCTTATTTGCTTGAGGCTCCTGAATCATCTCTGTAGAGGAGACATGCTCATTATGTCGATCGCGATCGACCAGTTGATTGCTAAGGTGGAACTGGTCGATCGCAGCAGCCAGGGCCGGATTTCTGAGGGGCGCTTCTCCTTCTTCCTCTGGGCTTCCTCAGGCTGCCCCTGACGCAACTCCCCCGCCTCCATCCTTGGTGCCGACTGCTGCCGTCGCAGCGTGGCCTGAGGAGGAGGGAGGGAGAAGAAGGAGGGCAGCAGAGGGAAGGAGGGGGCGGGTCCGCTCATGCACATTTGGAGCCATGAGGGAGGACAACAACAAGGAGGCTTTGGCAGCCATTTCCTGACAAAGCCTAAGCTAAGATCTGCAACTGCGAGGAGTTCATCTGCACAGCAGCTTAAAGGTCTGTCTGCTTTCATTCTGCCTGTTTATATCTGTGGAACGATGTCAGGGTGGGAGAAGGAACTCTTGGATGCATTTTATGAAGTGTCCCTTATTTTTGCAAAAAAATTCCTTAAATGTCCCTTATTTCTTCTATCAAAATATGGGTAGGTAGATCCTTTTGACTTGATAATTTTATTAGTAGCTTGTATGCTGAAAAAGTGTGAGCACCCCTGCTGTAGAGCTCGTATTTCCAGGATCGGTTTGCTGTTCCAACTCTGTTGCAGACTGAGATTCCGGGCAGAGAGGCCCTTCCCTTCATCTTCAGCACTGATCCTGACAGCTTCCTGAAGTATGTAGGCATCACACATGAATATCACAAAATACACACCAGCAATATGCGCTGCAGCACAGATTAAATGGGAAGCAGTGCATCAAGAAAGTCACAGCATAGTCTGATATAAGTTGACCCCAGTGTAGCCCAGATCCGGGGTGAAATTGGATCCGCAAAAATTGAAGTGCATAGTAGACACACTGTTGTGGTACAGAGACAGCAGTGGCTGAGTCCAGGAGTTAAAAGATAACAAAAGTTTATTTAAACATCAAATGGAAGTTGGAAAAACAAAAAATAGGCTATCTTCGGCTGTACAAACCCCCCAATAATCCCAGGAAACCCAAAACCAAAAATGCTGAGAAGAACTCAAAAACAAACAGCCAACGTCCTTCTGCGGCGTTCAGTCAAAGGGATGTCCATAAGGCGTAGTCCAACATCAATCCGGGGTCATAGGACAGGAGAATAGCATACAGAAAAGGAGGAGACGTTCCAGAGTCGACAGGAGCTGAGTATACAGAAAACACATAATTCACAGCCCCCATAAAACACAGCATCTTTCTCCCTCCATGTAATACTATACCAAACACTCTGTAGCAGGAAACTCACAGCAGTCACAGCGAAGGTCAAGAGGTACACGGCAGCAGCTAAACAAAAAAGCAGACATGAATCCCAAACCCCCCCACCTTTTCCCAATATCAGCTAGAGCTGCCATAGCAGCTCTCCCAAGGAACAAAGTGGATAAAGAACCCAATAACTCATGAGTAATCTGGAAACCAGGAACCAAGACACAGGAACACAGGATACATGAACCAGAATAGCAACTCCTTGACCACCGTGAGGGTCAAGCCAAATACTCACTTCTTTTATAGCACTATCAATCAGAGTCATCAGAGAACCCGCCCTGCTCCAAAGCAGCAGCATTCCCATTCCCTGCAGCTGTTGTACCATGTCCAGATCTCCAAGCCAGCCAAAGCTCTTCTTGACTTAAAGGGCCCCACTCAATTTCTGAATGAGAAGATGGCCAGTCCTGATCAGTCTGAAACCCCAGAAATGTGCTGTCCCCCGAATCCGCATTGCATACAGTACATCTCTGACTTCCTGCACCAATGCCAAATCTAGGTCTGTATCACTTTCTTCTGACTGTAATTCTGCATTCCCTGGAAACCCTTTAAATGTATCAGACTCAGAAGGATCCCTAAGTAGATGCTGAATTTTCTCCTCTGTTCTCTGTCTGAGTCAAGGCTTGAGGCACTAGCCACTTCTCTTTACCCCAGCTGTAGGAGCCTGATCATCCAGAGCCGCGCCCCAAACTGAGCTACTGCTTGATGTTACTGCCTCAGCACCTTCCTCCATGCTACTACCTGTAGTAACTGGAGGCTCATTTACAACACACACCATTTGGGCTGAAGCAAAATAAAGAATAATAAACTAGGGCCTGTGAAAAACACCCCAAGGGCATGGCTGGGCAGCAGGGAGCTAATCAACTCTCTGGGAGAGAAAAATCATTATCTCCACTGCTGTCACTTTCCCCCTTTTTTTTCACCCATATGCTTCTGACGCACTGATGTGCATCTTTGCAGGAATTAGGGAGGGAAAACTCTCCAAAACAGTTTGAGGCCAAGTTCTGGGATAAATGTAACCATCTTCCTAGCCTCAAACTGATTCCAGTCCTATCAATCTACTCACCCACTCTCAAAGAAGCTCCAAACTGGAGTATAGTTTCAGTGTAGAAACAGCACATTTCTCTAAGCACCAATGTCCCTATAATACGGAAGGCTGGTTGGGATGCATTTTCCATAAACATGATTGTTGGTTCTAGAATACTAATGGTATTTCCAGCTATAAACCAAATGCACGGAACGACTTTCATGATGAGCACAACCAATTTTCCCCAGAAGTTAGCTTTTTTTTTCTGGTGACTGTCCAGCATGTACTGAATTGTGATACAGATACTTATATCCAATATTATCCAACTGCAGGTCCTCCAACGGAAAATATATTCCGACATTCCTCTTGCAAAGACAGGAAAGATCCACCATAATCAGAGTCAGCTATCAAGAAAAGAGCACATTTCTTGAAAGACAAACCAGGAAAATAAGATTCTGACTGTAAATAGGAGGTCAACTGCTGTCCTCTCCTTTTTTGCCTTGTCTTTTATTCATGTTGTATTTTGAAATAGTCATATGACTGGTCAAATAAATAAATAAATAAAAATAATTATTTGTGATGACCACAATGTACAGATAGCACATTTGTTACTCTGATTCATGTAAATACTGAATTCAAATGATAGTTTATAGGCAAAGTAGATAGGTATCATAGTTTAATATTTCGGCAGTGTAAACCACTGATTCTCAAAGTGGACGGTACCACCCCCTGGTGGGCGGCAAGGCGATCCAAGGGGATGGTGGGAGGCTCAGGGGAATTTCAGGGGCAGTGAACCCCTTTAAGGGGGTGGTGAACGATTGGCCATTTAGGAGGGGTTGTGTGGCCCTCTTCTTTGGACCTGCCCCCTTCGCTTTGACCCCCACACGCAGTGCAGTGTGAAGGCTGCAGTGCAAAGGCCTCTGTGTCCTCCGGTGGAGCCTCCTCGCCACCACAGAAGAAAGCGCGGCCTCCCCCGGTGGAGGCGGTGGTGGAGGGAGCAGGAGAGCCCGGGGCTTCCACAGGGAGAGCAGGCCTCGCTTCTTCGTCCCCTCAGGCCATGGCTGCCCGTCACCTCAGAGCCCTCTCCGGCGGAAGTCAGAGCTGAATCAATTGAAGGTATTGCAAATCCCATCATCCGTTGTCCATACTCCCCAAACATATTGTTTTTGTGATTAATCACTATGCTTTAATTATGTTCAATTTGTAACAATGAAAATACATCCTTGTGGTGTTCCAGCCTAGTGGTCATAGACAGACACCGGGGGTCCCAGCTGCCCAGGGTCAGAATGGGGATGATAGGTGGCCAGATGGGTACGAGACTGCAGATGAAGATTTAGCCTGGAATGATGGATGGTTACATGGGTATGGGCCTGAGGATGGGGATAATGATGACTCCATGGAAGGTAGTTCTGAATTCGACAGTGAGAGGCCCAGCGACCTTGATTCTCACGAGAACTTCTCCACTCCCTTGCCAGGCGAGCATTCCGAGGATAGGGAGGACCGAGTTTCCCAGCATGATAGCACTGCACCTGGGGCCGCTAATGAGGAGGAATTTGACAGAAGGGCCAGCATCAGATCCTCCCGGAGAGATTGGAGTTTGAGAAAGGGGGTGGGTTGGTCACATAGAAAATAGATTCTTTTATTAGACCGGGCTGGGAGGGTTTTCTCCAGACCTGTAGCTACGTTCAGTTTGGAAGGACTCATGCTCAAGACTCTAAGTTTCCGTTTGACCGCAGGAGCAGCTTGCCTTGTTAACGTATCTTGTCCCTTGGGATTTAAGTCAGCTTGACTTGTCAGCTACAGAACTTTCTTGGACTATACTTGGATTTATTTGAATTGCTTTGCATCTTTCTACTTTTGGACTATTCTTATCTATTATATAAAGGAGGTCCCGTGGTCGAACGACTGACAGAGACAGAGAAACCTTCCAAGGCAGAGACACCAAACTTGCCAATACAAATAGGCCTCAGGCAAGGAAGGTTTTTAGCAAAGAAACTCCCCCCCCAAACCTAGAAGGCCCTCAAAACAATGATATAAAAAAACCTACATTTCCCAGCATCCTCTGCAGCAGCCAGCAAAACCCCTTGGCCAACATCGGCCCACACAAAATGCAGGGAGGCTGAGTAACCATAGTAACGCTTGGCACAGCCAGCCAAGGCTAGGATAGAATGCTGAGTGATTTCAGTTCAGTCAGTTGGTGTTTGAGGGTTAAACATACCTCTGCTAAACAGAAACCTACACAGTACAACCAACTAACACAGGAGGACATAACAACTTCCAGGACGACATAACACTAACACAAATAGGGCACCAGGGACACAGGCACCACTGACAAACACATACCGCCGGAATAACACAAACTTGCAAAACCCACAAAAAATTAATCCTGCAACACAAAAACCCACCCCACCCAAAATTCACAACAAACACCACTGCCAAAAGCCACACCCCCTTCACATCACCAACTATGTCACCACAACACACACAAAATAAACCACACAAATACCTGACAACTTCCCCAACACAAAACCCAGGACTGCACAATACTCCAGCAATTCCTACCCACACAACACAACACAACTTCCTGTCACAACCCATTCCCCCAACCTCATGGGACCCCGCACACAGAACACCTACCACCACCGCAAACAAAAACCAACTCCACCTATACTCCAACCACAACACAACACTACACTGATACTCTGCAAACACACACAAGTACCCAAAACACCCCACCCACACAAGCATTCCACAACATACTACCACCCAAAATGCCACCACACACCCACTAACTCACCAACAAAGTAATACCTACACACAACACAATACGCACATGACCCCACCAAGACCATAAGTAACATCAATTCCAACCCTTACATACTCAGACTTTCTCGCATCTCCTAAATAGGGCACAGCAACGCATGTCAGGTACAGCTAGTTCTAAATAAAAGAACATTTATTGCATCTGCCTGGTGTGTGTGATCAAGGGGGGGCTGTCCGCGATCTGAGGTGCAACAATCCTGCATATTAGATATTTGCATTAGAATTCATATTAGTAGCAAAATTATTTATGAACTAGCAACGAAAATATGGTTGGGGGTTGTTGTGACCCAGCTATGGCAGCAATAAAGTCCGGGAGTAGAAAAGGATAACAAATGTTTATTTAACAAGACATGGGAGTTGGGCTAACAAAAATAGCCTTTCGTCGGCTGGAGAAAAACCCACACTAAACCCAGGACCCCCAAACCAAAAAAATGCTGGAGATAAAAGAACTTCAAAGCAAATAGCAGGCGTCCGTCTGTCGTCTCCAGTAGAGGAATGTTCAAGAAGCGAAGTCAGTCACCGGTCCGAGGACGTCAGGTAGGAGAAAATCAATCAGGATGAGGAGACGTCACCGGGTCGAACAGGAGAGTATTCACACGAGGATCAAGAGGCACACGGCAGTAGGAGTAGTCTTGGAAATCAGGAACAAGAATACCAGGATGCATGAGCTAGAACAATAACTCCTTGGCCACTGCAGGGATCAAGCCAAATACTCATAATTCTTATAGGACTTTCAATCAGAGTCCTCGGAGAACCCACCCAGCCCAAGCATCAGCATTCCTATTCCCTGCAGCTGTAGCATCAGGCCCAGATCTCCAAGCCAGCCAAAGCTCTTCTTGGCTTAAAGGGACCCTCTCAGCCTCAGAATGCGAAGACGGCCAGTCCCGGTCCGTCTGGAACCCCAGAAACGTGCTGGTCCCCGAATCCGCATTACATACATCCCTCACCTCCTGTACCAAGGCCGAATCCAGATCGGTATCACTTTCCTCTGACTGCAATTCTGCATTCCCTGTGAAACCCTCAAAAGAGCCAGACTCAGAAGGCTCCCTAAGTAAATGCTGGATTTTCCTCCTTGTTCATTGTTTTCATTAATGCTCGAATCACTAGACACCCTCTTTACTCCAGCTGTAGGAGCCTGGTCATACAGAGCCGTGCCCCAAACTGAGCTATTGCTTGATGTTACTGTCTCCACACCTCCCTCCATGTTACTACCTGTAGCAACTAGAGGCTCATTCACAACAGGGGTCACCACAACATGAGGAACCTTATTTAGGGGTCACAGCATTAGAAAGGTTGAGAACCACTGCATTCATACATATATCTTGCTGTTTAATTGCTATTAAATTTTTTAAAAAAATAATTTCTAGGGGGGCGGTGAGTAAATTTTTTTTCTGGAAAGGGGGCGGTAGGCCAATAAAGTTTGGGAACCACTGGTATAAACTAACAAGCTGTGGACAGTCCTACACTTCTGAATACAAGACTACCTATCAGTTGGACTCCCTACTGACCATGGAGTCCCAGGTCTCTGCGGTCAGCAGGGTGTCCTTCTTTCACCTACGACGGGCTAGGCGACTGGCACCCTACCTGTCCAGGACCGACCTGGCGACGGTAATCCAAGCGACGGTCATCTCGAGACTGGACTACTGTAACGCCCTCTACATTGGCCTTCCCTTGTCGACAATTCGGAAACTCAAGCTAGTGCAGAACGCCGCTGCTCGCTTGCTGACGGGTTCGCCGGTGAGGGAGCACATCACGCCCATTCTGCGGCAGCTGCACTGGCTTCCCATTGAGTACCGAATCGCCTTCAAGGTGTTGGTATTGACCTTTAAGGCCTTACACGGCCTAGGGCCTGCGTACCTGAGGGACCGCCTTACCCCGTACTTACCCCCGAGATCACTGCGGTCAGACGAACAGAATCTGCTGATGGTACCATCAGTCCGCTCATGCCACCTATCTGTAACTAGACAGAGAGCCTTTTCTGCAGTGGCCCCAGTACTGTGGAACTCTTTGCCGGACAGCGCCCGAGCCATCTCAGAGCTGGCTCCATTCAGAAGGGCTTGTAAGACCGCCCTTTTTGGACTAGCCTTTAATTAGGCATAAAAAGACTGTGTCTCCAGAACTATGTATGTCACCCTGCACCTCGAAATGTGTCAATCTGTGTTTTTAATGTGTTTTATGCTTTTATTGTAGGGCCCCATGTCTGTGACATGATGCCCACTCACATTGTTGTTATCCGCCCCGAGCCTGCGGGGAGGAGCGGAATACAAGATCGAAGAAATAAATAAATATCAGTAATGTCAATAAATCAAAAAGACCACCAAAACGAATAAATCTGAACTGAACTATTGATGCAGCTGTGCATCAACTATGCCTTTTATGTCATGCTGACAATGACTATTACAGCCACCAGTGAACCTACACACACACACACTCATGTTAAATTCAAGCTCTGCTTAGAAGCCCATTCACACAAGTAACGGTTGGCAAAAGGAGAAAACGTGACACGTGGTAACTCCAAGAATGTCATTTTAAAGCAATCTGCATAGTGATTTGTGAGGAAAAGTGGTCATTAACGAAAAATGGTTGACATGTTTGTTTTAATACAACACAGATGCTTGGTAATTTTCCTTCTCCATATTTTTTAAAGTGAGCAATTTGTGTCAAGAGAGAAAGTGTGTATACACCGTATCCGCTATTGAAAACTCAAGCGGTGGGTGTAATGGGCTTCCATATGGATGAAATAGAAAATGATCTTGGGAAACAAACCTCCTAGCTAAAGAAAGGTTATTAATAGCAGAGTGAAAATACAGGTGTTGGAGCTGTCATAATGCTTTGCATTCACTGCAAAGCTTTGAAATGTTGCTTTTTACAACTTCATTTCTTACTGATAACGCAGGTTGAAGGATATGAGGAGCTATAGTGCAAAACCTAGTAATTCTTCCAAGCTCTAGCTAAATATCTCTCGGCATTACTTCGCGAACGAAGATTCAGGAAGGACTCATCCCATGCTTTTTACAAGCGCGTTGATGACTAAAAAGGCCAATCTGAGATAGGCAAGATCAGTTGCAGAAATCACAGCAGAAAGTCTCCTTGCGTGATGTTGTTTCCAACTTGCGGTTCTTTCTGCGTTGTCGTTTCTCTTCGAGACTCATTCGGCGTGTCTTCTCGAAAGAGGCCGCAGCATTGTGGATAGTGCGTCTCCATGCCTCCCGATGTGAGGCCAGGGTAGACCATTGTTGGTGGTCAATCTGGCCAAGCCTGAGATGTTGTTTCAGGGAGTCCTTATATCTCTTTTTGGGGGCGCCTCTCTTGCGCTGACCCGTGGTGAGTTCACCATAGAGTAGTATCTTTGGGAGGCGGTGGTCCTCCATCCTAGAGACGTGCCCTGCCCAGCACAGCTGCGTTCTCCATAGCATGGCCTCAATGCTGGTGATCCCTGCTTGCTCAAGGACAGCAACATTAGTCACATAGTCAGTCCAGTGTATATTTAGGGTTGTGCAAAGACAGCGCTGATGAAAGCGTTTGAGGAGTTGTGGGTGTTGGTGGTAAGTGACCCATGTTTCAGACCCATAGAGGAGAATAGACAGTATGATTGCTCTGTACACACTGATTTTGGTGCTTTGCCTCAGGTGCTTGTTGGTCCAGACTCTTTTGTGAAGCCTTCCGAATGCACTCTATGCCTTTGCTAATCTGTGATCTATCTCTTTATTTATTTTATTTTATTTATTTATTTATTTATTATTCGATTTTATATTCCGCTCCTCCCTGCAGGCTCGGGGCAGATCACAACAACAATAAAAAATACAATAAAACATACAATAAAATTCAATAAAACCCAATACACAGCCAGAGTGCCCGTAGCTTTTGGTTCCTAGCTCAGATGATGATATGCCAACTACAATTCTGGCTAGCCGAATGCTAGCCTGAAGAGGGCAGTCTTACAGGCCCTTCGGAAAGGACCGAGTTCCCGAATCGCCCGGACGTGGCTAGGGAGTAGATTCCAGGCCGTGGGGGCCACAACTGAAAAGGCCCGCTGTCTTGTACTGGATAAATGGCAGGAGCGGGGTGGTGGAACAACCAACAAATTCTGCTCTTCCGAGCGCAGTGATCTCGGGGGAAATATACGGGCATCTGAAGAGATGATGCTTACCAGGTAGGTGAACTGCTGAACGGACTTAAGCACAGATGTGCCTATGCTGATGGTGTTCTTCCTGTGGTGCGGGCTGGTAGAGAACTTCCATTTTCTTCAGGCTGACTTCCAGCCCAAACAGCTCTGCAGCTGCTGCAAAGTGCAAAGTTTTAGCTAAATATAACACTTCACCTTATGGGGCAATCTATTTTTTTCCCCAACTGTTAATAAACAGAGCTTGTCCATTCAGTTTACCTCTCTTACAAATGAATACATTGCCAATACAGGTGATGAGGATCAGATAACATTCCCAATTGCCTAGATTGCTCCTACAGAATTGTAGTTTAAGGCAGGGCCTGGATTCACTAAACTACATTTCCCAGAATTCTGCAGAAGCAAATAGGGCAATAGGGAGACAGAAGACTCTGTTCTACAACACTAATGTGATCTCGTCCATAGAGTCAGAAGGGACAGCAAGGGCCATATTGTCAAATTGTATCCCATGTAGGAACACACAACAAAGCAATATTGAAAGGCTATTTTATTATTTTATTATTATTAAACTTTATTTATACCCCGCCCCATCTCCCAGAAGGGACTTGGGGCGGCTTACCTGAGGCCAAGCCCAACAACACATAGTAAAATAACACAACAGCAAATAAAACAAAATACAATCATTATAACTTATAATAAGAAATAAACAACAACACAGTTTCAAAACATTATGGTTGGGCCAGTTGTAAATTATTAAAAATTTTAAATAAATAACACTGGGTGTCACGATGCAGAGACTTCAAAGCCAGACCCAGGAGTAAAAGGGGATAACAAAAAGTTTATTGAACAATAACTAGAGAAAGGACGAACAAAAAAGTAGCCAACTCGGCTCAAAAAACCCTCAAAAATCCCAGGGAAGAGTCCCACAAAATAAAGCAACAAAACAGCCCAAAAGAAACACTAGACATCCGTCTGCAAAGTCCTGAAGGGAGAATCCAGAAGCATAGTCACGAGTCCAGTCCAGAAGTCCAAAGCAGGAGAAAGGCAGTTGAAAAGAAGGAGACGTTCCAAGGGTCACAGGAGCTGAGTATACATGAATAGCACAAATCATAGCCCCCATAACACAATGCCAGCCTCCCTCCATTTCATACAATACCAGGTTCTTGTAGCAGGAACTCACGTAAACTCAGCGGAGACCAAGCCCCGCCTCAGGGACACACGGCAGGTAACTAAACAGAAAAGCATACATTGAATTCCAAACCCCCCACCTTTGCCCAAACATCAGCTAGAGCTGCCACAGCAGCTCACCCCAAGAACAAAGTGGAGAAATAGCCCATAACTCACAAGTATCAGGAAACTGGAACAAGGTACTTGATATCAGGAACACAAGAGAGTCAGAGACAAGAACCAGACATCAACTCTTTGACTGCCGCAAAGACAGCCCCAAAACCCTGTCAGATTATTGCATTTTGAATAGCAATTCATGAGTCAGCACAAGATATATTTTCGCAGTTTGATATGACCTGCAGTGTGACATGTTTGACACCAGATGGCGCTGTCTCAAGACTGCTAAATGGAACCTTGAGGAATGTCAGTTACAAAGTGACAGTTGGGATTTAATATCTGTGAGGAAAGGATGTTTAGAAAGGTAGCTGTGATGGCTGTTGGTTTTCGATGTTTTGCCAGTTATTGTTAAATACAATTCAATACAAAGTTATATATTTACCTTGTGAATTGAATGAGAGTTTCATTATTCACTCGAACAGAGACTGGAGTTTTTGGGCCGATGGGGAATTAAACTTCTATATTTCTGTTGCCTATCCGCAGTGACATAAATACTCAACGCCGAAGAAACCCATCTATATATATTTTTTTCTTACGGTCGTGCATTGACGATCATAGACAACTAAACCTTGCAACGCAGAAGCATGAAACTCGGCAGCCCATACAACCATACCCCGAGGTACCTACAAGGCCCAAAAAAACCAGATCCTACTTTGGTGGACATTCTTTTATTAGCAAAATTGATAGGTTCTGCCTATGAATGGCCTCCTAAGCTTGACTTGATGTTTCTGCCATCAGGCCCGGATTAGCGGACTGTGCCGCCCAAGGCCGCCTGTCTAAATGCCACCCCCCCGGGGGGCGGGGCCTCTTGTGGGGGGCGGTGCCGGCGAGAAGGAGAAGGCGCCGCCGGAAGTCCCGCCGCTAGGGCGACTCACGCGGCTTCCCCCGCTGCCGCCACGCTCGCACCGGCACCCCTCCTCCCTTCACTGAAGGGAGAAGGGGTGCCGGTGCAAGTGTGGCGGTAGCTGGGAAGCCGCGTGGTCGCCCTAGGCCGGACTCCGGCGGCGCTTCTTCTCGCCGGCAGCGGCTCGGCCCGCCTCCCTTCAGTGAAGGGAGGAGGCGGAACCGGCGGGAGAAGGCGCCGCTGGAAGTCCCGCCCCTAGGGTGACTCACGCGAGTTTTGCCGCCGCCGCCCCGCTTGCCCATGCCCCAAACACGAGCGGGGCATCAGCGGCGAAAACCGCGTGAGTCACCCTAGGGGCGGGACTTCCAGCGGTGCCTTCCCCCTCTCGCCGGTTCTGCCCCCTCCCTTCACTGAAGGGAGGGGGAGTGGAGCCACTGCCGGCGAAAAGAAGGCGCCGCCAGAACTCCCGCCCCTAGGGCGACTCACGCAGCTTCCCCTGCCGCCGCCGCCCAGCTCCCACCGGCGCCCCTCCTCCCTTCACTGAAGGAAGGAGTGGCGCCCACCCGCGCGAGCGGGGCGGCGGCGGGGAAAGCCGCGTTAATCGCCCTAGGGGCAGTGGGACATCCCCTCACCCCTTCCTTCAGGCCCGGAAATGCCGCCCCCAAAATCTGCCGCCCGAGGCCATGGCCTCGGTTGGCCTTATGGGTAATCCGGGCCTGTCTGCCATTGTGGTGTTATCAAAATTTAAGCCCCCAAATGTTTGATTGTGGCTCCATTGGGATATACAGTCTACGCACATTGGATTTTTTCTTGTCTGCTAGAAACCTTTCACAAGTTTCCCTTGGAATGTTTTAGAATGCTTCCCACTGCAATTTAGATCTTGGAGAAATAGCTTCGTAATTATCACATTCCTTTCACAATACTCTGGAAAATCCCAGGACACACAATGGTGTTTTTTTTTCCATGAAGAGACACAAAGGTTTCCTACCTTTATCTGATTTTATCTAAAACCTTATCCCAGGAATGTTGCCTCATCTCTTGGCTTTTCTTCGTGAATGAAGATTCAGGACAGACTCGTCCTGCGCTTTCTACAAGCACGTTGATGATTCGGAGGTTGGATGTGTCCTTCGAGCCTGTGCAATGGATTTTTCTGGTGGAGCGCAGCGTGCACAGAACTGACCTCACCCTTTAAACCAAAGGTTCATCTGCCGGGGCCTAGCAAGCTGGGACGGTGGCAGCGAGGTCCTCAGGTCGTAGCTTTGGTTCGAGTTTCTTTCTCTTAGATCAGGGCTGTCCAACTTCTACCAGCCCAGAGGCCTGAATTCTGGTCACTGATGACCTGGGGGGCTGTAGGGTCTGCCCCCACCCCCGGCTCCGGCCTCTCCCCGGCACCCTCTCACCTCTCCCCTTATTTTAATTTAATATTAAATATATTTAATTCCATCCTCCCCTCTCCCCTTATTTTTATTTAATATTAAATATATTTAATTTCGTCCTCCCATCTCTCCTTATTTTTATTTAATACTAGCTGAACCCGGCACGCGTTGCTGTGCCCTATTTAGGAGATGCGAGGCAGTCTGGGTAAGGGTTGGAAATGATGTGGGCATGTGTTTTGTGTGTGTGTATATATGTGTATGTTTGTGTGTATGTATGTGTGTGTGTATGTGTGTGTATATATGTGTGTGTGTATATATGTGTGTATATATATGTGTGTGTGTGTTTATATATGTGTGTATGTGTGTGTACGTGTATATGTGTATGTTTGTGTATATGTGTTTGTATGTGTGTATGTGTGTGTATATATGTGTGTGTGTATATATGTGTGTATATATATATATGTATGTGTGTATATATATGTGTGTATGTGTGTGTATGTGTATATATGTGTGTATGTGTGTGTAGATGTCTGTGTATATGTCTGTGTATATGTGTATGTGTGTATATGTGTATGTGTGTGTATATATGTGTGTGTATATATGTGTATGTGTATATATATGTGTATGTATGTGTGTATATATGTGTGTATGTGTGTGTATATGTGTATGTCTGTGTATATGTGTTTGTATGTGTGTATGTGTGTGTATATATGTGTTTGTGTGTATGTATGTGTGTATATATATGTGTGTGTATATATATGTGTGTATATATATGTGTGTGTATATGTGTATATATATGTGTGTATGTGTGTGTGTATATGTGTATATATATATGTGTGTTTGGTGTCTTCCCTCCCAGTGGAGGTGGGAGGGTTGCTGACCTTTTCCCGGCCTGCTCTTTCTCCTTCTCGGCCCGCACTCCTCCCTTCATTGGTGGAAGGAGGGCAGGGAGAGGAGGAGAAAGAGGTGCCCGGGGAAAGGGCAGCTTGGCTCCCGCCTGTACCGGGATCGGCAGGACATCGCGGGGCCAGGACGGTCCTGGCGGCAAGGGAGCCGGCGGAGGAGGCGGCGGAGGGAAAAGAGCAGCGAGGGAAAGGATCGCAGCCATGCACAGAGACTGCGATCCTTTCCCCTCGCTGCTCTTTCCTCCTCCTCCGCTCCCTCCTCCTCGCCGGCTCCTTGCCGCCAGGACCGTCCTGGCTCGGCGATGTCCTCCCGATCCGGGCAGAGGCGGGAGCCAAGCTGCCCTTTCCCGGGCACCTCTTTTCTCCTCCTCTCCCTGCCCTCCTTCCACCAATGAAGGGAGGAGTGCGGGCGAGAGGAGAAAGAGCTGGCGGGAAAAGGTCAGCTTCTCTCCCACCTCCGCTGTGATCAGGCGAGATGCGGCTGCGAGGTGGCGGAGGAGGCGGCGGAAGAGGGGGGGACGGTGGCGCCCTCGTTGTTGCAAAGCCCCCTCTTCCAGTCCCTCTCCCGGGAGCGGCTGGGAGGTTTTGAAGAGAAAGGAGGGAGGAAGGGGGGGGGTCGGAGTGCGCCTGTGCGATTGCTCTGCCTCTGTCTTACGCTCGCGGCCAGCGCAGAACGGGAGGTAATGGGCGGTTTTGGGGGCTGTTTTTGGGGTTGCAAGGTAGGTTAGGGTGTTTTTTGTGCTATGGTTGTACCTCGTGGTCTGGGGGAATGTGTGTCGTGGGATGTGTGTTTCTGGGGGGTATAGTTTGGCCGTGTATAAATGACATCCCACGACGACTCGATTTTTATATATATAGATTAAATATATTTAATTCCATCCTCCCATCCCCCTTATTTTTATTTAATATTAAATATATTTAATTCCATCCTCCCCTCTCCCCTTATTTTTATTTAATATTAAATATATTTCATTCCATCCTACCCTCTCCCCTTATTTTTTTACTTAATATTAAATATATTTAATTCCAGCCTCGCCTCTCCCCTTATTTTAATTTAATATTAAATATATTTAATTCCATCCTCCCCTCTCCCCTTATTTTAATGCATCCCATCTCCCCTTATTTAATCTTTAAATATATTTAATTTTATATTTCATACATGAGGGAAGATGGGGGAGGGAATGAGGAGCCCCCTGAGGAGCCCCCTGCTTCGGCCTACCTTTTCCAAACGCAGGATCCAGGAGTACCCGGACGACGAGAGAGGCGACGACTGACTGAGTCGAAGAAGGTCCTAATCGCGTCTGTGGGCCTCAGCGATCCAGTAGTAGAGTAGCCGAAGAGTATCGCGAGAATACGCAATCCACACGGGATTTCGCTGTCAACGCTGGCGTGATCTCGCGTTGACAGCGAAATCCCGTGTGGATTGCGTATTCTCCCGATACTTGCTCCGAACCCGGAAGTAGGTATTTTTTTAAAAAAATTATTATTTATTTTATTTTTCAATTTTTATTTTTTATTAAAAAGCTTAGGGGGCCGTAGGGAAGGGGCTGGGAGCCGCATAGGGCACCCGGGCCACCAGTTGGACAGCCCTGTCTTAGATGGTTGATCTTACAGGGTTAAATGAGCACCATCTGCCTGGGTTTGAAATCAGGGGTTTCCTTCTCCTAGGATGGTTGCCAAAAGGCTAGAGAGCCCATCCTGCCCTTTGACTCTCTTTGTCAGACCCTTCAGTTGTGACCTGTCTGGCATGGGAGGCCCTACTGGTGGCTATTTTGCCACCGCCAGCATAGCTCACAACTTCATTAGGGTACGCAAGCCTCTCCCCCTCGACAAGGGGGCGCCAACGGAGAGGACCTCGCTGCCACTGTCCCAGCTTGCTAGGCCCGCTATAGCAGCTATAACCCCTAAAGATACCCTTTGTGAATCTTTTGTTGTATGTAACTGCACCTTAAACACTTCTTGTCCGTTGGCCTCCTCTCTTTAGCTGGCATTGGACCACCAGGGCCTATCAACCACCCATCAAGCCACATTCCACCCAGACGTACTTGGTTTCTGGGAAGGCAGAGGCAGAAACAGATTCATGCTTCCTCCAATGAGGCTGCAGATCCTAGCCATCACCCTCCAGGACCAATGAGGAACCAGCAAGGCAATTTCCAATTGTTCTCTACTGCTCTGCCTTTCTGCCAAATCTATTATATAAATGGGTTCACGTCATGTGATGTATACCTCAAACAAAGAAACCATACAACGCAGAAACACAATGCTTGCCAACAGAAATAGGCCTCAAGCAAAGTACGTTTGTAGCAAAGAAACTCTCCCCCCCCAAAACCTAAAAGGCCCCCAAAACAACGAGTAAAAATAAAACTACATTTACCAGCATCCTCCGGGGCAGCCAAAGACTCACCCAGGCTCTACATTCTGAACAACATGATTGGCTGCCAATAAGGGCGGATTTGCATAACTGCTGTAACCATAGCAACGCTGGCAAGAGCCATCCAAGGCTAGGATAGAATGCTGAGAGATTTCAGTTGGTGTTTGAGGGTTAAACTGCCAAAACAAAACTCTGAGGGAGCAATTCTCCAGCAAATTCCTACCCACACAACACATCATTTCCAACCCTTACATACTCAGACTTTCTCGCATCTCCTAAATAGGGCACAGCAACGCGTGCCGGGTACAGCTAGTGTACTATAAATTCATAGCCACGGTAATCCAAGCCACGGTCATCTCAAGACTTGACTACTGTAACGCTCTTTACATTGGCCTACCCTTGTCTGTGATCCGGAAACTGAAGCTAGTGCAGAATGCTGCAGCCCAGGCTGCTCGCAGGGGAGCCCACGAGTTGCCGCATAAGACCTATACTGCAGAACCTGCACTGGCTACCGATAGAACGCCTGATCACTTTCAAGGTGTTAGTTCTTACTTTCAAGGCCTTACATGGTCAGGGGGTCAGTGTACCTTCGGGATCACCTGATTCCATATAACCCTCCGAGATCACTTCGTTCTGAGGATCAAAACCTTCTCGATATTCCTAGCATGAAGGCTTTTCATCTGACTTCGACAAGGGCATTCTCGATTATTGCCCCTGTACCGTGGAATATGTTACCACCAGAAATGCGGGCTCTGCAAGACTTAATTCCTTTTCGCAGAGCTTGCAAGACATACCTGTACAGACAGGCCTTTGAGAGCTTGTGATTTAATCATATTTTATCTGTTGTTTCTATAGTTTTTATGTTTTACTGTGATGTTTTATCTATTGTTCGCTCTCTTTGAGCTATGTTGTAAACCGCTCTGAGCCATTGGGAGTGGCGGTCTACAAATCCAAATAAATAAATAAATGCTTTCACAGTTGCTGGGATGTCAGTTCTTTGAAGGGCTATCTCTGCTTACATCCTCTCTGGCCATTGAGAATAAAACCTCTTAATTTTACCTTCAACCTATATGTGTCTCATCTGGTCTTCTGGAAGCTTGACACTCTGGGCTCCGAACCCAAGATTTTAGTGGAGCCAGGCCCGGATCATCCATAAGGCCACCCTAGGCCATGGCCTAGGGGCGTAGCCATGGGGGCGGGCGCCAGATCCAGACCCCTCATTTTTTTAAAAAAAAGGTCAATCTTCGGGCGCTTCTGCACCTGCGCACAGAGCGCCATAGGCCCCTAGGGCCTCTGACGTGGCTTCGTTCTGCCTCTTCGTCGCTCGCGCCGCCCCTCAAGGAAGGAGCGGCGCCCGTTGGCGCAAGCAACAAAATAAGGGAGCGAAGCCGCGTCGGAGGCCCTAGGGGCGGGACTTCGCTCCGCCTCTTCGTCGCTCGCGCCGGGCACCCCTCCTTCCTTGAGTGAAGGAAGGAGGGGCGCCCGACATGAGCGACGAAGAGGCAGAATGAAGCCCCACCCCTAGGGCCTCTGACGCAGCTTCGCCCCGCCTCTTCATTTCTTGCGTTGGCCCCTCTCCTTCCTTCACTCAAGGAAGGAGCAGCGCCCGGCGCAAGCGATGAAATGCCGGAGGGAAGCCCCGCCCTTAGGGGCGTGGCTTCCAATGTGTGGCCTAGGGTGCCACAAAGACTTAATCCAGGCCTGAGTGGAGCTGAAATCACACAAAAGTTGCATGCCTTCAAATTGTTTCCAACTTATGGTGAGCCTAAGAGAAACCTACCTGAGGCAACGAGCTTATGACTTGCTCAAGGTCATCTATCAAATTCTCATGGGCTAATGGGGCCTTGCTTGCATGGAAATGGAGGGCAGAACTGATACTTAACAGGGTTCCTCCAATTTGGACTCTCTTTGATCCCTATGGGTATTTCTTTGGGAAGTAAAGCTTAAATTCAATCATGGGCCTCCTGCTGGCATTGGTAAAGAGAGAAGCCAAGATGGATGGCCTGCCTGAGGGAGAGGGGAGGGAGAAGTTAATGGTGAGAAGGATGATTTCCTGGGTGATTGATTTAGTTAATTAATATGCATCTCTAAGTGGAGTACAGAGGGGAGGTACGGTGATAAGGGAGCGGTAACAAAGGAAAGCACTGTTTTTAAAGAGAGCGAAATGGTACTCGAAGAAGTTTATTGTGACTTCACATGATCTGCTTTTCTCTAGTTTTTTTTTTAAAAAATAATTTTATTAGGTTTTTCAGTCATAATAAAAGGAAAGTTTAGAAGAATGTGGGAGGGGTAGAGAATAGTGAAAAAAGAAAAGACCAGAGACTAGAGAAGGGGGAGAGAAAAAGAGGGAAAGGGGAAGGAGTGGAAAGAAAAGAGAAGAAAAGAAGAAATGAAGTTTACTCCCAGTCCGGGCGACCGAGGAATCAGTCCTTGTTTGACATTTCCAATCTTTTTGTTGGTTTTTTTTTTCACCCTTAGTCCTTGTATTTCTAACTACATTTATCAAAACTTTGAGGTCTTCAGATAGCCAGTGACCGGCTGCCAGTTCATTCGTTTTTCAAAATTTTTGTTGGTTACTACACTTTTCAGGTTGTCCATATCTTGTCCCATATCATCCCACCAGATCACTGCGCTCCGAAGAGCTAAACCTCCTGGTCATCCAGAATGTGAGGACCTACCATCTGTCCGCAACCCGCCGCCGGGCTTTCTCTGTTGCAGCCCCTACCATGTGGAACGCACTGCCCGCCGGCATCCGTGCCACCCAGGGCCTCCTCCCGTTCAGGAGAGCAGTTAAGACATTGCTGTTCCAACAAGCCTTCGGAGTTAGCTAAACTGTAGCTCGCACCGCCTAGCTGTCAGCCCACTGCGACTCCATTTGTTGCTTCAACTGTTCTAATTGTAATTCCATCTTAATGGTATTACTGTGAGTTGTTATGCGTTATCTGACAATTGTATTTTACGAACTGTTGTAAGTCGCCCCGAGCCGTTGGGGGCGACAGACAAATGCGAAATAATAAATAAATAAATAAATAATTTCAGCTAGCTTAGAGGCCCATTCTGTTATCGCTTTTCTCTAGTTTTTAGGTTCCTTTGCTGTTCACAAACGATGGAAATGAAAAAAAGTAATTTGGAATCTAATTCATTGTGACCAAAGGAGAAAAAGTCACAGGAATAATCATTACACAACTGACGATATAAGAAAACTTCACTTCATTTAGTAGCTTTTTTTAAAAAAAAAATTAAATTAAAAAAACTTGTGCGTGAAAACATAGCTAACAGAGTTATTTGTGCCCACAAATTCTTTTAAAAAGGAGCAAACCACACTGGAAAGAACGCCGGAGTCCTGCCTGCTAGGAATATTAAAGGAAGAAGTCCGTGACGAGAACACAGAACGGCTGTTCCTGTTTCTTTCCACGGCTGCAAGAATGGTCTTTGCAAGCAAGTGGAAGGCTGCCACCACACCCCGAATTGAAGAATGGGAAAGCAAAGTCCAGGACATTATGAGTATCCTTCTACTTGAGCGAAGCAGAGGGCAAAGCACTGAAAAGGACGGACTGGACTCCATTTATGGACTACATGAGGGCCCGAGAGTTGCAAGTGGCCGGGGGAGCTTTTGCACAGTTAAGACTCGTGTGCCAGCTGCGCCCGTACCTTGGGAAGTCTGATCTGGCTACGGTCGTCCACGCTCTGGTCACATCCCGAATAGATTACTGCAACGCACTCTACGTGGGGTTGCCTTTGAAGACAGTTTGGAAATTGCAATTAGTCCAGCGGGCGGCAGCCAGATTGCTAATGGGAGCTACATACAGGGAGCATACCACCCCCCTGTTGTGTCAGCTCCACTGGCTGCCTATCCAATTCCGAGCTCAATTCAAAGTGCTGGTTTTGACCTTTAAAGCTCTATACGGTTCTGGCCCAGCTTACTTGTCCGAACGAATCAGCCGCTATGTCCCACCTCGTAATCTAAGATCATCCGGGGAGGCCCTGCTCTCGCTCCCGCCTATGTTTCAGATGAGGCTGGTGGGGACGAGGGATAGGGCCTTCTTGGTGGTGGCTCCCCGCCTGTGGAATGCGCTTCGTATTGATGTATGATCCACCACATCCCTCCTGGCCTTCAGGAAAAAAGTAAAATCCTGGCTGTGGGACCAGGCATTCGTACACCAGCACAAGGCAGCATTTTAGATTGGTTTTAATGAAAGTGGGTGATTATGGCCAATGTTGTTATGGACTGAACATTGTTTTAATCCAGAGTGAATGTGTATGGTGCTAATGTAGTTGTATTTTAATGTATTTTTAATGTATTTTAATTGTTGAAGTGTTTTGGGGTGTATATTGTTATTATGTGGGCATCGAATTGTGCCGTACTGTAAGCCGCTCTGAGTCCCCCCTTGGGGGTTGAGAAGAGCGGGGTAAAATCCCGAAATAAATAAATAAATAAATAAATAAGTGAACCCCTAAAGACACTTAGCCCAGAAGCAGGATCAGCAACCAGCAGTCAAAACCAAACTTCTAAGGACTATCACCCCCTCCCGGGGTTCCCCCTCCCCCATGAGAAGGACTAAACGGAAAGAACTGAAAGAAATAACCGGAAGCCAACAAACTCCCCCTCCTCCCTCCCTCCTCCCAAGCCCCTCCCTTTAGCTGCCTCCCCACCCCCCCTCTCACCCCCTCCTCCCCTCCCCTAAACCTCAATAAAAATTATTTCCCCCAAAAAAGCACCCCTATCCCTTGTGGTGGCAGGACTTGAACCTCTCACATTCTAAAGCATCCCATCACCCCCTCCTCTACCAAGGCGACCCTCCTCCCTCCACCATTTTTTTTAAAAAACCTCAAAACAAAATTTATTTCCATATCTCCAAAAAAAAGCTTTTTATCTTTAAGAGCCTGTCTTTGGCGCAACGAAAGGGTTAAACCCATGTGGTGGCAGGACTGAATCGGGTTGTGGGAGAAAAAATAAAAAGCAGGGGACATGAGAGTCTCCTGATGCTTTACAAAACTATCATCACACACGTGGTTGACTATATTGACAGAATGCAATTCTTTGTGAAAACTCAAGGTTTTAATCTAGTTTTGAAATAACCTTGCCTTTTACCCTAACTAACTAACTAATTTTATTATTTATGAGTCGCCCTCCACAAATGTGCTCCAGGCGACTTACACAGCTTGGCATTTACAATACTAAAATATTAAAATATTAAAATATTAAAATGTTAAAATATGGGAATAGACAGGTTCCAGGTCACTGATTGTCACTTATGCGTATGCTCTTCTAAATAGCCATGTCTTAAGTGCCGCCAGAAATGAAGGCAGGTCGAGGATGGTCTGGTCTGGCGGCAGAGAGTTCCACAGGACAGGGGCCACAATGGAGAAAGATCTCTGTCTCATGGACTCCAAATGAGCCTCTCTCGGACCCGGGACACAGAGAAGGTTCTCGTAGGCTGGCCGTGGTGCTCTCGGATGGATAGGTGGTATCAGACGGTCTTTTAGGTATGTAGGACCCTGGCCCCGCAAGGCCTTAAGTGTCAGGGTCAGGGCCTTATAAAGGATTCTGTACTCGACCGGCAGCCAGTGCAAATGCTGTAAGGATGGCGTTATGTTATATCAGAGTTTTACTGAAAATCTGGATTTTTTTTGGCATGTGGTCAGCCCTCTGAGGCAACATCACTGTAGATTTGGAGGAAAGAATTAGTGGTGGGCAAACCAGATTGGTTGAACATAACCTTTTAAATGTAAAATTTGCTGATGTGGTCAATATTTTTCTAATGAAGGTGCATGTGTGCCGATACTTGCATATCAGTGCAGATGAATGACACATGAAAGGTGACAGTCTCCTGACAATTAAAGTGGATATATATGCATGGGGAGTGGAATGGTGCAGCCAAAAGTAATGTGAAGGACTGGGAATGTGGACTGCTCCATAACAGCGTCTTCCCATTTACAGAGAAGCCTGGAAATTCTTTAAGAATGAGTACTAGACTCAAAAAGGTGAACTTAAACAGAGTTTACTGAATTACAACCAGTAAAAACTGGTGGTCCAAATGCTTAATTGTTGCTGGAGATTTAGGAAAGGTTCTTTGGGGGGAAAGAATGCGGTCACTTGCCTTTGTTGCAGATTGAAGGTGCTATTCTTTGATTCCAGGTTTCCTTTGTTGCTTTCAATGGTCCCTCGGCCCACGAAGTCCTCTGGATCCCCAAAAACTATAGTCTCTATGGTGAAGGGCAGGCGTTCCTTTAGCTGCAGTCTTTAGTTGAAAGCTTTGGGTTGGCTAGTTGTAATGAACTAAGTTGCTTTGTCTCAGCATGGCTTAGATCAGGGCTGCCCAACTGGCGGCCCGCGGGCCGTATACGGCCCCCCGCCCCTTCCCCACGGCCCCCTAAGCTTTTTAATAAAAAATAAAAATTTAAAAATAAAATAAATAATAAAATTTTAAAAAAAACCTACTTCTGGATTCAGAGCAAGTATCGCGAGAATACGCAATCCACACGGGATTTCGCTGTCAACGCAAGATCACCCCACCGTTGACAGCGAAATCCTGTGTGGATTGCATATTCTCGATACTCTTCAGTTACTCTACTACTGGAACACTGAGGCCCACAGACGCGATTAGAACCTTCTTCGACTCAGTCGGTCGTCGCCTCTCTCGTCGTCCGGGTACTCCTGGATCCTGCGCGTTTGGAAAAGGTAGGCCGAAGCAGGGGACTCCTCAGGGGCTCCTCATTTCCCCATCTCCCTCATGTATTAAATATAAAATTAAATATATTTAAAGATGAAATAAGGGAGATGGGATACATTAAAATAAGGGGAGAGGGGAGGATGGAATTAAATATATTTAATATTAAATTAAAATAAGGGGGAGGGGATGATGGAATAAAATATATTTAATATTAAATTAAAATAAGGGGGAGGGGAGGATGGAATAAATATATTTAATATTAAATTAAAACAAGAGGGAGGGGAGGATGGAATTAAATATATTTAATATTAAATTAAAATAATTTAATATCTTATCCCTGCATTTTATCTCAGTAAAAGATTATATTTGACTGTATGGATGCCCCTTTTGAATTCCCACCCTGCATTTAATGTTAGTAAAAGATTATATTTGACTGTATGGATGCCCCTTTTGAATGCCCACCCTGCATTTTATCTCAGTAAAAGATTATATTTGACTGTATGGATGCCCCTTTTGAATGCCCACCCTGCATTTTATCTCAGTAAAAGATTATATTTGACTGTATGGATGCCCCTATTGAATTCCCACCCTGCATTTAATGTTAGTAAAAGATTATATTTGACTGTATGGATGCCCCTTTTGAATGCCCACCCTGTATTTTATCTCAGTAAAAGATTATATTTGACTATATGAATGCCCCTTTTGAATGCCCACCCTGCATTTTATCTCAGTAAAAGATTATATTTGACTGTATGGATGCCCCTTTTGAATGCCTGCCCTGCATTTTATCTCAGTAAAAGATTATATTTGACTGTATGGATGCCCCTTTTGAATGCCCACCCTGCATTTTATCTCAGTAAAAGATTATATTTAACTGTATGCATTCAGGGGCGAAGCTGGGGAGAGGGCGGAGCCGGGGGAGGAGCCGGGGGCAGGGGAGGAGCCGGGGCAGACCCTACGGCCCCCCTAGGTCATCAGTGACTGGAATTCAGGCCCCTGGGCCGGTAGAAGTTGGGCAGCCCTGGCTTAGATTTTCACCTTGCTGTGTCCATGTGCTCCACTGGAATGAGGGCAGAGTGGAAGTCATGCCTCTCAGGAGACCTCAGGAAGAGGAGGTGTCAAGGTGGTGACATCATGTTTAGAGCCAAAACACAGCCCCTCCCACCAAAGTTCACATGTTTGAAAACAGAACAAAGGCCTATGCAGGTTAGGGCAACCAGGTAAATAACACAGTACAAAATAAGCCCCATCGGGGCGGAACAGAGGGGTATGCAGCATCCGGCAGCCATTGCTGTATAAACCCAAGCACATGGCGAGAAGGCTCATTGGCAGCCAGGAAAGGGAGAGGGGAGGTTGGACCGTTTTTGCTGCTGCTGCTTGTTGCTGTTGGATGTGGGGTGGAAGAAAGGGTTTGGAGCCAGAGGAAAGGAGCTTTGGATAACAGAGGAAGGCAAGGGAGAAGGGAAGATTTTGAGAGAGGAAGGGTTTGGAGCCAGAGGAAAGGAGTTTTGGAAAACAGGAAGGCAAGGGAGAAGGGAAGATTTTGGGAGAGGAAGGGTTTAAAGCCAGAGAAGAGAGAAATAGAAGGAAAAGTTTGTTTCAGCGGCAGGGAGAGGGTGAAATTAATAAAGTCATTTCTGGAAACTCCTTCTTTGCTCACCTCTAAAGCTTTGCTATTTTTATTGGGGTCTCTCCTTTTTTCTGGGGTCTATATTTTGAACATGTCCTAATAGTCCTGTTCCAAAGAAGAAGGAAAAGTGTGCTTGGGAGGGAGGGAGAGGGTGAAATTAATAAAGTCATTTCTGGAAACTTCTTTTTTGCTCACATGTCCTAATATGTTGAAATTTGCTATGCTAACAGAGGAGGATGCGTTGTAGCAGTATATCAAGTTTCATCAAGATTGGTGTAAAAATGAGGGAGGGAGAAGACCCTGGACTTTCCCCAGTGCCAGTGCTGTTTTCCGTGTATTGCACAATTGCATCCACCATTAACAAAGCAATTCGGAAGTTTTGGAAGTTTCAGAAAGTACCGACTTATTTTTCAAAAAAATTTGGAAGTGACTTTAGAATCGAACCACTAGCGCCCCCTACATCTGAAACGGTTTTTGAACCATTTTTGATCAACTAAACCTATTGTTTAATTCAGAATAAACCAGGGTAACCTCAGTTTATTCCACATTAATTAACTTTTACCGGAGGCATTGTTTGGACACCTCCGGTATTTTGGGCCTGTCTGGGTGGACCCTTAGAGGTGGCTTTGCCAGTTCCTTCCTCTGAGATATAGCCTACAGCACCTAGGATTCAGTAGCAGTCTCTGTGATGAGGTGGATATTTATATGTAAATGCATGTGCTGTATGTTGATCACATGTTTGTTTATATGGTTTAGAAGGGACATTTGTATTTGAAATAGGGTTAAATGTTAGACAGACCCTAAAGGGTTAACTATGATAGTAAAGGCATTTCCCTCCTAGGGGAATGTGTTGTCATAGTAAGAGTGGGCGGAGCCAGCCAAGGCTAGCTTTAGAATGTTCAGTTTGAATCTGACAGTTGCAGAATGTCAGTTGGCCAGCTGCTGTGAGCAGAGTTGGTTGGGAATGAGCTGTTGCTGAAGCTGAAAGCTGTTTGTAGGAGCTGCAGTGGGCAGTTCAGTTCAAGTGTGTGGGTTTAGAGAAACCCAGGTTAAGGACAAGTATAGTCCTAGGGTTGAGAGTAACCCCGTATTAAGTAGTTACTTGTGTGTAACTGTATCAAGGGGAAGTTAAAACCCCAGTGTTACATTGTTTAAAGTTCCAAGTTTGTACCTCTTCGGAGCATTTTGAAACCACCTAAGCTTTGAGCCCATTCGTGTAAAATAAACTGTTAAACACTTTCAGCTGTCACAATGCAGGGTCTCGGCCCAGCCCCTTAATCACACACACAGAGACGGTAATCAGCTAACTATTTATTGAATGATAAGAAACAGGTGAAAAGGTAAATTGTCCATAAAAGTATCAAAAATTGCAATCAAAATGGTATAGAGTTCGTAGGTAAATCCAAAGGCAAAAAGCTTGGCCAGAGTTCCGCAAAAGTAATGCGGATCAAAACAGACTTGGTCCGTGGCAAATCAAACAAGGCAAAGTTCAAGGAATCAAGGCCCAAGAAACTTCTTGGAACTCACGAGCCTCAGTCCTGGCTCCGTGGATCTTCACTCGCTTCACTCCCTTCAAATCAGAAGTGGCCGAGCAACTGAGGATCCGTTCCCACTGATCCTATACTTAATTCCCTTGGTGAGACCCCCGACGCTCTAGGCTTCGGCGCCAATCTGTACTACGGGACCTAGCGCTCCTCTGGCGCTCTAGGCTTCGGTGCCATTCCCTCCTACTGGACTCAATGCTCTGTCTCCTATCAAAGCTCCGTCCTTGCCTCCCAGCACCTGGGTCGCTATCTTCATGAGAGCCAGACTCCCTTTCAGCTTCCATGGGCTCATCCTCCGCTATCTCCCTAACCGTTTCCTGCGACTCGAAACCACCTGGTTTCTCATACTGATTATCTGAATCAGCACTTTCAGTGTCAGCCTGACTTTCCCAGCTTTCATACCCATCAGGCCAACCATCATCCCATTCCAAGCTCTCTGTGGGAGATGAAGGCCCAGCTACCTCATCATCCCCTTCATCCATGTCCTCATCAGCTGCAATTGGCCCTAATGCAATCGGGACCCCCGGGGCTGCCCCCCGCCCCCCAGGCACGAAACAGAATGGGGTTGCTACATCAGCAAACATCTGTGGAAGTCGTTTGTTCAGAAAGACCCTCACATCTAGTGGTCAAGCAGTGACAAATGGTGGCAGCAAGATAATAATAAATAATAATAAAGTGAAACCAAAACATTGAGTATTGGAGGCAGTGGTCAGTAGGCATGGTTTCGAACCCAAAAATGGCGATTCTAAAATCAAATGGGGGGATTTTTTTTGATTAGTAAAAGAAAGACTTACAAAAAATTTCAAAAATTTCTTAAATGTAACTTAATTACTAACGAAATTCGTTAGTAGTTCGTATGCCAGCGCATGCACATTCCAGATGGTTTTGGCCTACAACTCCCAGAAATCCTAACAGCTGGTAAATTGGCTGGGATTTCTGGGAGTTGTAGGCCAAAACTTGAATAAATCACACTGAATTCTAGATGGGACTCTCCAAATAGGAAGGAGGGAGGAAGGAGGAAGGGAGGGGGTATTCTATTCTTGGAAGCAGCAAAAAAGGAGGAGCCCCCTCGCTCCTCGCTGCCTCTCTCTCACCCCGATCCTGAGGGAGCGAGGGCCCAAGTTTGCCCAGGCTGAGAGGAAAAGGAAGAGGCCTGAGGCTGTGAGGAATGGTGGGAGTTGAAGTCCAAAACACCTACCTGGAGGGCTGAAGTTGGCCCGTGCGATGGGGCAAGACAGAGCAACGGGGGAAGAGAAGCGCGGGGGGAGAAGCCAGCAGGAAAGAGGAGGGGGAAGAGAAGCATCTGAGAGAGCGCAGGGAGAGAGAGGAGGAGAAGCGCGCGCGCATGTGTGTGTGAAGCTGGCCCCTGCGATGGGGCATGGCAGCAGAGCAACGGGGAAGAGAAGGAGGGGGGGGGGAGCCTGGAGGACTACACTTTCCAGAATGCATTGCCTACCTAGCAGCAGCGTCACTTCCAGTTCCCCATAGAAATGCGGGAAAAAGAAGAAGCTGAATGAAGGCGGGAAGGAAATGAGGGGGAGAAGACAGGGAGAAGTGAGTAATAATTAAGAATTTATTACAATCATAACGCAAATTGTTGGGCTCAAGGACCGTAAAAGAAAGTCTACTTCCTGGTTAGCTGCCGTGATGCGTATAAACTAGAAAGCCCCATTACATACGAATCACTTACGATTTCTTTTGATTTTCATAACTTTTTTCTCATGCCTAGTGGTCAGTCGTCCACAGTGAATCCAGTACTAGGTTTTGGGAACATCTTCACAGTCTCCAATTCAAGTACTTGTTGAGGCCTCTTCTACACTGTTATTATTATCAAAGAAGATAACCCAGATTATCTTCTTTGAACTGGATTATATGAGTCTCCACTGCCATATAATCCATTTCGAAGCAGATAATCTGGATTTTATATGACAGTGTAGAAGGAGCCTGGGACTGACCCTATTTAGCTTTCAAGATCAGATGGGATCCGGGATTTAGGCTGCCTCCACATGTTCCTTCCCTGAATTTAAACTGGAGTTATTAAGAATTCCACAGGGAATCAATTTCTTTATTTGAAACCTTTATCAAATACTATGACGTTGTAAACTGTAGTTTTCATTATTCTCATTTTCAACAAAATGCATGCTGATAGAGCATGGGTAGCCAACTTGCATCACAGGACACCAAAAATAACACAAGCAGGAGAGCATCTGGCATACCTGGGGGATCTACCTACTAGGGCAGGTCAATAGGTCAGTGACGTTTTGAATTTCCCGCCTCTTAACTGAAAGGGCAACACTGCTCCTGTCAACAGGCACCTGTCAGTTGACTCCTGTCAAAATTTGAACAAGCTGCATCATTTAGTTTGTGTTTGATTTAATGAGGATTTGAACAAAAAACAAACGACTGCATTTGGCGAAGAAAAAAACGGTTCTTTTGCACCAGGAAACTGCAAGAGTGCACACATGTGTGGTTGCCATGGCAACAACCCATGAATTGGGATACGAATTGCTCCCTCATCCGCCCTATTTTCCAGATTTAGCCCTGAGTGATTATTTCTTTTTTCCAAACCTGAAGAAATTTTTTTTATTTAAT
Organism: Anolis apletophallus; assembly: GCA_030556195.1. NCBI lineage: Eukaryota > Metazoa > Chordata > Lepidosauria > Squamata > Anolidae > Anolis > Anolis apletophallus. The sequence continues at coordinate 138,124,974 of JARBWK010000010.1, read as the reverse complement.
TATTTCGGGTTATATACCGCCACTCCCACAAATGGCTCGGCAGAAAGAGATTCGACTCCAACAATGAAATCATCTCACAAACAAACCCCTATTTTGATGACCTCGACAAATCTTATTTTTTGGTAGGGATAAAAAAAAATGGAGAAACGTTGGACAAAGTGTATAGAGCTCAAAGGAGACGACCTTGAAAAATAAAACGATTTTTTAAATCCAAAAACCTGTGTTTCATTCAAAAAGTCGCGGACTTATTGACCCGGCCTCGTATGATGTATTTCCAGAGCCTACTGGATTTAGTAACAGAACTGACAGTGCTAACTATTACAATAACTGAGTGTAGGCTTTGCTATGAAATCTGGCTTGTCATCTTAAATTGTGGATAGCAGGAAGCCAAGGATAGAATGCATATGAGTTGGCAGATTCTGGCAAACAGCATTTTCAAAAACAACAGTTTGATCAGCTTCGAAATTTTAGAGACAGAGGAATACGGGGGCTGCAGCTGTCACTGTGACCACAAGAGTACGATTAGAATGAAGCAGGGTCAAATCTGTTTCCTGCCTGAACTGTCACTACCACGCCAGCCTGTTTCTGGACAGAGCTTCCCAGACAATAAACCAGCCATGAAAGACAATAGGTGAAGAGAGAGGCGGCATTTAAAGAGAAGTCCGCTCAGAGGTTTCCATTCTGTCCATCTGCCTTCTGAGTTTTTCAATTTGTGTAACAGATATCCATTCTACCAGGTTTAACTCTAGTTTGAGCCACATTCCTTCAGATCAGGGCTGTCCAACTGGCGGCCCGGGGGCCGTATACGGCCCCCAGCCCCTTCCCTCCAACCCCCTAAGCTTTTTAATAAAAAAATAAAAATTGAAAAATAAAATACAGTAAATAAATAAAAATACCTACTTCCGGGTTCGGAGCAAGTATCGCGAGGATACGCAATCCACATGGGATTTCGCTGTCAACGTGAGATCACACCGGCGTTGACAGCGAAATCCCGTGTGGATTGCATATTCTCACGATACTCTTCGGCTACTCTACTACTGGATCGCTGAGGCCCACAGACGCGATTAGGACCTTCTTCGACTCAGTCGGTCGTCGTCCGGGTACTCCTGGATCCTGCGTGTTTGGAAAAGGTAGACAGAAGCAGAGGCTCCTCAGGGGGCTCCTCATTCCCTCCCCCCATCTCCCCCCATGTATTAAATATAAAATTAAATATATTTAAAGATGAAATAAGGGGAGATGGGATACATTAAGGGGGGAGGGGAGAATGGAATTAAAATATTTAAAGATGAAATAAGGGGAGATGGGATACATTAAGGGGGAGGGGAGGATGGAATTAAATATATTTAATATTAAATTAAAATAAGGGGAGAGGGAGGATGAAATTAAATATATTTAAAATTAAATTAAAATAAGGGGAGGGGAGGATGGAATTAAATATATTTAATATTAAATTAAAATAAGGGGAGAGGGGAGGATGGAATTAAATTTATTTAATATTAAATTAAAATAATTTAATATTTTATCCCTGCATTTAATGTTAGTAGAAGATTGTATTTGACTGTATGGATGCCCCATTTGAATGCCCACCCTGCATTTTATCTCAGTAAAAAATTATATTTGACTGTATGGATGCCCCTTTTGAATGCTCACCCTGCATTTTATCTCAGTAAAAGATTATATTTGACTGTATGCATGCATGGGCAGGGGCGGGGTGGGGGCGGAGCTGGGGAGGGGGTGGAGCCAGGGACAGGGAGGGGAGGGGTGGAGCCGGGGGCGGAGGCAGACCCTATGGCCCCTCAGGTCATCAGTGACCAGAATTCAGGCCCCTGGGCTGGTAGAAGTTGGACAGCCCTGCTTCAGATGGACTGCCACATTTAAAATAAAATTATTAATCATCCCCCGCACCTTAGACTGGAGGCCAGGCCCAGCCCCCTGCCGGAAAGACCGAAGGGACTGAGCTCGCAGAGCCAGCTCCCCTGCTGGCTCGCCAGAAGAAGGACGTTCAGCAGCGAGAGTGGTGAGGCCCCGGAGAACGTTCTCAACCAGGACGTTCTGGAGCTCCTGCTATAGGCAGTTGCAGCTCCAAAGGGCTCACCAGGTTACCTTGGAAGATGATAAGGACATTGTGCGGACAGGTCGGGATCTCCAACGCAGACTCCCACATGGGAGATTGCGGTCCCCGCCCTCCACCTGCGCCTTGGTACCGGCGATTCTGCTGGAACCTCCCCGCCTGCCCTCTTTTGATGGCGGGGTGGTGTCTTAGTGGACACCGCCGTTGATGCTTTCCCTCCCCTTCCTCCCTTCCCTTTCCTCTTGTTTTTCCTATGTCTATTATATTTTGTGTTGTTTTGATGTTGCCGTCTGGGCTACTCAAACTTCTGTAAACCGTTCCGAGCCTTCAGGGAGTGGCGGTATACAAGTTTGATGTATAAATAAATAAAATAAAAATAAAGTGTTTTGTGTATGTTTATTGACTGTTTCTGTTCAATCCCTTTCAGTATTAGTTGCAAACTATTCAAGTGTTAGTGGTAGAAAGAGGAGAGGAACCGTCTTTGTGATGTGAGAAGTATTTGTTCATTTGTATTAAGTATAATTCTTGCTCCAAATGTACACACATGGTTTTCTTACATCTTAAATCTGGATTTTAAAAATCACTTGGATTTAATGTTGCGTGGACCCTTCTACTCTACAAGTGCCTACTGTCTTGTCTACAAGTGCCTACTGCCATGCTGAGACAAAACATCTTAGTTCACTACAACTAGCCAACCCAAAGCTTTCAACCAAAGACTGCAGCTAAAGGAAGGCCTGCCCTTCACCATAAAGACTATAGTTTTTGGGGACCCAGAGGACTTTTACTCTGCTCTTTAGAATTCCTTTTCCTTGTTTGAAAGGTTTTCTGTAGGGTTGCCAGATAAGAAATAGCTCTGGCCCTGAGATTTCAGGGCCAAATCTTGAGACCCTGGTGTAGCCCCTAGTCATATCATAGGGGCTGGGTCCAAGTCTAACAAATGAGAAAATATCCAAAAGCTGGAGGCAGCAACACACATGGAAAGAAACTGTAAAGGTGTCGCCCTCTAGGCCCTTGGGCAAGACCTCCCTTGATAAACCACAGAGACTAGCTAAGGTACAACAGGTTTATTGAGAATATAGTTTATAGGAAAGAAGTTGGAAGCATTACTATAGCGCTCCCAATAGCAGCAAATCTCAGGAACAAAGCATTGAGTAAATAGTCCCGTGGTAAACCAGGAATCAAGCTGGATGCAATCAAGAATACAGCTGGGTTCAAAAGCAGGGAAAGTCTTTCAGGAACAAAACAGGAACGTAGCAAGGTAGCAAGGCTTTGCCCCGATGGGCCAGATCCTCTATAGGCAGGCAGGAAGCTTAGTAGGCCCGGCGGCCTCTTTCAGAGATCCATAGTCCTGAATGCGTTGTTGGCACGAGATACCACTCCAGGCCAACTCTACACGGTTATTATCGCCCTCTGAGGCCTTGGCAACCTGACCCCCCTGGATAAACCACACGGCAGCTGAGGTACAACGGGTTTTATTGATAATAGGTAAATATAGGAAAAAGGTTGGAGGCAAACCTTATAGTGCCTCCAGCTAGCAGCAATCAGGAATCAGCCAGAGTGTGAGTGCTCCGCAGCAAAAAGGAGCACAAGTGGGAAAAACAGGAACTCAAGCCGGATGCAAAGTCTCTTGGAATCCCAGCCGAAGCAAGCGAGGCTGGGATGCGTTTATTAAAAGAGTTCAAAGAGTTCAAAAGGTAAAAGAGTCTTTCAGGATCAATCATTGGGTCTCGACGACGAACTGAAACAAGGCAACACTGGAACAAGTCAGCCTGAATCAGGCTGGCTGGCAAGGCTTGGTGGAAGGCCCGACTGGCCTTACCCGCAAGATCTTCACCCAAATGCGTTGTTGGTACAAGACACTGGTAAACGCCTCCACAGGGCAGTTATAGTATTCCTGAGTTGCGTTGCACATCAAAAGCAAAGATTGATGATACCTTGTATGTTTTGTGAACTCAGTCCTCTTGGAATGTGGAGCTCGTTAGTGAGCGCCATCTGGGCCGGGAGTCAGGCTTTCTACTCCTGCGGCCCGCTTCCATTATCAGGGAGGTAAAGATGGTACAACCTTGAAAGGCCTATGTTATGCTTGCATCCCTAGTCTTCTCACGGGAAAGGCACAGGAGGCCCAAGCAGGGTTGCAGAGCAAAGCAAGCTGGTTTGGAAACTATATTCTGGTTACCTTGGCTGGAACTGTGCTCAAGCAAAAGTGACGCCTGAGGCCCTTGAGGTGTGACAGTTATACTGTCCCAACCCTTTGATCTAAGCGACGTAGATCTGCGTCGGACGTCAAAGTGGGCATGATGGATGGCAGCTGTTGTTTAAGCTACCTCAGCTCCTCGAGAATGTAAACCTCTTTACCATCTCCAGATGTAAAGGGGAGTCAAGCCTGTCTCCGGCCTGGGCCTCCCCGCTTATCTTCCAGGCCTGCTTTGCTAACCTTGACCAATTCATCCCGCATTCTTGGTGCCAGGCTCTCACGAGAAAGGCAGGCAGGCCAGACCAGATCTTTATGAGGGAGACAGGCTGGCCTGGAAGGGATCTTAAAGCCATCATGGCTACAGTATTGTTCATGGGAAACTGAGGCCTGTGAGGCTTGGGGCCTGACAAAAGGAGACAATGAGACAGACATGGACATCCTTTTACAGCAGTGGTTCTCAGCCTGTGGGTCCCCAAATGTTTTGGTCTTCAACTTTCAGAAATCCTAACAGCTGATAAACTGGCTGGGATTTCTGGGAGTTGTCGGCCAAAACACCTGGGGACCCACAGGTTGAATACCACTGTTTTACAGGCTGTGCTCCCACCCTGAAATTTTCTCCTAGGCCAGTGGTTCCCAAACTTATTTGGCCTACTACCCCCTTTCCAGAAAAAATATTACTCAACTTCCCCCTAGAATTTTTTTAAATTTTAATAGCAATTAAACAAAAAGATATATGTATTAATGTTTCTACCTTTTTTTTGTAGAATATAGTAAAGAAAGGTGTAAATTAAAAACATTGAAGTTTGAAATTATGAAACTATTTATTGAACTTAGAATAGAAAGAGAATACAAAAAAGTTTTAAATGGGTGGATTTTCCCACCCGCGCGCTTCTGCCTCCAAGCACCTCCTTTTTACTGCCTGCCATCCTGTGGGAAAAGGAGAAAGAGTAGGAGCACCCAACCTGTCCTGCTGTTTGGCTGGCAGTGGGCTGGCAGCCATTTTGAGGATGTAGAGGGGCGAGGCCAAAGGAGGCGGCCTGGCGACCCCTCCAAAATGGACAATTGGAAAACTTACAGCAACCCAGTGATTTCAGCCATGCTTTCACCGCCCCCTTACAGTGATTCATCACCATCACCCCAAAAATACACCTGTGGCCAGGCCATTACTCTAGTGCCCCCCAGGAGGCGGTAGCGCCCACTTTGGGAATGACTGTCCTAGGCTCAACGAAAGTTTTTAAAAATCACTTATGCTTTGACGGCTCGGCGGTACGCTGCGATGAATTTGCCAAGGTCTTCGCGGATAAAGTGGCGCTGATCCCTTCTGATTTCGATACCACTTTAACGGCAGTCTCTGAGGATGTGACACGAGCACCTGCTTGTCCGGTTTTAATTGATTCGTTTCAATTGGTTCAGCTCGAGGATGTGGACAAGATCCTTGGAGAGGCGAGGCCCACCACATGCATCCTAGACCCCTGCCCATCCTGGCTGATCAAGGAAGCCAGAGGGGGTTTGGCAGAGTGGGTGAAGGTGGTGGTTAATGCCTCCTTACAGGAGGGCAAAATTCCAGCCAGCTTAAAGCAAGCTGTTATAAAACAGCTGTTGAAGAAACCATCTCTGGACCCCACTCAATTAGTGAACTATCGGCCAGTTTCCAATCTCCCCTATTTGGGCAAAGTCATGGAACGTGTGGTGGCTTCGCAACTCCAGAGGTTCTTGGTAGACACTGATTATCTTGATCCGGCACAGTCTGGCTTTAGGCCGGGATATGGGACTGAAACAGCCTTGGTCGCCTTGGTAGATGATCTACGCCGGGAACTTGACAGGGGGAGTGTGTCCCTGTTGGTTCTGCTGGACCTCACAGCGGCTTTCGATACCGTTGACCACGGTATCCTTCTGGGTCGCCTTGCAGATATGGGGCTTGGGGGTACTGCTTTGCAGTGGCTCCAATCCTTCCTGGAAGGTCGTACCCAGAAGGTGTCATTGGGTGACACCTGTTCGGCTCCACAGCCGTTGTCCTGTGGAGTCCCTCAGGGTTCAGTACTTATCCCGATGTTATTCAACATCTACATGAAACCACTGGGAGAGATCATTCGGAGTTTCGGAGTCAGGTGTTATCTGTACGCAGATGACGTCCAGATCTGTCACTCCTTTCCACCTGTCACCAAGGAAGCTGTCCAGACTTTGAACCGGTGCTTGGCTGCTGTGTCGGACTGGATGAGGGCTAGCAAATTGAAACTAAATCCAGACAAGGCAGAGGTCCTCCTGGTCAGTCGAAAGGCCGAACAGGGCATAGGGTTACAGCCTGTGTTGGATGGGGTTACACTCCCCCTGAAAACGCAGGTTCGCAGCTTGGGAGTGATCCTGGACTCATCACTGAGCCTGGAACCCCAGGTTTCAGCGGTGGCCAGGGGAGCTTTTGCACAGTTGAGACTCGTGCGCCAGCTGCGCCCGTACCTTGGGAAGTCTGATCTGGCTACGGTCGTCCACGCTCTGGTCACATCCCGAATAGATTACTGCAACGCACTCTACGTGGGGCTGCCTTTGAAGACAGTTCGGAAATTGCAATTAGTCCAGCGGGCGGCAGCCAGATTATTAACGGGAGCTACATACAGGGAGCATACCACCCCCCTGTTGTCAGCTCCACTGGCTGCCTGTCCAATTCCGAGCTCAATTCAAAGTGCTGGTTTTGACCTTTAAAGCTCTATACAGTTCTGGCCCAGCTTACTTGTCCGAACGCATCAGCCGCTACGTCCCACCCCGTAACCTAAGATCATCCGGGGAGGCCCTGCTCTCGCTCCCACCGACTTCTCAAATGCGGTTGGTGGGGACAAGGGACAGGGCCTTCTCGGTGGTGGCCCCCCGCCTGTGGAATGCGCTCCCTATGGAGGTACGGTCCACCTCATCCCTCCTGGCATTTAGGAAAAAGGTAAAATCCTGGCTCTGGGACCAGGCGTTTGCACACCAGCATTAAGCAGCATGTTAGATGGGGATTTTAATGGAAGGGATGAAGAGGGTCAATGTTTTTATGGATTGCATATTGTTTTAACTCGGAATGACTGTGTATGTGGCTGATGGAACTGCATTTTAATGTGTTTTAATGTATTTTAATTGTTGTGGGGTTTTGGAGGTTTTATGCTGTTATGATGTGGCATTGAATTGTGCCGTACTTTAAGCCGCTCTGAGTCCCCCCTCGGGGGTTGAGAAGAGCGGGGTAAAATCCTGAAATAAAAAAAATAAAAAAAATAAAAAAATGTATCCTGATTTCAAGTCATTTTACTTTTTCTTTGCCACCAGATCAGCTACATTCTTCACTCTGATAGTGAATAAATAGGCACTTGGCTTAATATGACAGCATTTCTCATGTGAACTCCTTACTAACATTTCCCAAATCAGCTGGAAGGCTTCAAGCTCTAGCATTCGCTCAAAAAAAAAGAAAAAAAATCCAGGCTCTGTTGGCCATTTTTCATCTTGGCATATTACCATTCCAAGCCCGATCTGTGAATTTTCTACCTTCCGAAGAGATATGTGTTTATATTTGAGCATTTATGTAGATTAGCAACAGCTGTTTGGACTTAGAAAAATGTTGCTTTCACAAAAATATAGTCAATCGTTAAGTATCTCCCCATATATCATATCCATTTCAGATTTCAGATATAGGTGTTTCTTTTGATATTAACATTTAAAGAAAACCCCTTCCCACCACACAGGTTAATTGGTAGAGGAAAGTGGAAAAAAGAGCTAGTTTGTTTGATAATTTGAGTACTACAGAGAATCCAAATAATTTTTTATCAAAATTAGACAGATGTTTTAGTCAAATCCAAATGTATTTCACTGTTTTAGTTTCTCTCCTTCTGCCAGGCTTTGGTCAGTTGACTACAGCTGAGTTTTTCATGATGTGTGGTATTATGCCCCTACGGGGCTTATTTGGTACTGCACCATGGACTTGGTTAACCTTACTTGCATTCCTTTGTCCTTAACCATGCAGACTTGGTGGGAGGGACTGTGTTTGGTGCCAAGGTGATGTCATCACCCTAACGCCTCCCCTTTTTGAGGTCATCTGAGGGGCAGGACTTCCTCTCTTTGGGCATTCCAGCAAAGAGCACATGGACGAAGCCGGCAGAAATCTGGAGCCATCGCTCGGATTAAGCACCTTCGTTCACATATAGCTTTCTCCCAATGCTCTCAAGGCAAAATTGCAGTGATAGGAAGGCCAGCCCTTCACCCAAAGAGTGCAAGGTGAAATACCTGGGAGTGACCATAACACCCAAAAATTCGAAGCTTTTTAAAAACAATTATAAACCAAAATGGGAAGAGATCCAAAAAGACCTGAACAACTGGTCAAAGCTCAACCTATCGTTCCTTGGAAGAGTGGCAGCCGTGAAGATGATGGTGCTACCTAAGTTAAATTTTCTATTCGCATCCCTCCCCATAGTCAGGAATGAGGCACAATTCAATATTTGGGACAAAGATATCTCGAAATTCATATGGGGCGGGGAAAAACCTAGGGTAAGATGGAAAATACTACAACAAACAAAGGAAAAGGGTGGGATAGGTGTCCCAAGCCTGAGATGTTATTTCGAAGCAAATTGTCTCAACTGGCTAGGAGAGTGGTGCAAATTAAAGAACGATAGACTTTTGGATTTAGAAGGCTTTGATTTGAAGTTTGGGTTACATGGATATTTGCACTATGATAAACTAAAAGCGGATAGGAACTTTACAAATCATAGCACAAGAAATATTCTGTTAAAAATTTGGAACAAATATAAAAAAATTCGAGCAAAAATTCCACTATGGGCGTCTCCGATGGAAGCGTATAGAATCCGTCAACTTGACAATAAGAGATGGCTGACCTATAAAGAAGCCCTGAGATGGAATGACAATACCTACGAGCTACGGACCAAGGAACAGATTGAGGTCGATAGAGAAATCGATTGGTTCTCTTACCTGCAGCTAAGAGAAAAATATAAGGAGGACACAAAAATTGGATTTGAGGAGACCCTAAATGAAATAGAAGAGATAATTTTTGATGAAAAAAGGAAAAAAGTTGGACGAATATATAAAATCATATTAACTTGGGATAAATTAGGGAATAAAGGAGAGAACTACAAAGTACAATGGTCCAGAAACGTAGGATTTAAGATAAAGGATGAGACCTGGAGGGCCATTTGGAAAAACAATGTCAACATCTCTTACTGTCATAAATATAAGGAAAGCTGGATCAAAGTAATATATTGGTGGTACCTCAAACCAAACAAATTAGCTAGAATATATAAAAATTATAATCCAGAGTGCTGGAATTGTAAAAAGAAGAATACAGGCACATACTTCCACCTATGGTGGATGTGCCCTAGAGCAGAAAAAATTTGGTGTGAGATACATACTGAAATGGAGAAAATGCTTAAAAGATCAATTGAGAAAAGTCCAGAACTATTTCTCTTAGGAATAGTGGATCCATCCTGGGATAAGAAAGACAGAGATTTATTTATTCTGACTACCACGGCGGCTAAGATGGTAATGGCCAAATATTGGAAATCACAAGAGGCCCCCTCAAGGGAAGAATGGCAGATGAAAATCATTGAGACGGTCCAGATGCAAGCCATGACAGAAGCCCTCAGGGAAGAACGAAAGACACATAAGGGGCCAGCGTACTTGAGGGACCGACTCACCCCACACTGTCCCCCGAGATCACTACGCTCCGAGGATGCTAATTTGTTAGAGATACCCTCGGCGAAATCGGCTAAACTGACATCTACTCGCCGGAGGGCGTTCTCCGTTATAGCTCCTATGCTGTGGAACGCCCTCCCGGCTGGAACGCGGGCTATAAAGGACCTGCTCTTGTTTAGACGCGCCTGCAAAACTTATTTGTTTAAGCAGGCCTTCGGTGAGTAGGTCCTGCCCATGTTCCGCTTTAGCCGCTGTCCTGGGGTGTCACGCTATCTAATTTCTGAACTGTACCTGGGGGTTTTGTATTTTGCTGTTTTAACTGTTTAATTGTCTTAGAGGTTTTATCGCATTGCTTGTGTGTAGTTGTACCTTCGGTTCCTGTGAGCCGCCGCGAGCCTCAGGGAGTCGGCGGCATAGAAACCCGAATAAATAAAATAAATAAATAAATAAAATAAGATAGAGGATAGAAAGAACAAATGGGATTGGTCAGGTTTGATAGATTACTTCAGGAGGGAGAAAGATATAGAGCTCAAGGTGAAAAGCCTGTAAAGGGGGGATAGAGGGAGGGAGGGAGGGAGAAAGCAAACTGAGGGGGAGGGGAGAAAAAAAGAAAGAGGGACATGTTTGTAATATCTGATTTTTGTATATAGAGAAGGACATCCAAATACCTCGAACGAACTAACGAACAAAAGAAGAGAGGCCAACCAGCCACGGATGTTGAGAGGAAAGGAAATCATGTCAAGCCTTCAAATAACTAACACTCCGTAAAAGCAAGGGGGTCATTAACCCCTAGCTTCTTTCATGCCCTAATGCACATGCTTTTCTATGTACTCTAATTCTTTAAGGACTTTCTGTTTCTATTTCATACACCCAGAGCACATAACCCTGGGGGTACAATTTTCCACTGTTTCATGTTTTTAATTCTTTCTGTTATATGTCTGAATATCCAATAAAGACTTGTTATAAAAAAAAAGAGTGCAATCTCTGGGGACCTCAGAACTTCGTGTGTCAGAGGACCATTTGGAGCAACAAAGGACACCTGGAATCCAAGAAAGGTACCTTCACTCTGCAACAGAGGCAAGTGAACGCAATCCCTGTTCTCAAAAGACCTTTGCTAGCAACCAACCTCAAGCTTTTGGGCCACCAGCACTTTTACTGGTTGTTATTAAATACATCTTGGTTTACTCTCGCGTATAAGACGACTGCCACATACAAGACGACCCCTGAGTTTTGAGACAGTTTTCTTGGGTTAAAAAGTAGTCCTATACACCAGAAAATACGGTACTCATCTGGAAGACCAAAGTTTGGGAAACACTACTTTAAATAAAAGCTATGAGTTGCCATGTGCCTATACACAACAACAGTATACAAAAACAAATACTATTAAATACAGGCAAAATTCCCTTAAATTTATGACATCATTTTTTGCTGACAAGCGAGCATTGTGGCAAAAACAGCTGACCACTTACCATTGGATTCTGATCTGCCAGCAAATAATGTATGTGAAACCCATCAGTTTTTCCAGGAATGCTTTGTAGAATTGGGTAGATAATGTCAGAGTATGTCAGAAGCCACTGTAGAAGGAGCAATATAACAATACACAGAGCCAACACCACAAGGACATAAGCGTGCATCATAGGGGGCAATGTTCTACCTCCCCTCTATTAAGGCTGAGAAGGTAATGCATTGAATTCTGCTAGGGTCAGGCATGTCCGAAATTCTCAGGGTGGTCCGCGAAAAGGCCTGACTGGTACATTATTTAAACTGTTATGTTTATTCATATCATGATCTGATCACCATGCTCAGTATATCCCACATTCATGGGGTTATTGGGATAACAATACAAAAGTTTGCTAGGGTAGACCCTCTTCCACCCAGTCTGAACCAAACTCAGCCCCCGAATCAAAATTCTTTACGGCCCTGGCTAGGTGAATGCTTTTCTGTATTTTGGAAAGGTTGAATATTAAAGTAGTATTTCCCAAGCTTTGGTCTTCCAGATGTTTAGGATTTTGGCAAAGAATTGCAGATTGTTGGCCAAACTGATTGGGATTGAGTCCAAACCAATTGAAGGACCAAGGTTGGAATGACTCAACTGAGGAGTTAGGAATGACTGGCAACTCTCATGATCATTTATCATACTAGAGTGCCCTTTTTAGGATGCATCTGCCCTGTAGAATTAATACAAATTGACATCACTTTCGTTGCCATGACTCAATGCTATAGAACACTGATTCTCAAAGTGTGTGCTACAGCCCCCTGGTGGGCGGTGAGGTGATCCAAGAGAGCGGTGGGAGGCTCAGGGGAATTTGGGGGACGATGAACCTCTTTAAGGGGGCGGTGAACGATTGGCCATTTAGGAGGGGTTGCGCTACCCTCTTCTTTGGCCTTGCCCCCTTTGCTTTGACCCCACATGCAGTGCAGTGCGAAGGCTGCAGTGCAAAGGCCTCCGCGTCCTCCGACGGAGCCTCCCCACCACCACGGAAGAAAGTGCGGCCTTCCCCGGTGGAGGCGGCAGTGGAGGGAGCAGGAGAGCCCGGGGCTTCCGCGGGGAGAGCAGGTCTCACTTCTTCATCCCCTCAGGCCGTGGCTGCCCGCCACCTCAGAGCCCTCACCAGCGGCAACATGGCTGGGGGTCACCACAACATGAGAAACCTTATTTAGGGGTCACACCATTATAAAGGTTGAGAACCACTGTATTAATACATATATCTTTCTGTTTAATTGCTATTGAATTTAAAAAATAATTTCTAGGGGAGCGGTGAGTAAATTTTTTTCTGGGAAGCGGGCGGTAGGCCAAAAAAGTTTGGGAACCCCTGCTATAGAATCATGGGAGTTAGAGTTTTACAATATCTTTAACCTTCTCTGCCAAAAAGGTTGGGTGACACACCAAACTATAAATCCCATGATCCCATAGCATTGAGCAATTAAAGCGGTGTCAATTTGTATTGATTCTACAGTGCAGATCAGCCCGGATTACCCATAAGGCCACTCTAGGCCATGGCCTATGGGCGTAAGCCGCGGGGGCGGCAGCCAATGGGGGGCGCCTGCTTAGCTGCTAAGCACTGCCTCGGGTGCCCCTGATTGGCTGCTGCCACCGCGATACCTTTTCCTGCTCCTGCTATGCCTTAGCAGAAGCAGGAGGGACTGGTGCGGCAGTGGCAGCCAATGGCGGTTGCCCGGGGCGGTGCTTAGCAGCTAAGCCGCCCTAGGCCACAGTTCGGAATACCCCCCCCCCCCATTGGCTGCTGCCACAGCGCTACCTTTTCCTGCTTCTCCTATGCCTTAGCAGAAGCAGGAGGGACTGGTGCGGCAGTGGCAGCCAATGGCGGTTGTCCGGGGCGGTGCTTAGCAGCTAAGCACCGCCTCAGGCGACCCCCATTGGCTGCTGCCGCCGTGCTACCTTTTCCTGCTTCTGCTATGCCTTAGCAGAAGCAGGAGGACTGGAGCGGCGCCGGCGGCAGCCAATGGGGGGGGGGGGCGGTATTCCGAACTGTGGCCTAGGGCGGCAAAAGGTAATGATCCGGGACTGGTGCAGATGCTCTCTTAAGTAGTAAGGAACCCTCTTCCTACCTCCTGGTAATGAAATAGGCATTCCAAAGTTGATAGAGTAATTTCTAATCAATACATTAGATCTCATATTTTCTGGACTATGAGAGGGAAAGAATACAAATGCCAGCAATACAAATGGCAAACGCTACAGGTAATAGCAGAGCTACAGAATGAGGGAATTGAGGCAAGGCAGCAATTGAAATGATCACGGGCAATTCCATTTTGTATCCCGAGGTCTTGTACAAACGATGCCACCTTTAGTTTCTCCCTGACAACACCTGATGACCAGAAACCTGTGTTGCCTATGTCCTGTGACTCTGAGCCCATCAAGGGAAAAGCAAGAAAAATATAAATTATCTGGGCTTAAGAGGTCCTGTGGCAACTAATCGGATGTGTAAAATGACAATCATACAAGCATCCTTGAATATAAGTGAGAGAAGGCTTAAGGGGACAGGTCAAGATCGCAGTTTCCCATGCTGCGGCTGATAATCACGGCACCCAACTAGCAGCTGATGATGTGAAGAGGCAAAACTTGTTATTTCCAGGATTTTGGTCAAGACAGGAGGCCTGAGCATGGCCTCTCGGGGATTTGCTAACCCTCCAAGTGTTCTCACCTCCAGTACGAGAGCAAAGGCACCAAGCAGGGTGATTTCTGCCAGTGTTTTTTTTCCATATTTTAACGAAATTCCCTTGTGCAAAACCAATGCCCTTTTCCTTGTGAAGCTAACCACACAGCCAAACACATGTCTCACAAAGGCTTGAGCTGATGGATGAGCCAGAAACAAACAGCCCATCTAACACTGCAACTTTTTGCCAATTCATACAATTGTTTACATTTTACAGAAATCCACTCCAAAAACTCCGAAAAAGAAACGAATTATCTGGCCGTGAGAAGGAATGTTTTGCTGTGTCTAACTGCATGACAACAAATCAAGTCAGCATTTACTTACCTAGTGTGAGCATCAGTAAAATCTTCATCAAAGGGAGAATATATTTTTCGTCATATCATAGAGCTGTGGGAGACCCCTAACCAATCAAGAAAAGGCCAACTGTTCCACATCAACAGTATACAAAGGGAAAAGCAGCGAAAACGCTGAGCAATGCAGGTAAACACACTATATGTACACAATGCTAGATACAATAATGGAGTCTGCACTAGTAAGTCTACAGATATATGTATTATATCATAGATACATCACAGTTATACAATCATATTAGCATGAATATCATCATAATGAATCTCAAAGCAAAAGCGGTGACTGGGCTCACACAGAAGTGAACCAGGACGCCCAGGCTCCGAAGAGTTGGAAAAGGCTCAGGCACAGTCCCGGACGCCTTCCCAGCAAGGCAATAATGTCCAAAATAATGTCATAAACAAGTTGGTCTCACAAATAATGCTGGTGCGAAGGGGAGGACGTCGTGGGGCCGACGAAAGACGAAAAGGGTCCCGCACGGCTTCGTTTCACCCCCGTGGGGGCTTCTTCAGGGCCGGGGGCGTGGCCTAGATGCCGAAATCTCGCGAGCGTCACGGTGGGATTTGGACACTAGAGTTACAGTAATGTATAGATTACAATTTGCAAATATCATATAGGCTTAATTAATAGATAAAGCGCCACTCGAAAAGGGGAACAGTTAGGGTCATGGGGAAAATATCTAAGCAATGTAATGCGGAAGAGACAGGCAAGTACATACCAAAGCCGGGAGCAACAGGAGTAGTCCCCTAACCAATACCAATAATTGCTCAGTCTAGGTCAGTGGTTCCCAAACTTTTTTGGCCTACCACCCCCTTTCCAGAAAAAAATTTACTCAGCGCCCCACTATAAATTCTTATTTTTTAATTTTAATAGCAATTAAACAGAAATATATATGTATTGATGTTTCTACCTTTTTCATAAAATATAGTAAAGAAAGGTGTAAATTACAAACATTAAATTCCAGAAATAATCAAAAAACACAATATGCTGGGGGGGGGGGGTATGAGCAACAGATGATGGGATTTGCAGTACCTTCAGCCAATTCAGCTCTGACTTCCACAGACCACTAAGATCCCCATGAATGGCAGATCTGAATCAAATGGCAACGCCTGCCCGGGGATTGCGCGCTTGCGACTGTGTCCCTGTGAGTTGGAATCCCCGGGCAGGCGTTGCCATGGAAATTGCAGCGCGCACCTCCTTCCTCTCGTAAACCCCGCCGATGGCACAGTCCTGTGTATCGGCCTCTTTCTTCCAACGGCGATGTCCTCGCAAGCGTGTGACCCTGGAAGTGGCAAGTCTGGCTCTCGCCACCGCCCCCTTACAGGGGTTCAGCGCCCCCCAAATTCTCCTGAACCTCCCAGCGCCCCCTTGGATCACCCCACCGCCCACCAGGGGGGTGGTACCGCCCACTTTGGGAACCACTGGTCTAGGTCCTTCAGGCCCAACAAAAGTGCTCACAGGGACTCCCTTAGCCACCATGGAGGCAGGAGGGAGTCCCCACTGCTCTAAATGGCTCCCTGCCCTCTGTGTTGTGTCGGTGTTTATCTGCAAAACAGCACTTACCCATTCCCTATGTGACCACTTGATAAGCCACATATCTCAAAATAATGGAAATTGGGGGTATTTAAATAGGCCCCAATTCCTAAAATTAAAATTGTTTGCAAAGCCTGACTGTTGTAGATGAGTCCTTGAGTGATGCTGAAAGCATGGAGGTTGAAGGAAGAAGGGCAAAACAGGTTACTCAAGAGCAGGAGTCAGATGAGGAACGGGAGAGGAAAATACTCCGGCAAATACTTAGTGAACCTACTGATGAGGATTCCTTTGAGGGCTTCTCTGGGGACGATGGGCCTGATCTTGATGAACCAACTATGGGAAGTGGGGATGGGGATTCTGAAGGTGTCTATATGGATTGGACTAAAGTACAGGAAGTGTGAGATGTTTGTGTAGATTCAACAAGTAGTGATACGTTTGTGGGGTTCTCTGGGGATGGGCACTGCAGTTGGCAAGTTGTTGTTGGGTGCCCGTATCCAGTGCTGTGTTCCTGCATTCCTGTGGACTGCCTCTTGGACGTGAGTTAAGATCCTGATCTACCTCCGTGGTCTTGGGTATTGTTTAGGCTGGGTTCCGCATCTTTTGTCCCTTTTGGCTACACCGTGTTTGCTCCCCTGCGTGCTAGTTGCTGCTGCCTGCTTGTGTGCTGACCCTGGATCAGATTATCGACGCTGCTATTTCCTCCTCGCTTTAACTCAGATTGGCTTGTCTTTGCTCCTGCTTCCTCCCGCTTTGATGCTGGACCGGTTTTATTATTTATTTATTTATTTATTATTCGGGCTTCTATGCCGCCGACTCTCGGAGGCTCGCGGCGGCTCACAGGAGCCGAAGGCACAATAAAATACAGAGCAATAAAAACAATTAAAAACAACAGTAACACAATAAAAAGCAATGACGCAATTCCAGGATGAGCGGGACCTACCAGCCGAAGGCCTGCTTAAACAAGTAAGTTTTGCAGGCCCGTCTAAACAGGAGCAAGTCCTTCATGGTCCGGGTTCCGGCCGGGAGGGCGTTCCACAGCGTGGGAGCTATCACAGAGAACGCCCTCCGGCGGGTAGATGTTAGTCTTGCAAGCTTCGCCGAAGGTACCTCCAAGAGGTTGGCATCCTCGGACCGTAGTGATTTTCGACTACGCTCAGGCCCGGATCAGGCCCTTTTGGCACCCTAGGCCAAAGGCTCTGAGTCTGCCCCCGCCCCCGGCCCCGCTTGAGAAACAGGGTAACACAGGCTGGGGGGGGGCTCAAGCCGAGGGAGGTAGGTAGGAGCGCGTACGAGAGAGAGAGAGAGAGAGAGACAGAGAGAGAGAGAGACAGGAAAACACAAACACACAGAGAGACTGAGGTGCACAAGCTGGACAAGGAAGGCAGGGAAACAGACTAGGTGCACGAGGAGACGGGGGCGGAGCCGGGGTGGGGCAAAGCCGAGGGCGGGGGCAGAGCCGAGGAGAGCAGAGCTAAGGGGGGCGGCCGTGGATGGCGCTTACGCCACCGCACGCATGTGCCCCTTTTTTTTTAAATGCATTTTTAAAAACCTTTGGGGGGGGGTCTGGACCTGCTGCCCCCAAAAGTTGGGTAATCCGGGCCTGACTATGCTGCTGCTTCTCCTCGTTTTGACTCCGGACCGGTTTTGACCACGCTGTTACTGCCTTCCCGTTTTCGACCATTGGACCACACTTACGTCTCTTTGCTCTTCGCCTCTCCCCCATTGATGATGACAATGTTATGTTTGACACCATGTGCCTTTACTTTGTTGCTCCATGTTTTGGGGTTTATTCCGGTTTTAAAAGAGAAATAATCTAGGTTTTGTGTTAAAGACTATTTTGGTCAGTTTTTGCCGCTATTTTGTGTTCTTTTCAGTCTCACGCTGAAGTTTAAGTGTTTTGGGCTCTTTTTGGTCATATTTTGTGTTTGTAAATAAACTTTACTTTAAACTTTACTTTAAGGCTCTCTGAGTTGCGACACTGACCATGACAAGCTGAAGGATGTGAAATACAGGTTAACCAAGCCTGGCTAGTATACTGCAGTTTTACTGCATAATAGTAAATTCAGACAACTGGCATGTAGACCACTATGTGTGACAACCTCATACAGCATATGTGTCTTGTTACAGATCAGCATGGTGACTATGTAGCTACATGGCAATTTCCATTGAATCCTGGGAGGTGTCATTTGGTGAGGCATCAATACTTTTGCAGAGAAGCCTAATCATATTGTAAAATGACTACTCCCTTTATGCCATGGGATTGAGTCACAGCAGTTAAAGTGGTGTCAAGCTGCATCAACTCTGCAGTGTAGATCAGGGGTGCTCATTAGGTAGCTCGGGAGCTACTAGTAGATCTTCGGCCCTCTTCCAGGTGATCTTCAGGCCTCACCAGCCGGATGGGACGCTATTGCAATGCGCGCGCACACCCTGCACGCACGTACGCTCCTGCTGCTGGCTTCCGCTCTCGCGGTGCTTCTTTCACCTGCGTGGCATTGCAGGAAGAAGGAAGCACGAGGCGGGCCTCTGGATGGAGCACCCTACCTCTTGTCCAGAAGCAGCTGTGCAGCCTTCGTTGCTGGCGAAACAGTCAGGGCGGAGCGCTCTCTCTGGATGCTCCGCCTCGTGCTTTCTCCTTCCTGCAATGCCCCGCAGGCGGAAGAAGCTCTGCGCGGGCGGAAAACAGCAGCAGGAGCATGTGCGGTGACAAGAGTGAGCAGCGGCGGGAGCGCACGGCGGCGGGGGCAGGTAGATCTTTTGAACTTGGTTGCTTTAAGAGTAGCTCGCATGCTGAAAAAGTGTGAGCACCCCTGGTGTAGATGGATCTCAAGATGAACGTACTATCATGGCCGGGAGTTTAGCACAGCGGTTATAACAGCAGCTGTAGCTGCAAGCTGTAAGATCCGAACGTGGCAAGTTCAAATCCCAGGCTGACTTGAGTAAGTCAGCTGTAAGCCCTGCTCCTGTTGCCCTAAGCAGTCGAAAGCAGCTAGCTGCAAGTAGAAAAATTAGGTGCCTGTCACCCCCTTGGGCCTTGGGACCTGACCTCCCTGGATAAACCACACAGCAGCTGAGGTACAACAAGCGTTATTGATTATTAAGTTGAGTAAATAGTTCGGAGGCAATCCTTATGGTGCCTCCAAATAGCAGCCAAAGTCAGGAAGTAGCAGGGAAGTGTGATCCGCAGCAACAGGATCACAAGCGGAGGAAAACAGGAACACAAGCCGGATGCAAAGGAAGTATTTCAAGGAATCCCTGCCGGAGCAAGAAAGCTGGGTTGGTTTAATCAACATAAGAACATAAGAACATAAGAAGAGCCATGCTGAATCGGGCCTCAGCCCATCTAGTCCAGCATTCTGTGTCACACAGTGGCCCACTAGTTGTACACAGGGATCTCTAGCAGAAAGGAGGGCAAAACCCTCACCTGCTCTTTAGACAGCAATGTCTTTCAGGAGCATTCTCAGGTGAACAGGAACAAGGCACAACACTGGAACAAGTCAGCCCGGTTAGGCTGGCTGGCACTGGCTTGGCTGGGAGGCCTAACGAGGCCTCCTTCCCTTAGCGTCTCCTTCTGCGGCGTTGGTATGAGATGCTTCCATTGGGGATCTCTGGGCAGATATAGGGTTCCCTGGCTTTGATGTCAGTGCATCGAACATCACAGCTGAATGATTGATTGTTGCCTATATGTTTATGTTACCTCAGTCTCACTGGAATTTGCAGCTCGTTAGCGACTACCACCTGGGCACAGGGAGTCAAGCTCTCGGCTCCTTCTGGAGCGCCTTGCTATCAGGGAGGCTGGATGGTACGGCCTTGAGCTGCCTATGTTATGCATTCATCTCTGGCTTCTCACGGGAACGGCCGGGAGGCCCCGGACAAGGTTTAAGAGTAAAGCAAGCTGGCTTGGCAGCACCTTATTGCCGTCTTGACTAAAGTCTTGCTCAAGCAAAAGTGATGCCTGAGGCCCTTGAGGTGTGACAGTACCGCATAAGCGGGGGAGGTATCTTAAAGGACTTTTTAACTTCAATAAATATTGAAGACAAGTACCGGAAGAGGATTCGACTGGCTGGCTAGCAGGCTCTTCATCAAAAAGGAGGCGGAGGTAGCAAGGAGGATGGAACAACAGCACCCCCCTGTGACGAAATGGAGCAGCAGCACCCAGTGACGAATATAGCAATGGCACCCGGTTGGAAGCGAGGAAGAACAAGGCTCAATCCAGAAGATCCTCCTGTTATATGTTGTTGTATGTCTTGTACGTCCAAAACGGCAGGGACTGCCTGCTGTATGTGTTCTGTGATCCGCACTGAGTCCCCTTCGGGGTGAGAAGTGCGGAATATAAATAGAGTGTATTATTATTATTATCATGCTGACATTGAATGTTGTATGCTTCGCAAGGTTCAGAACAGCTTAGACCAATTGCTACGATCACATCAAAGGAACAGATAAAACGAAAAGCTGCCTCGGCCCTAGAAGCTTTTTCAAATGGACCTTCATCTTGTTTTGCCACAAATTGTTGCTTCCGTCCGCTCCAAAGCAAACCGCAATGTTTGCAGCCATCCCATTCTTCTTGACATCATAAACTTGTCTTGTAAGAGGAAAATTCAAGACCTGAATGCCATTCCTTAAACTATTACTCTGGACATAGTTTCCAACGCTGAAAAGCTCCCAAGGAGTAGGGAGAGAAAAGAGCCGAGGCAGCAGGCACGACACTCCTTTATATAAATCTGTTGAGAGCATTTTATCGTTTCCTGGACGGTTTTCTATAAAAACAACTCCGCTACATTTACAAATTGTAAAATTAGTTTTATGAGAAAGATCAAGCTAATGGCGTAACTAAATCTAGTGAGCGGAAAGATTAGATACTTTGTCCCATCCGTGGCAAGACATTTATTAGGTAACACAGCATTTCCCAACCTTTTTTGAGCCGCGGCACATTTTTTACATTGTCAAAATCCTGGGGCACACCACCAACCAAAATGACACAAAATGACACTCTAACACAGTAATACATACAGTTAATATGTTTTTAAAATGTATTTATACACTCAGTGTGAAACCTGGGCCTGTTTCGATGAACACAACATAGATATCCTGGCAGGAATGGCAGAAAGACACAAACTTCCCACACAGAACTCCCATAACCAAGAGAAAATGCTATAAGAGTTTGGTGGGCTTTGACCTTGAGTTTTGGAGTTGTAGTTCACCTACATCCAGAGAGCACTGTGGACTCAAACAATGTTGGATCAGGACCAAACTTGGCATGAATACTCAATATGTCGAAATATGAATGCAGATGGAGTTTGGGGGAAATAGACCTTGACATTTGGGAGTTGTAGTTGCTGGGATTTATAGTTCCCCTACAATCAAAGAGCATTCTGAACCACAGCAATGATAGAACTGGGCCAAACGTCTCACACAGAACCCCCAGGAGGGAAGAGGAGGTCTCTACTTGGGGAAAGAGAGGCGGGCCTTCCCAATGCATGGAGAGGGAGAGACCAAGTAGACAACGGGTGGGGAGGGGGGTGTTTGTAATTTTGTGCCCTTATCAAGGTAGGGTTTTTATACTTCAACACGCTAGACTATCGCCCCACCCCCCTTCCTGGAGGTTCCAATTTCCCACGGCACACCTGATGGTCGCTCACGGCACACTAGTGTGCCCCGGCACACTGGTTGGGAAACACTGAGGTAACAAGTTGAGGGAGGTGGAAGCAGGGAAACAAAAAATCGGTCCTTGTTTAGAGCCCTTTGGCTGTTGAACAGCACTTTCCCAGGGTCAGCCATGTGCCAGCCAGCAACCAGAGACTTTCTTTGCAGTGATGAAGCGTGATTGGATGGGTTAGGGATGCACTTGCACTTTATAGATTGCGAATATATGGCCTATAAATAAACAAGTGCAGAAGGAGAGAAGACACTTAAACATACCAAACGATGAGTTGAATGCTCAGATGAGAAAAAGGAGGAATGGGAGGGGCAAGAGTGAATAGCATAGGCACAGGCTTTGGTGGCTACCATTTATTCAATATTTATTTTAGTATACAATAAGAGAAATGTAGAGAGCAGAACAAAGGACTCTATGTAACATTTGTCGACCTCACCAAAGCCTTCGACACTGTGAGCAGAAAAGGTCTGTGGCAGATCCTGGAACGTCTAGGATGTCCCCCAAATTCCTCAAAATGATTATCCTGTTACATGAGGGCCAGCGCGGTCAAGTCAGATACGGCGATGCTCTCTCGGAGCCCTTTCTAATAACTGATGGAGTGAAACAAGGTTGTGTTCTTGCACCAACCCTATTTACAATCTTCAGCATGATGCTCCAAAAGGCTCCGGCAGACATCGAAGAAGAAGACGGCGTATATATATATGCTATCGTACTGATGATAGCTTGTTCAACTTAAGCCGTCTGAGGGCTCGCACTAAGACTCTAAACTATCTAGTCCGTGAGTTGCTTTTTGCTGACGATGCTGCCCTTGGCGCCCATTCAGAAGCAGCCTGACATCCTGCTTTGCAGCAGCTGCAGAGCTGTTTGGGCTGGAAGGCAGCCTGAAGAAAACGGAAGTCCTCTACCAGCCCGCACCACAAGAAGAACACCATCATCCTCACGTCAGCATAGGCAAATCTGTGCTTAAGTCCATTCAGCAGTTTACCTACCTGGGAAGCATAATCTCTTCAGATGCCAAGTTTGATAAAGAGATAGATCACAGATTAGCAAAGGCATAGAGTGCATTTGGAAGGCTTCACAAAAGAGTCTGGAGCAACAAGCACCTGAGGCAAAGCACAAAAATCAGTGTGTACAGAGCTATCGTACTGTCTATTCTCCTCTATGGTTCTGAAACGTGGGTCACCTATCGCCAACACCTACGACTCCTCAAACACTTTCATCAGCGCTGTCTTCGCACAATCCTAAATATACACTGGACTGACTATGTGACGAATGTTGCTGTCCTTGAGCAAGCAGGGATCACCAGCATTGAGGCCATGCTATTGAGAACACAGCTGCATTGGGCAGGGCACGTCTCTAGGATGGAGGACCACCGCCTCCCAAAGATACTACTCTATGGTGAACTTGCCACGGGTCAGCGCAAGAGAGGCACCCCGAAAAAGAGATATAAGGACTTCCTGAAACAACATCTCAGGCTCGACCAGATTGATCACCAACAATGGTTCACCCTGGCCTCACATCAGGAGGCATGGAGACGCACTATCCACAATGTTGCGGCCTCTTTCAAGAAGTCACGCCGAATGGGTCTCGAAGAGAAACGACAACGCAGAAAAAAACCGCAACTTGGAAACAATATCACCCAAGGAGACTTTCTGCTGTGCTTTCTGCAACCAAACTTGCCTATCTCAGATTGACCCTTTTAGTCATCAATGCGCTTGAAAAAACCTTGAGATGAGTCCTTCCTAAGAATCTTCGTTCGCGAAGTAATGCCGAGACATATACAAAGAATGATATAATTATATTATCAAAGACTAGTAGGGATTATATCAAATCATTGAATTTAGTTATCCCCTAAATATTGTAAGTAATGTTAAAAGATGTCTAGGATGCTGAGAACAACACATAACATCTATCCAAAGATATAGCTTTCATATACAGTAAATATCAAGAACTTTCATACATGAGCAATATCAAATACAATGGTATATACCAAGCAATCACAATAAGTTACAATGTGTTCAGATCATGTTCCAAATCATAACGAAAGCATGAACTCACAACCATGAGGAAAAGTTCTTGAAGTCAATACATAAACAATATAATCCCCACATGTCAGGCCACATGCGGATCCAAAAATGTAATATATTGTATTTTATGCAAATGCTTAAAATATTACCTAGGGGAAACTGGGCGTGACCTGAGGGAGGATCCAGGAGCATCGTTCGAGATTCAGAACAAAAAACGAATCTTCTGTACTATACACACACTTTAAGGAAAATCATAAATATGACGGCTTTAAAGTAGTAGTTCTCGAACAGGTTAAAGTTAAGATGCACCAAGACATAAAATTGGCCCTAAGGAGAAGAGAATGCTTCTGGATAACCTCCTAAAATGTGAAGCCCCAGGGGTTAAACGACCGTTCATCTATAGGAGAAATTCTGATCTAATTTGCACCTGGCGCCAGGTGCGGAGGGAGCCCTCTTAAGCCGCGGCTTTTCTCAGTAGCATTGTGAATGGAAAAGTGGCTGTGTCATACATATATGCTACGACTGAATGTTTTTGGGTATGTATTGACTGTGCTATATGTATGTAATGCCTCCTAAAATGTATTGATGTATGGATTGCTTCTTGCCTACTATTGGGGAATGTGTTTTCTTATGTGGGATCACACCTATATGTATAGGTTGGAATACATATATATGAAAAAGCATGAATATATTGTAAATCATTTATGTTTAATTTAATAGATATTGGACCAGTGGATTGGACAATAGATAGTATGTGGCAGGCGAAGAAGCCGGAAACGGTGAAACGGATGGCTTAATACCGTCGACCCGACATTGAGTGTAATCCGGATTATATTTGAAAATATGTCACTTTATGGATTATAATTTTGTGAAGGAAAACACCAATGTTTTGATGCCATATGGATCTTGAACCCACCATCCACTTAAAATTGAAAAAGAATGAAGATGAAATAAATTGAGAACATTGTGAAAGTGATTCCCGCATTTATCTTTTATTACTTGGCCACCCCGTTTCACCAATTCACTTTTTCAAGGCCCAAAACTATATATATCGGCGTCCGTGGTAAAACTGGAGCCGATCCAGGAAATTGCAGGTAATTACCAGCTCACCATGGAGCGCAGGGATATACCATTGTATTTGATATTGCTCATGTATGAAAGTACTTGATATTTACTGTATATGAAAGCTTGGCTAGACCCCTTCCAGTCCGGCTTCCGTCCGGGGCATGGGACGGAGATGGTCCTGGTCTCCATCTCGGATGATTGCGCTGCCAGCTGGATCAGGGCGGATCGGCGCTGCTCGTGTTATTGGACCTCACAGCGGCGTTTGATACAGTTGATTATGATCTATTGACTCACCGCCTTGCCAGGGCCGGAGTTAGGGGACAGCCCTTGGTGGGTGACCTCCTTCCTCCGGAACCGGCTACAACGAGTGAGGAGGGGCAAGGATGTCTCCGGGGTTCCCGCTTCTTTGCGGGGTTCCTCAGGGGCTATTCTCTCCCCCCCTCTTTTTAACATCTATATGCGACCACTTGCCCAGCTGGTGCGTAGTTTTGGGCTGGTGTGCCATCAGTACGCTGATGACACCCAGCTTATCTTGAAGATGGAGGGCAGCCTCGAATCCGTACCCGATAATTTCCATCGTTGCCTTGAGGCCGTCACTGGATGGCTGCGAGCCAGTAGGTTGAAGGTGAATCCGGCAAAGACTGAGATCCTGTGGCTGGGTCCTCCAGGCTGTAGGGATGTTCAGCTTCCAACCCTGGACGGCGTGACATTATGTCCGTTCTCCTCTGTTAAGAGCTTAGGAGTAACCTTGGACCCCCTGTTGTCGATGGAGGCCCACGTCTCCAGCATCAGCAGGGTAGCATTTTTCCATCTTCGCCAGGCGAGGAAGCTGGCCCCCTACTTGTCCCGGCGCAACTTAGCCACAGTGATCCAAGCCACGGTCATCTCGAGGCTGGACTGCTGGAACGCTCTTTACATTGGCCTTCCTCTGTCGGTAATCCGGAGACTCAAGCTGGTGCAGAACGCTGCAGCGCGACTCCTGGCGGGTGTCCCGATTGACCACCACATCACGCCAATCCTGCGCAAACTGCACTGGCTCCCAATTGAATGCCGGATTGCCTTCAAAGTGTTAGTCCTGACTTTTAAGGCCTTACATGGTCTGGGAATGAAAGCAACGAGGAGAACTAAGAAGCAATGATAATGATATAATTTTGTATTTTTTGTGTATATCACCAAACATACAAATGCAACATGCAATGCAATATTTCAGAGCACAAGTAAATAACCTAATAGAGACCCTACATGGGTAAAAGAGGCGTAACATTATCATAGTGCATAAAGAGCATTCATATCTCTGAATAGAGAGTCCCATGAGAGAGTTCCTTCGCAAATAATATGATAAAGTCCACCTTCTTCAGGAAGAGAAAATATAAGGAATATATATTTCTCACAGTACTCTCACAGCGGCCGACGATCTCGTGGATGCGTGCGCTGAATCGTTTCGCCGTTTACAGGCTTTTTCTAGACCGGGGACGAGATCCACGAGATCGTCGAGATCGTCGGCCGCTGTGAGAGTACTTCGCTTGCTATTGGACATTATTCCTTATATTTTCTCTTCCTGAAGAAGGTGGACTTTATCATATTATTTGAAGGAACTCTCTCATGGGACTCTCTATTCAGAGATATGAATGCTCTTTATGCACTATGATAATGTTGGCGTCTCTTTTACCCATGTAGGGTCTCTATTAGGTTATTTACTTGTGCTCCGAAATATTGCATTGCATGTTGCATTTGTATGTTTGGTGATATACACAAAAATACAAAATTATATCATTATCATTGCTTCTTAGTTCTCCTCGTTGCTTTCATTCTTTAAAGCAACCCCGCACTATTTTTTGACTCCTTACATGGTCTGGGGCCAGTGTACCTGCGGGACCGCCTTGTCCCATATCATCCCACCAGATCACTGCGCTCCGAAGAGCTAAACCTCCTGGCCATCCCAAATGTGAGGACCTACCATCTGTCCGCAACCCGCCGCCGGGCTTTTCTCTTGCAGCCCCTACCATGTGGAACGCACTGCCCGCCGGCATCCGTGCCACCCAGGGCCTCCTCCCGTTCAGGAGAGCAGTCAAGACATTGCTGTTCCAACAAGCCTTCGGAGTTAGCTAAACTGTAGCTCGCACCGCCTAGTTGTCAGCCCACTGCGACTCCATTTGTTGTTTCAACTGTTCTAATTATAATTCCATCTTAATGGTATTACTGTGGTTTATGAGTTATCCGACAATTGTATTTTACGAACTGTTGTAAGTCCCCCCCGAGCCGTTGGGGGGGGGGGGGACAAATGTGAAATAATGCGAAATAAAATAAATAAATATCTTTGAATAGATGTTATGTGTTGTTCTCAGCATCCTAGACATCTTTTAACATTACTTATATTATTTAGGGGTTAACTAAATTCAATGATTTGATATAATCCCTACTAGTCTTTGATAATACAATTATATTGTTCTTTCCATGAACTAAGCCAGAGTTTCCCAACCGCTGTGCCGCAGCACACTACTGTTTTGTGATGGATCATCTAGTGTGTCACGAAAAACGTCTCTCCCCCCCCCCCTTCTCTATCTCCTGCCGAACTCCTGCTGCTTGGGGGGGGAGGAGGAAGGGCCGGGCAGCAGACAAAAACAAGAAGGGCCGGGGCGTCGCCTCCTTCGGCTGTTTCCCCAGCCAGCCTCCAATCGAGGGAGGGAGGAGGGAAGGGTGACGATGCTCAGGCCCCGCCCCCTTCCCAGTGGCAGAAGCTTGCTCGTGCCTGATTGAGTCATGGCGGGAGTCAGGGGGATAGTGGCCCCCGTCCCCGGCGCCACTCTCTGCCATGACTCTGGCTCCTTGCTCGCTGAGGCCGTGCGGAGGAGGAGGAGCATGAGTGGTGGACGGGCTTCAGTGGGCGGGGCTGAAGCCCGTCCACCGCTCATGCTCCTCCTCCTCTGCGCGGCCTTGCCGAGCGAGGGGCCGGATTCATGGCGGAGAGTGGCGCCGGGGACGGGGAATTGCCACCTTCTCCCTCTCCCCTGCTGCCCCTTTCGCCCGTGAGCCGCTACCCGTGGCAATGGGAGTGGCTGAAGCTGGCAGCAGGACCCTGGGCCGGAGCCTGGGCTTGGTGGCGGCCCTCGGCCTGCTCTACTGCCTGAGGGGCCCGCTTGCCAAGTTTGGTCCAGATCCATCATTGCTTGAGTCCACAGTGCTCTCTGGATGTAGGTGAACTACAACTCCAAAACTCAAGGTCAATTAACTATATGTATTACTGTGTTAGAGTGTCATTTTGTGTCATTTTGGTTGGTGGTGTGCCCCAGGATTTTTTTTAATGTTAAAAGTGTGCCGCAGCTCAAAAAAGGTTGGGAAACATTGAACTAAGCAATAAATCATATGTTTTTACAAATATAAATGCATCTGTATAGGGAGTTAAGGAGCCCCCGGTAGCGCAATGCCATTGTGTCTGCTGAACTGCTGACCAAAAGGTTGGCAGTTAAAATCTAGGGAGCAGGGTGAGTTCCCATTTGTCAGCTTCTCATGTGGGGACATGAGAGAAGCCTCCCACAGGATGGTAACACATTGGGCCTCTCTGAGTCCCCCCTCGGGGGTTGAGAAGGGCAGGGTAAAAATGCTGTAAATCTATCTATCTATGTATGTATATAATAAAAGTCTGTGTTTGCGGGTGGTGGTGCGGTGGTGCAGAGGGAGGAATATGTGCCAGTGTTTCGATTGGTTGCCACTGTGGGATTATTTGCATAAAGGACTCTGATCGGACAGTTTCAGAACTCCAACATTCTAAGACACCAGACAAAGGGAACTGATTGCCACTGAAATGGTATTTGCATAAAGGACTCGGATTGGCCATCTACATTCCAACATTCTAAGAGTTGATGCAGAGGGAAATGTAAAGGCCTCAGGCAGTCAGTCACTGCGGCCCACAGCAATAACGGATCAAGAACAAACTTGGCACACAGGGGCCCAATGGCCCACTTCACAACCTGGTGTGGTTTAGGGCAGGATGGGCCACGAACGATGGGATTTGCAGTACCTTCACCTGATTCACTTCTCAAACAACACTGTAGCCCCTATAAATCACAGACCAGGCCCAAAATTGACAGCAAGGCTTTCTTAACTTGATTTTCTTGACTAGGCCTCAGGTGAATGGGACTTGCAGTACCTTCACTCACTTCCTGAAAACAACACGATCCTCATCCAATGACCAATACAGACTAAAATTAGCACACAAAGCCCCCTTGACTCACTCTACACCCTGGTGCTGTTTCAAGGAGGATGGACCATAGATGATGGGACTTGAAGTACCTTCACTCAGCTTCCGAGACTGCTGCAAAACTCATCCAATGAATGATCATGACCCAACGTGACACACAGAGCCCCCATGACCCACACTATCTTCTACTGCAGTTTGGAGGAGGGTGGAGCGTGGATGATGGGACTTGAAGTACCAAAGACCAATCTTGGCACACAATGCCTTTCTCAAATAATCCATGGCACCGCTGGGTCCCCAAGCTAGTAAAATAATAAATTCCCTGGGCAACGTACTTGCAGACAGCCAATTCTTGGGCATCCCCCGGGCAATGTACTTGCAGACAGGGGCGGTCCTTCTGATTCCGCGACCTACGCGGCCGCGTAGGGCCCTACCTACTGGGTGGGGCACCACCGGCTGGGAGGGACGCCACTGCGCTGCCTCCGCGCCCCCGCCGCCGCTGCACTGCCCTGTGCCGCCGCTACGGCGGGTGTGCCAGGCGCTGGGCGCACCTCCACAGCCGGCCCCACCAGCTGCGCGAGCGCAGAAGCACCCCAAAGGCGCTGTAGCACCTGTAGACGTTTCTGCGCATGCGCGAACGTCCCGCGCACGTGCACTGCCTCCTGAGTGCGCCTACGCTTTGGAGCCAGCGCGCATGTACAAAACCTGCACGCATGTGCGCTGACTCCAAAGCAGCAGGTGCGCTCGGGAGGCAGTGCGCGTGCGGATGTTCGCAAGACGTGGAGGTGCGCCGCGGCCGATGGGGCCGGCTGCAGAGGCGCGCCCGGGGTGCCCGGCGTGGCGGAGGAGGCGGCGCGGCGGTGGCGAGTGATGCGGCGGCGGGGGGACCACAACATTTCCTTTGCATATCCCCCTGGATTAGGTTAGACCGCCCCTGCTTGCGGACACACCAGAAGCAACTTGCAGTTTCTCAAGTCGCTACAGACACAGAAAAAAATTAAACTATATTCCCATGGCCTGCAAATTAACCACCGGTTAGTGGAAATGGGTTCTCTACAGTCCTTTTGTCACTAAAGAAACTAAAAGAAAAATAAATGTTGACCGAAAATACATGTCCACTGTGTTATTGTTCTGTGAATTGAGGATCAGGTGAAATACAGACATGGAAAACAATTCCTGCTTAAAAAAAATCCCGCTTCTATGTAACTATTAAAGATTTAAGTCTCCTGCTCTGTATTTCACCTGATAACCTAACAAACCTTGCATCATTTCAACATGAACATACAGAAGTCAGGTCTGTTTGTTTATTGAGACATTAGATTTGCTTTTTTAAAACTGACCTTGGTGGTTTTGAAACGCACCTTCAAATAGTTTCTGAATTATGGAAACCTAGTGATAACTAGGCATGGTTTCGAACCCAAAAATGGTGATTCTAAAATCAAATGGGGGGGGGGGGGATTTTTTTTGATTAGTAAAAGAAAGACTTACAAAAAAATTTCCAAAAATTTCTAAAATGTAACCTAATTACTAACGAAATTCGTTAGTAGTTCGTATGCCAGCGCATGTGCATTCCAAATGGTTTTGGCCTACAACTCCCAGAAATCCTAACAGCTGGTAAATTGGCTGGGATTTCTGGGAGTTGTAGGCCAAAACTTGAATAAATCACACTGAATTCTAAATGGGAATCTCCAAATAGGAAGGGAGGGAGGGAGGGAGGGAGGGGTATACTATTCTTGGAAGCAGCAAAAGAAACGGAGGAGGAGCCCCCAAGTTTGCCCAGGCTGAGAGGAAAAGGAAGAGGCCTGAGGCTGTGAGGAATGGTGGGAGTTGAAGTCCAAAACACCTGGAGGGCTGAAGTTGGCCCCTCATGAAGCCTCTTCAAGGCTTTAGATCCTGGCAGGCAGAAGGGGCAGGGAGAGCCGTCCACTCCTCCTGCCCTCCCAGGATCTAAAGCATCAAAGAGTAATGGGGTGAGAAACCAACCTAATGTATAATAGAATGAATGCTACTGTAAGTGCCTAATATTATAAGTAATCCAACTGGTCATATACCTACATTCCATGCACATGCAATAATACAGCAGTAATAACAATGGGTATAAGAAGAGGTAAAATTCAAACCAAAGTATTCTGACTGTGCTCCCTCCCCAAACGGTGCCAACTGCAAAAGGCTCTTCTCTCTGAGCCCAGGAAAAGGCAAAACCCCGGGCACAGCGTTTGCTGCCTGGGTGCACACACATACATATTCTTGGGGGGGGGGAGATTTGCTGCAGAATCCGGGCTCATAGAGAAGATTCTGCAGCAAATCCCCCAAAGAATATGTATGTGTGTGCACCCAGGCAGCAAACGCTGTGGCTGTGCCCGGGTTTTGGCTTTTCCCGGCTCAGAGAAGAGCCTTTTGCAGTTTGAGGAGGGACCAGTCAGAATACTTCGGTTTGAATTTTTACCTCTTCTTATACCCATTGTTATTACTGCTGTATTATTGCATGTGCATGGAATGTAGGTATATGACCAGTTGGATTACTTATAATATTAGGCACTTACAGTAGCATTCATTCTATTATACATTAGGTTGGTTTCTCACCCCAATACTCTTTGATGCTTTAGATCCTGGCAGGCAGGAGAGGCAGGAAGCCTGGAAAAATGTAAACAGAGAGGTTTACTCAGACGTAAAATCCACAAAGGAGGGCACTTCATCCAAAGTGCCCTCCTTTGCAGATTTACTCATGAGTAAACATCTCTGTTTACATTTTTCCAGGCTTCCAGCCGAAAGAAGGAGCGAGTTTAGGGCTTGCCTTGCCATAATACTTATTGGCAAGGGAGGCGGGAGGGTGGTGAGAGAGAAGGAGGGTGCCCCCTTACGACCTAATAACGACACTTAAGAAAATCCCGGCCCCCGAAGTTCTATAAAGAAAGTCCACTTCCTGGTTGGCGTTCCAGGTGCGGAAATACTCAAAAGTAGCATTTCTTACGAATTTCTTACGAATCATTTCATTTTCATAACTTTTTTCTCATGCCTAGTGATAACCTATCGCTGCCCTTTTTTTGCAAAAAAAATTCAGGGATGGGAATCACCACTGTTTTCCTTTGAAGCTGAGAGAATGTAACTTGCCCAAAATCATACAGTGGTCTTTCAGGGCCAAACAGGATTTGAACCTTAGGCCCCTTCTACACTGCCATGTAATCCAGATTATCACATTAGATAATCCACATTATTTGCTTTGGATTATATGAGTCTACACAGCCATATAATCCAGTTAAAAGCAGATAATAAGCATTTTATATGGCAGTATAGAATAATAATAATACTTTATTTATACCAGTGGTTTTCAAACTTTTTTGGCCTACCACCCCTTTTCCAGAAAAAAATTACTCACCGCCCCGCTAGAAATTATTTTTTTTAAAAATTAACTGCAATTAAACAGAAAGATATATGTATTAATGCCATGGTTCCCAACCTTTCTGATGCCAAGACCCCTAAATAAGGTTCCTCATGTTGTGGTGACCCCATCCATATTTTCGTTGCAACTTCATAAATAATTTTGCTACTCTTACGAATTCTAATGGAAATATCTAATATGTATTTTCATTGTTACAAATTGAACATAATTAAAGCATAGTGATTAATCACAAAAACAATATGTTTGGGGGAGTATGGACAACGGATGATGGGATTTGCAGTACCTTCAATCGATTCAGCTCTGACTTCCACAAGCCACTGAGACCCCCACGAATTACAGAACTGGAACAAACTTGGCACAGAGAACCCACATGACCAACAGAATTTATTTATTTATTTATATTCCGCTCTTCTCACCCCGAAGGGGACTCAGAGCGGATTACAGGTACACATACTTAGCACACAATCCCTGCCGTTTCCACCAACACACATACAGACGAACAAAGGCAAACTCTGGCCACCAGGGGGAGCTGATGCACTCCTCATCTCTCAGCGTTCCCAGCGTTCCTTGTTGTCCCTTCCGCATTCCTCAGCGTTCCTGGAGTTCTTTAATAACCTCATAATTCAGTCAAAATTTGCCTCCCCACTTAATGTGGTACCTTTATCTCCTACTTGACAGATGCAACTGTCTTTCGGGTTGCAAAGGTCGGCAGCAGGCTACACTTAAAGGTCGAGCACCCACCTCGACCCGGGCAGGCCTCAAACTGATGATCTACTGGTCAGAGAGATTTTATGCAGCTGACACTTATCCAGCTGCGCCACATTCCCAGTATTAGAGCAGTTTGGGAGGAATTAGTTGTGATTTAGGAGAGATGTAGTTCACCTACATTTCTCCTAAAGAGAACTGAGAACCCAAACAACTATGGATCTGGACCAAACTTGGCAGGAATACTCAATATGCCCAAATCCGAACACTGGTGGAGTTTTGAGAAAATAGCCCTTCTCATTTGGGAGTTGCAGTTACTGGGATTTATGGTTTACTTACAATCAAAGAGCATTTTGAATTCCACCAACAATGGAATTGAGCCAAACTTGGCACACAGAACCCCCATGACCAACAGAAAATACTGGAGGGGTTTGGCATGAATTGCCTCCACCGGGGGGGAGGCTGCGCTTTCTTCCGCGGTGGCGGGGAGGCTCCGCCGGAGGACGCGAAGGCCTTTGCACTGCAGCCTTCACACTACACTGCGTGTGGGAGTCAAAGCGAAGGGGGCGGGGCCAAAGAAGAGGGCCACACGACCCCTCCTAAATAGCCAATTGTTAACCGCCCCCTTAAAGGGGTTCACACACCCCCCCCCAAATTCCCTTGAGCCTACCACTGCCCCCTTGGATCACCTCACCGTCCACCACGGGGGTGGTACCGTCCACTTTGAGAATCAGTGATTTATACCCTGCCACCATCTCCCCAAAGGGACTCGGGGTGGCTTACATGAGGCCAAGCCCACAACACATAATAATAACATCACATCAGTAAAATAACAAAACAGCAAACAATAAGGCAATACAATTAATATAAATCACATATAAGCAAAACACACAGATGTTAAAAACCTTATGGCCAGGCCAAATGTAGTATATTAAAATATTTTAAAATATTTAATGTCCAACACTCGAACCAGTATGGCCTCTCTCTTTATTTCTCTATAAGTATTCCTGTGTGGTTTAATTTCAATAATTTCAAAGCATTGTACATGCCTTGAAGCCGTCACTGGATGGCTGCGAGCCAGTAGGTTGAGGGTGAATCCGGCTAAGACGGAGATCCTGTGGCTGGGCCGTCCAGGTATGGGAGGAATCCGACTTCCAACCCTGGACGAGGCGACTCTTCGCCCGTCCCCTTCGGTAAAGAGCTTAGGAGTCACGCTAAGATGGCCGTTTCGCGTATTACAAGTGTTGTAATACATGTCAATGCTGTGGATTCCAGCCCGGGAGATGACTCACAGCATTGACATGTATTAGAACGCGGAAACACGCAAAATCTCCTGTATCGACTTCGAGTCCTTATTGTGTTACTACAACACTGAGGAGGAGGGAGTTTTGAGCACCCAGGCGAGTTTACGCGAAACGGCCATCTTGGCGTCGTCAGCTTACCTCCAGCCGTTGGCGCCTGCCCATCCAGCAGCTTGCCAGCTCTTCAACCCACCAAGGCCCCCTTTCTGACTCAGTCGTTAGCCTATGAGTTATTATACTCTTGACTATTGATAGGGGAACGCAGACTCTATTGGAATTTTGTACTTGGCCTTATACCATTGTAGGGGCACTACTATTGTTATTATGTGAATCTGGAACACTGTGAATGAATTGCATTGCATTGTGCTTTTTGTGAGATTGTTATGCTACTTAGCACTTGAATTTGTTCATATGATTATACCTGTGATTTTTACCTCAAACACGTGTCTACACCTTTATTCCCATAGATCTGCCCCTTTATGCCCTGTGGTTTAGCTTTGTGTGTAGTGAGTTGTTACCAGTGATTGCTCTGTTTGTGTATTGAAGTCCCTACCTGTCCCATCATGACCTAGCCACAGTGGTCCAAGCCACGGTCATCTCAAGACTGGAGTACTGTAATGCCCTCTACATCGGCCTTTCTTTGTCGGTGATCCAGAAGCTTAAGCTGGTGCAGAATGCTGCAGCACGGCTGGTGGCAGGCCTTCCATCTCGCTGCCACATCACGCCTGTGCTGCGCGAACTGCACTGGATTCCAATAGAGCACCGGATCACCTTCAAGGTGCTGGTTCTGACCTTTAAGGCCTTGAATGGTCTGGGGCCAGTGTACCTAAGGGACCGCCTCTCCCATTACAGCCCTCCTCGACCACTGCGATCCGAATCCCAGAACCTTCTGGTGGTGCCTAGCCGCCAATCTATCCACCTGGGTACAACACGGAGGAGGGCATTCAGCGCCGCTGCGCCGTTCCTGTGGAATGCCCTCCCTTCCACAATCCGAGCGCAGACTGATCTCCAAGGTAGGAAAATTAGGACTAATAAAGGGAAATATTTCTTCACCCAGAGGGTCATTGGGTTATGGAACTCACTTCCAGAAGAGGTTGTGACAGCTGTCAGCCTGAACAACTTCAAGGCAGGATTAGACAGATTCATGGATACCAAGTGTATCGGTAGTTACTGAAAAGGACATTCAAGTGCCACCTCGGAGTTGGTTGAGGTAGGCAGGATTTCCCTGGGTACTGGTTGTGGGGGGTTGGGAGCAGGTCAGGGTTTTGCCCTCCCTTCTGCTCAAGATCCCCGTGTACAACTGGTGGGCCACTGTGTGATACAGAATGCTGGACTAGATGGGCTGAGGTCCGATTCAGCATGGCTCTTCTTATGTTCTTATGTTCTTATGCTAACATTCCTCAGGGCCTGCAAAACCCTCCTTTTTACCCAAGCGTTTGGTGCATAGACATTTGAATGTGTAGACTGTGTTTGCATGCCTGGTTGCTGCAATTTTAACTGACGATTTGTTTTAGTGTGTTTTATGCCTTTTATGAATGTGAGTCGCCCTGAGCCCACGGGAAGGATGACTAATAAATTGAAGAAATAAATAAATAAATAAATAAATAATCCAAACACATAATAAAAGTGAAAATATGTATAAGTGGCTGGGTGTCCACTTACACAGACAGGCTCCTGCCTCCACAAACACCTATAGCTCCTACTACTCAGGAGACACCAATGGCCCTCCTTCCAATGATATTGGAGGTTATACTGAGTACCATAAACATGTACAAGAGCCCTGCTTATGTCATCCACAAATACCATACTGCCCACCACCCAAGTGAAGGTTTTCATAATTAGGGCATCTGCCTTAGGGGATCTAGCACAGTGCCCCCAAACATTACTCCCAACCTGTGTTTCAGTAGCTCAGATGCTGTCGTTAGCTCCCTCTTTCCAGTGTTTTCTCATGCAAGCAGGTTATGGATTGAAGATAATATGCAAAATATTATGCACAAAGCACATTAATATAAAGCCACTTATATACATCAGTATAAACAAAGATGTGTGTCTTCTCCTCCCTCTTATTTCCCTGTTTTTTATCATCATCCATCATATTCAAAGGCATATACATAAATATTTCCATAAATTTCAAGATTATGTTGAGAAAAAGTAATCTATCATGTTGAGGATGCCATCTGCTTGAAATAGATATAAACTGGTGTTTTAGCAGTGTCCCTACTTGTTCCTACCTGAAAAGGCTGTGTTACTTTCTACCCCTTTGTGTCTGTCTGTATTCACCTTCCCAGAAGAAGACTGGCATATAAGGATTTTATCACAGAAAGCTGATAAAGCACAGTTACAACATGTTAAAATCAAATTGGAGCCTACAGCACGACTGTCGAGATTCAGACCACCTTAAGAAGCCAGGCATAGTAAAGTTAGCAGTTAGAGTTTATTTACAGACTAGCTTGGGGACCCGGCCCTGCCCGGGTTATTTGAGAAAGGCATTGTGTGCCAAGGGCGGTACTTATGAGATGTTTATGTGGCTTGCAGTGGTCTCAGGAAGTTAGTGAAGATACTTCAAGTCCCATCATCCATGGTCCATCCTCCTTCAACCGGCACCAGGATGTAGAGTGGGTCATGAGGGCTCTGTGTGTCAGGTTTGGTCTTGATTAGTCATTGGATTATGTTTGCAGCAGTTTTGGGAAGTGAGTGAAGGTACTTCAAGTCCCATCATGCATGGTCTGCCCTCCTCCAAGCTGCACCAGGATGTAAAGTGGGCCATGGAGGCTCTATGTGCCTAGTTTGTTCTTTTTTTTGGTAATTGGATGAGGGTCGCAGTGGTCTCAGAAAGTGAGTGAAGGTACTTCAAGTCCCATCATCTGTGGTCCGTCCCACTCAAAACTGCAACAGGATGTAGAGTGGGTCATGGGTACTCTGTGTGCCAAGTTTGGGCCTGGTCTCTGATTTGTAGGGGCTTCAATGTTCTGTGGGAAATGAATCGGGTGAAAGTACTGCAAATCCCATCATTTGTGGCCCATCCTGCCCTACACTGCACCAGGTTGTAAAGTGGGCCAGTGAGCATTTGTGTGCCAAGTGTGGTCCTGATCCTTCTATAGTGTGGGCCAGAGTGCTCTAAGCAAGTGAGTTAAAGTACTGCAAGTCCCATCATCCATGGTCCATCCTCCCTCAAACTGCACCAGGATGCAGAGTGGGTCTTGAGGGTTCTGTGTGCCAAGTTTGGTCTTGTTCTCTCATTGTTTGGGGTCGCAAAGTGTTTTGGCCTTAAACTCCCACCATGCCTGACTGCCTCGGGCCTTTTCCTTACCCCCTCTGCCACTTTAGAGCGTCAAAATGTTCATGTTGGCGACTGCCTCAGGCCTTTGCCTTATCCTCCTCTTCCAGTTTAGAGGGTCGGAATGTTCGTGTTGGCTGGCCAATAGAGGCGTTATGCAAATGCTCCCTCAGTGGCAACCAATCATGTTGTCAGAATGTAGAGGCTGGGAGCCAATCAGAACGCTGCCACATACAAACAAACACACATACACACATACAAACATTCTTTTTAATTATATATACAGAAATCTCAAACTTCCTCGCTGTGACTCAAATGAGCCTAGAGACACAGCAAGTTGATAAGGAAAGCAAACAGAAAGTAGACACCCAGTTCTGACTTCCTCACAACAGAAAAAAGGCTGAGAGAGTGTGCAGAGTCTGAACCAGCCAGTCTGAATGCAAATGGAGAAGAAGTGCCAAACGGTCCTTAATCGAGCCAGGAGAAATGCAGACGAAGTAGAAGAGTCAAAATGGTCCTTTAATCAGCCAGAAAAGATGCAAGCGAGGCAGCGAAGTCAAGTCAGTGCAGAATCTAAAACAGAGGAGCAGCAGAATCTAGCACAGAAGGGATTTAAGGTGGAGCAGCTGACAGCAGGATACACAGATGCAGAAAGCCACGAAATACAATACCAACATCCAGAATTCCACGTCGACAGCCAGTCAAATGATCAGTCCAGCAGCAATCCAAAACAGGACGCAACGGCCTGGGTGGCAAGAACAACACCTTGCAGCAGCAACCAATAGTTAATTGCAAGTCCCCTTTATTCAGTCCTCCTCAGGGCTTAATTGCGCCAACGCCCCTTCCTCATCTCTTTCAGCTGCCAGCATCTCGGACCGAACCGCCCTTTGTCTCTTGCGCCAGGCAACACGTCTCCCGCAGCGACTTAACTCTCCCCAGCAGTCTCCATGAGTCTTATTTCCATTCCTCCATTCCCCAACTCCCGTGAACCGGTAGGCTGTTAGGAATTGTGGGAGTTGGAGTCCAAAACACCTGGAGGGCCATAGTTTGCCCAGGCCTGACCTGCCGCATACCAGTATTGCCATCTGTTGAGGAGTGTCGAAGATGGAGGCATTACTTTTCATTCAACCCTCATATCACCAGAAGGAAAAAGTCACAGACTTACATAAATGTTGCACGTGCAAAATAATATGCATTGATTATGATGATGATGATTCTTATTTATATCCCCCTCTTTTCCCAAAATTTGGGACTCAGAACAACTTACCATTTCAAATAACAGTATTGTTCCATCATCCAGGCGGAGGCCACTAGGGGGTGCTAGACAGAGAACTGGACAGGGTGGACCCTCTTTTAGAATCCCACCACTCTGTCCCTAATTCACTACATAAATCCTTGTCTTTAAACTGCTGCCACCATTTTGTGAGAGAGAAGTAATCTGAAACACTTTTTTTTAAATAAAGTTTTTATTGTTTAAAATACACACAACAACACAAAGAACATAACACATCACATACTACATTTACACAATTACACACCTTTAAAACACATCTGACTGACGGGTTGACTTCACCCATCGATATCGAACCTTCTGCTCACTAAATCGGACACAGAGGAATAGAAGTATCTTTACACCCGTTTTCTTTATCAGCGCCTATATTACTATAACCAAAACCCCTTTAATTCTTCCTTTTTCTTAGTTTTAACATAAGCAATAAATGGTTTCCATGTTTTCTCAAATAATTTTGTGGGACCTCTTCTGACCATACAGGTCAGCTTGTCTGATTCCGCTATGTCCAGTAATTTATGAATAATTTCCACAATTTCGGGTGTTGTTTTATCTCTCCAATGCCTTGCCCAGCAAGTCCGAGCAACCCCGTAATTACGTAGATCAAGAGTCTTTCAGTCCTTTTTTCCATTTTTCCCGTTTCTAAAATATTTAACAAAAACAACTCAGGCTTAAATTCAATTTTCAATTGTAGTACCTCCTCTGCCCAGCTATGAACCTTTTTCCAATACTTTCTCGCCTCAGGGCATGACCACCATTGGTGGAATAACGTTCCTCTATTTCCTTGACACTTCCAGCACAAGTCGTTCCCGGTCTTATATATTTTTCCCTATTTGGGCAGGGGTTAAGTACCATCTGTAAATCATCTTTAATAAATTCTCCCTTAACGAGTATGCACAAGTAAATTTTAAATTAAATGCCCATGCTTTTTGCCAGCTTTCCTGGGGAATACTATAGCCTAAATTATCCTCCCACTTCTTCAAGAAATCCTTTATTGGTTTCTTTTCATGTTGAGTTTTTAAAATCAATTTATAGAATTTACTAACTCTTTTTGATTCCGAGTGCATCATAATCTTTCCCCCCTCAGTTAATTTATCTTCCCAACCTCTACCTTGATCCTTCACAAATCTAGCCCGTAACTGATTGTATTGAAGCCAATTTATATTATATTGTCTCAGCTCCTCCTGTGTCTTCAAATTGTAGCTATTACCGTCTTTCTTAAGTATTTCTTCATAAGTTGTCCACGGCCTTTCTCCTATTTTATATATTGTAACGGCTTCTACGGGTGACACCCATAATGGAAGCTTGTGACCCATTAAATTTTTGTGTTTTCCCATACCCTGTAAAGGGGGGCTTTAAAAATATGATTTTTGAAGTTTTTATCTTGTTTAATTTTGTCATAAAACAGGTAGGCATGCCAGCCTGCTTTGTTTTCCCATCCTTCCACTGTTAGAAGATCCTTGTCGCTTATATCTATCCATGTTTTTAAGCTGTCTAAACAATTAGCCTCGTAGTACCCCACCAGATCCGGGAGTCCAAAGCCACCGTTTTCTGGGAGTTCCTGTAGGTATTTTTGTCTTATTCTTGGTTTTTTGGCTCGCCATATAAAGGCTGACAAATCGGCTTGCCACCTTTTCAACAGAGTCTGGTTTTTCAGAATTGGCAACATTTGAAATAAAAAATTTAGCCTGGGGAATATTTTCATTTTAATAGTGGAGATCCTTCCTAATATAGATAAATTAAAATTTTTCCATCTACTTAGATCACCCTTAATTTCATTCCATACTTTTTCATAATTATTTTTAACCAGTTGGCAATTTTTGGCCGTAATATTAATCCCTAGATATCTGACCTGTTTTGTTATTGGGATCCCTGCTTTCCTTTCAATCATTTGGACCTCTTTGTTTTCTATGTTTTTAGTTATCATCTGTGATTTTAGTTTATTCAATTTAAACCCCGAAATTTTACCAAATTGTTCTAATTTGTCCATCCACTTGTCTATATTATCTAGAGGATTAGATATTACACACGCCAGGTCATCCGCAAACGCGATTACCTTATATTTCCTGTTTTTAATTGTCAAACCTTTAATTTCAGTATCTTTCTCTAGATCCTTTAGTAATAAATCCAAAACAAAATTAAAGATTAAAGGTGACAGTGGACAGCCCTGTCTCGTACCTTTATTTATTGGGAACTTTTCTGATCTCTGACCATTTACTATCACTTGGGCCCATTGAGTCTTGTAAATTGCCTTTATTGCTGATTGAAAGTTGTACCCCATATCTAGCTCGGCCAGAAGGCTTTCAATTAACCCCCAGTTTATCCGGTCAAATGCCTTCTCGGCATCGAGGAAGGCTATTAATGCTTTTTTATCTATGTTCTTGTCTAGGTATTCTATGATGTTTATTATTATTCTTATGTTCTTTCTCATGTGTCTTTTTGGGAGGAAGCCAGTCTGCGCTTGGGAGATCCAGGTATTTAGAAATTCTTTTAGTCTTTCTGC
The DNA here is from genome assembly GCA_030556195.1 of Anolis apletophallus. Lineage (NCBI taxonomy): Eukaryota > Metazoa > Chordata > Lepidosauria > Squamata > Anolidae > Anolis > Anolis apletophallus. The sequence continues at coordinate 138,083,575 of JARBWK010000010.1, read as the reverse complement.
GATTATGTTTGCGTATAATTTATAATCTATATTTAATAGGGCAATCGGCCTGTAATTAGTAACCAACTCCGGGTCTATTATATGACTCCATTTCTTATAGAATTCCCCTGCTGCCTCTTCCGAGTCAATCCAGTATTTTATTCCCCTGAATGTAAATTGTAGCCCTTCTATTTTATTCCATTTGAATTTGATACCATTGTCCTTCAGCTTATCTGTTAGGAAGTAATATTTTTTCCTATTGTCTAGTACTGCCGCTGGAATTTCTCGTAAGATTCTTATTGCTTTTCCCTTGTATATGTATGGGTTGTCATAATGGTTTTTTATGATTTTTTCCTTGGTCTTGCAGGAGCTGTATTGTACTATGATGTCTCTTTCCGTTTTATTGTGTCTCGAATAGGCCGTACTAATCCTATACGCTTTTTCGATTAATTCCTCCATTATCTCTTCTCCTTTTTTTGAGAGTTGTGCTGACATTGCCACCATTAATTTCATCGTATCTTCCGGCTTCTCCTTATCAAGCTCCGGGAAACCTCTAATTCTCAACACATAATCTTTTTGATGGGCTTCCAATTGGATTGTTTTTTTAATAAGTTCTTTTTGTACGTAATTGAGATCTCTTGTCCTTTTCTGTTCCACTTGTATCTTACTTGTTGTCTCTTCCTCTTGTTTTTGTAAAGCGTCCACCTTATCATTTAGGTGCGCTACCTCCTTTCTTATAGTGGTTACCTCCTTTTTCATTTCCTTTCTTAAAGTTTGTATTCCTTCTTTGATTTGTTTTCTTTCTTCGGCTCCTTTGCCCACCAAGTCATTGATTTTCCTCATTTCGAATAACATTTCGTTTTTCATTTCCGTCATTATGTCTTTCATCTGGTCTCTGAGGCTCATTTCATCCTGATACGACTCCCTTCTCACCACTGGGACTCTGGATTCTTTCTCCCCTTTGTCTCCTTTCTTTCTTGTTCCCATCATATTACTCAGGCCTTATGCACCGGAAGGGACTACTCTTTATATTTCTTTGATCTCGTATAGTTGTTTTTATATATTGAATTTTTCTCTGGATTATTGTTATATTTAGCTCCTTGTATGGCTTCTGGGCACTTTGTGTAGTTTTCTTCTAATTTCAGGCTTCTAGCTTCTCCGTGGAAACTGTTAATTTTGAGGCTCCTCCTGTGCAAGTAGTCTTACTCTCACTGGGCTACCTCTATGGGCATTTGTTGTATTTATTGAACTCTTGGGCTATCCTCCCGCTTTCACTGTGCTATGTTTTTCTTAGTCCGTTGTCGTCCTTGATCTTGTTTACTCGCCTTTGCACTGTTTATGTGAGTTGCGTAGATTGCGTAGATTAGGTACATTGCGTGTAGATCGCTCCTCCCGCTGTCTACGTTGTCTACGTTGTCTGCGCTAATTACGCAGTTTGCGGGAGCTTCGTGTCGTAACACTTGACAGGGATTGGCTCTCTCGCTTGCCAGTATTAACCGGAAGTGTCGTATTTTCAGGCCGGCCTCCTCCTATCACCGCCGCGATTCCCTTCCTCTCGAGTAGGTAAATTAATTAACTTTTGCTGTCTCTTGCTACTTTTATTCTTTTATTCTCTTGCGTCTCTCTTTGTCCCTGTTGTCCCTTGTTGAGTATCTGCGGGTACAGTGGTCCTCTTTTTAGCGTTTCTCCGGGGTCCTTTTCCTTTAACTTTACCTGGCTTGTCTTTCCCTCCACCGATATTCTCTTTAAACTCTTTTTTTTTCCTGTTTGATATCGGGGTCCCGGGGGATACTTCCTCTATTAGTCTTCTTGCTGGGTGTCCCCTTATACCCCTCTTGTTCGTATGGGGCTGTCTGGGGGATGGGGTGCTGTGTCTCCTTCCTCCGCGGGTGCGGAGACCGCGCCCTGCTGCTGGCCCTGTGCCTCCGGTTGCTCTGGGGTTCCTCCCTGTGTGGGGTTGCCCCCTTCTATTAACAACCTGGGGGCTTGAGTACCTTCCCTTCCTCCAGAAGGTACCGGGTTCTGGTCACTCCACCCGACCTTTTGCAGCTAGGGGTCCAACTCCTCACGGAGCTCACCTTTCAGGCGTCCACCTTCATCCACTCCCAGACCGGAAGTCGTAATCTGAAACACTTTTGTGAGGGAAGCTCTTTGTGAGGTAATGAATGCTTTCATGCGACAGGAATAAACTTTTGAAACGAGGCTTGACTTCGAAATCAATGGCACAGAGAGGTTTTTAGATGAAATAACAACTAATAGTTTATTCTGGTACAAAGCTTGGTTTGGTTTAACTCTTCCGAGGAGGCACAACTTAAAAAGTTATGGCAAAACCAAATTCTAGTTATGGCAAAACCAAAGTTACAATAGCCCAACTATTGTCATCAACCAGCTAAATTAGCTTTTCACTCTTTCAATACATAGGCACGCTGGCCTTCTTCAGACACTTTGTCTTCCTTTAGCCTTCAGGCTTTGTCTAAAAAAAAACTGACTCACAGGTTCAGTTAACCAAGACTGTATTCTTTCAGCCTTAAACTAATCCTAACCCTACTCTCTCTCTCTAGAGCTGGTCAGACTTAACCACTCACTTTGAGCTCTTCCCTCTCTAAACTCTTAACTCTCTCTCTGAGCTCCTCACACACTGAGCTCCTAACCCTAACACTCTCTCTCTGAGCTACTCACACTGAGCTCCTATCCCTATCTCTCTCTCTGAGCTCCTCACACACTGAGCTCCTATCCCTAACTCTCTCTGAGCTCCACACACACTGAGCTCCTAACCCTAACTCTCTCTCTGAGCTCCTCACACACTGAGCTCCTAACCCTAACTCTCTCTCTGAGCTTCTCACACACTGAGCTCCTAACCCTAACTCTCTCTGAGCTCCTCACACACTGAGCTCCTAACCCTAACTCTCTCTGAGCTCCTCACACACTGAGCTCCTAACCCCACACTCCTCTCTCTGAGCTCCTCACACACTGAGCTCCTAACCCTAACTCTCTCTCTCTGAGATACTCAGACACTGATCTCCTATCTCTATCTCTCTCTGAGCTCCACACACACTGAGCTCCTAACCCTAACTCTCTCTCTCTGAGCTCCTCACACACTGAACTAACCCTAACTCTCCTCTGAGCTCTCCTCACACACTCTCCTAACCCTAAGCTCCTCACACACTGAGCTCCTAACCCTAACTCTCTCTCTGAGCTCCTCACACACTGAGCTCCTAACCCTAACTCTCTCTCTCTGAGCTCCTCACACACTGAGCTCCTAACCCTAACCGACTAGAATTCCCTCCTTGGTCTTGTCAGAAGCCTTTTGGCTCCTCCCACTACAGCTTCAGAGCCACGTTGCTATGGCAATTTTGCTCTCCCTGCAGAAATGTGCTCTTAATATCAGCTCGCTCTCTCCTGTTCACTCTCTCCCAACATTACAATACATATTCATTTATATAATACAATTAATCACCTCAACACACCCCTGTTTTCCTGTTATTCATCCAACCCATGTCCCTGTTGTGGAAACAACCCTCATTTATGATATGGGAAAACACGAGGAGCAATAACCTGCAAAATGGAGGAAATTGTTTTCTTCCTTCAACTCCCCCCCCCCTGTAAAATGAACAATCCTTCTCTCTCTAACGCCCCCTAGTGGCCTCTGCCCAGATAATGGAACAGTACCCAAATAACAGTACAATTTAAAAAAGCATGGGAATTAAAAACAAAAAAGCTGAGCAATGCTTTTGTTAGGCTCTCTAAAAGTGACACACCTGCAACTTCTTCAGAACTCTTCACCAGGGTAAATGTTCCACCAAAAATACCCCAACAACACTGAGTTGAGGGGGGGGGGGGACATTACAGTCCCATCAAAATCTGACTTTGGGCTCCTGCAGATAGAAGTAACCTCCACGATGGAGACCGCATCCAAGCTGCATCTGGAAGAGTCAGCATTAAGTGTAGTGACACCAGGTTGTGCCTCAAGGGACACAGAATCGATGGCTGTTCCCCATCTGTGCAGACAAAAGGCTAAATCTTTGAGCAAAGTGGATTTGGACTTGGAGCTTTGGAAAAGAAGCTGAAACAGCAAGGTTCACATTGAGATGCATCAAGTTTTCAGGATCACCGGATACAAGACAGAAGGCGTCGTTATAAAAACAAAATTGCATACATTATTTCTTTGTTTCATCAAAGTGGGGTTTTTCCCCCCAATAGTGGATCTTTAAAGATTACTCTGGGATGGATAAGGAAAATAATACTGTGTAATGAATCAAGATTTTAAGAGGCTGATAAGCACCAGGCAGCTGGGTGGAGAAGAGCGCTTCTCTTGTTTTAATTAAAGCCTTAGAACAGTGTTTCTCAACCAGTGTGCCGTGGCACACTAGTGTGCCATAAACGATCATCAGGTGTGCCGTGGGAAATTGGAACCTCCAATACCCTTTCTTCCCCCTCCTGCCCACAGTGCTCTCTGGGTGTAGGTGAACTACAACTTCCAAACTCAAGGTCAATTCCCAAGCAAACCCTTTCAGTACTTTCTGTTGGTAATGAGAGTTCAATATGCCAAGTTTGGTTCAATTCCATTGTTGCAAGAGTTCAGGATGCTCTTTGATTGTGTGTTAACTATAAATCCCAGAAACTGTAACTCTCAAATGTCAAGGTCTATTTTCCCCAAACGCCATCTGTGTTCACATTTGGGCATATTGAGTATTTATGCCAAGTTTGGTCCTGATCCAACATTGTTTCCGCCCACAGTGCTCTTTGGATATAGGTGAACTACAACTCCAAAACCCAAGGTCAATGCCCACCAAACTCTTATAGTATTTTCTCTTGGTTATGGGAGTTCTGTGTGGGAAGTTTGTGTCTTTCTGCCATTCCTGCCAGGGTATCTATGTTGTGTTTATCGAAACAGGCCCAGGTTTCACACTGAGTGTATAAATACATTTAGAAACATATTAACTATATGTATTACTGTGTTAGAGTGTCATTTTGGTTGGTGGTGTGCCCCAGGATTTTGTAAACGTAAAAAATGTTCCGCGGCTCAAAAAAGGTTGAAAAACATTGCCTTAGAACAGTAGTTCTCAACCTTCCTAATGCCGGGACCCCTTCATACAGTTCCTCATGTTGTGGTGACCCACAACCATAAAATTATTTTCGTTGCTACTTCACAACTGTCAGGTTGCTATTGTTATGAATTGTCATGTAAATATCTGATGTGCATGACATATTTTCATTCACTAGACCAAATTTGGCACAAATATCCGACACGCCCAAATTTAAACACTGGTGGGATTTGGGGGTGGGATGGGGTATTGATTTTATCATTTGGGAGTTGTAGTTGATGGGAGTTGTAGTTCACCTACAATCATAGAGCATTCTGAAATCCACCAATGATGAAATTGGGCCAAACTTGGCACACAGAACTCCCATGATTAACAGAAAATACTGGAAGGGCTTGATGTTTGACCTTGAGTTTTGGTGTTGTAGTTCACCTACATCCAGAGAGCATGGTGGACTCCTACAATGATAGAATGGACCAAACTTAGCACAAATACTCAAGATGCCTAAATGTGAACACTGGTGGAGTTTGGGGAAAACAAACCTTGACATTTGGGAGTTGTAGTTGCTGGTTCACCTACAATCAAAGAGCACTCTGAACTTCGCCAACGATGGAATTGAACAAAACTTGGTATACAGAACTCCTATGATAAACAGAAAATTCTGTGTTTTCTGATGGCCTTGGCGACCCCTTTGACACCCCTCGCGACCCCTTCAGGGGTCCCCGACCCCAGGTTGAGAAACAGTGCCTTAGAAGATACTCCAGAAACAAAAATCCATTCAAGCCATCAATGTGATAAAAAAGGCGATGGTTGCAAGTTCTTTTCTACTCACCTGCCTGCCTCATGAATCTCCTTGCTGGGGGAGGAAAGGAAAGATCTAGTCTCTTTTCATTTCGTTCTTTAAGCTAGCAATCTTCTTGCAAGCACTAGAGTTTTACTGCTGACTGGAAGCACTAATGGGAGCTATGCCTGAGCAGTGAGAGGAGGAAATGCTTCAAAGCCATGCCAAGGCCAAGGTGCATCAAAGCCCGAAGAGGTATAATTGAAGATATGCTGCTCACTGGAGGACAGGCCAAGCCATGTCTTCTGATCTCACGTTTCGGGGGGGGGACGACATATTTTGAAGGCACCCTGCCAGGTTCACTCCGACAGAACGGTGAACGGAAAGGCACGTTATGCATCTAGCACAATTTGAAGTGCCAGCTGGCATCTGAGACATCCAGAGCAAATCCCTCCTAAGTGTCTGTTTGGCAGGATGTCTAGTTGCATGAGTCAAATTCAAGCACAAATACAAAAAGGTGACGCACGCATGTATGGCCCATATATCAAATACAACGTCCTGGTCCTATATACAATATAAGTGAGCAAATACAAACAATATAAAGTTCGTGAAGATGTGGGCAACTGCCCTGGAGGCTTTATAACAGTTCAGTGTTACTCACGAAGAGGCGGGGAAACCGGGGAAAAAGGGAGAAGGCCGAGCGTGGTCGCTGGGAGTGAATCCGCTCCGGAACGCCGTGGCTACGTCACAAGGGTGCGACTGCAAGCGCCGGCACCGCCGCGCTCAAACCACCTCACTGGGAAGCGACTGGTGGTGCAGAGATGAGCGTCATCAATGATGGTAAACAAACCCGTACGTAGTAAATCATATGGTGTCATAAAACTTCATGGTGTTTATCAATGAACAGCCATAGAGGCGCCAGCAATTATTTGCCATTTTCATGCCTGGGGGGGGCACTTCTTCAGGGCGCGTCGCTGAATAAACAGAGTCAAGGCGAGTTCTACTAGTTACATCACTGGTGTAAATCCATGGGGCTCCATGGATCCAGCCCCATGGATGACGCTCATCTCTGTTCATGGATAAACACCATGGTTGCTTTAAGAGTAGCTCACATGCTGAAAAAGTGTGAGCACCCCTGCCCTACGTGATCTACCTAATGAGCACCCCTGATCTACACCATAGAATTAATGCAGTTTGGCAGGAGTTAATGAGCTAAATTAGTGCTATAATGCTAAAATGTTAACTTAAAAGTGCCTCTCTTGGTCGAAGGTAGCGAGAGGAAGAGGCCAAGGAGACATATCCAGTAGGCATGAGAAAAAAGTTATGAAAATTAAAAGATTCGGAAGAAATTCGTAAGAAATGCTACTTTTCAGTATTTCTGCACCTGGAACGCCAACCAGGAAGTGGACTTTCTTTATAGAACTCGGGGCCAGGATTTTCTTAAGTATCGTTATTAGGTCGTAAGGGGGCACCCTCCTTCTCTCTCACAACCCTCCCGCCTCCCTTGCCAATAAGTATTATGGCAAGGCAGGCCCTAAACTTGCTCCTTCTTTCGGCTGGAAGCCTGGAAAAATGTCAACAGAGAGGTTTACTCAGAAGTAAATCTGCAAAGGAAGTAAACAGAGAGGTTTACTCTTGATGTAAATCCGCAAAGGAGGGCACTTTGGATGAAGGGCCCTCCTGTGTGGCTTTACTTCTGAGTAAACCTCTCTGTTTACATTTTTCAGGCTTCCCTGCCCCTCCTGCCTGCCAGGATCTAAAGCATCAAAGAGTATTGGGGTAGTATACCTACATTCCATGCACATGCAATAATACAGCAGTAATAACAATGGGTATAAGAAGAGGTAAAATTCAAACCGAAGTATTCTGACTGTGGTCCTCCTCAAGCGGTGCAAACTGCAAACGGCTCTTCTCTATGAGCCCGGGAGGCAGCCTCCCAGGAAAAGCCAAAAAGCCCGGCACAGCGTTTGCCGCCTGGGTGCCCACACATCCCTATTCCTGGGGGGGGGGGGTTGCTGCAGAATCCCGGGCTCATAGAGAAGAGCCCGTTTGCACCGCTTGAGGAGGGACCAGTCAGAATACTTCGGTTTGAATTTTACCTCTTCTTATACCCATTGTTATTACTGCTGTATTATTGCATGTGCATGGAATGTAGGTATATGACCAGTTGGATTACTTATAATATTTAGGCACTTACTCTATAAGTTAGCATTCATTCTATTATACATTAGGTTGGTTTCTCACAAGATCTAAAGCGTGCCAAGCCTTGATGCGCTTTAGATCCTGGCAGGGCAGGAGGAGTGGGCCTCCCTGCCCCTTCTGCCTGCCAGGATCTAAAGCCTTGAAGAGGCTTCATGACGGGCCAACTTCAGCCCTCCAGGTATTTTGGACTTCAACTCCCACCATTCCTCACAGCCTCAGGCCTCTTCCTTTTCCTCTCAGCCTGGGCAAACTTGGGCCCTCGCTCCCTCAGGATTGGGGTGAGAGAGAGGCAGCGAGGAGCGAGGGGGGGCTCCTCCTCCTTTTTTTGCTGCTTCCAAGAATAGAATACCCCCCTCCCTCCCTCCCTCCTTCCCTCCCTCCTTCCTATTTGGAGAGTCCCATCTAGAATTCAGTGTGATTTATTCAAGTTTTGGCCTACAACTCCCAGAAATCCCAGCCAATTTACCAGCTGTTAGGATTTCTGGGAGTTGTAGGCCAAAACCATCTGGAATGCGCATGCGCTGGCATACGAACTACTAACGAATGTCGTTAGTAATTACGTTACATTTTAGAAATTTTTGGAATTTTTTTGTAAGTCTTTCTATTACTAATCAAAAAATCCCCCATTAGATTTTCGATTTCCTATTTTTGGGTTCTAAACCATGCCTAATATCCAGCTTACAAAGGATATATTCGGATGTTTTAATATGAATGCACAGAAAACTGTTATTATTTCATATTAAAATCAATTTAGACCCTAATTTGACCCACAGCCAGCAACCCGGAAGTGACCTTTCTAAATCGAAACCGGGTCAGCCATTTCCGTAAAGTGTGCGTTATTGGGTCGTTTTTATTCCTGCCCTTTCTTATTCTTTAACCTGCTTCAATTCTCAACTGGCGAGAGGAGACTGGAGGGCAGCAGCACCCTCCATTCTGCTCTCGCCAGCTGAGAGCTGAGGCGGGCGCTTTGGAAGCAGCCAGGGGCCGAGATTTCCTCCTGTTCAATGAATACCAAGGAAAGGGTGGGGTTTGCTCATAGCTAACAACAAACAAAGGAGAACCACAAGAGCAATGCTACAGGCTCAAATATAACATGCAAACATGGTACAAAATGACATAAATGGATACAATTGGATATAGTATTCAATAAGTAGGAACAAAAAATCTTTTTTACAAAAGCATAGAGGTATCTATCTAGTCATGTATCAATACTTGCATCACACGATAACATAGGCATGCACGCCTCTGATATACATGAAAAAGTTTTACAGTAATTAGCCTTGCAGTAAATAACACAGTTTACATCACATAAGTAGGTAATAAAACCTGAACAAATGTAGGGCTGTGTAAAGGGGAGGTGATTCCACCGTAAATAATAGTCCCAAAATGTTCTCTGAGGCGGCACTGATGAGAAAAGTCCCCCTGCAATGTTGCGCGGCGAGGAGAGTCGAGCCACGGTGCTGGGGTGAAGCAGCCGCATTCGGGGGGGAGCCTGCTGGGGACATAAGAACATAAGAACATAAGAAGAGCCATGCTGAATCGGACCTCAGCCCATCTAGTCCAGCATTCTGTATCACACAGTGGCCCACCAGTTGTACACGGGGATCTCGAGCAGAAGGGAGGGCAAAACCCTAACCTGCTCCCGACCCCCCACAACCAGTACCCAGGGAAATCCTGCCTACCTCAACCAACTCCGAGGTGGCACTTGAATGTCCTTTTCAGTAACTACCGATACACTTGGTATCCATGAATCTGTCTAATCCTGCCTTGAAGTTGTTCAGGCTGACAGCTGTCACAACCTCTTCCGGGACGCCGGAAAGGAAACCGCAAGGCAAGAAGAATTGTCGTAAGCGACCTGGCGTGCTGTGGGGGCTCTAGTAAGAGCACAATTGGACCCACCAATGAGAAGGAGAGCCGGGACAGGGCCGAACGGCTAAATGTTCTCCTGCCGCCAAGGTTGGTCTGCCGTTTTCACGTCAACAGACGCTTCTTCGGGGTGCGTTGCTCATTCAAAATAATCTACAATAATACAATGTGGTCATAATGAGATGCTAATGCCAAGCTGGCCGATAAGGGTTACACAATAAAGAGCAAAAAGAGCAGCGAAGGGGTGAAAGGTAAACATACCAGGGCGAGAAGTTCAAAGGGTGTCACTGAAGATCATCCATTCGGCTGAATGCAGCAAGAGGAGAGGAGAGCAGGTTAAAGATATAGGGATTTTACAGGTGTATGGAATTAAAGTAGTAGCTGTTGCAGAGAAAGAGAGTCGTTCAAACCGCAGGGCGTTTCGCTGGTTAACAAGAGGGCCCATTTCTTTTCAGCTTTAAGTAATTGCTTTGTCAGATCAGTGTGTGGTAAGGGATTAACCCTTTGTAGGCCATAGATACTGAAGCTGTCTCCCATGAAAATACCACCACATTGCAAGAAAAATTGTCGTTAAATTGGAAATAATTATAATCTGTAACACAGTCATAAAGTTCTGCCAGAAAGTGTGTAGGGGGACGATGTGGAGGGGTCCTAGTGTCCAGATGGTCTATAACAGTGCTGTCCAACATCTACCGGACCGGGGCCGGATGTTTGGTCACTGATGACCTGGGGGGCCGCTCGGCCCCCCGGCCACGCCCGGCCATGCCCCGGCAGCAGCTGAAGCGTCACCCAGGGAGGCGATCCAGGCGAAAACTCTCCCGCAAGCCGGGTTCTCGCTTCCCCCGTGAGCCACCCAAGCTTGCAAAAGGGGTTTCGCCCGGATCTCGCCTCCCTCTGGTCAGAGGGAGGCGTGAGGGCGACAGCCTCTCGCAGGCCTGGATGGCTCGTGGGGGCGAGAACCAGGCGCCGCTCCCCCATGAGCCATCCAGGCCTGCGAGAGAGCTGTCGTGCAGATCTCGCCTCCCCTGGTCAGGGGAAGGGAGGGAGGAGGGAGGCGTCCTGGCAGGGGAGAAGGCAGCGGATCGCTGCCTCTTCCCTGCCAGGCCCCTCCGTCCTTCCTTTCCTCCCGGCGGCGGCGCCCAAACGGAACGCCGCTTCCAGGGTGAAAGGAGGGAGGGAGGGAGGCGTCCTGGCAGGGAGAAGGCAGCGGATCGCTGCCTCTTCCCTGCCAGGCCCCCTCTGTCCTTCCTTTCCTCCCGGCAGTGGCGTCCCAAACGGAACACCGCTTCCAGGGTAAAAGGAGGGAGGGAGGGAGGCGTCCTGGCAGGGAGAAGGCAGCAGATCGCTGCCTCTTCCCTGCCAGGCCCCTCCGTCCTTCCTTTCCTCCCGGGCGGTGGCGTCCCAAACGGAACGCCGCGGCCAGGGTGCAAGGAGGGAGGTAGGCGCCCTGGCAGGGAGAAGGCAGCGGATCGCTGCCTCTTCCCTGCCAGGCCCCCTCCGTCCTTCCTTTCCTCCCGGCGGCGGTGTGCCAAACGGGAGGCGTTGGAAGGGCAGGGGGATGCCCCGTGGCTCCTCCCACCCTTCCAAGGCACCCTGGCAGCAGCTGAAGGCAGTGATTTTGCCGCCTTCAGCTGCTGCCAGGGTGCCTTGGAAGGAGGGAGGAGCCACGGGCATCCCTTCTCCGTTCCAAGGCATCGGCGCCGAGAGAGAGGGACAAGGCGGCGGTACAGGGAGGAGTGGACAGCTCTCTTCCTCCTGCCTGTATCGCCTCCGTTTCCCTCTCTCAGCGGCGCCGCTGCAAACTGCCTTGCAACGGCGCCGCCGAGAGAGGGAGAAGGGGCGATACAGGCAGGAGGAAGAGAGCTGACTGCTCCTCCCTGCCAGTATCGCCCCTCCGTCCTCTCGGCGGTGCCGATGCGATGCAGTTTGCATTAGCGGCGCCGAGAGAGAGAGAAGGGGGCGGTGTAGGGAGGAGGAAGAGAGCTGGCTCCTCTTCCCTGTACCGCCCCTTTCTCCCTCTTTCGGCGGCGCCAATGCAAACTGCATCGCATCGGCGCCGCCGGGAGAGGGACAGAGGGCGATACAGACAGGGAGGAGGAGCCAGCTCTCTTCCTCCTCCCTGTCCCGCCTCCCCCCCCGACTGCCATTTTTTTTCAAAAAAAATTTGAAATTTTTTTTGAAAAAAATATTGCGGGGGGTAGCAGGGGTAGCGGGGGCCGTGTCCAACAGGATGGGGGGCCGGATCCGGCCCACGGACCGCCTGTTGGACAGCCCTGGTCTATAATGATCTGTCTTGCTTCTGAGGTGGGTATGTTAGTATATAGAGCTTCAACGTCCGTGGTGATTAATATGTCATGGGGGTCAATACGATAGTTGGAGATTTTATTAAGTAAATCAGTCGTGTCTTTCACATAAGATTCAGACGAGGAGGCAAAGGGATAGAGATGGTGGTCCAAAAATTGTGACAGGGGTTCCAGGATTTAATTGGGAGTGGGCTTCCGTGATGTAATCAATTCGGTTGAGGGCCACAATGGCTCCTCCTTGCTGTTACTCCCTGTGCATGCGTAACAGCAATAACGAAATAATAACGAATTTTGTTATTTATTACGTTACAATTTCAAAATTTTTAGGGCTTTATGGGTGATGATCTGCATCTTGAATTGGGACCGGAAGTTAAACGGCAGCCAATGGAGCTCCTTAAACAGAGGGGTTGACCACTCCTTGTAATTCGCCTGAGTTATCAATTTGGCTGCTGAACGTTGTACCAGTTGTAGTTTCTGGGCTGTCATCAAGGGTGGCCCCATGTAGAGAGCATTGCAGTAATCCAGTCTAGGCAGATAGAGCTCTGTCTTCCAATATCTTACTGCCGCCCCACAACTTGCCACATGAAACTGCTGTAGTGTCTAACATTAGGGCTGGATCTGTTTGGGTTGCACTTAAACTTAATGGAGAAAATCAAGACAGCAGCAAAACCTACTCATGTTTCATATACTGTCAAAAATCTCTAATATATGCAGACCTACCATCCAACCTCATCTATCGTACTGATGGGCACTTCACTAGCCTTACATTAAACAGCGCTTTGGTGTATCTATATGTGCATATCTGATGAATTAAGTCATTTGGATAGATGGGATTCTAAAATTACCCTCTGGACTACAATGGAAGCCGTCGCATAAGTTGCAGCTTGGAAGAATATGCAAAGGGATTCATATAACCTAATTTTTAAAGTGTTCCCTGATCATTTTGATATAAAATTCAACTGCAAATAAAACCACAAATACCTGCCACCAATTAATTCTTAAATAGCTGACTAAATTGTTCAGTGCAAATCGTTCACCTATTTTCAATATTGTCGAATGTTCTTCCAGTCAGGAAGAATCTAACTGGGACAGGTCATTATGTGTTGTTAATGAATGATTTGCTCATGGCTGTGCAACCCCAGCTCTATGCGGTCCCACTGAGTTGAGTTAGATTTGTTCTCAAGGAAGTGCTTATGGCCCAGTCTAAGGCCCCGTCTACGTATAAAATCCAGACTACCTGCTTTGAGATAGATTATATGGCAGTATAGACTTATATAATCCAGTGTGACGGCACAGGAAGCTCCCCTGCATAAAGGATCTTGAGTTTGTAAAGATTTGCTTTGTTAAGATGTGTTTTGCAGCTTGCTCAGTTTGTTAATGGTGATGGGTCCCTAGTACCTGTCTATCATCATCATTTATTTATTTACTTACTTTATTTATATTCCGCTCTTCTCACCCCGAAAGGGACTCAGAGCGGATTACAGTACACATACTTGCAGACAATCCCTGCATATATAGACAACATATATGACATATTTAGACAGACATATATAGACGAACAGAGGCAAACTTCTGGCCACCAGGGGGAGCTGACGCACTCCTAATCTCTCAGCGCTTTCCAGCGTCCCTTTGTTGTTCTTCAAAGTACCTGTCTATCATCATTATTTATTTACTTACTTACTTTATTTATATTCCGCTCTTCTCACCCCGAAAGGGACTCAGAGCGGATTACAGTACACATACTTGCAGACAATCCCTGCATATATAGACAGCATATATGACATATTTAGACATATATAGACGAACAGCGGCAAACTTCTGGCCACCAGGGGGAGCTGATGCACTCCTAATCTCTCAGCGCTTTCCAGCATCCCTTTGTTGTTCTTCCGCATTCCTCAGCGATTCCTGGAGTTCTTTATGGCCTCATAAATTAGTCAGAATTTGCCTCCCCACTTAATGTGGTACCTTTATCTCCTACTTGACAAATGAACTGTCTTTCGGGCTGCAAAGGTCGACAGCAGGCTACACTTAAGGTCGAGGACCCACCTCGACCCGGGCATTCAGAGATCCCAGTTGAGTTTGTTCCGCCACTTTTCCCAGGGATTTGGAAAAGAATGCCATTTTTATATTCATTAAACCACCAGGATTTCTCCAGAGAGGACGTGACTGAAGGTTTGCCAGGCCAGGCCTTGGTCAGGCTATCTTCCAACACCAGACGGACTTTCCTTATTTATTTATTTATTTATTATTCCAATTTATATACTGCCACTCTCCGAGGGCTTGGAGCGGTTTACAGTACCGACAAGAACAATATACATAAAAACCAAATTAAAACAAAAAGAAACGACCAATCAGCAGGATTCGAATGGGACTCAAACAGAAAACCCAGCATACCAGAAGGTTGGGTAGCTCTGAGGAGTCTCAAGCGCCTTCAAACCAGTCAGTTGGCATCTAGAGGAAGGTTTCAAGCCTTCAATATAGGACATTTATTTACTTATTTATTTACTTTATTTATATTCCGCTCTTCTCACCCCGAAGGGGACTCAGAGCGGATTACAGTACACATACTTGCAGACAATCCCTGCAGTTCAACATATGACATATAAACATGTGACATTTATCACAGTACAGTGCAGTACATACATTTTGACATATTACACACATATGGATGAACAGAGGCAAATTTTCTGGCCACCAGGGGGAGCTGACCCACATCTGACTAGGGCTTCGAGTGTCCTTACCTCGAAGCCATAGAGAAGGAGAGGACTTGGAGAGCCGGCTAAGGTTCCTAGACTACAGCTACAGAGAGACTGTAATGTAAAATCTTTCCTTTATCTTTTTGGGAAACTAAGCGAAGTGCCTGAGTGAGGTTAACTCATGTTATGAACAAATAAAGGCGAGTATATCCCAAACTCTATTTTAACTGGAAAAGTTGGGGGTCGTCTTGTACGCCAAGTAGGGTTCCCATATGTCCCTTATTCTAAGGGACGTCCCTTATTTTGGCTCTAAAATTTGTGTCCCTTATTTTCAGGCCCTGTCCCTTATTTTTGACTAGCAGGACAGGACTGGGCGGGGTTGACCAGAGGAAGGTGTGCGCTGCGGTTTCCACAGCAATGCCTGCCCGGGGATTCCAACTCGCAGGGCAGCCTGCGTCCCGTTGGAAGGAAGAGGCCATACAGGACTTTTTCAAAGTACAGTAGACTAATTAACCGTTACCCAAGGGGAATGTTGGATCATGTTGGGTAAAGATAGTTTCTGCTTGCTTGAGAGTTACTCTTGAAATAGGCCTAGCTGTGCATCCCAATACTATACATTGCTGTGTATCCCATACTATACTATACTATTGACTATTGACATAATAATAATGAAGATGTACTGTCTTTTACATTTTATTTTATTTTAATGTTTAGACAGTGCACTTTTAAAGTCAGCAAAGTCAAGGACTAAATACAGATGGAGAAAATTAGGTAGTTCTAATCATGTTTTTTTTCTGCATGACAAAGTATGCAGAAACACACCATGTACTGTTAAGAGGGTGTAAGTCAGTTTCTCTTGTGAGTTTCAATCATTATCTTATTCTGTTAATAAAACTATTTCTACCTAATATTTGAGTTTCAAGTTTTTAATGAAGTGTCCCTTATTTTTGTGAAAAATCTCGTAAATGTCCCTTATTTCGTATATCAAAAAATGGCAACCCTAAAGCCAAGTCATCTTATACGCCAGGAAATATGGTACTTATTATTTATTTATTTATTTATTTTGTTTACTTCATTTCTATTCTGCCCTTCTCACCCCGCAGGGGACTCAGTGCGGATTACAATGTACACATTACATTTAGATGTAATGCTCCGGGAAGGGGGTTCCGATAAACCAAACTCACTCCAAGCGAATTGGAAGATAGATCATTTATTGGCTCCTTGCTCCAGGCTGAACAAAGATAGACTAAAGAAAAGCCCGCGCAAACATTCCTCAAGAATCCCTCCCCGGCCCGCCCCCCGCTGGGTCCCTCCTTCCAAGGCTTGACCAAATGGCCAGTCCACATATCAAAGACCAGGAAGGTATCTGGCAGATCAAAGGGGATGAGCCTGGTGGTTTCCCGCTCGGCAGTGTCCATATCAATTGGCGCGATCGGCTTGGTCCGTTATGGCATGAAACGAACCAACCGGAGCTGACATAGCGCCCCCCTCCGCAAGATGGTGACCTGCAAGGGAAAGAGTCAAGAACAAGGGGATCAGGACACCCGCTTGTCGGGGACCGCGGCGTGAACAGCCGTAACTAGTCTCGGGCGCTAACATGGGGTGCCAACACCCACTCGGGGTGTAAGTCCCTGGCAGTCCATTTAACTAAGTAACTAAGGCGGCCCTTGTGGCGCCGCGAGTCCAAGATGTCCTTAATCTCAAAGTGGGTATGGGACCCCACCATAATAGGCACCGGGGCGCCTTCTTGGCGGACCACTTCCGGTCAGACACAGCTTTTTCAATAAGCTCACATGGAACACAGGGTGGACCTTGCGCCAGGTGTGCGGCAGGTCCAGCTTGACCGCCACGAGGTTGATTATTTCCACCACGCTGAGGGGCCCTACAAATTTGCTGGCAAACTTATGGACGGCTGAGTCGACTTCAGGTTCTTGGTGGAAAGGAATACGCGGTCTCCCACTGCATACGTAGGCTGGGGCCCCCTCTTCTTGTCAGCGTACAGCTTGTAAGAGTCCCGAGCCTGTCGCAGCGCCGTCTGGATGGCCGGCCAAGCTGCCGCCACCTTGGCTCCCCATTCGGTGACCGGAGTTGCAGGGTCGGCGGTGGGACCCGCCGCAGGGAAGGGCGGAAAGTCGCGGCCGGAGACAATGCGGAAAGGAGAGGCCCCCGTCGAGGCGTGTTCGGCGTTGTTGTAGCTGTACTCCGCCACCGCCAACAGCTCGGCCCAGTTGTCTTGCTGGTAGGTTGAGTAGCACCGAGGTATTGTTGCAAGGTGCGCTGGACCCTCTCCGTGGCGCCATCCGTCTCGGGTGAAACGCCGTGCTCAAAGCCCGTTGGGACCCCAGCCCTGCCAGAAACGCCTTCCAGAATCTGGGCGTGAATTGAGGCCCTCTGTCACTCACCACCCGCCGCGGGCAGCCGTGGAGCCGGAAGACGTGTTGGGTGAAGAGGCGTGCCAACTCGGGGCCGTGGGCAATCTCCGGAGCGGGACAAAGTGGGCTTGCTTTGAAAAGAGGTCCACCACCGTCCAAATGGTGGTGTACCGCCGCTGGGCGGAGGTCGACTACAAAGTCCATTGCGATTTCGCTCCAGGGCTCGGCGGGTCGGCCACCGTCTGCAGGAGTCCCGTTGGACGCGCCGTCTTGGGCTTGTTCCGCGCACACACTTCGCATTCTGCTATGTAGTCACTAGTGTCTTTTCTCATGGCCGGCCACCAGAACTGCCGGGCCAATAGCTTTAGAGTTTTAGTGAGGCCGAAGTGGCCAGACAATTTGGAGTCGTGGGCTTGGGCCAGGACCGGAGCCCTCTGGCTTTGGGGGACATACAACTTGTCTTTGTAGTACCATATGCCTTTAGCCTCAGTTAAGTCCTCGCGGTGCTCTTTAAGCCAGGCGTCTGTTCCATAAGCTGCTGCCAGTTCTGCTAACAGTTCTGGGGTCCCAGGGACCGTGGGGTTTGGGGCCTTAGCCGCGCCCCAGTGCGGGCCACCAAGCCCAACTGAGGTTTGGAGAACACGGTCCCCACTTCCTCCGGCGCCGGTAATCGGCCTCAGGCATTCTGGAAGCGTGTCGGCCAACACGTTTTTCGGGCCCGGCAGGTACTTGAGTTGGAAATTGAAGCGGCTGAAGAACTGCGCCCATCTCAGCTGCTTGGCGTTGAGTCTCTGCGGGGTTTGGAGGGCCTGCAGGTTCTTGTGGTCCGTCCACACTTCGAAAGGGAGGGCGGTGCCTTCTAAAAAGTGCCTCCAGTGGCTCAGCGCCGCTCGCACCGCAAAGGACTCCTTCTCCCATACATGCCACCGCTTCTCTGACGAGGTGAACTTTTTAGACAGGTACGCGCAAGGCCGCAGGGTCCCGTCCTCATCCCGCTGCAGGAGAATCGCCCCATAGGCCGCCTCTGAGGCGTCGCACTGGACAGTGAATGGCTTGTCGGGCTGGGGATGCCTCAGCAGCGGCTGGCTGATGAAGCTCCTCTTAAGGCTGTTAAAGGCCTCCTGGCACTGCGGGGTCCAGTTGAGCTTCGCCCCGGGTGATTTGGCTTTCTTTGTCTCCCCCAAGCCCTTGGTTTTCAATAGCTCCGTTAAGGGGAGCGCTATTTTAGCAAAGTTCTGGATGAACTGCCGGTAAAAGTTGGCGAACCCCAAAAAGCCCTGTAGCTGCCGCCGGGTTCGCGGGGCCTCCCACGCGAGCACGTCTCTCACCTTACTTGGGTCCATGGCCAGGCCTCGCGTGGAGATGCGGTACCCTAGATAGTCCAGTTCCTGTCGGTGGAACTCGCACTTGGACAGCTTGACAAATAGCTGGTTTTCTCGCAGCCGCTTTAACACCTCCCGGGTCATCTTGACGTGCTCCGCCTCAGATTTGGAATAAATTAACACGTCATCTAGGTAAACTAGAACTCCCTTGTAGAGTAAGTCCCTAAAGATCTCGTTGATGAATTGCTGGAAAATCCGGGGAGCGCCCTTAAGTCCGAAAGAGGTGACCGGAATTGGTACTGCCCCAGGTGGCAGTTGAACGCGGTCTTCCAGCAGTCTTCGTCCTTCACCCGAATCCGGCAGAACGCTTCTCGGATGTCCAGTTTGGTAAAGAGTTGCGCCTCCCCCAGCTGAGCCAGGATCTCGGACATCAGTGGCAGCGGGTAGGGGCTAGAGGTGCTGATAGCATTGAGGCCTCTGTAATCTACACACAGTCGCAGAGACCCGTCCGCTTTTGGCCTGAACAGGACGGGGGCCGCCATCGGGCTGGTTGACTTCTCAATAAAGCCTCTGTCCATATTTTTATCAATAAAGTCTCTTAATGCCTTTCTTTCGGGTTCAGACAGGGCATACAGTTTTGGGCTGGGCAACTTGGCGCCCTTTTCAATTTCGATTGCGCAATCGGACTTCCGGTGGGGGGGCAGCTGGTCGCTTTCCGCTCACTAAAGACCTCCCTAAGTCCTCGGTACTCTCGCGGGACTTCGCTGGGTAGGCTCTCTGCTGCCCCACGCCCGCTCCCTCATGGATTTGGGTGTCCGCGTCTTCAAGGTCATCTAGCCTTGCCCGGGCCTCTCCGGCTCCCGAACTGCACTGCTCCTGTCTCCCAGTTGATCCGAGGTTTTGGCTGCGTAGCCAGGAGCCCCCAGGATGATGGGTTGGTGCGCCATTGCTGAAATGACGATTTTAGCTTTCTCGGTGGGTCCCTATCTGCACTCTGAGATCTCCTGTCTTGTGGGTGGCTGGCTTCCCATTCGCGAGGACCCATCTAGCTGGGAGAATAAGATCTGCTCGATCAGGGCTTGTGGCTTTATCCCCAGCTGCCTCGCTAATCTCGGGGACATCAGGCACCTGGTGCACCCGCTGTCTATCATGGCCGTAGTCTCTATGGGTTGGCTGGCCTCGGGGCCCCACACCTGAATGTCCAGCTTGTATGTGCCGCACCCAGGAGGATCTAACTCACCGCCCGAAGGGGTCTGGATCTGCCGTCGGGCGTCTACAGCAGATCGTTGTCGTTTCCCGCCATCCACTCGGAGTCGCTCTCCTCCGTCTCCGGCTCTAGCTCCTCAGCCTCCCGTAGGGGCCGGGGTGCCCGCGCCGTCTCCGCTGCTGCCGCTGCCTTGCCTCGGCCAGGGGGTTTGGCCGGTGTTGCCGGTTTGACCTCCGGCGCCCGCTCCGCCTCGGCGAGGGGACTTTCTTTGGCACTCCGGCTGCCCGGTGCCCTTCGTCCGCACGAGAAGCAGGCTCTCTCTTCCCTCTCGGGCTTCCCGGCTGGCCGACCGGGGTCGGGAGGAAGGTCGTCGGGAGGGCCCCGACCGCCCCGGTGGGCCCGTCCCCGTCCCGCGGGACCTCCCGCCATCTCGGTGGCGCCTAGGCATTTGCTCCATGTCGCACTCCACTCTCCCGGCCAAGGCTAGCCAGCCTCCAGGGTCTCGATTCCCTCGGTGCATCGCCCATTCTAGAATGTCCTGCCTTAGGCCTGCTTTGAAGCACTCGAGTATGGTGGATTCAGACCAACCCCGGATCTTCCCCGCTAGGGCTCGGAAGTTCAGGGCGTACTCTGAGACGGTTTTCTGGCCCTGGTAAATCCTCCTCAACTGGGCCTTGGCTTTCTCCCCGGCTAACGGGTCCCCGAACAGTTCGCAAGGCCTCCAACAGAGCGTCTACCCGCATCAGATGCGGCGCTCGAGTGTCTGGCAGCTGTATCAGCCAGTCGGCCGCGGCCTCCTTTAGGTTGGCCCCCACAGCCCGCACCTTGGCCGCCTCTGAGGGGAACGTATCCCCATAGTCCACCATGTAATTCTGGACGTTGGTGACAAAGTATGATAGTTGGCGGGGGGTCCCCGTCGAACTTTACCTTCAAGTCTCTTCGATCCCGTCATCTCCTGGCTCTGGTCCCCCAGGCCCGGATGGGGTGTAGAGGCATCCCCTCTGGGTTGAAGGAGCTCCTCCGAGAACCTCACCGCGGCCCTCCCGGACCGGCTCGCTCCTCGGCTCCTGCCCCTTCCGGGGAAGACGGGCTCGGGGGTCTCCCAAGGCCTCTCCTCGGGCCTGCTCATCAGTATGTCCAACTGCGCCTGCATCTTTTGCATCGCCTCCGACATCTGGAACATCTGCACCTCCATCCGCAACATTTCGGTGCTGGGTGCTTTTACCTTGCGGGGCGAACATCATCTCGGTGGTCGGGTCTGGTCAGGGATCCCCCATCTTCCATCCGGTCACCACCACCTGCGGTTCTCCACCGGACGCTCCGGCTTCGACCTGCCCCTCGCCGTCCCCTCCCTCCTCCTCATCTGGGATTACCGGAGGTTGCTCTTCGCGAGGCGTCCTTCGGTTCGGTACATCTCTGCGGTTGGTTACGGCCGAGGGCTTTCACGGCCGCAAAGTTGGTGAGTATGTAATGCTCCGGGAAGGGGGTTCCGATAAACCAAACTCACTCAAGCGAATTGGAAGATAGATCATTTATTGGCTCCTTGCTCCGGCAGGCTGAACAAAGATAGACTAAAGAAAAGCCCGCGCAAACATTCCTCAAGAATCCCTCCCGCCCCGCTGGGTCCCTCCTTCCAAGGCTTGACCAAATGGCCAGTCCCATATCAAAGACCAGGAAGGTATCTGGCAGATCAAGGGGATGAGCCTGGTGGTTTCCCGCTCGGCAGTGTCCATATCAATTGGCGCGATCGGCTGGTCCGTTATGGCATGAAAACGAACCAACCGGAGCTGACGGTAGGACACACAAACACACAAGACAGACAGAGGCAATTTTTAAACATCTGGCCACTAGGGGAGCTGTCACACTCCTTCTTTCCTCGGCAGTTACCTGGAGAGATCTTTAATGGCCTCTGTAAATCAGTTAAATTTGCCTCCACTAAGTGGTACCTTAATTTTCCTACTTGACAGGTGCAACTGCTGCCCGGGTTGCAAAAGGTCGACAACAGGCTACAATAACAGTTGAGAGCCCACCTCGACCCAAGCAGGCCTCGAACTCATGATCTTCTGGTCAGTGGAGCTCTTATGCAGCTGATACCCAGCCAGCTATGCCACATTCCCGGTGCAAAGTACTTATTGTACTTTGGCCTAGAACAGGGCTGTCCAACTCTCTGACCCAGGGGCCTGAATTCGTCACTGCTCCGCCCCGGCTCCGCCCCCAGCTCCGCCCCGGCTCCGCCCCCTCCGCCCCTGCTCCGCCCCCCAGCTCAGCCCTCTCCCTCAGCGCCCTCCCCTTATTTTAATTTAATATTAAATATATTTAATTCCATCCTCCCTCTCCCCTTATTTTAATTTAATATTAAGTATATTTAATTCCATCCTCCCCTCTCCCCTTATTTTAATGTCATCCCATCTTCCCTTATTTCATCTTTAAATATATTTAATTTTATATTTACATGAGGAGAGATGGGAGGAATAGGAGCCCTGAGGAGCCCCCTGCTTTGGCCTACCTTTTCCAAATGCGCGGGATCAGGAGTACAGACGCGAGGCGACGACCGACTGAGTCGAGAAAGGTCCCTAATCGCATTTGTGGGCCTCAGCGATCCAGTAGTAGAGAGTAGCCAAAGAGTATCGCGAGAATAGGCAATCCACCGCGAGTTTTCTCTGTCAGCTTGCCGGCGTGATCTCGCGTTGACAGCGAAATCCCGTGTGGATTGCGTTCCTCATGATCTTGCTCCGAACCGGAGTAGGTATTTTTAAAATTATTATTTATTTTATTTTCAATTTTTTTTTGTTAAAAAAGCTTAGGGGCCGTAGGGAAGGGGCTGGGGCCGTATACGAGCCTCAGGCCAGCCAGTTGAACAGCCGTGGCTAAAACATTTTCAAATATTTTTAAATGTTAATGAATCAAGCTACCAATAGGCAAAGTCGCTCAAGTTGCCTTCAAACAAGATCAGTGTTTTGAAAGGCTGCTGTTACTCTTCTGCCATTTCCTCTCCTCCTCCATCTTCCTGTTAGATCTGAACAGTAAATTGAAAGTGTAAGTAGCCTTCTGTTTGCCCATACAATTTGTAAAATCCATTTGCAATGCAATCATTATCATGAATCTGTTTCCAGTCAGCTGCTTCTAGGTAGCAATTTTGGATAACAGAACGAATGAAGACCATTGTGTGCATAACAATATGGTAGGCTCTGGTGGTTTGAGCAAATGTCTGAAATTGCTTTGATTTTACTGAATCCCAGCAATGGCCAAAGCAGAGAAAGCTCCACATTCATTCTGTTCAGATGCTTTACCACTAAGTGCAGTGTCTGAGAACAACGTTTACTATGACGGTTTATACATCCACGACAGACCAACTGTAAATTGCTGGCCAATCTCTTTTGCTGTATTGGAAGAAAACAGTAGTTTTGCCAGCTCAGACAGATGAACTGAGTCAACATTGGTCTGATACATGCTGCCACCTAGGGTGGGATGGAGAGGAACAGATCTGTGTAATTAATAGAACAGATCAGAACACATTGTCAAGAATGAAAGATTCAGCAGGAAAAGAGCTGCTACATTATTTAGTAGCTGGATCCATCATTTTTGTAGGTTTCTTGGTAGAGACTTCTCCTTTCATTCTTTACCAAAGGGCCATGTAAATGGATAATGTAGTAGTTGTAGTAAGAAGTAGCAGTTTTATTTTAAGCCAATACTAATACTGTTAAAAGATTATACTATTATCAGAAGGATAAGTCTATGATATCTACTAGGAGTGGTTGATCCCCAAAAATTGTTTAAACTCGTTGGGGGGCAGGAACCTGGGGTTCCCATATGTCCCTTATTCTGGGCGTCCCTTATTCGGCCCCTAAAATTTTGTCCTTATTTACCAGGCCCTTATTTTTGACTAGCAGGACTTGCAGGACTGGGTGGGGTTGACCAGAGAGGGAAGGTGCGCTGCGGTTTCCACGGCAATGCCTGCCCGGGGATTTCAACTTCGCGGAGCAGCCTGCGTCCCGTTGAGAGGAAGAGGCGTGCAGGACTAGTAGACTAATTAACCGTTACCCAAGGGAATGTTGGATCTTGTTGGATAAAAGATAATTTCTGGTTGCTTGAGTTACTCTTAAAATAAGCTAGCTGTGCATCCCAATACTATACAATGCTGTGTATCCCATACTATACTATACCATTAACTATTGACATAATAATCATGAGAGAATGTACTGTCTTATGGAAATGCATTTTTATTTTAATGTTTAGACAGCGCTTTAAAGTCAGCAAAGTCAAGGACTAAATACAGACAGAAGAAAAGTGGGTAGTTCTAATAATGTTTTCTACACTTGTGAAGCAATGCAGAAACATCGACGATACTGTTAAGAAGGTGTAAGTCAGTTTCTTTTGTGAGTTTCAATCATTATCTTATTCTGCTAATAAAAACTATTTCTACCCACAATGTTTGATTTCAGAAGTTTTAATGAAGTGTCCCTTATTTTTGTAGAAAAATCCGTAAATGTCCCTTATTTCTTATATCAAAAATGGCACCC